>CM068371.1:117318362-117950057 GCA_034769895.1 Magicicada septendecula
TTCTGTTTCCATTAGGAGCAAGTTGGCTTCTCTCGACCTGTTTCTTGACGACTCTGGAGTGATACGCGTTGGCGGACGATTCCAGCATTCCCAGTTACCCTACGATTCGAAACATCCAATTGTATTACCCCCATCGGCGCATATTACACGCCTTATCATCGAACGTGAACACATTCATTTACTTCACGCTGGTGCTCAACTCGTGCATCATTCACTGCGTCAGCGTTGGTGGATTGTTAATGCCCGGCTAGTCGTCCGTTCCATTATTCGTAAGTGTCTCAAGTGTATCAGGTTTAATGCCACACAGCAGGTTCAGAGACTTGGTATTCTGCCATTCCCTAGAGTCACTCCTTCAAGGCCGTTTCTATTTTGCGCGGTTGATTATGGTGGTCCCTTCATGATTCGTCATGGCGGGCAGAAGTCTAGAACTCTTACTAAGGCATACGTATCTTTGTTTGTGTGCTTAGCGACTAGGGCTATTCACTTGGAATTGGTGTCTGACCTTACGGCCAGCGCATTTATAGCTGCTTTACGTCGTTTCATGGCACGTCGGGGTATACCCAGTCAGCTGTACTCCGACAATGGTACAAACTTCAGGAAGGCCCGCACCATCTTACATGACATTTACAACTTTTGGCACAATAAGGATGCCATCTCCTCGATTAAGTCATTCACATCCTCTCAGGGGATATCATGGTCATTTATTCCGCCCTCCTCACCTCATTTCGGTGGCCTATGGGAGAGCGGCATAAAGAGTTTGAAATTTCATCTGCGCCGCGTGGTAGGCAAATCTATACTAAACTTCGAAGAGTTCACGACCGTTTTGTCTCAGATAGAGGCATGTCTGAACTCTCGACCTTTATTTGCTATCTCATCGGATGTTAACGACCCGGTGCCACTTACACCGGGCCATTTTTTGATTTGCGCGCCCTTAACAGCGATTCCGGACCCAGACCTTTCTCACGTTCCTGTTTCTCGTCTTGGGCGCTGGCAACTCCTTCAGAGGTTTGTCCAGGGCATTTGGAAGGCGTGGTCTCGCGATTATTTGCACCAGTTGCAACAGCGTCACAAGTGGAAGTTTGCCAAAGATAATGTTTCCATTGGTGACTTAGTTCTGCTTATTGAGGATAACTTGCCTCCATTAGCCTGGAAATTTGGCGTAATCATCGCCACATTTCCCGGCCCAGATAACTTGGTTCGTGTCGTGGACATTCGCACGCCTACGGGTGTTTTGCGGAGACCCATACATAAATTATGTCTGTTGCCAGCACGAGACGAGATTTGACATTATGATTACTTAGCACAATGCTACTTTATTCAGCCATTGGCTTACTACTTATTACGACCATTTGGTCAACACAATCGTGATGAATCATCACAATATTTTTCTTGTCAATTTTGCGTCATTGCACACTTCTAATTATCACAGTTTTGGTGGTATCTTAATGTTTGTATTGTATGTTAATTTGTGTGGCATACTATGTCTTACACATTTTCATTTGATGTTATGGGGTATATTGCATGTTTTGGTGGTCTCATTTATAAAATGTTATTACATAATATTTGCATGTCTTGCCGTTAAGCAATCATGCATTCATTTCTTTATATTGTTGCTGATAAATATGTACTATTCTGTGAATGTCTTTAAATTGTTAAATTGTTTCTGTAATTTCAGTATTGTATTGTTATTTGACATTGCAATTATTTATCTTGTAATTATTCAAATTATTGTTACTGTATTCGCATAAATTATGTCTATGCAAAAAACTATTGTTAGCGTCTGCCGTATGTAACTGCCACGTCTAGGTTTATTGTATATTGTACTTTATATTTTATTCATTTTGCAAGTAAGCATGCACAATTCTTTTACTTAAAATTATGACATACATGTCATATCTGGGGCTCGCATTCAGCATCTAGCTTGTTCATACGTTATTATATTGTAAATTCCTGAAACATCAGGAATAGCATGTCTAGGTCAATACATGCCGCCCTGCTGAATATACAATAGAACATGTAACTGCAACATGTTCAACAACAATTTTGTTCATGTAATGAACTCTCTGTACAGGTCTATGGGCCTCAATTAATTTTAAAGTAGCCGTCTATGACTTGCATAGGGCTACCAGCGATCGGCCATCATGTGATGAGCTTCCGATCATGCATTAAACATTGTATAATTATGTATTTTTCTTTCATGTTTTATAATGTTATAGACTGCACACACTTGTGTCAGTAATATTGTCAACCAGACTTTATTCATATATGAAACAGCTGTTCGCCAACCTTGGCCTACAACCGCCTATCTCTAGGCTTATCTTATGCATGCTTATCTCTAAACTAGTGACGGACTGCCGTTATCTAATCTCATAACTCAAGGTTCAACTCAACCTTGAAGCTAACTATCGTTAGTAAGAACTGTACTCTTTTAAATTAAATTGTAAATGTATTATAATTTATTAAAAAATGTGTTAAAAAATCTTTTTGATTTTTGACGGGCAGCTTATGTACGGTAGCGCGATGATTTCGTTTTCTAGGTTGGCTAATCTGCTTTATACCTCGCCTCAATATTCGCGTGTTTGTACTTTGCACAGTGCGTAGCTAGCTTCCTTGGCGCTCGGTTCGCCGAATCCTTCGCTGTCAATTAGTGTCGACATTAAATGTAGGCTTTAGGCCCTTATATTCTCGATTATGGCCGACTAGGCCCGCTTCATGATTATCTAAATTCATAATACTTCGCAACATGCAGTATTAGCCAACCTCATTTCAAATTAATACAGCTGTAATGTAACTAATTCAGATATTAAAATTATTCGTATACAGTCCACTTCTTGTCATTTTCTTCCTGCAGAATCAATGCATTTATTACATATCATTTCAACTACTATGGAAGACCAGCCGACAGAATATTTAACTCAAGAAGCATACATTTAGCCCACTTGGGCCCAATTTATTAACTCTTCTTGTCCACACTTGCTGGATCATTATTTTCATTCAACAGTTTCGGTCCACGTGGACCGGGCATCAACCAATATCAAAATCTTAAACTTAAATTATTCAAAACTAATTTACATATAAAATTTAATAAAACCTGTTTACGACAAAATTTAATCCCAAATTATGCTAAAATTAAGATTAATAATTCCTCCAAACTAGCCAGAAAAACCGAACAATATGCTAGCACGTTTAGAATCAAAGAAGAAATTAAATTTCTATATAGCAAAAAAATATCATTGAATTTGGCTATGTATAAATCTCAATTGGAATTATATAACATGGTACATCCTGCTTTGATCGATAGTATCATAGAGCAAATTAACAAATACGTTACAAATAAGATTAGACTTCACAAACATAAACAGGCAATTAAAATCAGCCAGTTAAGTAACAGTAAATATAAAGATAACATCGAACGCACGCACATTTTCTACCCTAGAGTAATAAATACAACTGACGTCACTTTAACTGACGCAGAAACAAAACTTATCAGCAAAGGTCTAAATTACAATTTTCCCCCCAACCTTAAAAATAAACATAACTTAATTAAAGAAATAATTGAAGCCGAATCAGTGATAAAAAACATTCCTGACCCAGGTAAACAAAATGAAATAAGAGTATTAGTAAATAATAAGTTTAATAAAATCATTAAAAACAAGAACAATAAGCTTATACAAAATAAAGTTAATTACACTAAAGCACAACACGAACAACGCATAGCTATACAACTAAATAAAAAACTTTCTAATAATAATATTTACATAACCAAGGTAGATAAGGGAAATTCTATAGCCATGCTGAAACTTGATGAATACACACAAAAAGTACATAACTTTATAAATGACAACAATATTACTAAGTTGACATCCGACCCCACTAAGAAGTACACTTTAGAACTGAATAAAACAATAAATAAATGCACGCAACTATTTGATAAACGCACACAATCCTCACTAAAACCAATAAATGCTAGTGCGCCTTGTTTAAGGGGTCTTCCGAAAGTACATAAACAGAACACTCCAATTAGACCATTAGTTAATTTTACAACTGCCCCCGGTTATAAAATAGCTAAAACCTTAGTAAAAATCATCAGAGAGCACACCAACTTAGAAAATAATCGGAGTGTAAAAAGCTATAAGGATTTTATCAAAAATATAAACCACGTTACAATTCAACCAAACTAGAAACTAGTATCATTCGACATAGTAGATTTATACACTAATGTGCCTATTGACGAAACATTAACTTTACTCAGGCATAATTTAATGAATAAAGGTTCTTTAGAAATACAGAAAGTTAACCAACTGATGATGATACTAAAAGCCATTCTTCATCAAAACTATTTTTCATTTGAAAATGCATATTATAAACAGAATGAAGGACTTGCCATGGGATCTCCACTTTCTGGCATCCTGGCGGACATATATCTAAACCATTTAGAAAATACAAAAATTTTAAAAGATAATTATTTCGCCAGTAAAATCATCCATTACTCCAGATATGTACATGATACCTTTATTATTTTTAACGGCAATGCCAGACAAATAGAATTATTTAAAAATTACCTAAACAAAATTCATAACAAATTAAAATTTACTATGGAGATCGAAAACAACAAAAGTATCAATTTTTTAGACCTCACTTTATACAAAATCTTTAGAAAACACACTAGTACTGACACAGTAATACACTATGATTCATATCATCCCGTTACACAAAAAATGGCAGTGTTTAACAGTCTTGTCAACAGACTTTTAAATGTTCCCCTCGAAAAGAAGGACTTCTTAAATGAGGTTAGCACTATCAAACAAATAGCAATAAATAACGGGTATAAATCCACAATAGTTGACAAAATAATAAATAGGCATAGGAAACGTTTAGAAAATAAAAATTCAAACTCTATAAAAACAAGTAACAAAAATTATAAATATCTTTCGGCTAATTTCACAGGTATTATGCCAAATATTTTAAGACCCGTTCTCAAAGATAATAACTATATTTTATCATTTAAAACAAATAATAATTTAGGAAATTATTTCAAAAACAAAAACAAGTTACCATTAAAAAAGAAATGTGGTGTATATAAAATAAAATGTGATGATTGTGATGCGTTCTATATCGGTCAATCTGGCAGATGTTTTTATAAAAGATTTTTAGAACATATTCCTAAGCCAAGTAATACTAAGTCCAACTTTGCACAACATTTAATATCAAGCGGACATAAATATACGAGCTTCGAAGAAAATTTAACAGCGTTGCATGTTTGTAAAAAGGGTAGACGGATGGATAGTCTGGAGGAATTTGAAATTTATAAAGCTTTAAAAGATAGTAACACCAAAAACAGTTTATTAAATGACCAGGTAAATTTTGCGTCAAATTACCTGTTCAACACTGCAATCTGTTTGTCTTAATCTTTGACCAGTCGCGTGACGATCGCGGTTGCGGGTGAACGCGTGCGGGAGCTCCAGCCGTGGTTAGCAAAACTTATTACATGCGATTTGTAATTTATTTTATTTATTTTTGACTTGACCAGTATCATGGTCGTGATTTTAATATTGTAGTTTATTAATTAAGTGTATCTGAGGATGGGACTTAGTCCCGAAACGCGTCATCAGTGACGAAACTGTGTATCACTAAAGTGGATATTAAGGTAATTATATATCATATAATAAGTGATACGGTACGCAAAATAAGTAACTTTATAAGGTACTATGTCTTATACAGAAGAACAACGAACACTACCTAGACTTTGTACGTGATTGTAGACTAGGAAAATTATGCAAGTATAGTACGCCTACAGTATTTATTTTACAATAAATTAACTTATCTAACACAAACATTTAATACCTTTACCATGAGCAGAAACTGTAAGAGAACAGAATAATCTTTGTATGACACAAACAAAACCACCATGTTTTATTGTCATGCCTATTACATAAAACCATACTACATATATTTTTTTTAGTAGCTAACTGAATTAATACAATGCCTTACTGTACGACTCAATGTAAAATGGACTCAACTAATTTTACTGTTATTACTGAAAAAAAAAACTGTAAATTAAACACAATTCCACAATTAAGGAGTTTGAATTTCCTTATGTGGAAGTAATTATACGAGGTCTGACAGAAAGGTGTCTGATCTCTCTGAATATTACAGGAACCTGTTGTGCAACTGAATTGTAACCTGGTAGCCCACGAGACGACCTTTTGACACATGCATCAACATTCATCAACTTATTGGACTATCCAGTTAGCTGTGAGACTCTGCTGTGTAAACATGCATGTCCGTGACTATTGTATTCATATGTATGAACTAGACAGTGAGTTTGTACTGAGCATTTCATTATTTAGAAATTCAACTGTATACTAAATTCTACTTTTCTATAATCACACACACACACACACACACACACACACACACACACACACACACACACACACACACACACACACACACACACACACACACACACACACACACACACACACACACACACACACACACACACACACACAATAGTTACCTGCTTCACTATGTGCTATTACAACACCCAATTCATTTTCTGCTGTAGTCAGCTGGTAGGAATGGATTTCTGTCATTGGTAACTACAAACTGTCAGGGAAAATATCTTTAAAATCAACACATTTTACAAATAATATAGCAAAGTACAGCTATATAATTTGATTAATTACCCAATCACATTTTTATTTGTGCCTTCCATATTAACTGACAAAAGAGAAGCAAATGTGGAAACAACTCAATGTTATAATTACTGTGTTCATGAGTAGAGCCATTGATCTGAGGTGAACTGTGACATTTTTGTAAGTAATACAACTATACATGTGGCATTGGGGTGTATGTTCAATGTACATGTGTTTGTTAGAATTTTACAGATCTGTATAAATAATAAATTACAAAATAATATGTACATGTATTACATTATGAAAAAATGACTGACTGCATAACAATGAGGTAAGACAGAAAAACTGAAAACAACTAGAGAAAACGCCTAAGAGGGATGACAAGGCTTCAATATTTTTGGTGTACAGTAAAACTCCTATATAGTGTTCCTCAAAGGATCATGAAAAAGAGCTTTATATGGGGCTCACATTAAAAAAACATGTTTTAACTAGCTACAAAATGTATCCTTACCTTACATAATCATAAATACAGAATATGATTGTTGAAGTCTCTGTTGTTCAAATTAAATATTAAAATAATGTCACTTAAGAGTTCAAATATGGGGTTGTTGTTTTAAATACAATGGTCTACCCCCGTAAGTAGGTTCTGCAGGGAATCGTTTGTCTCATTACATCCAAAGTAGCATCATTCTCTTACTTTTATGATTTATAAACCATCAATAGTGTTGTAATGGTTTGGATTTATAAGAGGCCCTGAAACCTACTATGCAAAGCCTCCATAAAACAAAAGTCCACAGTTGCCACTGGCATTTGACAAGTCAGTTTATGGAAACCAATCACTGTCCTTGTTATATTCTATTTCATAAATTTTCTACCCTAAAAGAAATCCATCTAGATCCATTTAGGTGAATCCACTGAACACAATAGAATATGGTAGTGCGATGTCTGACATAACTTAAGTCAAACTTATTATAATACATATTTTATTATTATTACTAACAACAGCTTATGTCTTTGAAATATACACAACTCCCCAGTAATAATTATATAATTGGGGACAGCACATTAAACAAATTAATTAAGTAGTTCAATTTGACATGATTATCACCAACTACATTTGTAAATTCATAAAGTATTACCAAGTCAATTAATTTAGCCATAAATCTATCGTTTCTATTAATAAGACAGAAATTTGCTGTCCCCTCAATTTTTTTTAATATACAATTTCAAATATGATTATTGTCATTATAGCCAACTAAACAAAAAATGTGCAAATATATGCACTATGTGTTTTAATCATTTTTGTACATATCTTATTGTAATATTTAATTTGAATAATCATCATGTACTCACTTTGTTCAAGAAATCTTAATGAAACCTATAATGAAAACACATAAAGCGTGAAAGAAATTTGAACATGTAGCATTCATTTACACCATGACTATTTACCAGAAATAAAGACTTATTCAATTATAAATTACCAGGCTATTGGGTCGTGGTCAATTGGCTATCCTCTAAACGTTTTGGCCACCAACCTGAGGCCTTAACATTGTCCCATGAGTGCTAGGTACAATTGGAGTTTGTGGGACAGCACAACTGATAATACCATTTCATGCATACGTTTGGTAAACTAAGCTATCAAACAGCGAGTGCGAATAAAGGATACTATTCTTGCAAGTATTATGTCGCCTGGCCTGTAACTCTGGTACATTTCCACTGTATCTTTTTCAGTGGCACGTACATCCTCCTTGCGCAGTATAGCTCTGAATGGCCTTTGTAAAACAACATCACCTATGCATGTTATTAAACATTTTGCTAAACGCTGATTGACTATAGTGACCTGAAACAATTTGAAATCAGATCGTTATGACAACTACACCAAATGACCAGCCTATTTCAGAAAGGGACCCAAATCGCTTTTTCTTACTTTTTAGAAAAACACACAAAAGTGTATGTAGGTCCAAATACTTAAGATTGATAGGTAGTGATATTTTTATGCATAAAGTACATACTTATAAGATAATTAGTACTTATGTTTTGTGTTTGTATACATTAAAATTTGATAAAATAATTTTTAAATTTTTTCACTAGGTGCTTTTCTGCAATAAATTGTCAGACATAAGAATATTTTTCTCTGTTTCATAATGTTTTATTCATAATGAGAGTACAAACAAGACAAAACCGTAATATCAAATATTTGAGGCACTGTCTTTAACACAAAACTTGAATATTCATTCAAAACTTGAATGAAAACTTTTAAGAAAATTATAATAATACTAAATTAATGAACGGTTATGAACGTTAATTAACTGGTAAACGCAAAATTTCCACATATAAATCTTCAAATTCATGGGGTTATGTACGTCATTGCTTTTTTAAGGTCCTCTTTCTTTTCTTTTTTATTGGTACCACACCTGGAGGGTAGACCTGAGTCGTGGGAAAGCGAATAGTCTGCGGATCATTTTTTGTTATAATGAAAGTATTTGTAGTAGTAGGCACTATTATCTGAGACATTCAAAGTATGAATATATTCAGACGTTTTAATAGCACCCACATGATCTGAGGAGTATTCAAAATAATGGTATTTTGAAGTTGTTAAATTTTCTCTGTCTTTGTATGGTCGAGACACACTCTTAAATGAACACACTGTCTTCTTGTAAACTTGAGGCTACCAATTATCAAAATTCATAATTTTGTTGGTATCCACAAATTTTACAGTATTTTGACATTTCCTGTTAACCGAGCATATTAACTCGCACAGCTGATAAAGTGTATATTGTAACGAGAAAACTGTCGTCTTTGTAAAAGTGTATTTCGTGTGTTCGCCTCACATGTTGTAGTCGTTACTTTAGGTTTATGCTGACGATGTCCGTCGCGATCTCACGAATTACCAGTACTCACGAATGGGAACCTTACCTGTTCTTTAATATGTGGTGGTATTTCCCGGGTGGCGCCAAATTGTTTAATCTGAAAACAATTAAAAAATAGGACTATCGAGCGTTCGTTCTATGACGGTATGTTGAATTCAAATTACTCCCGCCACGTGCGGGTTGATTAATATAGTTGGTAGTTCGCAGAGTTTCCGATGCCTAGCGCTTACCATCACTGTCACTCATCGCTAATGTACACAAATCATATAATACAATTTCCTATGAAATAAAGAACAGTGGTTACAACTCTGTACTAGTTTATTAACTTGTGATTAGTTGTTATTTAATATTATACAAAATTATATTTGGATTTTAAACAAATTTGGTCCGGCAATTTTAAGACAACTAATTCCCAAGGTTTGGCGAATGCTTCAGAATGATTTAGTCAGACATGGCGTCTACAACAGTTTATTTTAATTTCGTTCAATTATTCTGGGTCCTTGTGGTGACGAAAAAATATTGATATGATTATAATAAAGTACACTACCTTACATTACTGGTACTTATATACTATAAGGTGTTATTACAATTTGTTCCAGAAGTATTAAAAAGTGTGTCAAAAGTTCATAATTTTTATACAGGTTATTTTCTAGTTTCATATAAATTTAGTGTTTTATTTTTAATTAATCCTTGAAAGAAATTAGATTATCAGTTCGTAGTGAGAGTTAAAAGTGTTGTGAGAAAAAGTTAAAAAGAATTTATTCCATAAATTCGGGTAATTCAGCAATACTTATCAAATCTGTTGACTTAGGGTGAAGCGTTATGCAGTTCGAATTAGGTTGGGTTCTCTTTAGTCATCAATCTTCCTTCATGTATGAATTTAATTACGCCTGGCGTCTTTTTCGGATAAGTTGGTCTATATTATTAATGTTGAATTTAATAATCTGGTCCTGGCCTCGTTTGGATGGACTAATTCCTCATCATACTTCTTGTTTGTAATGGGACAAACTGTTGGGATTTATTTTATTCTTTAATAATTGTAAAAAGTAGTAGCCACTCAGGCTGAACAACGTTTTGATCACAAACGCATGACATTGTTGAACACCTTGCGGTCCCCCTCGTACCAGGCCGAGCGAGGTACAAAAGCAATTAAAAGCGTCTGGGAATGTGAATGGTCAAAAGGGGTGCGAATTCATGCGCATTCAAGCCAACGGTCACACGATAGAAAGCACGTTTAAAGAATTCTTTCCAACCAGGTGCTAGATGACGTAAGCTCCTTGAGATGCACTCCACCAATCCCGACGCAAGTTGCCACACACTGAGGATCTGTGGCCATGTTGAAAATTTTGAGTCAATGAAATCCCTCAGGCCGCGCGGTCAGAAAACAGTGCTCACGAACAAAATATCCAGTCGGCCGACTAATGTAAAATGCGGTTTTTAAAAGTATCTCAAATAATAACGAAGTGAGAAACAAGTGTACATTCAGTGATAACAATGTTAACCGTTTAAAATTATATCGGAGTGGCCAATAACAAATTCGAATTGGTGGCGAAAGGATTAACAATGAGGATGAGTAACTTTTGAACTTTTCCTATATTTTGAATAAATTTTAACATAGTATACAGCTGTTTAAATTCTGATAAAACAAAGAAGAAAGCTATTAATTAAATGGGGATTTAAAGAAGACTATATATATATATATATATATATATATATATTGTACATAACCCGGTCCCAATAAATTAAATCATGTAAGAACATAAAGGTCAGAAATGGGTAACCTATAATTAGCTCTAAATTAAAGTATATCACTAAACATTATAAACAATTCGAGTGATATACAGTGACAAGTGAGTTATAGTGTACCCATTGAGGTAAAAAGTGAAAGTGAAGGTAACTTATTACAGAATTGTGCTGTAGGTTTGGGAATTATAAAACTATGATAGTAGACTATAATGCTACTAACTGATTCTGTATTTTTATTAATTTATTGTAATATTTATATTGTGTAGACAACCAATTGTAATACCTAAGTTCATGTTATATTTTTTCAAATATTTGTGTTATAATATAATATAACCCAGGGTTCGTTTAAAAAAAAAAAAAAAAAAAAAAAAAAAAAAAAGTTTAAATATCAAAGGATAATAACAAATTAAAATAATTCTATATGAGGGAAATGGCAACAGGAAGTAGTGCAGTGTAGGAAAACTATGAGAGACTAATAAATACTATATAAATTCATTTAGAGATAATAAAAAATATTAAATACTTATATACCAGGTCATAAGAAAATGAACAGAAACCTCTTATGTACAACAAATTGGTAAAGAAACCGGAATTAAAAAGAATTATTTTTCGGTAAATAAAATATAAATTTATAATAATTACAAACTGCCTGTATAATAAAAATATTTTGGGTTACTAAGAGTGACTAAAATAACAAGTATTGTTAATAATCGAATTTGGAAAAAACCTGGCGAGTTGACAAAATGATGCTACCACAATTCTATTAAAATATCTTTTTTGAAACTTGGGAGAAGTGTAAAATTAGTACCAAATTAAAAAGCAATATGAACTCTATATAATCATACCTTATTTATCAAAATTAAAGGATTATACTCCATAATAAACTGTGAAAGAAAACCATTCTGATGATTCGGCCTAGTTTCATGATGTTTCAAGTTGACGATAGAATATGGGCCAGACTGTAATGAAATTACAACTTAAGACGGACCTCACTAGAGAAAAGGCTTCCTTCCAGTAAGAACTATAAGAAGAGAGGTAATATAAACATTTAGTTTAATAGTTGACGAAGAAAACGCATTCCGAATGGTTATATAGAACACAAAAACTAATCAAAATTAATCACATGTTCTAAAGTAAACAAACGCCCGCTGCTCTCTTACGGAAATTTCTGGAACTACATACTAAACGAAAAAAATAAACAAATTTATTTAATATTTTTCAGTATTTGTAAAGCTTAGTAATTATCCATTTCTGACCATCTCATAACAAAAAGAACTTACCCTTAACCCTGGGGAAATAAAAAGAATTATATATTGATTGATGTTTTAAAAAATAGTATAAAATTTGGTAAACAAAACCATATATGTTTTTTTCTTTTGACAATTCCATGTTTATTCGAGGAAGTCTATATTATGTTTTAATGAAGTAAAGATCGATTGTGATACTTGTATTTTGGTGGCAGGAAAACAAAAAACAATAATATAATTAATAAATATTATTGAAAAATGATATTGAATAATAAAAATGTGTTATATTTTTTGTAGTGGGTAGCTGTAATTGATTTCAGCACAAAATAGAAGAGATTGATACATTGGGTCATATTTCGCCATAGGGTAGGCTGGTTGAACTATGTGTGGAAACTCGTCTCACCATCAGCTGGTTCCAAAATCGCCTAAACCGAGTGTAAATAATCGGTACTTACTCTCTCTTCCTCATAAGGCTGAACAACTTCCCTACTTGACCCCAAATCACACACTCTCGATTTCTGCTTAGATTTAGTAACATTACAAAATACTTTATTTTTTTAAACTTCAGTTATTATAATTCATAAGTGGCGACTGCGGAGAGGCGGAAACTTTAATATCTCAAGGCAGTACGTTACAGATTGGCGCTTACAATAGTGGGGCTGAATTAACAATATACCTGTAATGGTAGTACGCTAACACCTCTAAGAAAACTGCCACATTACAGATTGGCGTACACAACATTGGGAGCTTAATTAAATAAGACGAACACCCAATAAGCAACATACAAAGTTTTCGCTAAAACCTCTACAACAACCGCTACGTTACAATATATATATATATTATAATATACCGGGTACGTACGTCTCGTTCGAGCCCCGCGATGGAAGCCAATTTATAATTTTCAATCTTGGATGTGTTACCTATATTAACTCTCGTCAAATTAAGTCCCACGTTATGAGCGCCAATTTATAATATTCTGTCTATTACGGTTGCGGGTTTATCGTTATTTCAGCCCCAACGCTGCCGGCCTCAATTTATAATATTCAATCTGTTTGTAGTGTCTTTTAACTCGTATCACTATGTTCTAAAGCCCCACTGTTGGGTTCGTCAATTTATAATATATCTTAATTTAGTAGATGTTGTGATATTGTTAATTATATCTACTTTATCTCTCTATTTAATATAAGGGTGTTGATGTGAGTGAAAATTATGTAGGTAGGGTGTTATTCGAAAATTCCGCTCAAGCCTATTCTGTTTTGAAGAGAATGAGAGAAATTTTGTATATAATTCTCCTCTCTTTAATACCTGAGAAGTCCGCGAATAGCGCTGTGGTTCCCAGACAATGGAATTTTGTAGGTTAACCCACTGCGTACGGTGATTATTGGTTACACTCTCTATCTATCTTATTTCTTATTCACATTCCATTAAATCATATATAAATGAGATGATATTGAAATTCTGAAATGATTCTTTATTAGTTTTTAATATTTAATATCCAACAAGATTGTTCTCTTACTTTAGATACGAAAAGGCTATAAGTCAGAATTAATCGATTATCGATCGGTACCAGGTTTTATATTAAATTCAGTTATGGTTTTTATAATTCTTTTAAATACAGGGCGTGAAGGTTCTTTCAACTGTTTGGGAGATCAGAAAATACATAAATAGGAATACAAGGTATTACAATATAGAGTTATATTTTATTAACTAATATTTAAATAATTGTTGCTTTACCGTCCGCTGGACATCACAGCTCGATGAGGCTGTGTACGGCTAACCTCTATTAGTGTTTGGTCAGTAGCTAAAGCAGATGAAATGATCTTCGTCCGTCTTGTCTCCAAAGTTGTAATAAATGTGGAATTCTTGGTCCTTGCAGAAATACCGCTCCTTTTATTCACCAATGTCCAAGTTTGTGGTTACGTGCTTCGACGAACTTCGAATCCAAATACGTTTTTCTATTGGATTGTGTAAACCACCAGTTCCAATGTAATTTGGTGGTTATTTTAGTTTCGTTTGTTTTAGAGGATTATATCTTTATGCAGGTAGTTATTTCTC
This sequence comes from Magicicada septendecula, assembly GCA_034769895.1. Lineage (NCBI taxonomy): Eukaryota > Metazoa > Arthropoda > Insecta > Hemiptera > Cicadidae > Magicicada > Magicicada septendecula. Next base: position 117,332,922 of record CM068371.1, read on the forward strand.
TGGTTTTATTACTTCGTTAATTTAACATTCTGTTCATGATCCGGAATTGGGCAATCCGAGTTCTTCCTTTAATTTTAGTTACTTAGTATATCGTTTTATATTATCCAATTATACAATATGGTTAACGGTTATTTGTCCAAAATATTGCAATTTATTATTCATTTATTGTAGCTTTTTTCTGTACTCGGTATTTTAAATTAAATTAGTTTTTTATTGAGCATCTCTCTTAGTTAAACTCTCCTCGTTCATGTCAAAAAATTCAGTAATACAAATCAACAAATTCTATCTATCTTGTCGTCCATAGCAACCCTCTTTTTTATTCTTATTTGATATTGTGTTATATTATAATCATTTCATATAATATTCTTCCACTCATCAAAATAATTCCTTTCTAAACTTCCATTATATCCGAATATAATCTTATTTATAGCTTGTTTACTAATTCATATATATTTTGCCGTTTTTTCACTCTTAGTCTGTTTCTTTTAATAAATATTATTTTTCCGTTACCAAACATTATCTATCGGTATCATTGCGCTATGGCATTACCATAATTTGTTTAGTTTGAGTTTGTTTATTATTTATTATTAATTATTATTAATTTCTACTAACTCATTAGATTATATTTAGTATTTGTTACTAATTTCTTTACCTAACCTTTCTGATCTGATTTATTATATAATGTTATTGGCTGTTAGGCCTATTATTATACCTTGATCTACTTCTGAATTTAACTTGTTACTATCTGTAATATTATAGAATCTTTTATCTTTTTATGATATGGTGGTATTAAACTCCTTTGGTACCTTGTTAACAATTATAGCCTTTTTATCCAAGTTTACAATTATAATCATCTTTTTATCTACATACATGTATACAAATAATTATCTTTATAATATCTAACAACAACTTTATCTTGACCTATAGATAACACATAAAAATGAAATTAATTAAGACTCAATAACTGAGTTCAACCACAGTTCTACAACGGTAAATGAATAATACATATTACTTTATTACCTGATATTCTATTAACAGGAAAACCTTCACATGATAACACAAAATACAACATCACGGTCATGATAACAACATAACATCATACAATTCATAACAAGTATTTTTGAGTAACTTAGGTCGTACACTATTTACTCATTCTTATCTATTTTAAAAACATCAATTATTTTGAAATAGTCAACATTAGTTTTTCTTTTTACAATATTTGTCAATGTCTGTTATTTACCTCTCACTGAACCTTGAGGTTTATTACTATTATCATTATTACGTGCTTATCTTTTATTATTATTATTATTATTACCTTGCATTCTTATTACTTTTAAACAATTATGGGTTTATTTTCTGACCTTTTTATAAGTGTGGAAAATTAAAATATTTTCTTCCCTATTTTAATTTTAATATTTTATTTATGTAACGTCGAGGACCGCATTTCTGTTACGTTACAATATATATATGTATGTATGGGAGCGTGAAAATTACGTAATGAACAAAACACTGGGTTGCGTTAATTATTTAAGGTATACCGATTATAATGTGTATTTTCAATATTTGGTTTTCTTTTAATATGTTTAGTGATAACATCCTATAATAGGCTATCACACTATGTCATAATATAATTATATAGAAATACGTAAAAAAAGAAATGAATGTCATGTTAGAGGAATAAAGTAATGACTTATATGATCTTATAAATATGTACTTGTTTATTTGCATTTACCTGGTTTTTCTCTGCTAAAGTACACCAGACGACTCCCTGGCAAATTACTGGTAAAGGTAAGTAATACGAAATTTCAATATTTTAATTAATGAACAACATTTCAAATTTCAATAATTTAATAACAAAATAACCAGTAACACTTCAGATTTCAATAATTTAAACACTAATGAATGTGTAGTACTTCAATTGGCGCCCGAACAGGGACGAATTTACAGATTTTAATAACCTAATGACAAGTCAGACTTCAATTGGCGCCCGTAACAGTAGACGTTGTAAATTAATTTTTAATTTAATATAATTTGAATTAATTTACAACCTGGTCAAAATGGCAGAGAAAGGCAAGAGTGCAAATTTATGTGAAAGTGTAGAGGAATCTATTTTAAACGTTACGCAACAGTTTAATTTCAACAAACGAAAATATTGATGAGAGTGTACAATTAGAAATACCGAATGTAAACGAAATGGTCGAAGTTGAATGTAGTAGTAAGAGCCATAATGTAGATATATTCAACCAATTAGCGTTGATGATGGAAATGATAAACAATAAATTTGAACAACAAAATAAGAACAATGATAAAAATAATGATAAATTGAATATGAGTTTAGATGAGTTTAAAATTGAAATCAAATCTGAAATCAAATCAGAAATAAATGTTGTAAATATTAAACTTAACAAACAATATGAAAGGTTAATAGAAATAAATAACGAGTTTGCGAACATAAGAAGCGAACTAAAAATGCGTGATGTAAATATGAATAGCCGATTGGAAAGTATGAATGAGACTATTGTTGGAGTGAAAGATGAACTGACTATAGACATAAACAAAATACAAACCGAAATGAAAAATGATATAAAAAAATTAACGAGAAACAGAACGAGAAACTAATAGAGACAAACAAAAAATTTGACGCGTTAACAAATAAATTTAATGATAAAATTAAAAAACAAAATGACAAAATTGACAGTAATGTTCAAGGTGTAATTGTAATGTGAGCAAATTAAAAATGCAAATAAAATACAAGAGAATATAAATGATGAATTCAGAAGTAACTTTGAGCAAATTGATGCAATTAAAACTAATGTAACTAGTTTGAAAAGTAAACAAACAGAACACGAAAAAGAAATAATTAAAGTCAGAGAAGATTTAAGTGTAGCAATTAACCAAAAATTAACTAATGTGAGAAAGAGAGAGTGATAGAAATATTTAAGCGGGACAGAGGTTATAACGAATTAGCATAGAGGTTAGATATTACGAGAATTAATAATATCGAATACTTACCTTGCGAAGTAGTTAGTACAGCAAATGATAAAAGTGATAATATTGATTACTTACTTTATGACAAAGCTAATACAGCAGTAGATAATAATGATAATGAAACTGTAATTGACATAATTATGACAGATCATACGAAAGGTGACTGGACTATACTTGGTGATAACAGACTATATGATTTAATAACTTGGAATAATCCTGTTGATATTGTGGAGGAATATAAGAATTTGGATAGTCTTTATATTAATAAAAATGCTATAATGAGTTTAATAAAAAATGAATGGTGTCGATGTAAGACCAGGTTATTGTACGATGATGGGGGGTAAAACAATTAATGTTCATGAGCATATAACTATGTAATTAATGGTTCTGAATTGGACTGTTTTATAAAATGAGGTGTGGTAAACAATAAAATAATGACGAAAAAATTGTAAATAAATTTATAGTGAAATTAATTGTGTTTGTGTTGTAAGGTGTATTTTACGTAAACAATGTATGTATGCAGTAGTAATTTAATTTTAATAATAATATTTTATCAAACTGAATGAATAACAAAAGTAATTAGGAAGTTTATAAAACAACTGAATTGTAATTGTTTTGGAGTAATGCATTTAAAGTAACTGATTGAATTAAAAGAATTTGAGGTTAATTAATTGATTAAGGTATAGATAAATTTTGGTAATAAATTTAAATGATTTTATATGGTTTGTACTTGAGAATAAACAGTAATTGAATAAATGTAAAATGTATTTGGTTGTGGAATCATATGGTTGTTAAAATGTTTCAGAAGGTACATATGGTTGTACGGGATATTATGGTGATGAGTTGTTTATATTTGGAATTAATGACAGTAATCATGTATTTATTAGATGGAGTGATTGACCATATGTAAGTATGAATTTGATAATGACCTTGAAGTAAAGTAAAAGAGTTATAATGGCGCTAAATGAGTTTGAAAGAAGCTAACTTAGGTAAATTATTATTGTGAAATGATGCAAAATGAAATGTTAAATAATTAATTTGAATTTTTGGGAGAATCTAATGGTCCAATAAATGTTAAATAATTTAGAGTATAAATAAGAAGAGTTAATAGAAAGTTCAAGTTGTAATGTTGATAATTTTTTATAAAAATTATTTAAATGTGAATTGTAGCAACGATATTGTTCATGTTTATTATGTTATATTATGCAAGATGAAAGGGTAATTTGGGGGGTTGTTTGGTGTTAATCGAAGTGTAAATCAATTATGGCATGTAGAGACTCCAAATGTAGAAAGATATAAGTTTAAATATAGGTAGGCTATTGCAGTGGCGGCATGTGCCACTGTAGATAGCAGTAAGTGTTGATGAGTAACATCAAAGTATGTTATAGTAGCCTCGCTGAATGTGTTTCCAGGCGGCATCAAAGAACAGTTAAATAGCCCAATTAGTGAAGGCACGCCCTGCTGCTGACAGCTGTGAACAAAGCTAACCGCTTCTGAAACATCTACAATGATGCCAAACGTATTTTGAACTTGAATGAAATGTGGAGCAGTCTTTGCCCGACATCGGAAGTGCCCGCTTGTCTGAATTTCGAGTCCGTTGCCAAAGAAACCACTGCTTTAGGAATTATTAATTTGTTACCTTCTTACAGCACATAGTATTTTACATAGTTTATTTATATTTAAATATCACAGTAATACTGCTTTACTTTGTTTATAGTTGTAATTTTCGGTTCCGTGTTTGTGTTCCGTGTTCACGTGTTTAAAATGTGGAGACCTTGGGAGAGAGAACAACCATATCCTCAGCACGCTGATACTGAAGAAGGGAGTCATCGTCATAGTGATAGTGAAGAAATCGTTGTTGATGTAGTTAGCAACAGTGATAGTGGTGATGTAAGTGACAATAATGGGAAGTTTTCGAACGACGGGGAAATCTCGGGCACTCCAGGCACTAGTAGGCTAATCAAAAATTCGATTAGAACAATTTCAAAACAGAGCCAAACTATAGTATGTAACGTGCATGAATATGTTGTACATAACAAAGTAGGTAAGGGTTCAATTACTGAAACAGCCAAAATTGTGAAATTAAGCCGCCCGACTGTTCGTAAAATTGTTTCTAGAGGTCCCGTGACTCCCAAGAAGCCAGGTAACAAAAGAGCGCGTTTTAATAAAATTGATAATTTTGTTTGCGACATTATCCGCCAAGAAATTTACAAATTTTACAAGAAAGGACAGCCACCCACAATTTCCGAACTACTCCAGCATCTTCAGAACATTTCAAGTTTTATTATATACATACTGTACCACCAAAATCAGTAAAATTCCATTTTTTAAAACAATGAATAAGGCCTTTTCGAAATATTAAAATTTCATCATCAGTTCATACACTGTAATGTTCCTGTTACGATGTTTTTCTTTAAATGTATAACTGTTGTTAACTGTGTCTACTACCTCTTACTGTACTTCATTTTGAACTTTCCACTGCCATCATTATTGGGTGAAACCAAGCCAGATATGTAGGTATTGAAATAATTGATCATTTTCAAATATTGTCTGTTGATTCATCAATTTGTCATATTTTTTATGAAGGTATATATATAATTTTTCTAACTGTATAATGTCATTTTTATTATTGTTTATTTCCACTATTTCCATATTGTTGGTTATATTTGTTATATTATGATTCATACTAATAAGGTGATCTGCTATGTTGGAGATTCCCGTTTTTTTATTATTAAAAGCTCTGAAATGTTCCATAAATCTCTGTTTGAAATTTCTATGTGTTCTTCCGATGTATATGTAGTCACAGTTATTACATTTTATTCTGTATATTCCACTTAATTTGTATATATCACAGTCTTTTCTATTTATTATTATATTATATATACTTTTATTTGGTTTGTATGCATATTTATGTTTATCCAATTTTGTATTCTTTATAATGTATTGGAGATCTTGATATGTGTATTTGTAAGTTAGGTATGTTACATTTTCTTCTTTTTTGCATGCATTTATACTGCCTAATGTTGTTCTATTGTTTAATATTGTTTTTTCTTTATATTTTTTATTTAATTTGTTTATAAATTTGCTGTCATATCCATTTTCTATTGCTATTTCTTTTATGATGTTCAGTTCCTGATGTAATTTCTCTTCGTTATTTATGTATTTGTATGCTCTATTAATCATATTGTTATATGTATTAACCTTGTGTGTCCAAGGATGTGATGAATCTTTGTGTATTGTTGTATTATTATTTGTTTCCTTTCTGTATACATTAGTAGTTATTTCGTTATCTTTTCCAATTTGAATATCATCCTTATTATCCTTATTTTATCCTTATTTAAAACATCATAACAGGAACATTACAGTGTATGAACTGATGATGAAATTTTAATATTTCGAAAAGGCCTTATTCATTGTTTTAAAAAATGGAATTTTACTGATTTTGGTGGTACAGTATGTATATAATAATATTATAACAAATCAGTGGCATAATGTTTGGCAAAATAATTTCAAGTTTTCCTTATAAAGAAACAATGCTAAGATCCCTTGTGAAGAAGCTCGGCTTTCGATTTCGGACACTTAATAAGAGGCGTATTATAATGGAGTCATCAAGAATTGTGTCTTGGAGATACAAATACCTCCATAGACTACACCAACTGCATTCACAGGGTTTGATGTTGTGTATCTAGACGAAACTTGGTTCGATACACATGACACCGTGAAGAAGGGATGGGATGATAGAACATGTGGCTGCGCTATTAACGTCCCTGTATCTAGAGGGAAGCGCATCATGGCGCTACATGCTGGTGGAGCTGAGGGGTGGGCTCCTAATTGTCTTTATTTGTCTGCCAAAAATATTTCAGATGCTAAAGCTGACAGCCACGATGAGATGAATGCTACAGTTTTTGAGAATTGGTTTAAAAATTTGTTACTGCAAAATCTTTCAAAAGACAGGAAGTATGTCATAGTTTTAGACAATGTGAGTTACCATTCTAGACAACTTATCAAAATCCCAACTAAATCGTCAAACAAGTCCGAAATTATTGAATTTATGAAGAAATTTGATTTACCAGTACCGGACCCAGTCCCCATTAAATTAATCTTGCTCGAAAGAATAAAAGCGGCGAATATAAACAAAATGTACGCAGTTGATGACATGGCTCGAAAGGCAGGTCATGAAGTGTTACGACTTCCCCCTTATTACTGCATATTAAATCCAATCGAATTAGTCTGGGCACGGTTAAAGTCTAACGTCAGGAAGAGCAACATAACTCCTAAGTTAAGTGCAAGTGTCTGTGAAGCCCTACGGAACTGTACTGAGAACATAGATGCCGAATACTGGAGGAAATGTGTGGAAAAAACTATGAAGGTAGAACGGGGATATTATGCAGACCTGTGCGAAGAAGAAGACCGCCTCATCATTCATGTTGCAGACGACAGTGATGATGACTCAGACCGCGACTCCAACTAAACGGTGAGTAGTTTACTCCCAGGCTATGTATTAATTATTTGCGATTTTGTCTTGTTTTACTCAGGTTTATTAATTTCTGATATTATTATTATTATAGCCTTCTGATATTGCAGGGATTTGCTTATCCCAAAGCTTTGTGATATTTTAATAATGAAAATCATTTTGAAAGTTATGTCGAAAAGGTATAGACCTATAGTTTGCAGGTTTTGTTATATTTTTATTCTTTATAGATAATGTAAACGTCAGGTTTACTTACTTAAAACTGAAACTTTTGAGAAGTCCTGAGTTGTATTATTATTATTATTACTACATGAATTAATCATACGTATAATAATAATAACATTGAAGAGAAGAATCATTTCACGCTAAGTTTCACTATAGGTGGGAGAAGAACTTGGCAACATTGTCAGCATGTTTTGAGTGACACTAGGGACAAGACCATCTGGTTTCCTTTGAGTGAGAATCAAAGCGTTCCGCCTGGAAACGCTTTGAGCGCGGCTACTATACCATCATCGGAGGCCTAAATAGGGCGTAATATACACTGTACAACCTTATATAATATTATGTTCTATGTTAATTGCCATCGTACAGTGTATAGAAATGATGACAAAAAAACATGCTAATGAAAAATGATTTCTCCGCCTTTTCGGGCGATCACTGTCTTACCAGCACTAATCGTGGTTTTGGACGACAGCCAGCTGTGGGCAGCAATTGTAAAACTGACCATGGTTGGTTGTCCTTGAAATCGGTGAAAATTGAAATTAACGGGGGGCCACTTAGGGGAAATCCCCGGAACTATGTAACAGCGGCTATCACCTTGTTCGAGTAGGAACAGCAAAACAGGTGATAGACCCGTCTTAAGGGTATAACTATGTAACATTCAGATAATTTGATATCTGGCATTTTAAAATGTAAGGCCGAAGCAAGGACAGGAGATGCCAAAATTCCTCCTCAAATTCAGTCTTTGTGGGCGCAACTGGACGCCCCAGTCCAGGGGGGGGGCCATAGTGTGTGTGGTAGGGAGGTTACTCAGGGGAGTAACGAATTAAAACCTTAAACTGACGTAAACTGAATGAGCTGATAGGCTGATCAAGCGATTTTATGTTGAATCAAGAGATATTATGCCCAAGGGCAGATTATTACAGTATATGATTTGTACGAAAGTAGTTGACTGAAATATGTTTTGCTTTAATCATTAATTAAAAGATATTAACGACTTTTATCATATGTTTTGCTTTCTATGATATTTTATAGATGACTTTACTGGTTTTTGAAAAGAGTATTTCTAGGAGAGAAGGAGTTTATTGTGTTTTATTATGTTATTATTTTACTATGTTAGAGTGTAAGTATTATAAACATATGTCATGTATTTTACATTGTATAATTTTGAAGTGTATCTAAGGTAAGGTCATTCACCTGACCCAGAGAGATCAGCTGATGATTGGGGTTAGATATGTAATATATGCCTCATAATTGATTTGTAGTTTTTTTAATAAGTAAAGGAGGGAATAATAAATTTTAATAACAAGATAATTCTTTTGGGGAAAAAAAATTGTATTATGCTTTTATGTTTTCTATATGAGGTTATGCTACTTTGGTAAGATATCAGCTGATTCATAGTATCTTGTGTACATTATATTGTTGTAATCAATTTGTAGTTGCAATCGATTTTATGGTAATAATCAGTTTTTTATGTTTTAATAATTGTCAATATATAATTATGAATGGTTATAATAAAAAAAAATTAAATTCATTTGAAAGATAGAAATTTGGGGCAGTAAATTTGGAAGTTGGATTTAAAGGTTATGGAATAAATGATGAATGAATTTTATTATGAAGTAAATAAAGGCAATATGAAATTAAATAAATTAAAATTGTTTTGAAGTAATTTACAGTGTTTGACTATGAGGTAATTAACATTTATGTGAGAGGATTTAATTAATGTAAAAGTCTTCAAATAATGTAATTAAAGTAATTAATGGAAAGAGATGATCTAATTAAATTAAAATGTTAATTTTGGTAATGAACTTGGATTTCTTTTGATTTGAATGATAAAATAAATGATAACTGATAGAAATGCAATGATGGGGATTGAATAATCTAGTTTTGATTTGAAATGATAATACCAGACAAACAGATAAAACATTTAATTAATGGAAATGGAAATAAAAGTTATTTACTGCTAAAAAATTGTAATCAGATATTAACCTAAATGGTATAGCTTATTTTGAGGTTAGGTTTTTGTAAAATAAGAATGTTTATTTGAATATACAAAGGTAATATACGTATGGTAAGAATATATGAATAGATGCAACCAGTGCTTCTTAACGCAAACCAGTACGACTAAGAGGAAACAAGTCAGTTACGGATGTGGTATGTTGAAAAGCCCGTAATTGATATTTTTGATTGAATGTTACAGAGTCTGGTGATACTGTGGCGGGTGCCTGTCTGATTTTACGGTGTTGGGATCTCGAACAGAGAAGTCCAGTAGAGTCGTGCAGGTGCGGCCGCAGTCACCAGACTAAGAGGGAAAATTACCCATGATTTTAGTAAGGATTTAAGGGGGGTTGTTGGCGCCATATCCTAGCTGGTCCTCTTAGGTTTTTTGGGCAATGAGAGTTTTTCTGTTTCGACAGAAAACCTCTCATTAGGGGGGTATTGTAACGGGACAAACTGTTGGGATTTATTTTATTCTTTAATAATTGTAAAAGTAGTAGCCACTCAGGCTGAACAACGTTTTGATCACAAACGCATGACATTGTTGAACACCTTGCGGTCCCCCTCGTACCAGGCCGAGCGAGGTACAAAAGCAATTAAAAGCGTCTGGGAATGTGAATGGTCAAAAGGGGTGCGAATTCATGCACATTCAAGCCAACGGTCAAACGACAGAAAGCACGTTTAAAGAATTCTTTCCCACCAGGTGCTAGATGGCGTAAGCTCCTCGAGATGCGCTCCACCAATCCCGACGCAAGTTGCCACACACTGAGGATCTGTGGCCATGTTGAAAATTTTGAGTCGACAAAATCCCTCAGGCCGCGCGGTCAGAAAACAGTGCTCACAAACAAAATATCCAGTCGGCCGACTAATGTAAAATGCGGTTTTTAAAAGTATCTCAAATAATAACGAAGTGAGAAACAAGTGGGTATTCAGTAATAACAATGTTAACAGTTTAAAATAATAACGAAGTGAGAAACAAGTGGACATTCAGTGATAACAATGTTAACTGTTTAAAATTATATCGGAGTAGCCAATAACAAATTCGAATTGGTGGCGAAAGGATTAACAACGAGGATGAGTAACTTTTGAACTTTTCCTATTTTTGAATAAATTTTAACATAATATACAGCTGTTTAAATTCTGATAAAACAAAGAAGAAAGCTATTAACTAAATGGGGATTTAAAGAAGTAGTATATATATATTATAATATACCTGCGTGTCTCGTCTTCAATCTCGTACCTCTGTAAAATATAAGTGTGTCTGAGTGTAAATTGTGTCTGTGTTTCTTACCACTTCGTCCTCGCACGGCGATGTAACACGCGATGTTTGGGTCCGTGGCGAACGTACTGTTGACCAGGTATCGTGGTTCCCGATCTGAGGTTCAAACGTAGTGGATAATCCCCGGGTGGTGCCAAATTGTTTGTATAAAACAATTAAAATTGTCTCCTTATCAATGTTCTATTCGAATGAGGCGACGAATTCAATCCGTCCCGCCTTTTCTCAATTTTTTGTTAATCGAGTTAGCAGTTACAGTATTTGCTACTTGCGCGCTAGGCGTCGCATCCGAAACATTCGCTATACATGATAATTTAAACATACACCTTTCTAATGAAAATAAAACACAGTTTAACACACACAGTATGGATTTATTATTAATTTGAAGTTAATATTTTATAGACACAAGTTGTAATTAATTTTTCATATACAATTCTGCACCGGATAATTCTTTATAAGACTCTTACTCAAGGGTTAACCAATCGATTTTGAATACATATAAACAGCATGGCGTTTTATGAAGCCAATCAACAAATATTTCGATCGATGGTTGTGAGATCTTTTGGCCACGTTAAAAGGTTCAGATGCAATTACAATATTAAAAATACACAACCTTACAATGTTTTTTCTTAAGTATGGTAATGTGTAATGGTAATTGTTTTGTTTGAGTGTCGTACAAGTGGTTTAAAAGTCGTCCATAAATATGAGGTTAGTTCTATAGTTTAACAAATTCTCAGTGTCTTAATATTACGATTTAATCCTTGCAAGAGAATAAAAGTGATTCAGTGGTATTCACCATATATTGAGAAATATTCAAAGTGTGTTTATTTTTTGGAAGTTGAAATAATTTAACTGATACTTAACAGCATTGTAGTACGGAATTGCTCTGTAGGTCGGGAAGGGATGGTTGTGGCATCAATATAATTCATTTGTTCTTAATTCAAGCTTCGGCATCTTTCTCCAAGTTGTTTGGATTTATTTAGATATTTCGTCTTCAATTAAACGTCTTCTCCATCTGGTTATGGTGTTCGGTATTCATCAGACTTCTTTACGATCAATTTCTGTACATTATTTTACTTTTAAGATGTTTTAAATATGAAAATGTGTTGTACAGAAATTTCGCTGCTGGCTTGCGATAGCGTCACTTTTCAAGTAATTGTATTCAACGATAATTACCTCGTCAAAACGGTCGTTTCCATGGTTACATCATTAATTTCATTGGGCGAGCTCGATATGAATACATTGTTATCAATATTTGAATTCCTTTCAAATCTTACTGTATCTTCTGACTTCCTTCCTCCTCTTATCTTCCTTCTTAGTTATTATCTATTTGCACTGTCATTTATATTTTCTCACAAAGATTATTTTGGTACCCCACAATATTGGGTTTTATCAAGTTTTCTAAGTTTACAATTAATTTCATACTTACTAATTACATTTCTCCGTTTATATAATTCCTTAATTTAATATTTGGTTTTTAATAATAACTACCATTCATCCTTGGTGAATTAGTCACCTTGGATTTGTCCATTATATGGTGATTTTTATCCAATCAGTAATTGCTTATGTTTGACCATTAGGCCTGTTTCACATTTAAGTAGCCATTACTGGATTTTTATGGCTTCATACACAATATATTTCATTTAGTCCTAAATTGTTATTTTGCATTTATAATTAAGTTTAATTTCTCTGGATGTGTTTTAATTTAGTCTTTTTGTGATCTTTGTTTGTAACAACTGTGTTATTCAATATTACTTGCTAATTATTTGCTATTCATTTCCAATATAACATATAGGTCTATGGTCTGTATGACTCTTACAGCCATATCCAATTCATAAACAATAGTTTATACAATTCATTATTTCTTATTTGTTGTTCTGGTGCTAAACAATCTCACCTCTATTGAACTTTTTTCATTAAACTCCCCCTATAACATGGGTATTTACTTAATACAGACTTATTTTCTAATGCTTTTTGCTCTCCCTTCCATGTTAACACCATCTTATTACTTTTCCTTATGAAACACACCTTTAAACTTTTACAATACATTCTTAAGTTATAACAATACTATTTCCTAGTCATCACAGTGAATATCACTATTTAGTGTTCATTATTTACTGAATCAATGTTCTAGTCTAAATATTATTCATTGTAACTTTGTTGAATGTTATTGTTCACTCTTACAACTTAAACATAGGTTATTTTACTAAGTCTTTATCTTAGCCTACTCTCCTCTTACTATTTTTATGATAGACAATATTTGTATTTATTTCTCACTTGCACTTTCTTAAATTATTTAGTGTTCATTATAATTTACTTAGTGTTTCTTTAGTATTATATCACTCTAGGATAAATCACTTTCACTAGTTCAACTTCCATTTATTTCTCATCATTTTATTCTCTTTCTCTACACACTATCTATATAAAATTATGAATATTATGTCTTTCTTTGTTAACAAATTACATATATCCCTAACTCTTTGGTTAGTGTACTTTTATTTATTGTTTCATATTACTGACTATTTATAATTGTCATTCAATCAATATTAACATTCATTAATAGTTTTGGTTCTCAACCGATTTCATTGTCTTTATTCTTTTGGATTCCATTATTTCTCCCTTCTCTATTTTTTATTCCTTGTTTGGTTTTCTTGATGTGTTTCATTTTGTTTTCTTCCTCGTGGGTTTGTTCTCTCTTGGTTTTCATTCTTCTTCTCCTTCGTCCGTCTTGTTTTCTTTATTTTGGTTTCTTAACTGGCCAATCTCTGGGGTTGGGTCAATATCGTTTGTCTGTCAGTCTATTATTTGAGTTTCTTTATTAATCACTTTTGGTTTATTACTCATTCTCCTTCCATGTTAATTACCTTTTATATATATTTTACTCTCCACATTATTTATTTATTCAAATATAGTATTATTTAGCATTTTTTATACATACTTATTGTTATCAAAATTGACCTGAATTTGGCGATGTTATAATATGTATGTATGGGAGCGTGAAAATTATGTAATGAACAAAACACTGGGTTGCGTTAATTATTTAAGGTATTCCGATTATAATGTGTATTTTCAATATTTGGTTTTCTTTTAATATGTTTAGTGATAACATCCTATAATAGGCTATCACAGTATGTCATAATATAATTATATAGAAATACGTAAAAAAAGAAATGAATGTCATGTTAGAGGAATAAAGTAATGACTTATATGATCTTATAAATATGTACTTGTTTATTTGCATTTACCTGGTTTTTCTCTGCTAAAGTACACCAGACAACTCCCTGGCAAATTACCGGTAAAGGTAAGTAATATGAAATTACAATATTTTAATTAATGAACAACATTTCAAATTTCAATAATTTAATAATGAAATAACCAGTAACACTTCAGATTTCAAACATTTAAACACTAATGAACGTGTAGTACTTCATGTTTCTCCATGTTATAATATTTGGATTACTTTTTATTGTTTTAAATTAAAATTTGAGTCATTTACGGCTTGGCGTCTCTTCGTCTTGAGCTTCAATAATGGACTAACGGAATAATAATAAATAACGTTTGGTTGTTATGGCAACTGACTGCCTCTCATTGGCTATTCATAACTTAAGCCCATTGTTATAATATTTGAATTTTTATTCAAAATGACTAAATATCTTCTGATTGCTATTATTCTTCTGTCTTCTTATCTATGTATTAGATATTATCACAACTGTTTATATTTTCTTTCAAAGATCATTTTGACATCCCTCAAAGCTGGGTTTGCTTATGTATTAATGTTTTGACAATTATGTTAATATTATGTAATTACATTTCTTTCTTATTTTATGTCCTTAATTTTACTTTTACATCTTAATATGATTCACTAATTATCATTAACTAGTTACTTGCCTTGGATTTTCTAATACTATAGTTAATTTCTTATACTTTGTTGATTTTGGATTTATACAGTTAGGCATTTCATAGGCCTACGTAGTAATTGGCTATATTTTCTTAATTTGCACAAATTAAATATTATTTTACCTTTATACATGTTTTGTTTTGTGTCACAAATGATTTGTTTACTCTTTGAATTGATTTGGGTTGCTTTATAATAATTGTATGTTCTCATGATTTTACAAAATCATGGCTTGTCTATGATTTTCTAACTGGCTTGTCCAGTATTATTAAGTTCGTAAGAATTTATCTCTTTACTTTATAACTTTTCTATCATTTACTATTATTTATAAAACATAACACAACATTTAGGTTTATGGTCGTTATACCTCCTTCAGCCATATTCCTTCTAATAAACTTAATTGAACAAATCTTTTAACAGTTACTATGCTAATCTTGTTTATATTTTCTTTATTCTTATTTATTTTTTGGTGACTAACATTATCACACCATTTACTTTATCTAACTAATTATCCCTCTGAACATAGGATGTTTTACTTATTTTGCTTTTCTATTCTTTAGTATAGTTTTCTTTTCTAAACTTTACTATCTATCCATGGTAACACTAATATTTTGACTCCTCATGGGATTTTTTCCCTGAATACCATTGTATTCCTAATTTACAATCACTCTTAATCCTAATAACAACAATATTCTTATTTTCTAGCACTTTTCACCATTAAACTGTAGTGTTTATCACTGGTTTTTAGGTGTCTATACCTATCAGTAGGGTTTTCTATTTATTTTGGGGGTTTACACTGGCACTTTGCACTTTTTTATAGTATTTTGAGTGTTACTAGTGAGTGTTCCCTAACATTAAATTCTCTTTTCTCACTTAATCATGTTCTCTATCTATCTATCTTTCACTTCATAATGGTTAGTTATACTGTTAACAAGTTTCATATCAATATAGAGTTATTTATAACATTTAATCTATATTTCTTTGGTTAGTGTACTTTGGTTGTCTTTACTTTATTTGATTTTAATAATTATCATTTACATTTATTATTTATTTGATTCTAATAATTATCATTTGATTTTACTATTTCTCATTTCCTTTTCTCTATCATTTGTTTGTGTCTTATTATATCTTCTCATTTTATTTCCTTTATATTTTGTTTGTTTCCTTTTCATTTACGTTCTCATTTGATTTCATTTTATTGAGTCAATCACTTGGGTTGGGTCATAGTCTTTTGTCTCGTCATAGTCATTTTATTTTCATCTGTTAAAAATTTAATATAGTTGATACATAGTTTTTCCCTGGTATTGGGGTGGCTTTTTGTGTTGTAACATAATGCCTCTCCATCAAAATTGATCATTTTGGTAAAACACTAGCATAGTTTTTTATGAAATTATCAGTTATATATAATTTTTTCCTTTTTCTTCATGTTTATTTCTTCTTTCTTGTTTCTCTTCTTACTTGTTCCATTCCTTTTTATTTAGTTATTTTTTAGATCTGTTTTTTTTTCTTATTTCCATTAGTGCGTTCTCCCTGTTATATAATTTTTTTTCCTAACTTTTAGTAGCTGGTTTCTTCCATCACTACCTTTTTTTCTGAGATCAGAGGAATATCATCTCTGCTCAGTTAATTGATTGCTGGACCTATTCTCAGTCAATCTTAAATACCTTTTTTGTCATCTTGTGACTTTCATTAATAATAATATTTTGGGCATTGTCCACTTCATGGTTCTTTAGATCATTTTAACCTTTTACTCATTCTTCCTTCCGCTGTACCTTTGCTATATTCTGTTATCTACTCACACAGTTGATTGTTTTTATTTATTTAGTTGTTAATTTCATTATTTCTAACATTTAATTAGTTTGTTTTTCTTTTCGTCTTGTGATCATTTTAATTATTTTAGACATCTTTTCTTTTCTTCTTCTTTGTTGGTTACACTTATTTTTGCTTTAGCCATTTGCTGTATATTTGCTTTATACATTATTTCTTTTCTTGTACCAGTTCTTTTTTTTCCTGAATATTCTATATTCTTTACAATTTTAGGTAATTGTCTTAGCAGGTCTTGCTTGGTTTTATTTATATTTATTTTAATTGGTCTCCTTTCTAATTCTCTTACATTATTTATTCTTGTTTTCACTTTACTTTTTTATTTTGTTTTGTCTCATATATTATCTAAATATTATTGTAAGTTTGTTGTTCTTACTTACTTAGGAAATTTTTTTTTATTTGTTTTTATACGTTCCACCGGTCGGCCGTTTCTTCTTCTTCATCTATTTCTTGTCTCCCTCCCTGAGGTGTGTTGGATTGGTTTCCATTGTTTCTTGAGGGAATCCAGAGTTCTGGTGGGTTACGTTTATTGTATGCTATTCGGAAATTCTCTGCAGGATTGTCACTGAAAGGTATCCAGTCATAATCTTCATTTTCTTGTTAGTTATTTCCGGATGGTGCGTCCCTTCTCTGGTTACCGCTTCCGGATCTGGCTCCTTCAATGTTATTATTCCGTTGCACATTTTCATTATTTTCCTCCCTTGGGTGCTGGTTATCGCTCTGGGCATTATTATTGTTTCGTTTGTTTGATTGTGATCTTGGGTAGCACCTCCCCTGGTTGTTTCGGGTGCTCCCTCATATAAAGTGTACTTTGGGTTGATTATTTGGATTTCGGTTATCACCGTTTCCTCGGTTATTATTCTGGTTATTCGGGTTATAACTGTTCCCGTAGTAATTATTATTGTTGGGGTGGCCGTTCGGACGCTGGTTTGGTCCATTGCCCCAGTAATTATTATTATTTTGATAGTTTCCGTTAAATGGTGGATTGCCCTGATTATAATTTGGGCGGTTACCCCTATACTAATTATTGTTATTATACCGGGTTGGGTTATTCTGGTTGTTGTTTTGGGGTTTGTTATTGGACGGATTGTAATTTGGTGTGTTCTGGTTCTCATCCCAACGGTTGTATCTTAAATTGACCATTCGGTTGCGCCTATATTGGCCATCATTTTCATGGTCCTCCAATAAGCTTGCCATGCCTTGAATGGTTTTTATTTGGCCCTGTCTTCTAGCTTTTTGGACCGCATCCTCATAATGGTATCCCAACTGTATCACCAATGACTCCTCCGGTATCCTCGGTTCCAAATTTCTGGCTAAGCACACTTTACCTAGAAAGTACTAAGTTAGGGTGTGTCCCGCTTGCGGTTTGTACCTCCCGTTGCTTATATCATTTCTTACCACGTTTTGTGTTGAGTCCGACCAATATTTATCACGGAACTGTGTTTTGAATTCTTGGGTGCTGTTTATCTCTGGTCTGGTGGCCATCCACCAATTGTCGTGGGTGTCCCTGAACATCTCGTCAATCAAGCTTCGCACCGTTGTCCATCTCGTTTCCCTGTTCTTTTTAATCAGTTCCTCCACTCTTTTGAGGAATTCCATAGGGTTGCGCCGGTAGCTGCGAAAGTTTATTATCTCCCGGTTCTCGCTGGTTATAATGTGGGTGTTGTTGCAGGGTTTCTCTCTAAGTGCGTCTAGCTCTTCTTGCATTTGTCTTTCCCGTTGACCGAGACCCTGGATCTTCTCCTTGTTATCTTTGATCTGCCCGTCTACTTGGTTAAGGTTGGTATATACCCTTTCCACACGTTTACTTACATCTGTCTGTATTTCCTTGCGTTTTTCTTCAAGCTTTTTTAGCACCTCCTGTTTATTTTTTATGCATTCTATGGTTGTTATTTGGTGAAGTTCCTCAAATCTGTTTTTTCCTTCCTCCTCGACGTTGCTTATTTTGTTGATTAATTCCTCCCGGACTTGTACTACTGTTTCATTCGTCTCAGTGATGGTTTGTTTTATTTCTTCTCGACATTCTACCAACTGTTGTTTCAACTCATTTTTGGTCTTCTCGCTATTTTCCTTCAATTGTCTTTGAAGTGTTTTACCATTGTTCTTGATTTTATTATTCAGTGTTTTCAGATCGTTCTTGATCTGTTTCTTTAACTCCTCACTCTTCTCTTCTAAGATTTTTTGGTTTCTTTTCAAGGCCTCATGGTTGCTTTCCATTTTATTATTCAGGAGTTCTATGTCCTACTTGAGTTGTTTCTTTAACTCTTCACTGTTTCTGTCCAGTCTTTCGTTTAATTCTTCTTTATTTTGTCTTAAGAATTCCCTGTCTTCCTTTCTTTGTTCTTTAGTTTCTTCCTTCATTTTCTTCAATTCTTCACTGTTTTGGTCTATTTTTTCATTTGTTTCTTCCTTATTTGTGTCCAATTTTTCGTTCATACTATTCATTAGTTCCATTAATTTCAGTAGGTTCGGGTCTCCTCTAACTTCTTCCTTGTCACCCGCCTGTTGTTCCATTTCTTTGTCTTGGGTTGGGTTTTCTGGTTGGTCCCCTTGGGCATCCTCTTCGATTATTTCTTCAATCATTTCCATTTCTTTTTTGTCGGTATTCTCAGTCCTCTCCTTAGATTTTCCCCTGGTGATCATGGAGTGTTTCATAATTGTTCGTAACCGCCGCTAGTCTTTAATTCTATCCACACTAGTTGGTCGCCAATTTGTAACGAGAAGACTCTGTCGTCTTTGTAAAAGTGTATTTCGTGTGTTCGCCTCACACGTTGTAGTCGTTACTTTAGGTTTATGCTGACGATGTCCGTCGCGATCTCACGAATTACCAGTACTCACGAGTGGGAACCTTACCTGTTCTTTAATATGTGGTGGTATTTCCCGGGTGGCGCCAAATTGTTTAATCTGAAAACAATTAAAAAATAGGACTATCGAGCGTTCGTTCTATGACGGTATGTTAATTCAAATTACTCCCGCCACGTGCGGGTTGATTAATATAGTTGGTAGTTCGCAGAGTTTCCGATGCCTAGCGCTTACCGTCACTGTCGCTCATCGCTAATATACACAAATCATATAATACAATTTCCTATGAAATAAAGAACAGTGGTTACAACTCTGTACTAGTTTATTAACTTGTGATTAGTTGTTATTTAATATTATACAAAATTATATTTGGATTTTAAACAAATTTGCTCCGGCAGTTTTAAGACAATTAATTCCCAAGGTTTGGCGAATGCTTCAGAACGATTTAGTCAGACATGGCGTCTACAACAGTTTATTTTAATTTCGTTCAATTATTCTGGGTCCTTGTGGTGACAAAAAAATATTGATATGATTACAATAAAGTACACTACCTTACATTACTGGTACTTATATACTATAAGGTGTTATTACAATTTGTTCCAGAAGTATTCAAAAGTGTGTCAAAAGTTCGTAATTTTTATACAGGTTATTTTCTAGTTTCATATAAATTTAGTGTTTTATTTTTAATTAATCCTTGAAAGAAATTAGATTATCACTTATCTAAAAATGAACTTTTTCTTGTGATTATCAGTTCGTAGTGAGAGTTAAAAGTGTTGTGAGAAAAAGTTAAAAAGAATTTATTCCATAAATTCGGGTAATTCAGCAATACTTATCAAATCTGCTGACTTAGGGTGAAGCGTTATGCAGTTCGAATTAGGTTGGGTTCCCTTCAGTCATCAATCTTCCTTCATGTATGAATTTAATTACACCTGGCGTCTTTTTCGGATAAGTTGGTCTATATTATTAATGTTGAATTTAATAATCTGGTCCTTGGCCTCGTTTGGATGGACTAATTCCTCATCATACTTTTTGTTTCTCCATGTTATAATATTTGGATTACTTTTTATTGTTTTAAATTAAAATTTGAGTCATTTACGGCTTGGCGTCTCTTCGTCTTGAGCTTCAATAATGGACTAACAGTTTCTACCGGAATAATAATAAATAACGTTTGGTTGTTATGGCAACTGACTGCCTCTCATTGGCTATTCATAACTTAAGCCCATTGTTATAATATTTGAATTTTTATTCAAAATGACTAAATATCTTCTGATTGCTATTATTCTTCTGTCTTCTTATCTATGTATTGGATATTATCACAACTGTTATGACTGTTATCATAACTGTTATCACGCTTGTCTATGATTTTCTAACTGGCTTGTCCAGTATTATTAAGTTCGTAAGAATTTATCTCTTTACTTTATAACTTTTCTATCATTTACTATTATTTATAAAACATAACACAACATTTAGGTTTATGGTCGTTATACCTCCTTCAGCCATATTCCTTCTAATAAACTTAATTGAACAAATCTTTTAACAGTTACTATGCTAATCTTGTTTATATTTTCTTTATTCTTATTTATTTTTTGGTGACTAACATTATCACACCATTTAATTTATCTAACTAATTATCCCTCTGAACATAGGATGTTTTACTTATTTTGCTTTTCTATTCTTTAGTATAGTTTTCTTTTCTAAACTTTACTATCTATCCATGGTAACACTAATATTTTGACTCCTCATGGGATTTTTTCCCTGAATACCATTGTATTCCTAATTTACAATCACTCTTAATCCTAATAACAACAATATTCTTATTTTCTAGCACTTTTCACCATTAAACTGTAGTGTTTATCACTGGTTTTTAGGTGTCTATACCTATCAGTAGGGTTTTCTATTTATTTTGGGGGTTTACACTGGCACTTTGCACTTTTTTATAGTATTTGAGTGTTACTAGTGAGTGTTCCCTAACATTAAATTCTCTTTTCTCACTTAATCATGTTCTCTATCTATCTATCTTTCACTTCATAATGGTTAGTTATACTGTTAACAAGTTTCATATCAATATAGAGTTATTTATAACATTTAATCTATATTTCTTTGGTTAGTGTACTTTGGTTGTCTTTACTTTATTTGATTTTAATAATTATCATTTACATTTATTATTTATTTGATTCTAATAATTATCATTTGATTTTACTATTTCTCATTTCCTTTTCTCTATCATTTGTTTGTGTCTTATTATATCTTCTCATTTTATTTCCTTTATATTTTGTTTGTTTCCTTTTCATTTACCTTCTCATTTGATTTCATTTTATTGAGTCAATCACTTGGGTTGGGTCATAGTCTTTTGTCTCGTTATAGTCATTTTATTTTCATCTGTTAAACATTTAATATAGTTGATTCATAGTTTTTTCCCTGGTATTGGGGTGGCTTTTTGTGTTGTAACAATATATACGGCTAGAATGTCTGATCGGGCATTTGATTATCCTAAACTTTCTATCACACGGTAGAAACGAAAGGCCCCTCAGTGGAAAAGAGTGTTTAATGGTCTTGAATCAGCCAATATTTGTAAGTGTCAACAAAACTCGAATTAATGTGTGAATCTTGTTCTGACCTGGGCAATTATCAGAGAAAAGGTGTAGTTCAGTTACAGTAGCTGGGATGTTCTCTTCTAAAAGGAAAGAAGCCACATCATTTGCTCCTTTCCTTGCTTGTCCTTCAAGGTACAAGTAAAATTGAGCATTACCGTACCAGTTTTGAGATTAACACAAAAATTCTTTACAGTTAACTGTCGAAGGTAATACATTTCTTGCACCGGTATTTTGGGTAAATCTATATTCTGCATAAAATCGAATACGAGACCCAACATGTTATTACTAGTTTCCTTTTCAGACATTTTAAGTGCTGTATAGAATCTTTTTGCACGTCTTTTGTGGACCATGATTTCTGCAGCTGTAACCTTTTTGGCAGTTTCATTAAGCATAGGATTTTTCAGACGTTCAGTTTTAACATTGAAAATGTTTATAAGGATGTGTCGCACATTTGCGGCCGATCGCTGGTGCGTGATCGAAAATAGGAACCGGTGAGTTTCCATAGAAACTACTTCTTTGTTGTCAATAACGTAGTACACATATAAAACTTCGCTTATGAATGCGACTACATTTAACTTATAATCTGTAGATTGGTAAATGAAGAATGAATTCATTGATTGGTGAATGAAGAATGAATTCATTGATTGGTGAATGAACATAAATATATATATTTTTTAGATTTACTGAAGCATTTTCAATGCCTTCTCTGTGCATTGCATTTGTGCAATGCCTGTAAATTTTTTCTTCACAATTGTTACACGTGTCGCAAGGAGGTCTACCGAATATAAGATTAAAATTTTCCTTATAGTATTTATAATAAAAGTTATAGTTAATTTTACTTTCTGGATATATCTCACAAAACAGTTCATGCATTTTTTGAATGGACAAGTTTTCACTCAAGTACATAACATCTTTATAATGTCCTTCTTTTGTTGGGAATGAACCTATGTGATTGTGAATCTTGACAGTTTCTGTTGCAGATATTTTGTTACCACTAATGTTCTTGCCTCGCATATCTTGGGGAGTTTTCCCTTCCAAAAGAAGTTTCCGAATTTGCCGTATACGTTTGTCACTTATATCATATAGCCTAAAAAATGCTTCTCTGTACACTGCTATTTTTTTATTTTCTAGCAGAACATGATATTTGAAGGACTTTTCTTTCAAAACTTAATCTTCTTTACGAGCTCGATGCTTTTTAACATCTGATCATTCGTTGAAGATGAAGGTCCTGTTCATTATTTGTGTTCATACTGTACATTAAACTAAAAATACTGGATTGTTCTACCTCAATAAACTGTTCACAGCATTTTTTGGGGGGACCTACAACAGATGATTACCAAAATACTAAGTGCAAGGGATGTATATTTTCTATGATACAGCTACAGTCTACAAGAAGGCCTACATACATATAATAATTAGGTTATGCTAATCTGATTATTAAACTATAATTTATATTTGGCGATGGTATTCATTTATGCTGTGATCATACTTTTGGTTTTATGTAAAATTTAGGTTGCTACCATAACCCATGTTAACTGCTTAACCTAATAACATGCAGATTGTTCAACTTGAAATTTAATAAAATGCATCAGTTTTAATACTGAATCCAGATTCTACTTTTCCTTACCTGCAAGGTGATCTAATCCTTTTTGCCCGCTTTAGTTTTCCGCCATAATCAATATACTCTTCTCCACAAACTCGAGCCCTTTTAATAATATTTCTTTTGTACTGTTCTGTATTTCGAATCCCCGTGACTTACTGGTTTGTCACTGCCACTATTACAATCATCACTCATTTTGACACTTTAAAACGCCTAAAATCTTTTAAGTTAAACAGATAACAACCTTTCACTTACAACACGAACATACTAGGTACCATAACCTCAACATCAACAGATGGTTGGAGGAATGAAATGCTACCAACTTTACTGCAGAAAAGTACCCCGGTCACTGACTCGAGTCTTTTTCTGCACTAAACAAAGAAACGTGCTACATAAGTCTGCATGAAATAACCATTGATTCAGGTTCCTTTCTGAACTGAATTGTGCTTCTACCTTCCAAATAAAGGAAACCAACTTTAGCTGGAAATTAGAAAAAAAGTGACTCGGGTCCCTTTCTAAAATAAGCTGTTCAAACATATTGTTAACCAAGCATTAGCATTATTAATATGTGAAAGAACAAGCACAAACACATGTATAGTCACACATAATTTTTTTATTTTGTTAGGATGCATCTGCTATTAATTAATGCAAACATATGTGAATCCACACAATAATCTTAGCACAATATTATAAAAAAACTATTTAACTTATTTTTGCGATTCAAATTTTTATATAACAAAAGACACGCATCTCCATTTTAATTACCCATTATTGAAAAAAAAATGTTAGTAATTATTTTAGGTAGTTAGAATAATTCACGGCAAAAATTTAACAATATCAAATCAAATTTGAATTCAAATTCAAGAATGTTAAATCCAACCTCACTTTCATACATTAAAGTCCAAACTAAAACCAACAGTACAAAAATTAAACATCACACACACACACACACACACACACACACACACACACACACACACACACACACACACACACACACACACACACACACACACACACACACACAATTAAAGTAGTAATACTAGTCATGGAGTACAAAAACTACTGTAATTGAAAATGGGCAGGTACCAATTAGCAAAAAGCTGTGTTGCATCACCTTCCTCCTGTATAAAAAATATGAGGAGCATGTGTGAGTGTATATGTTTATATAGCGTGTTGTTTATATATACATAAATACACACATATATATGATATTGTACAGAGAGCAATTTAAAGAAATATTAGCATTAACATACTAGCCAATCTGACAGTTAAAATTTGTAAGATTTTCAAGACTAATTTGGAAGATGGAAGATTCACCACATGCAACTCTGCATAAGCAAAAAAAGGGACCTGAATAACCTCAAGTAAAACAAAGTAGTAATGTTACTATTGTATCTAGGTTACGTAATTGCTTATATAGTTTTTTTTGCCACAAAACAAGTACGAGTTTCAGTATGGATATACAACAGTCCTAAAAATCAAATACAACATAATAAATCAAATGTAAGTGTTCTTCACTAATAATGTCTTTAGAAACATTAAAGACATCTTTATTCTTTAAGACTCACACCAAGTCTGACAAAAATAGGACGAGAGCAGGAATATTTAGAAAATTGAATAATACAGTACGTCTTCAGAAATTTAGCATAAAAATTGGAAGAGCTGACAGGTATGCTTTGTGCTGAAGCAGAGAATGTGTGAAAGAGGACTTTGTGGTGGCATTGTAATGTTCAATCGTTATGTCTTGCAGAGAGAAACTGAAGTAATCTTGAATAACTCACTGGTTGTGCCGTTAGCCATACTAGCTCAAAGGCTCAAAATAAAAATACACATTTTCCAGTTATACAAAATACAAAAGTGTCAGCAGCACCCAGCTAGCAAAGTGTCAAGAAATCTCACACACACACACAACTTACATATCATGATGCTTTTAAAAGTATGTTCATTTTAACAAAAATGATAAGACAATTATTCATACTGTGTGTTCATAATACATTATCATATAGAGTTTAGAAAGTGACTGAAGGACAGAAATGCTTGATAGCAAAATAGGATGAAAAGTGGACTTACTTTAGCAGTTACAATATCCCCAGGTGCAGGTACAATACTCTGTTGATTGATACCACGTACTTCTATCACAGATCCCTGTAAGAAACAATATACAATTGTAATAAATGCATATTCAAAAAGTGTATTGTGTTGGCAATTTGTAGCAGCTTAAACAGAAAAAAACAGTTAAAGTAACAGGTGTAGTAATTTTAACAGTAATGTTAAACTTTTATAACTGATCATTAATGTTAACAATAACTGATACTAAAAAATAATTGTTGTTACACACATATGTTGGCCTATTACAGATAAGTTCACTTATGCTTTATAGCATTTAGGGTTGCAAATGGTTTGGTACAGTTTGTACAGCTAGCAAATATGCAAATGTTTAACTTGATTTTTACAAATGTATTAGTGTGCATCGGTTAAGATTGGTGTTGGTAGATACTAAAATTTTCCAGTCATACAAGAAAACTGTAGTCTCCAAAAACAAATATTAAAAGAAAACAACAACTAGGTATGGTTATATTTCAGGCTAAGTTTCAGAAAAACACTTGTAATTGCAGTAGATTATTCATCAATAAATGCAGAGTACATGGAAATAAATAAAATTTTGTTTTGCTTGTTTTATTAAATTTATTGTACAGCTTTTTCCAGCATGTAAAAACATGTTCTGATAGCATAGCACACTTTGTTTAAACCCATAATATGCATAGTAATTGTAAAACATTGTAACAATCAGATGTTAGGCATCTTAACTGAACTATTGTCCACTTTTATTCAACAGCATTTGGTTTTGGTGCCAAATACTATTTTTGCATATTCTTTATACTTTTATGTTTTATAAATAAAATGGTTCTACATCAGTTTTTGTGTATATAAACTGAAAACCTTTGCCATATTTTATTTTTACAATATACAATACATACCGGTATAATATACAATGGCCACAGTGTTACCAGTACTGTGTAAAATAACAGTTTTGTTACTATCGTATAAAGAAACTCCCAACAAACAGAATCTATAATGTATACTTAAGTACCGAAGTTAATGTATTTTAATTGTGTTAGTTTTTAAGCCAAATGATAACTTTTACGGAATAGCTAACCTTTTCTTGTTTTATAATTTTCACTATGCCTGCCAATGTGGAATAAATATAACCCTGCCTTTCATATGTTCCACATCCTGCTATATGATCTTCATCTGCAACACACAGTCTCTGACCTAAAAATTAAACATAATGTTAACATCTAGATACAATATCTAGAGTTTTACAATGTCTGGATCTTATTTTATAACACAACAGTTTTCTACCAATAAAATAATAATAACACATAGTTACAACAGAAATACTAACCAAATTGTAACCTGAACTCACATATACCCCTGTTTCACTGGCCTCTGTTAACAATTTAACAGCCAATAAATTACCCGTTAAGGATTTAATGGGAAATAACCCATTTCACGAAGCTCAGTTAAAGATAATGACAATTAAAATCATCAGTTAACTTTGGCCTGTTAGATAATTAATGGGCCACAAAAATTGTGACAGCTAACCTTAAAATTACATCTGGTTATTTTTTTGTGAAGCTGTATTTGTGTAAGGCAAATAAAATATACAAGCACATACTGTCCAATTTCTGTGATCAGAAACTTTATTTTGTCTGTTTTCATTAATTAGTTCATTTTATTTTCAATTAGTGAGTTATAATATAAACTAATGTAACAAACAAAAAATGGATCATGGGGAAAAATTTGACATTGAAATAAATTTTGGGCGTAATAGTTCCGAGTGACTATCTGTACTCTGGCTGCCACGAAACTTGCAAAAACCGCGTTGTTTGTGTCTCTACGTTAACTACAGGTCAAAACTAGGTGTGGACTATGTGTCTTTTTGCGAAAAATTTTCAAAAAGACAATTATGGGATCCAAATAATGTAAAACGCGGTTTTTTCATTATCTATGTGGAATCCACGTCTAATTTAGCTGTGTACGCGGTAAGTACGGTAGTTTCTTGATGTACAGTAAAATTCACTAGACATGAATCAACCGTTTTCGTGCTAACTGCGCAGGTTATGTAATGCGCATGCATCAACAGAGAAAGATAGCTTAGTTTTCTGAGACGCTGTGGAGGTTATTGTGTGAGTACTTTTCAAAAAACATCAGTATTCATCAAAAGTGAAGTGCTTACATAGTTTCATTTCATTTGAATAAGAACAGCGTAATAGTAATAGATAATGCCTCCTACCACAATGTACAAATAAATCCACCTCCAACCAGTGGCAGCTCGTGAGTCATGGGGGAGGGGAGGCCGGGACTGTCCCAAGAATGTTATCAGTTCGACGAACGGAAGCGTCCTCCCCCTCCCCCCATGTCATCTCACCTTTAAATACGCACACACTGCCCAATTTCTTGGAAGCTTACTTTTCCTAGCAGAGTTATTGGTTTTGTATTGTTGATCTGATGTTAAAGTTGGTTTAAAATGAAATGGTATTAATTTTATGTGTAATTAAATAAACAAAGAATCGAGTAGTTTTTGTTTGAAAATTTCAAACCAATTTTTAACTTTAAAAATAATGATGTGAAGCTGAATGTTTTGTTCGGGGAAAGTATCTACAGTGAGAGTCAAAGCATAGAGACCTTCAGCCGTAGAGGCGAGAGACAACAAACTACGCGAGACCCCAAGGCACACATCGATGTCGACGCAAATTCGAGAAATGCCCGCACAAAGAAAATACCAACAGACCGCGCGATGAAGCAAATAACAGTTATAAACTTTCACTCGCTCGAACTGTTAGTAAACGTGGCGTAAAAGAGTACTGCGCATTGAAAATTTTCGCGCTTCGCGCTTTCTTTCTTTCTCTTCTACGCCTTGTCCGTCCACGTAACTCAAAATACAGGCCATGTGTCGGTAATAACTAATAGCGTCTTAAACTAAAACTTACTTGTATTTATAGTTTTTGTGAACAGGTGCAAAACAGTGATGCACACTCAATACAGTTTGATTGTCTGAACTTATTTATATAATAAATTCACTCGGCGCTCCTCCTTTTTTGCAAAACAATCGATTACATCATCGTACCACGAAGGTCTGCATTCCAATTTTTGCAGGGTTTCCTTTTCAACTGAAACTAAAGCTAAAGCACTGAGGCAGTCTTGAGTCATAGTGTTCCTTAAGTAGGATTTAATTCCTTTAAGACATGAAAAACTTCTTTCTACTGAAGAACTAGACGCAGGTATTGTTGCTATAAGGGTGAATAATTTGAATGCTTCCGGAAGGATTTCTTTTGTCATCATTAGTCATCTGTTTTATCAATTTATTGAGTCTTAAACTGTGAAATTTATCTTTGTGTTTAAAGGAAAAAATAGTTTCTAGTTCTGTTCTTAATTTTTCTTTGTTGAAATGCTCACGATATGTGTTTATTAAGGAAGTTAAAGCATCACTTGGGAATTCTTTATCATACTGTGCAAAGTTTTTTGTCTCACCCAACTTAAGAAATGTTAATTCCTCACATCTTGAAAATCGTACCTCTAGCTGTTATAATGCTGTCTAACACTTCAAAATAAATTTGTTTGTAGTAATTTGAGGAAGCGACGTCCTTATTTACGAACTGGTGACGTTTCATAACTGATAATCTGGAGCCAGTAGCAGACTCAGTCAGCTGGATGAACTCGTCATATTTCTTATCATCCCTCAGTTTTCTCATATAAGAAATACATTCCACAACTGAATTATTACAGAATTGTGTGTCATTTGAAATTTTTTGAAGTGTTTTAAATAGTAAATCGGTTTTTTCAAAAATCTTTTGAAATACCGACAGCAGAAAAACAAATGTGAAATCTTCTAAATTATTTAAGTATCCTTGTGCCTCTCTAACAGTTACAGGATCTGATGATTCTAATAACTCTCTGAAAACCTCAATCAATGTCAGTCTATTTGTATGAACTGCACTGATAATTTTGGAATTAGAATTCCAACGAACCTCACTATTTGTTGGAACACGTTTGCCAAAAACTCTATCTAAAACTGCTGTTCGCTACGACGAACGATGAAAATATGCAGATATTCCTTGAAGGGTAGGAAAAAACACCTTAACAGGTTTTATTTTGGAGCAACTCTGCTGTAAAACAAGATTTAGGCGGTGTGCAAAGCAATGAGTAAATATAGCTTGAGGTGCGATTTCCCGAACTTTAGCCTGTAAACCATTTAATTCACCTGACATAACACTACATCGATCATAAGTTTGAGCAACTAACTTGTGTTTTATATTGAATTTTTCAAGAGCCTTACACAAACCATCTGCCGTTCTGTCTTCATTAACGCCATAAAATCCCCAAAAGTATTCTTGAATTTCACCGTTAGAATCCACTAACCTTACAACTATGGAGAACTGCGTTTTCTCAGAAATGTCTGTAGTTTCATCTACCATGCACGCAAAGAATGGAGCTAGATTTATGTCACTTTCAATAACTTTTTTTAACTAATCTTGAAAGCATTCAATTAGTTCATTTTGTATGGTTTTAGACAATCCTCTAAACAATCCCATGTTATCCCAGTGTTGTTTTAACTCTGGATTCCTGCTTATTACAAGGTTGAAAATAGCTTTAAAATTCCCACGATTAAGTGAATCTTCCGATTCGTCGTGCCCTCTGAAAGCAAGCTCCTGTTTACATATTAAACTAGTGACATCAACTAAAATCTTAAAAACCTCCCGGTTTTTTTTTTAACTTCCTCGTTATATTTTATTTTTTGCAATCTGCTATGTTCATTTAACAGTTCAGATATTTTGAAAACTTGATTTGAAAGGTTATTTAATGATAGTTGTGCATGTAAATGATCCTTAGAGGACGCATGCCTCACCAAAGCTCTAGATAAATTTTTTAAGTCATCAAACCCTTCACCAGACCATACAGTCTTCTTTGTGCTCAGCAATAAACAAGGCCAACAAAATAATTTTGACTTTTCCCCATTACCACATAGCCATTTATGTTGGTCATACCATGACAACTGAAAAGATCTACTGCGGTCTTTATACTTTCTTAAAATAGATAACTTTGGTGTGGGTCGTCCACGTTTCAGTATTTCGTTCCTTTCAATACCACTACATCTTGAAAACGGGACATTAAGAAAAGATACTAAAATCTCATTGTTTGTTAAAGAACTACTACTCATCTGCTGTAAATCCATGTCACAGAGGTCAGGCGGTAATCCAGAATAGCACAAACACAGGACACACGCGATTGAAACGCACGCAAAGCGACAAAATCTGGCGCGCTCTGTACTGTAACGAGTGCGAGAGGCCAATGCTTCGTTGGCCTCAAGCGCTGTATAAAACACTGCGCGGTCCCCCACCACGCGCGTCTGACCAAGTTTATACGGCATTGCATGGCCATGGTGGGCGGCCAGCGAATATTCGGCCTCCGACACATTTTTATTATTGGTGCATTCCGCTGCTAATGTGTGCATGTGATACACTTTATTTTAAATGTTTTTTTCTAAGATGTGTGAACCTGTAGTGCCCTTTTGCAAATATAAGTTAAATTATATTATTATTTATATATTTTTTAGTTTGCTGGGAGTTATTCAGTTATTGGGGAGGCCAGGCCTCCGTTGCCTCCTCTGACGAGCCGCCACTGCCTCCAACATCATTAACAAAAAGGCAGACATGATTAACTGGTTAAAAAACCATTACATTCCTTGTAGTCCATCTAGCCTGAGGTGTATGCACTAATTAAACAAAACAAACCAACTTACAAAACTTTTAAAATATATCCTATTTTGGCAAACCATGGACATTGCGTTTCACGACGTCCACCCTATCAGCCGGATTTTAGTCTTACGGAACTGACTTTGGCAACCGTGAACGTGAACCGTGACTTTGGCATGCGGTTGAAAGAAAAAAAACGTGCATTTTTTTCTGTAGACAGTGTCAAAGGAATTTTATTGTATTTCTCCTGCAGACTAGAGATCAAGACGTGATGTCATGAAAATTGAAAATGACTACGTGAGATCGGACCAAATAAGGGATACTGTAACAGATCGTTTAGAAAGTAATGTAAGACAAGAGCAGCAGTGAAGGCAATTTGAGTGATAGTGATAATAGGCTAACAGTGATACAGTGACGGAAATATTAGTAGGGTGGAGAATTGACCTAAATAATTATTGTAATTGCATGTAAGTAAATGTGCTCTATGGTACCGGTACTTAATAGTTTCAGTCTAATTGTTGCATTAATATTCTCTCCTGTTCTTCACGGATAGTTTACATCTGCTTGTTTTTTAAACACAAACACACAAAATCATTTCACGTATGAGGCTGTTATTCAAATAAATTAAGATGCCAGAGCAATGTGGATCATATATTATTACGTTTTTCGTGAACCGTAACATGTACACAAAGTGTACACATTCCAAAATATATAACGATTGTTGATGTCTAGGTTCGACTTTCGAGAAACATTGCAACAGACACAACACAGCAAGTCACTGTTTACAAAATAATGGCAGTATTAAACACTTTATAACTGTGTGAAATCTTTATTACATTGTCTCTTTCTGTTGTGTCTGACGCTTGTTTCGTCTTACAAAATGTCCACGTTTACTGTCATAATCGAAATCAAAACTTACCTACAACCTAATTTTTAGTATGCCTATTTAGTAACTTAGTAAAAAGTAGAGAATTAGGCCTAAATATAAAACGTACTAAACTGTAAAAACCTTAAAAACAATTAAAAGAATAACAAAAGAATTTTAAAATTATAAGAATAATTGAAAAGTTAGTTAAGTTAGTAAAAAGTAAGTTACAAATATCTATGCGCGCGCGCGCGCGCGTGTGTGTGTGTGTGTGTGTGTGTGTGTGTTGTGGTGTTGGTAGGGCTGTAAAATTTACTTTGGTAAAGTAGACCAATATTTTCAACTGCATTAGTAGACATTTCCCCACTACAACCTGCGCGCTGCTTCATGTCTATTTAATATTACTGTAAATAAGGTCAACATGCAACCTAACCTAACTACTAACCTTTCTCGCTTTTTGTAAAATCTACGTACAAAAAAACTCGAAGTAATTTGCTTATTACTATACATATCTCATTTTATAACTAAGGTAAATATTTACCTACGCCACACCATACAATCGCGAAGTGAAATATTTTTTTTTCTATTCTTGTATTTTATATAAACAAGTGGAAAATAATTTTAAACTGCGGTCGAAGCTATTTACGAAGAAAAAAAATAAATAAATTACTCCCATAAGCACGCATGGAAAGGTGAACGAGTGTCACATTAACATACATATTTTTCAACCCAGTTTTGCCAAATACTCAAATGCATAAGCCTACGACGCCTTCGGCGTCTACGGGGTTTAACCAGGGGCGGCTCGTTCTTAGGGCGCTAAGGCGCGCGCCTCCCAGATTAAATCATATCATTAAACAACCCATTATCACTATTTGTGGAAAGTCATTAGTACATACGCTTCAGACAAGAAAATGTTTTTGTGTTAGGTAATAGCAGAAATGTTTTCGGAACAACATGCATTACGGCGCTCTGACAATCGCGCCCATTTCTCAGTTCCTCCACTCTATCCAAAGTTAAACGAAATTGTAAGCTTATATACGGCGTTTACGCTGTCACTCGGCATGCCGGCTCCTGCGCCACGATTAGCAGAAAGTCGCATAATTCACTAAGTACAACTAATCGCAGACTATTGATAATAATATGAGATTTGCACTGTTTAGTGTTTATAAGTTTCTCTGGCGGTTAATTCAGTGCGGGCATTAGTTTAGTGTTTAGGTTTTGAGTTTGTGTGTTTTTTTTAAATAGCTTCACGAATAATATTCTGTTTTCCATGTATTGTATTGTCTCCCAGAAAAAATTGTGATTGTTTTTGGACTCTAAAAGAGGTTAATGATATAAAACATGTTACAGAAAAAATTAAGAAGCATGAAATATCCGTCCATCACATGAAAAGTGTTGCTGATTTTTCTTGTTAGGCAAAGTAAACATACTGTCTAGTCTGGACTCGCATTTAGAGAAAAAATTTTAAAGCACAATGTTCAAGTCAGCAAAAACAGACATGTTTTAAAACAGCTGATTTTGTGTGTCAAATTCTGTAGTGTTTTACAGTTGTCTCCAAGAGTTCATAACGAATGAGCATCGTCTACAAATCCAGGGGTATACAAAGGCTTAATTAATTTTACTGCGGAGCTGGATTCTGCAATGAAAGACCATTTAGAATCGGCTACAGTATTCAAAGGTACATAGAAAATAATACAGAATAATATATAGGACTGTATGCTTAGTGTCTGCAGGGAAGAAACAGAAAAGTTGATACAAGCTTCCGAATTTGTGACAATCGAATGTGAGGAGACAACTGATGTGAGAAACCACTGTCAAATAGTATTAGTTTTTAACTACATGTTTAAGGGGTCGGTGTACAAAAGGTTTTGGGGATTTCTCAGTCCTGAAGGTAAATGTGCAGAAACATTAGCAAAGGCATAATGAACAATATCTATCCCCTTCTTCACACGCCAAAGGAAATGTTAATAGCTCAGACTTATGTTGGCGCTAATGTTATGTGTGGTTCTATTGGAGGTGTAAAGGCAAAAATTAGAGAAGTGTACCCGTTCACATGTTTTGTACACTGTTACGATCATGAACTTAATTTGCTATTAGAAAAAGCAACAAGTGTAAACAACAAAGTTAGAGTTTTTTCTCAAATTTGTCTGCCATTCCAGCATTTTTTCACACTCATCTCTATGAACGGACGTTTTGGAGGAAGTAGTTCAAACCAGGTTACCCAGAGTTTCTATAACAAGATGGAATTACAACATTCGTACAGTCAACGTTGTGTACGAAAACCGATATAAGTTGGATGAATGTTTCAAAGTTCTTGAAGAAAAGTGTACAAACAGCCTCACTGTTAATGAGGCAGGTGGTCACAGAAGGGCTCTATAGGACCAAAATTGCATGTTCTGGCTAACTTTTTTTCATAGAATTCTATCCCATGTGGACATACTGTACCAACAACTACAGGGTAGGAACAAAGACAGTGTAATGTGCCAAAGTGACATCGGAATTTTTGAAAATGAGATGCAGAGAGGGAGAAAATAAGTGAAATAGAAACACAAATAAATGAGGATTCCCTGAGGAACCAAGTGGCATATTTCCACTTTTTTCTACAAACTTTCCGGAAGAAAAATTCAAGCGAGTGATTCAACATTACCCTTTCTTGAGAAGTACAATGAAAAACGATAGACTGAATGCCCTTGCGATATTATCTATCAACAAGGGTTAAAGAAATGAAGGACTCTGATGCTAGAAAAGTTCGTTAATTTAAAGGAAAGGCGAGTGGACTTTGTATATAAATAAAGGGTCTGTTTAAAGTGTAGGTATCATAGAAATAATATAATGTCAGTATAGTATATTACTTTTTTTGTGGAAACAGCAGAGACATTTTTGTGGACAGTGGTTATGCTTATTAATAAAACTGCTGACTCTCTACAACAGCTCACAATATTTGACATCAAATTTTTAAATAATCGTTGCATGCTACATGTGTTACTATTCTTATTTTATTAATGAATTATGTGATCAAACATTGGCAACATTTCTATTGTGTGTTAAATTCTATATTGATAAATAATTAAGGAGCCTAAAGGTCGCGCCCTCCAGCCTCTTAAGTCACAAGCCGCCAATGGGTTTAACTATATGTAACTCGTTTCTGGCATCCGTGTCAATGCTTTAATGTCGCAACTAGAGGTGGGCCGATATACCTGTAACAGGTATTTTGGAACGATATTTTTGTGGAACGGATGTAACAGTGACTGAAAAGTTGAAATACCTGTTATTCGCGGCGACGCTGTTCCGAACAGAGGCACGCTCCTATACAGACACACACACACAAAAAGTACACAAGTATCACGTAAACGAATACGCCAAGGCCAAATACTAGGCGTACAAAAATATCGCTGGTATGCAAGGAGCAACCAGTATTTCAAATACTAGTGGTATCACCGATACACAAAATACTAAGCGTATCAGAGGAAAAGTAGTATTTTTGGAACACCTAGTATTTTAGGAACAGGTAGTATCAAGGGTATTTCGATTCTGCGCAAAGAGACGAAGCTGTTTTTAATAAAGGAACAAATTCATCGTGATGTTACATTTATTCTGAATAAATAGTCCGAAGCGTATGTACTAATGACTTTCCACAAATAGTGATAATGGGTTGTTTAATGATATGATTTAATCTGGGAGGCGCGTGCCTTAGCGCCCTAAGAACGAGCCGCCCCTGGTTAAACCCCGTAGACGCCGAAGGCTAAAGCATGATGTTGTTGGCAAAAGTCGTTTGGGTTGATAAATATACAACATTGAGGCTGATGCATTTGAGTATTTGGCAAAGCTGGTTTGGAAAATATTTATGTTAATGTGACACTCGTTCACCTTTCCATGTGTGCTTATGGGAGTAATTTATTTATTTTTTTGGGTACCTTTTTTTTCTTCGTGAATAGCTTCGACCGCAGTTTAAAATTATTTTCCACTT
Source organism: Magicicada septendecula (assembly GCA_034769895.1). Lineage (NCBI taxonomy): Eukaryota > Metazoa > Arthropoda > Insecta > Hemiptera > Cicadidae > Magicicada > Magicicada septendecula. The sequence goes on from CM068371.1 coordinate 117,369,181, forward strand.
GTTTATATAAAATACAAGAATAGAAAAAAAAATGTCACTTCGCGATTGTATGGTGTGGCGTAGGTAAATATTTACCATAATTAATTTTTAACTAAATTAAATACTGTTTTAGGGTTGAAAGTTGGCGCACGGAAACAATTTTTCGATGCGGGCGCTAGACATAGAAAAAAAGCAATTTTCTGTGCGCTAGACATGTAAACATGGTGTTTTCAGAGATATAATGCAAAATATGTTACCTATCCATTGTATGCAAATACTGTTGGTACTCATTCCATTATTATGGTTATCTAACAACTTACGGCTCTGCTTTTGTTTACTAATTCATTCATAACCTCAACTATCATCAAACTGATTATATCAATTACCGAACCCATTTCTAACATGCAATTCCCCTCAGTCATCGTCAGAATAAACTTCAGTTTTCGAAGAATAAAAGTTTTTATCTTTATACATGCCCAATATAATTACAAACTTCAGATAACTTGACAACCTTTACAGTACAACAAACGTATATGGCACGATAGTTACAATACGATAATATTTAACTACAGTAATTAAAAACTACCTTACTGGTAAGCTTACCAGGTGTACAAATAAGAGGTTTTTCACCCATTCTAAAAAAACAATTCCACACAAAATTATTCAACCACTTCGCACATGGTAAACAATATACACAATCTAAAACAAACAGTTGTGCCAGTATCAAACTATCAAACATGTAAAGTACGAAAATAGTTAAGATACTGGAAAGTTTACATAATTATTTGACTGTAATTCTATCACAGTCACAATGTAAAGTAATATTATTATACTTTACATAATATGTGGATTGATCAACCACATTAAATTGTTTGAACGCGCATTGAAATAATAAAATAGTTCCTTCCCGTATGACGAAAACTTGATTTTAAAGTACAATATGTTGGTTGTTCTGGGATTTACGAGGACGCGGACATGTGAATATTACGTTCTTTTAAAAAAATGATAAAACAGAACTAAGTTGTAACTATATTCCATTGGCAATTGTTATGTAACAAAAAATAAATATTTGATAAAAGTATTTATTAAATTCTGAAACTCGTCAAGTTCCTGTTGGCCACTCCGCACAAGAGAATTTTAATTGGCGAAAGTAATTATAAGCTACATCATTTGTATAAAGCCTCTTTCAGATTGTCGTCGTAGCACTAGATGTGGTGACATTAAAATATGTCACAATATTGTCCTGTCTGAACAATTCAGTTCCATACTGTCACACTGACCTACACTAGAGTGTTACACATCAAAACGTTTTGATAATTATGCAACACTGTGACACTCACACTAATGCAGCACTAAAAAACATCCTAAATCCCTTTTATCACATGAAAACCTGAGGACAGTGAAAAATATGACACTGTTGGCAGACTTAATTTTTAATCGTTTATTGGTACTGGTGCTGTATAAGTTCAAACTCTAAAGATGACCTAAAATATGCCTTTTTATATGGTTTAGTTAAAATGCGGTGTATATGTGGAAACCAATAATTAAAATATGCATTTATTGGACATGTAAAAATCGTATCCTTATTTATCATATTGAGTGATAATAAAGAAAGAAATATACATTATTAAATATTGAAGTTGATTTTAGACATGTTTCATTTAAAAGTTATCGTGTAATTTTGTGTTATTTTAAGAGAAATATGTATTTACTTTGTTTAGTAACACGTAGACTTTTATAAGACGTTTGTCTGGAATATTAGAATGAAATCATTGAGAGTGAAAATAAGAATAAGGTCAAATTGCAGCAGATTTTCAGGAGAATGAAATTTTAGGTCCCATGACATTCCACTTCAGAAATGTGTGTGAACAACTAGTATCAAGACAGCAAATGTCACACACTGTCATGGCATTAGATGTCACATTATCAATCTCACCTTGTGAATGAGACAACTGTCTGGATTTGAGCAAATTCTGGACACGGCCTTAAGCAAACATTCTCACACATTCAAAGAAACTTATACACTGCTTGATATGCAGGTATTTAATTGTAAACTACCATGAAAGCCATTTGAAAATAAAGAAGCAGGAAAAGAAGCTACAGCAGAAAAACGCAGACATAAACCTGCATTGAGGAAAGCTGTCACCAACATCTTCAATGGCATAAACAAAAACACTGTAACGAATTTTTACAAAAAAATTCCCATAAGTAAAAAGTATTAGTCGCCATGAAAAAAATTATTTTCTATGGAGAATAGATATTTTTAGACGTTTCAAAGAATTAGGATTCAGACAAAAAAGTATTAGTGAAAAGAAAGTGTTGATTGAAAAACCTGAATTGTTTCTAGCATTTTAGGTATTTAAATTAAATGAGAAAACTGTGCCAACACGGTAAGAAAATAATTTGTGTTGATGAAACATAACTAGACATATTGAAATGGAAAGTAGTAAACTACTCCAGTAGTGGAAACAAATAATATATGGTGGTATTAACTCTTTCAATTCGTAGTCCTTCAGCCTTTCGACTGGTTAGTGCCCTCCCCGCATATACCCGTGGTGCGTGTGGTACTGAGTCTCTCACAGGTATATGGGACCTACAGTTTAACGCCGGATCCGAACGGCATAGTTGAGGAAGGTTTATACTAAGCAGGATACCTCTCGCTGGTTTGCCATTGCCTTGCGAGGGGGAATGGTCGTATCTAAATCAGATGGCCCCCGGCGGGAATTGAACCCGCGCCGACAGCGTAGCAGCGCCACTACGCCACGACCGCTCCAACTCTTTCAATAGGCCTACTTTAAGCCTGAGTCTCCCAAAACTGGAGTCCTCCCATGCAATTTCTGCAACCGCCTCTGCTCAAACCCTAGGACCAAATGCTAGTCACAAATGATGACATTTTGCGAGCTGTGGTTAATTAATATACATAAATTTAATTTTTAAATTTTTTTAATTTATACTTTTTTGTAACATATACAATTAAATACAATAAAGTGTAAACAATATATAACTAGTATTAAATTTGAGTTACACGTATTTTTTTAAATTTTAATTGCCTAATAAACTATAATATCCCATGACAATTAAATAACTAATTTGCAAGTACAGTATATGTAAAAAGTTATAAACTTAAAATGTATTATCTTTTATGTAACTTCCACACTATATAACACGAATCAAAGTATTGTCTAGCACAATTCACTTAATAAGCTAAATAACCTAAAAGCCAAAAAATAATATGTAAAAAATGTTGTGTTCACATTTGAGTATAACTTGTAATAATATTTGAATTAATCAATAAGTTGTTTTTAAATTTTTATACACATATTGTAATGAAGTAGAAAATAGTTATAGGGCTCTCAAAAAGTATCGTGTGATAAAAAGGATGTGGAGAAGATTTTTTTCACATATTGTATTCTTTTTAATTTTCTTGAATAATGGTGGGTAAATAATCTAATACAGAAAAGGTACTTTATAATCATTATAGAGCACATGGATTGGTAGGGGATTCAGGATAGGGTTAAATTAAGACAAAGTTTATAACAAATTTTCATGATTTTTTTTTTAATTTGGAAATATACTACTACTAGCTGTATACCCGTGGTTCGCTACGGTCTTTCAGGAAAAAAAAATTGGATGGCCGTTTTTAAAGTAAAATTTTTTTTTACCTTTGGATAATTAAGCAAATTGTATTAAGGCCCAGTGAATTTTTTGTGCAAAAAGACTTATTTTTAGTAATCATGTATGAAAGTAGTTTTTTTTAGTGAAACAACAGTCATATTATTGGGCAAGCAGCCCACCACCACCACCCCTGGCATTTTGATATACTTGGTAGCTAGGCAACTGATTTGCTTAGCCGTTGACTATTACTAATAAGAAGGGACCTTAATTAGAATTTAAATTTTAAAAAATACTTATCGGCAATAATTCTGCAAGAAAATTAGGTTTTTAATCAAAAAAGCTGAGATTAGTTATAATGGAAAAGGGAATAGTGAGTGGATGCTTAATGTTAAGTAATAAAAGTATTGTGTAAAAGAAAACACGCTGCTTGAAGGTATCTTTATAAAACTTCCTTGAAGACAACGTTTTTTGTTTGACCCTCTGGCAAAATTGTTAAAGTGGCAGAAGAGCTAACTTGTGAGCAAGCAACGTACAACTGGCCATGGGAGAAACAGTCTTCTCTTAGATCTACGCCGGCCATTTTCAAAGATTGACCTTGTGCTTTATTTACTGTCATGGTGAACCAGAGTTTGAGAGGGAATTGAAGTCTTTTAAACTGAAAATGGTAATCCGATGGAATTAGGGGAATGCGTGGAATGAAGAGTTTCCCCCGACCACATCCAGTGAATATTGTTGCTTCTATGACGTTCTTGTGCAAAGATTTTACCTGGAACCTAGTACCGTTACATAGCTTAGGAAGTATCAGGTTTCGAAGCAGCATTATTGGAGCTCCAACTTTGAGGTAGAGATTGTGTGGTGGAATGCCTGAAGGATTGAGCATGTGCAGGAACTCTACTGAATAATGGACTGCGTCTTCTTCTTCCACCACAGAGTCCACAGATTGGTACTTCACAATCTCAGTTGGAAGTTTTTCCAATAATGTGTTATTGATGTTGGCTGCAGTGTCATTCTTTGTAGTAAGGATGGCTCTTTCTTTCAGCCAAGATGAATCTTTTAAATAAAAATTAGTTAAATCTGGGTACATTTTTTCAGCCAATGTTGTCAAATCTTTTACAACTTCGCATAATTCTTTTGGTATTTTAACTTTGCCATTTTCATCAGGTAGATTTCCATTACCGATCTGTAAAAGTAAACTTGAAAACTCATCTGCCTTTAAACCGCCTTTGAGATGCACCCTCATGTTGACTCTCAGGGAACGAACATGGACTTTAGGCCACAGGAAGGAACTCTTTAGACAGGCTTTAACTTCATCTGCTCGCGTTCCCTGAGGCACAACAGGTAAAGTCTGTCTGAAGTCTCCAGCCATTAGAACTGTGACTCCACCCATCAGGTTTTTATTGCTTCTTATGTCCTGCATAGTTCTATCCAAAGCTTCAATTCCTCCCTTGTGAGCCATGGTGCACTCGTCCCAAATTATCAACTTACAATCTTTAAGTACCTTGGGTGTGTCGCTTTGTTTGGATATGTTGCAAAGTGGGGTCTTTGAGTAGCTTAAGTTGAGAGGCAGTTTAAAGGCAGAGTGAGCTGTCTTCCCTCCATCCAACAATGTTGCTGCTATACCTGACAAAGCAACAGAAATAGCAATTTTCCTATCTTTTCTTATACTGTCTAGTATTAAATTTATGAAAAAGGTTTTTCCTGTGCCACCTGGTGCGTCTAGGAAAAACAGCCGTCCAGCCTCTGAATCAACGCTCGCAATTATTTTATTGTAGATATTTTTCTGCTCGTCGTTAAGTTTAGGAACGTTTTCACCAACAGTCTCAGATAGATGGACTGTGTTGTAAGAGAGTTCTTTCAGGTACTCGCGATTGATTGCAGAACTGTAGGGCTCTTGACTTGGAGAAGGAAGACCGAGTTGTTGGAGGAACTGATTGGACATTGAGAAGACCAAGTTTTCTAATGAAAGTAGGCATTTGTTATAAATGATGTTGTTGCAGAATTCAAGCTCTAAACCCTGACACTCATTCTCCATCTGCCTCTTAAATTCCTCTGATAGACTTTCCCTGTGTTTTTTCCAGAGTACTAAGGGATCCACTGTTTGGAAAAACACCAAAATGACAGCGAACAGTTCTCTGATCTTCTGTGGTGACTCTGACACAGCAGATTCTTCCAAAGTGCGGTCCCAATGAATGTCATCCTTTAGTAAACCCAACGCTCTGCAGGCACACTGATAAGTGGGGTGAACAATGCCAGATTCCCTCTTAAGATCATTGAAACTCGTTGGCCCTCTGACTTCATGAAGGAGAAGATGTAGGTAATAACATTCTGCATTGTTAGGGTGTACCGTGTAAACCCGACCGAGTACTTGATCTTTCTTCACTCCTGGATGTCTGGGAATGGCTTCGCCTTGCTTCCGTCAGCAAAACTGATTGTTTTTCCAGATGTAGTAAGCAGGGACTTCACTGTAGATTAGGGTTCTGGCAAAAGAATCTGATTTTCATAGTTCAAAGAATGCCATTAGAGTTGTTTTGGGTGGATTTTGAACTTTATCATGAACATTTTCGGGATTGAAATAAACTCTCTGGCCATTCTCAAGGTGTACTGCCAAATGCATTATGGGAGGATATCTTTCATGGATAGGGAAGCAAAAAATATGCCATGCCGCTTACTACTGATGTAACGCCCTGCTTCATACTTGGCAACTTCGTCCCACTCATTTTCCAACACAAAAGTTGCTTGATCACTGCCCTTGTCGATGTATTTGCAAATGTACTTTATAGACTTCACAGAGTTACACAAATCGATGTGCCAAAAAGGTATGTGACAGAACAGGGTTGTACGGTACCACCCACTAACTGTCTAGGTCTACTCCATTGATGTTAACTGTGAACCCACCATCAGCAGGACACCTATGACGGTACTGGGGGTAACCATCGTCTGCAGTTTGGGTGTCTTTAGATAAAGGACAGGGATATCTTTTGGAGCATGAGCCGTTAACCATGCAGGGTGAGTTCCTGTTTAGACTTCCACATGAGCCATGAATCATTGTCGATTTAATAATTTCATGAAGCTCAGGGTCGATTTCAGGGTCAGGTATCTCTGCGCTTATGACACTATCAGTTTGGTCGGCCATAATTCTGTCCTGCAGCCACAGCAAGATGTGTGCATGAGGCAAGACCCGCTTCTGCCACTCCACAGTACACAGGTAACACCTACTTGGACCGTAAATGGAACCTTTAGTTAGAAGATTAATCATTTTTTTTACTTTCAAATGAAACACCCGAGCTATTATGTCATGCCTGTCTTGGGGCTTTTGTCCATATTTTAAGGCAGCTCCTATTTCAGACCATTTGGGGTTACATGTAAATGTGATAAACAAATCAGGACGACCATAGTGACGAACATATGTCATGGCGTCCTGAGTCCTCTCGTGCATATAGCGGGGCCCACCAGTAAAATTGGATGGTAACACGACCATCTTTCCAAGATCCGAAACTTGACCATCTCACTTACACATGGCGTCTTTGAGATTAACGTAGTTTTCCGCTCGCAGTTTACTCTGGTTGTGTCTAATGAAGTTTAGCCTCTCTGTCTCTATCTTGGCATACATGTCAACCAAAAACTGATTGAGAAGACTACGGTACAGTAATAGGTAACTTTCTTGGCCTTGTCTTTCCATTAATCGGTAAGAGTAGAAGTCTGAAGCAGAAACTGTTTTCTTAAGAGGGGCTTTAGAAATTGGATCATATTGCGGAATGTTGATAGAGTAGCCGTCTTCTCCACGACAAAACATAATTGGGTACTGGAGAGCATCGTATCCACGATGAGTTTCGCTGATCCGCACCAACTTTGTGTCTCTGCTGTGAAGAATTATGTCTCGCTTTTCAAATTCCTGTCCCACAATAACCAAAGTTACCTTGCTTGTTGTTGGCGTGTTGTAACGACCCCTATGTTCAACTGCAGGGTTTCTGTCTGCATGAATCACAACTTTAAACTCTTGCCCTTCCGGAACATTTTCCATTGCTGTTTCAAAATCTCGTATGTATGGATTATTATCATGCAAACATTTTTGAAGTTGACCAACTAACCAAGGTTTCACTACATTAAAGAGGTTAGATCTGATTTCTACTTCTTTTTCGTCATTGCCAACAAAATATATTTGTAGAAAAGAGGGATCTTGTTGAGGAGAAGGTAACAAACTTCCTATTCTATGGTAAACTTGCCCTTGGACCTTAAAAGTTGGCATGAAATTTCCTTTGTGTACCTCTTTAGCTCCGAAGGACGTAATCTGAAAACATCCGTTATACTTTCTGGTGTTTGCTAAAAAATGATGAGACTTGGGGTGGTTATTGATAAGGAGGCTATGGAGAGGTTCAGGAATCTGTTCAGTAGAAGGAAGATGAACCTTGCCGTTGCTGCAGCATAGGCCGGGGCTTTCTTCTTTCGACTTTTTTGCATGGCACCACTTACATTCAATATGCTGACCAAGAGAAACAACCTTGTCATTATTGTAGTCCGTATTACAGTCATATTTAAAACCTGACTGGGCTTTGTTTTCCACGGAAGCAGTTGTCTATTTTCATTGTACCTTACTGATTAACTTCGGGATGTTTGGTTGCGTATCTAGAAACTGAAGCTCTGTTTACGTCAGGGTTTGCCTTATTGTATCTTTTAACAGCCTCTCTATTAACTTCAGGATTCTTTTCATTGTATTTCTTAACAGCTTTCCTATTAACTCCAGGATTTTTCTCATTGTACTTTTTAACAGCCTCTCTGTGAATATCGGGATTTTTTTCATTGTATTTCTTAACAGCTTCCCTATTAACTCCAGGATTTTTTCGTTGTATTTTTTGACTGATTCCCTATGTTTTTGTCTCTTGATTCTATCATTGGCCCTTGAGCGTCGTTTTTTCTCCTTTTTTTCCCAACGCTTGAAGTAACTATGGAACTGATGACTGAAGAGGAAGAATCAAGATCATCAGGAGGCGTAACACAACGGTTCTGGTTATCAAGTTGAGCAGGGCTTAGCAAATGAATAAGAGGTATGTCATCGTCAGATTGGTCATGGGCAGATTGCTCGACAATGATATTTCAGGGCTCTCTGTGTCAAGCGAGGTGCAGATGGGGAGGTCAACAACAGTTGATTTTGGAGGAGGAATGTATTGAGGAATGAGAGGTTCATAGTGGGCACACACCATGGGTCCAGAACACTTTAATCGAAATATGGACTTTCCCTCCTCATACTCATCAGGCTGTATAATCACCTCACCATTATGACACACCACCAGATGGTAAGGGTATACTTCGGCAGCACCCTGAATTTCATTGTGGGTGGTGTATGTGGTGTAGAGGGATATGTGAGCACGGTATTTGGCCATAGTTCTATAAATGTTACCACACAGCATCATTGTATGCTCCTTAAACCGTTGCCAGTTGTTGCAAATGTGCTGTACGACGCTTGTTCGCACTTGAGACGCAAGCAAGACAGTTCCGTACATGAGGTAAGACAGGGAGTAAAAGAAGCACGATCCATCTGTGCCCACAGGCACAACATGGTGAGGTACCATGTCCCCATCAACTTCAATTTGTTCCATCATATGTAGTAGTGCACTTTTGTAAGGGAAAGGAGATATAGTTCAACAGTTTAAAACACTCCATATCAACACCGAACACTATTTCCATAGGTTAATATTCCATGTTAACGTTCCAATTTTTTCTAACATTGGTTAATTGCTAAAAAACCATCAACAGACACACTTTTTGAAACGCTTCTTAACAGAAATAACCTATATCATGAGAAAACACAAAACTGTTAATTAAAATACTTTAAACTGAAGAAAGCATTTTATTGTACATCGTACGAAGAAGAAGATACCTACACTACATTTTCGATGTTTTGATTATGCGATAATATCAATATACCACGATAAGAAGAAGAAGAAGTGTACAACTGTAATTTATTTCATTGCTTAATGTAAAGCGATAATACGTTGTGAGGTTACGTAAAACAATGTTTAAATATTTTATTTAAAGAAAGGAAATCTATGTTTAGAAACAGTATAACGTTTAATGTGTATATACAATGCACAACTGTACAACTGTGTACAACTGTAATTTATTTCATTGCTTAATGTAAAGCGATAATACGTTGTGAGGTTACGTAAAACAATGTTTAAATATTTTATTTAAAGAAAGGAAATCTATGTTTAGAAACAGTATAACGTTTAATGTGTATATACAATGCTTATAACGGAGTAACATTTAAAATAGAAAACAAAATAATTATTTCCAAATAATAAAATTCAATCAAACAAAAAATGTACTGGTAGAAACTTCACGATTTTTGAACTTTTTTTTTTGTTCTTTTCCTCCTAACTCCCCAACGAAAAGAGCTACAGTTTTCCTTCATATACCATTTTAAAGAGCATGAAACCCGCAACAATTCGTTCACTTACACTATTATTCTAACACTTATACTTTTCGAGATATTTTAATCCTAATTCGGAAGTCACCACTGTGAAACTTCGGATTAAAATATCTTGAAAAGTATAAGTGTTAGAACAATAGTATAAGTGAACAAAATGTTGCGGGTTTCATGCTCTTTAAAATGGTATGCAAACGAAAACTGTAGCTCTTTTCTTTGAGGAGTTAGGAGGAAAAAATGTTCAAAAATCGTAAATTTTTTATCGAAAGTCGTTAGTCACCTCTGTGGTTGAATTTTGTATTATTTTTTTGTAACCCGCCTTATTGCACATCTACAGTATCCAGAGAACCACCATGTAAAGTTTCGCCCTGTTGTTCTTGAGATACAGTGATCAGTGAGTCAGTGAGTAAGTGAGTGGTATTTGGCTTATATATATATTGTAAAGAATTTCGTCTGATGATCTATTTTTTGTTATTAATGATATTTGAGTTTGTTTAAAAGCCCCACTGTTGGGTTCACCAATTTGTAAAGAACTAAAGTTAATCTGGTTTAGGGTTTAATCAAGCTCCACGTTGGTATGCGCCAATTTGTAAAGAAACTCTGTTTATAAGGAAAATATTTATTATGTTGTTGCAGATGAGACCTCCTGCAAATCAATATTAATTTATAAAAAAAATAATTATTTATCATATAGTTGCTACGACTCGTATGTTGAACATAAACCTGTGTTAGTTATTTACCAAGTGTTTTACTATAGAATAACGCGATATTACGGGTATTACAGTTAATAATTCGGTAATTCTCTCCAACCCTATTCGGTCGGTATTATTTAAATTGACCTAAGTTTGGCGAAGAGAATACGTTAGTTCTGCGCTCTCCCGTATTCACCAGCTGTCGGTAGCGAGCGCTGTTATTAGTAATTGACTCGTTTTATAGGTTAGTTCATTTCACTTGACGGTTTAATCACCTTCTTTATCTGTAAATTACTCCCCAATCAAAATACAATACCTATTCTACAATAACACAGAACATCATCACGTACAAGAAGGATTCTTTATTTATATTATTTTTTTAAATTCCAACAGTCTTCCTCACAGTTTATCTGATCGTAATATCGATCGTACAATGCTGAATCGATTTGTTAATGGACTAGTACTGCATAATACAAATTAAATATACTTTTTGTTTTATCTCTTATCCCAGGGTACATGTGATTCTTTTAACGATTAGTAAGGCCAGGTAATGCAAAATTAAGGTTACTAAGTATTACAAATGGTTAATAATTCTTAATGTATAAAATTAAATATAAGCTGGTTTGTTACCGTACAATACTATACTCGAGGTAGCCGTGTCTGTTTATAACCGCTTGAAGATGTACTGATGAGGTTACTTTGGACCAAAATATGCTTCCAGATTATCAATAAAGGTTGAAAGGCGATGTCCCGGAGTGTAACAGGAGTTCTTCTGTTCTTCGTTCTTCTTCACGATCCTAGTGGTTGCCGGTCCCAGTGGAATTGGTGTAGTATTACGATTTCTTCAATCTCTTGAAAGTGAGGTTTATTACTTCAATGCCAACGGTTCTTTGTGTATGTTTGATTTATATTTGTATTAATTTTGACTTCTTGTCCATTCAAGAAGAATCTTGGTTTAATTGTAAATTGGGTTCATCATCACGCCTTTAATGGAATTAGTTTGAAGAAGGATTTATTAATTCCGCAACCTTGAGGAGGTGTAGACTTATACTTCCTGAAATCTAGTTCAGTAATTATTACTCAGTTCTGTTTTAATGGTTTGGCTTTAAGACATTCGATTTATTAAGGTTAATTCATGTTTATTTTTATGTTATGTTTAAATTTGTCGACTGAACTGTTCCCAATAGCATATAACAATCAAATGTTAAGGTTTTTTATAAATTCTTTCCTGGATTTGTATTAATTCAACTTCACCCATTAGCATATAACAATCGAATGTTGAAATCAACAAAATTTCTTGCATTTTAGTTACCCTAACAACCATTACTTTCTGTCATTGGATAATATGTGATATCCTAGAGCCAGAATTAGAAAATATTACTACTCTTATTTAATAAAATACTCCATGCTTGGAATTACACCAAATCACATAAAACTATCACTTAATCTGCCTTATTAAACCATATACATTTTACTACAATTTCATATGACTGGACTTATTAAAAAGGTATTAATTTCCTTTTCCAAATATTAGATTTAGGCCTATTGGTTTTATTACACCTGTTATAATTTTGTTTTGTTCTTAACTTAATTTTTCTTTACCTGACCTACTGTACAAATAGTCACTGGCTTATGGCCACTTATATCAATTTTAATTTCCTGGTTTCAATTCATTATATTATTTAGTTCATCATTGAACCCTTCATTGGTTTTTAACATAATTATAAGAACTACTTGCCAACTTATTAACACTTATTGCCTTCCTGGCCAAGTTTACAAATATTATTTTAGACATCTTCATTAATCAATTAAAGTAAATACATTTAACATAATATCATACCTAATAACTGTACTTGTATTTAATTATTTAAATACAATGAATAAAACATGAATAAAATGAGTACCTATGACTTAGTACTTCCTTAAAGCAACAGCTCCACACTAACTACACACAAAACATAAAATAAATATCCTGTAAACACTATATCATGCTACAGTACAACACCAAGTACATTTTATAACACATTAAATATTAATTGAACAGTATATTATACTCAACTCCTATACATTAAACTCCTCCCACTATACACAATGTTTATGTTTTACATATCGTACTACTCATTACATATTTTAGGTTTAGGTACAATTTTGATGTTTTATTACTTAGTAACCTTACTAGGTACATCCAATGCATTCTTTAGGTGAGATGGGCTCTCTTGTATTTAATTATACCATACCTTGGGCATTGTTTTAAATCATGTTTACACAGTTTTTTATGTAACGTCGGGAACCTCAACTCTGTTACGTTACATAATACTCCCCCTTCGAAGGAAGTTTATTTTGGCTCAATAAAGTTTAGTAAAAATAAACTTATAGTTCGTCCCTGATAAGGTTATCCTTTTACTCATAATATTTTTTTTATTTCCGTTTGGTTATATACCTGTTATTCGGTTAATGATAATTACTGTTTTCCTACTCAACTCTCTCTCTCTTGGAGGCAAATTCATCAATTATTTATTTCTCTGGGTAGTGGTACTTCCACATTTTACTTGATAAGGACTGGTCACACTAATCATAAAAAACTTGTTTTAACACTTATTTTCTTATTTACTTCTATAAATTCGCTTTCTCAATTAAGCTTCTGTCTGCTATCTTCCTTCTATTTTCTTCATCTATACTTCTGGAATCTAATATCACTCTTTTCAGCTACTTTATAATTATTATCCCTTAAATATTCAATTTCCCTAACATTTTTCCCTATCCTGTGCGGTGGTACCAGTCGGGTGGCCACTTTTGGGTCCATAACTCCGCTGTCCATCCTTACACCTTCTGAGACCAGGGGAACATCATCCCTGCTCAGGAAAATTATTGCCGGAACATTTCTACGGTCAATTCGTTATAATAAAAAGATTACAAGTAGTCGATTAGCGACTAATACTAAACACTTTTGGGATTCTTCATACTGTAGCTGTTTGCATTTAATTATATATTTCTTCTTCTTCTTCTTCTTCTTGATTCCTTCTTCTTTTCCATTAATTAATAGCATATAACATTATTGATAGGCATTATTTTAAAATCCTTTTAACTTTCCTTCTTGTGACATATTTTCTCCATATCATTTCTTCTTATATCATCTTCAATTCCGAGAGATTCTAAATTATTGTTGTATTAATTATTATCCTCCTTTAGCTTCATTGTAGTTATTAAATTATTCGTTATTCTTCTTATTTGAGCACATTACCATCAATTGTTTTTATTCATTTATTCTTCTTTTTGTTCCCATAAAAATATTACTTTTTCCTATTATTTCATTTTAAATCAATTCTTTATAAATATTATTTAATAATCTGTTCTTACATACTCTTGGTGTTTTACTGTTTATTAAATCAAATTGTTGCAAAATATCTTAAGTAAGTTGTACTTACATATTTTTGGAATTTTGGGGTTTTAAATTGATTCCACATAATTTATCTTAATTATTTTGTATTGGCCTCTGTTCGGGCTGCTCTACCAATATGGTTTTCCGGTGGATTCCGTAAATTATATGCAGTGGTAAATCTTTCAATGGCATCGTCGCAGTATGGATCATATACATACGGTTCTATGTCCTCTTCGTTGCGTCTATTCCTTCCCTCAGCATTCCCAGAATTGGGATTAGGTTTACGGTTTCCACGATGATCCTCTTGGTTATTCCTCTCATCAGCCATGATATAGTTTACTCGAGCTATATGGGTTCCCTGGTCATTACTTGGTTGATTTTCTGAGGGTATGTCTCTCCTTTGTTCCCTGCTTCCTCCATCATTCTCGACGCTCCTATTTCTGTTTTGATTTCCTCCATCATCGTTCCCTCGGTTATTATCCCAATAGTCTCTCCCGTTATCAAAATTCCTGCGGCCTGCGCTGTATCTGTTATTATTATAGTTATTATAATGATTGCTTTGGTAATGATTATTACGGTAACGATTATTTATAAAATGGTCATTAACCCTTCGGTTATAATTATTGTTGTTAAATCTATTTATTCCTGGACGTGACTCTTGATTCAGCTCCTCTCTCCTATTGTCGGAATATTCACTTTGCCTTCGAGACCTTTGATAATACTCTTCCATTTCGTAACTGGCCAACAAGGTTTCCATTGCTCCCACTGTCTTCACTTGTCCACTGCGTCTGGCACGAACTATCTCTTCTTCAAAATGGTAAGATAATTTATTTACTAAACAATCCTCTGGTATTCGCGGTTCCAAATGACGCGCCAAACACACCTTTCCCAAAAAGTAAGTAGTTGGGGACTGCTCTTGATTAAAATTGAATCTCCCGTTGGTAATGTTATCCCTAATCATGTTCTGTACGGAATCCGACCAGTATTTCGACCTAAAAGCCTTTTTAAACTCTTCATAATTACTCGTTTCATTCCGGACCACTGACCACCAATTATCATTTATACTTTTAAAACAACCATCCAACAAACTTTTTATTATGTTCCATCGGGTCACCTTAATCCTACTAAACCATTCATCTATTCTCTCCAGAAATTCTATGGGGTTTCCTCTATAAATTTTGAAATTGATATTTTCTTTTTGCTCAGGGGCTATGTGATGTGCCAGGTACATTGGTCGATTTTGTAAAATTTCTATTGACTCCTTTATATTAATCAATTCCTGATTCTGTATATTTTCGACAGTCCCCTTATTTTGATCCACTTGGGTTTTTATTTGTGTTATTTCGTTATTAACTATTTCAATTCTCCCAGCTATATTAATTTGCACTTCGTCCAAATTCCCTTGGGTTTCTAATTGTATTTCTTTTATTCTAGTTTTGTTATTGTTTTCCACTTGATTAATTTTGGCCTCTACTTCTACTGCGAGTTGTATGATGGTTTCATCTGTCTTTTCTAGACCCACCTTAGTTTCAGTTATTTGTTGTCTTACTTCCTCTTCATAATTATCCACCCTTTTGTTAAGTGTTTCATTGACATTTGCAACCCTTTCATTGATGACTTCCCTCAACGCTTGGTTTTGTTCATTTATAATTTGCCGCAACTCCTTATTCCTGTTTTCAATTTTCTCGTCTATTTGTTTGTTATTTTCTTGAATCTGCTTTAAGCTCTCATCGTTCCTGTCAAACATTTCATTAATTTGGTTTAAGCTTTCATTTATTAACCGGTTATTCTCATCAGTTTCCTCTTTATTTTTGTCAAACTTCTCATTCATTAGTTTGATTAAATTCTCACTCAAAATTTCGTTTTGTTTCTTTGAGTTTTCGCTAATATTGTCTATTTTGTTTTCCAGCTTTTCTGAATTCTCATTTATACCGTCTATTTTTTCATTGATTTGTCTTAAACTCTCATTAGTGTTCTTATTTTGTTTCCTAAAATTTTCATTAGTTTCCTCTTTATTCTGGTCAAATCTTTCCTCCATTCGTTTAAAATTTTCATTATTGGCTTCCTTCTGTTTCTTGGAATCTTCTTTAATTAATTCCCATAGTTTTAGTAAATCCATTTCACCTCTGGCTTCCTCCTTGTCAACCGCCTGTTGTTCCTTTTCAATGTCTGTAACTATTTCCACTTCTTCCTCCCGTCTATCTTCTTCCGTTTCTTGGTCTTTCGCCATCCTTTTAGAAACACCTCTCATATGCATTCATGTGCCTCTAATAGTTGCCTGCTCCAGTTAAGTAATAGTCGAATTTTTTACTTAAATAAACCCCACTCGTTGAGCACCAATTTGTAAAGAATTTCGTCTGATGATCTATTTTTTGTTATTAATGATATTTGAGTTTGTTTAAAAGCCCCACTGTTGGGTTCACCAATTTGTAAAGAACTAAAGTTAATCTGGTTTAGGGTTTAATCAAGCTCCACGTTGGTATGCGCCAATTTGTAAAGAAACTCTGTTTATAAGGAAAATGTTTATTATGTTGTTGCAGATGAGACCTCCTGCAAATCAATATTAATTTATAAAAAAAAAAATTATTTATCATATAGTTGCTACGACTCGTATGTTGAACATAAACCTGTGTTAGTTATTTACCAAGTGTTTTACTATAGAATAACGCGATATTATGGGTATTACAGTTAATAATTCGGTAATTCTCTCCAACCCTATTCGGTCGGTATTATTTAAATTGACCTAAGTTTGGCGAAGAGAATACGTTAGTTCTGTGCTCTCCCGTATTCACCAGCTGTCGGTAGCGAGCGCTGTTATTAGTAATTGTCTCGTTTTATAGGTTAGTTCGTTTCACTTGACGGTTTAATCACCTTCTTTATCTGTAAATTACTCCCCAATCAAAATACAATACCTATTCTACAATAACACAGAACATCATCACGTACAAGAAGGATTCTTTATTTATATTATTTTTTTAAATTCCAACAGTCTTCCTCACAGTTTATCTGATCGTAATATCGATCGTACAATGCTGAATCGATTTGTTAATGGACTAGTACTGCATAATACAAATTAAATATACTTTTTGTTTTATCTCTTATCCCAGGGTACATGTGATTCTTTTAACGATTAGTAAGGCCAGGTAATGCAAAATTAAGGTTACTAAGTATTACAAATGGTTAATAATTCTTAATGTATAAAATTAAATATAAGCTGGTTTGTTACCGTACAATACTATACTCGAGGTAGCCGTGTCTGTTTATAACCGCTTGAAGATGTACTGATGAGGTTACTTTTGACCAAAATATGCGTCCAGATTATCAATAAAGGTTGAAAGGCGATGTCCCGGAGTGTAACAGGAGTTCTTCTGTTCTTCGTTCTTCTTCACGATCCTAGTGGTTGCCGGTCCCAGTGGAATTGGTGTAGTATTACGATTTCTTCAATCTCTTGAAAGTGAGGTTTATTACTTCAATGCCAACGGTTCTTTGTGTATGTTTGGTTTATATTTGTATTAATTTTGACTTCTTGTCCATTCAAGAAGAATCTTGGTTTAATTGTAAATTGGGTTCATCATCACGCCTTTAATGGAATTAGTTTGAAGAAGGATTTATTAATTCCGCAACCTTGAGGAGGTGTAGACTTATACTTCCTGAAATCTAGTTCAGTAATTATTACTCAGTTCTGTTTTAATGGTTTGGCTTTAAGACATTCGATTTATTAAGGTTAATTCATGTTTATTTGTATGTTATGTTTAAATTTGTCGACTGAACTGTTCCCAATAGCATATAACAATCAAATGTTAAGGTTTTTTATAAATTCTTTCCTGGATTTGTATTAATTCAACTTCACCCATTAGCATATAACAATCGAATGTTGAAATCAACAAAATTTCTTGCATTTTAGTTACCCTAACAACCATTACTTTCTGTCATTGGATAATATGTGATATCCTAGAGCCAGAATTAGAAAATATTACTACTCTTATTTAATAAAATACTCCATGCTTGGAATTACACCAAATCACATAAAACTATCACTTAATCTGCCTTATTAAACCATATACATTTTACTACAATTTCATATGACTGGACTTATTAAAAAGGTACTAATTTCCTTTTCCAAATATTAGATTTAGGCCTATTGGTTTTATTACACCTGTTATAATTTTGTTTTGTTCTTAACTTAATTTTTCTTTACCTGACCTACTGTACAAATAGTCACTGGCTTATGGCCACTTATATCAATTTTAATTTCCTGGTTTCAATTCATTATATTATTTAGTTCATCATTGAACCCTTCATTGGTTTTTAACATAATTATAAGAACTACTTGCCAACTTATTAACACTTATTGCCTTCCTGGCCAAGTTTACAAATATTATTTTAGACATCTTCATTAATCAATTAAAGTAAATACATTTAACATAATATCATACCTAATAACTGTACTTGTATTTAATTATTTAAATACAATGAATAAAACATGAATAAAATGAGTACCTATGACTTAGTACTTCCTTAAAGCAACAGCTCCACACTAACTACACACAAAACATAAAATAAATATCCTGTAAACACTATATCATGCTACAGTACAACACCAAGTACATTTTATAACACATTAAATATTAATTGAACAGTATATTATACTCAACTCCTATACATTAAACTCCTCCCACTATACACAATGTTTATGTTTTACATCTCGTACTACTCATTACATATTTTAGGTTTAGGTACAATTTTGATGTTTTATTACTTAGTAACCTTACTAGGTACCTTCAATGCATTCTTTAGGTGAGATGGGCTCTCTTGTATTTAATTATACCATACCTTGGGCATTGTTTTAAATCATGTTTACACAGTTTTTTATGTAACGTCGGGAACCTCAACTCTGTTACGTTACATAATACTCCCCCTTCGAAGGAAGTTTATTTTGGCTCAATAAAGTTTAGTAAAAATAAACTTATAGTTCGTCCCTGATAAGGTTATCCTTTTACTCGTAATATTTTTTTTATTTCCGTTTGGTTATATACCTGTTATTCGGTTAATGATAATTACTGTTTTCCTACTCAACTCTCTCTCTCTTGGAGGCAAATTCATCAATTATTTATTTCTCTGGGTAGTGGTACTTCCACATTTTACTTGATAAGGACTGGTCACACTAATCATAAAAAACTTGTTTTAACACTTATTTTCTTATTTACTTCTATAAATTCGCTTTCTCAATTAAGCTTCTGTCTGCTATCTTCCTTCTATTTTCTTCATCTATACTTCTGGAATCTAATATCACTCTTTTCAGCTATTTTATAATTATTATCCCTTAAATATTCAATTTCCCTAACATTTTTCCCTATCCTGTGCGGTGGTACCAGTCGGGTGGCCACTTTTGGGTCCATAACTCCGCTGTCCATCCTTACACCTTCTGAGACCAGGGGAACATCATCCCTGCTCAGGAAAATTATTGCCGGAACATTTCTACGGTCAATTCGTTATAATAAAAAGATTACAAGTAGTCGATTAGCGACTAATACTAAACACTTTTGGGATTCTTCATACTGTAGCTGTTTGCATTTAATTATATATTTCTTCTTCTTCTTCTTGATTCCTTCTTCTGTTCCATTAATTAATAGCATATAACATTATTGATAGGCATTATTTTAAAATCCTTTTAACTTTCCTTCTTGTGACATATTTTCTCCATATCATTTCTTCTTATATCATCTTCAATTCCGAGAGATTCTAAATTATTGTTGTATTAATTATTATCCTCCTTTAGCTTCATTGTAGTTATTAAATTATTCGTTATTCTTCTTATTTGAGCACATTACCATCAATTGTTTTTATTCATTTATTCTTCTTTTTGTTCCCATAAAAATATTACTTTTTCCTATTATTTCATTTTAAATCAATTCTTTATAAATATTATTTAATAATCTGTTCTTACATACTCTTGGTGTTTTACTGTTTATTAAATCAAATTGTTGCAAAATATCTTAAGTAAGTTGTACTTACATATTTTTGGAATTTTGGGGTTTTAAATTGATTCCACATAATTTATCTTAATTATTTTGTATTGGCCTCTGTTCGGGCTGCTCTACCAATATGGTTTTCCGGTGGATTCCGTAAATTATATGCAGTGGTAAATCTTTCAATGGCATCGTCGCAGTATGGATCATATACATACGGTTCTATGTCCTCTTCGTTGCGTCTATTCCTTCCCTCAGCATTCCCAGAATTGGGATTAGGTTTACGGTTTCCACGATGATCCTCTTGGTTATTCCTCTCATCAGCCATGATATAGTTTACTCGAGCTATATGGGTTCCCTGGTCATTACTTGGTTGATTTTCTGAGGGTATGTCTCTCCTTTGTTCCCTGCTTCCTCCATCATTCTCAACACTCCTATTTCTGTTTTGATTTCCTCCATCATCGTTCCCTCGGTTATTATCCCAATAGTCTCTCCCGTTATCAAAATTCCTGCGGCCTGCGCTGTATCTGTTATTATTATAGTTATTATAATGATTGCTTTGGTAATGATTATTACGGTAACGATTATTTATAAAATGGTCATTAACCCTTCGGTTATAATTATTGTTGTTAAATCTATTTATTCCTGGACGTGACTCTTGATTCAGCTCCTCTCTCCTATTGTCGGAATATTCACTTTGCCTTCGAGACCTTTGATAATAGTCTTCCATTTCGTAACTGGCCAACAAGGTTTCCATTGCTCCCACTGTCTTCACTTGTCCACTGCGTCTGGCACGAACTATCTCTTCTTCAAAATGGTAAGATAATTTATTTACTAAACAATCCTCTGGTATTCGCGGTTCCAAATGACGCGCCAAACACACCTTTCCCAAAAAGTAAGTAGTTGGGGACTGCTCTTGATTAAAATTGAATCTCCCGTTGGTAATGTTATCCCTAATCATGTTCTGTACGGAATCCGACCAGTATTTTGACCTAAAAGCCTTGTTAAACTCTTCATAATTACTCGTTTCATTCCGGACCACTGACCACCAATTATCATTTATACTTTTAAAACAACCATCCAACAAACTTTTTATTATGTTCCATCGGGTCACCTTAATCCTACTAAACCATTCATCTATTCTCTCCAGAAATTCTATGGGGTTTCCTCTATAAATTTTGAAATTGATATTTTCTTTTTGCTCAGGGGCTATGTGATGTGCCAGGTACATTGGTCGATTTTGTAAAATTTCTATTGACTCCTTTATATTAATCAATTCCTGATTCTGTATATTTTCGACAGTCCCCTTATTTTGATCCACTTGGGTTTTTATTTGTGTTATTTCGTTATTAACTATTTCAATTCTCCCAGCTATATTAATTTGCACTTCGTCCAAATTCCCTTGGGTTTCTAATTGTATTTCTTTTATTCTAGTTTTGTTATTGTTTTCCACTTGATTAATTTTGGCCTCTACTTCTACTGCGAGTTGTATGATGGTTTCATCTGTCTTTTCTAGACCCACCTTAGTTTCAGTTATTTGTTGTCTTACTTCCTCTTCATAATTATCCACCCTTTTGTTAAGTGTTTCATTGACATTTGCAACCCTTTCATTGATGACTTCCCTCAACGCTTGGTTTTGTTCATTTATAATTTGCCGCAACTCCTTATTCCTGTTTTCAATTTTCTCGTCTATTTGTTTGTTATTTTCTTGAATCTGCTTTAAGCTCTCATCGTTCCTGTCAAACATTTCATTAATTTGGTTTAAGCTTTCATTTATTAACCGGTTATTCTCATCAGTTTCCTCTTTATTTTTGTCAAACTTCTCATTCATTAGTTTGATTAAATTCTCACTCAAAATTTCGTTTTGTTTCTTTGAGTTTTCGCTAATATTGTCTATTTTGTTTTCCAGCTTTTCTGAATTCTCATTTATACCGTCTATTTTTTCATTGATTTGTCTTAAACTCTCATTAGTGTTCTTATTTTGTTTCCTAAAATTTTCATTAGTTTCCTCTTTATTCTGGTCAAATCTTTCCTCCATTCGTTTAAAATTTTCATTATTGGCTTCCTTCTGTTTCTTGGAATCTTCTTTAATTAATTCCCATAGTTTTAGTAAATCCATTTCACCTCTGGCTTCCTCCTTGTCAACCGCCTGTTGTTCCTTTTCAATGTCTGTAACTATTTCCACTTCTTCCTCCCGTCTATCTTCTTCCGTTTCTTGGTCTTTCGCCATCCTTTTAGAAACACCTCTCATATGCATTCATGTGCCTCTAATAGTTGCCTGCTCCAGTTAAGTAATAGTCGAATTTTTTACTTAAATAAAGCCCACTCGTTGAGCACCAATTTGTAAAGAATTTCGTCTGATGATCTATTTTTTGTTATTAATGATATTTGAGTTTGTTTAAAAGCCCCACTGTTGGGTTCACCAATTTGTAAAGAACTAAAGTTAATCTGGTTTAGGGTTTAATCAAGCTCCACGTTGGTATGCGCCAATTTGTAAAGAAACTCTGTTTATAAGGAAAATGTTTATTATGTTGTTGCAGATGAGACCTCCTGCAAATCAATATTAATTTATAAAAAAAAATAATTATTAATCATATAGTTGCTACGACTCGTATGTTGAACATAAACCTGTGTTAGTTATTTACCAAGTGTTTTACTATAGAATAACGCGATATTACGGGTATTACAGTTAATAATTCGGTAATTCTCTCCAACCCTATTCGGTCGGTATTATTTAAATTGACCTAAGTTTGGCGAAGAGAATACGTTAGTTCTGTGCTCTCCCGTATTCACCAGCTGTCGGTAGCGAGCGCTGTTATTAGTAATTGTCTCGTTTTATAGGTTAGTTCGTTTCACTTGACGGTTTAATCACCTTCTTTATCTGTAAATTACTCCCCAATCAAAATACAATACCTATTCTACAATAACACAGAACATCATCACGTACAAGAAGGATTCTTTATTTATATTATTTTTTTAAATTCCAACAGTCTTCCTCACAGTTTATCTGATCGTAATATCGATCGTACAATGCTGAATCGATTTGTTAATGGACTAGTACTGCATAATACAAATTAAATATACTTTTTGTTTTATCTCTTATCCCAGGGTACATGTGATTCTTTTAACGATTAGTAAGGCCAGGTAATGCAAAATTAAGGTTACTAAGTATTACAAATGGTTAATAATTCTTAATGTATAAAATAAAATATAAGCTGGTTTGTTACCGTACAATACTATACTCGAGGTAGCCGTGTCTGTTTATAACCGCTTGAAGATGTACTGATGAGGTTACTTTTGACCAAAATATGCGTCCAGATTATCAATAAAGGTTGAAAGGCGATGTCCTGGAGTGTAACAGGAGTTCTTCTGTTCTTCGTTCTTCTTCACGATCCTAGTGGTTGCCGGTCCCAGTGGAATTGGTGTAGTATTACGATTTCTTCAATCTCTTGAAAGTGAGGTTTATTACTTCAATGCCAACGGTTCTTTGTGTATGTTTGGTTTATATTTGTATTAATTTTGACTTCTTGTCCATTCAAGAAGAATCTTGGTTTAATTGTAAATTGGGTTCATCATCACGCCTTTAATGGAATTAGTTTGAAGAAGGATTTATTAATTCCGCAACCTTGAGGAGGTGTAGACTTATACTTCCTGAAATCTAGTTCAGTAATTATTACTCAGTTCTGTTTTAATGGTTTGGCTTTAAGACATTCGATTTATTAAGGTTAATTCATGTTTATTTTTATGTTATGTTTAAATTTGTCGACTGAACTGTTCCCAATAGCATATAACAATCAAATGTTAAGGTTTTTTATAAATTCTTTCCTGGATTTGTATTAATTCAACTTCACCCATTAGCATATAACAATCGAATGTTGAAATCAACAAAATTTCTTGCATTTTAGTTACCCTAACAACCATTACTTTCTGTCATTGGATAATATGTGATATCCTAGAGCCAGAATTAGAAAATATTACTACTCTTATTTAATAAAATACTCCATGCTTGGAATTACACCAAATCACATAAAACTATCACTTAATCTGCCTTATTAAACCATATACATTTTACTACAATTTCATATGACTGGACTTATTAAAAAGGTATTAATTTCCTTTTCCAAATATTAGATTTAGGCCTATTGGTTTTATTACACCTGTTATAATTTTGTTTTGTTCTTAACTTAATTTTTCTTTACCTGACCTACTGTACAAATAGTCACTGGCTTATGGCCACTTATATCAATTTTAATTTCCTGGTTTCAATTCATTATATTATTTAGTTCATCATTGAACCCTTCATTGGTTTTTAACATAATTATAAGAACTACTTGCCAACTTATTAACACTTATTGCCTTCCTGGCCAAGTTTACAAATATTATTTTAGACATCTTCATTAATCAATTAAAGTAAATACATTTAACATAATATCATACCTAATAACTGTACTTGTATTTAATTATTTAAATACAATGAATAAAACATGAATAAAATGAGTACCTATGACTTAGTACTTCCTTAAAGCAACAGCTCCACACTAACTACACACAAAACATAAAATAAATATCCTGTAAACACTATATCATGCTACAGTACAACACCAAGTACATTTTATAACACATTAAATATTAATTGAACAGTATATTATACTCAACTCCTATACATTAAACTCCTCCCACTATACACAATGTTTATGTTTTACATCTCGTACTACTCATTACATATTTTAGGTTTAGGTACAATTTTGATGTTTTATTACTTAGTAACCTTACTAGGTACCTTCAATGCATTCTTTAGGTGAGATGGGCTCTCTTGTATTTAATTATACCATACCTTGGGCATTGTTTTAAATCATGTTTACACAGTTTTTTATGTAACGTCGGGAACCTCAACTCTGTTACGTTACATAATACTCCCCCTTCGAAGGAAGTTTATTTTGGCTCAATAAAGTTTAGTAAAAATAAACTTATAGTTCGTCCCTGATAAGGTTATCCTTTTACTCATAATATTTTTTTTATTTCCGTTTGGTTATATACCTGTTATTCGGTTAATGATAATTACTGTTTTCCTACTCAACTCTCTCTCTCTTGGAGGCAAATTCATCAATTATTTATTTCTCTGGGTAGTGGTACTTCCACATTTTACTTGATAAGGACTGGTCACACTAATCATAAAAAACTTGTTTTAACACTTATTTTCTTATTTACTTCTATAAATTCGCTTTCTCAATTAAGCTTCTGTCTGCTATCTTCCTTCTATTTTCTTCATCTATACTTCTGGAATCTAATATCACTCTTTTCAGCTACTTTATAATTATTATCCCTTAAATATTCAATTTCCCTAACATTTTTCCCTATCCTGTGCGGTGGTACCAGTCGGGTGGCCACTTTTGGGTCCATAACTCCGCTGTCCATCCTTACACCTTCTGAGACCAGGGGAACATCATCCCTGCTCAGGAAAATTATTGCCGGAACATTTCTACGGTCAATTCGTTATAATAAAAAGATTACAAGTAGTCGATTAGCGACTAATACTAAACACTTTTGGGATTCTTCATACTGTAGCTG
The DNA here is from genome assembly GCA_034769895.1 of Magicicada septendecula. Taxonomy (NCBI): domain Eukaryota; kingdom Metazoa; phylum Arthropoda; class Insecta; order Hemiptera; family Cicadidae; genus Magicicada; species Magicicada septendecula. The sequence continues at coordinate 117,394,807 of CM068371.1, forward strand.
TTTGCATTTAATTATATATTTCTTCTTCTTCTTCTTCTTGATTCCTTCTTCTTTTCCATTAATTAATAGCATATAACATTATTGATAGGCATTATTTTAAAATCCTTTTAACTTTCCTTCTTGTGACATATTTTCTCCATATCATTTCTTCTTATATCATCTTCAATTCCGAGAGATTCTAAATTATTGTTGTATTAATTATTATCCTCCTTTAGCTTCATTGTAGTTATTAAATTATTCGTTATTCTTCTTATTTGAGCACATTACCATCAATTGTTTTTATTCATTTATTCTTCTTTTTGTTCCCATAAAAATATTACTTTTTCCTATTATTTCATTTTAAATCAATTCTTTATAAATATTATTTAATAATCTGTTCTTACATACTCTTGGTGTTTTACTGTTTATTAAATCAAATTGTTGCAAAATATCTTAAGTAAGTTGTACTTACATATTTTTGGAATTTTGGGGTTTTAAATTGATTCCACATAATTTATCTTAATTATTTTGTATTGGCCTCTGTTCGGGCTGCTCTACCAATATGGTTTTCCGGTGGATTCCGTAAATTATATGCAGTGGTAAATCTTTCAATGGCATCGTCGCAGTATGGATCATATACATACGGTTCTATGTCCTCTTCGTTGCGTCTATTCCTTCCCTCAGCATTCCCAGAATTGGGATTAGGTTTACGGTTTCCACGATGATCCTCTTGGTTATTCCTCTCATCAGCCATGATATAGTTTACTCGAGCTATATGGGTTCCCTGGTCATTACTTGGTTGATTTTCTGAGGGTATGTCTCTCCTTTGTTCCCTGCTTCCTCCATCATTCTCGACGCTCCTATTTCTGTTTTGATTTCCTCCATCATCGTTCCCTCGGTTATTATCCCAATAGTCTCTCCCGTTATCAAAATTCCTGCGGCCTGCGCTGTATCTGTTATTATTATAGTTATTATAATGATTGCTTTGGTAATGATTATTACGGTAACGATTATTTATAAAATGGTCATTAACCCTTCGGTTATAATTATTGTTGTTAAATCTATTTATTCCTGGACGTGACTCTTGATTCAGCTCCTCTCTCCTATTGTCGGAATATTCACTTTGCCTTCGAGACCTTTGATAATAGTCTTCCATTTCGTAACTGGCCAACAAGGTTTCCATTGCTCCCACTGTCTTCACTTGTCCACTGCGTCTGGCACAAACTATCTCTTCTTCAAAATGGTAAGATAATTTATTTACTAAACAATCCTCTGGTATTCGCGGTTCCAAATGACGCGCCAAACACACCTTTCCCAAAAAGTAAGTAGTTGGGGACTGCTCTTGATTAAAATTGAATCTCCCGTTGGTAATGTTATCCCTAATCATGTTCTGTACGGAATCCGACCAGTATTTCGACCTAAAAGCCTTTTTAAACTCTTCATAATTACTCGTTTCATTCCGGACCACTGACCACCAATTATCATTTATACTTTTAAAACAACCATCCAACAAACTTTTTATTATGTTCCATCGGGTCACCTTAATCCTACTAAACCATTCATCTATTCTCTCCAGAAATTCTATGGGGTTTCCTCTATAAATTTTGAAATTGATATTTTCTTTTTGCTCAGGGGCTATGTGATGTGCCAGGTACATTGGTCGATTTTGTAAAATTTCTATTGACTCCTTTATATTAATCAATTCCTGATTCTGTATATTTTCGACAGTCCCCTTATTTTGATCCACATGGGTTTTTATTTGTGTTATTTCGTTATTAACTATTTCAATTCTCCCAGCTATATTAATTTGCACTTCGTCCAAATTCCCTTGGGTTTCTAATTGTATTTCTTTTATTCTAGTTTTGTTATTGTTTTCCACTTGATTAATTTTGGCCTCTACTTCTACTGCGAGTTGTATGATGGTTTCATCTGTCTTTTCTAGACCCACCTTAGTTTCAGTTATTTGTTGTCTTACTTCCTCTTCATAATTATCAACCCTTTTGTTAAGTGTTTCATTGACATTTGCAACCCTTTCATTGATGACTTCCCTCAACGCTTGGTTTTGTTCATTTATAATTTGCCGCAACTCCTTATTCCTGTTTTCAATTTTCTCGTCTATTTGTTTGTTATTTTCTTGAATCTGCTTTAAGCTCTCATCGTTCCTGTCAAACATTTCATTAATTTGGTTTAATTTCATTTATTAGCCGGTTATTCTCATCAGTTTCCTCTTTATTTTTGTCAAACTTCTCATTCATTAGTTTGATTAAATTCTCACTCAAAATTTCGTTTTGTTTCTTTGAGTTTTCGCTAATATTGTCTATTTTGTTTTCCAGCTTTTCTGAATTCTCATTTATACCGTCTATTTTTTCATTGATTTGTCTTAAACTCTCATTAGTGTTCTTATTTTGTTTCCTAAAATTTTCATTAGTTTCCTCTTTATTCTGGTCAAATCTTTCCTCCATTCGTTTAAAATTTTCATTATTGGCTTCCTTCTGTTTCTTGGAATCTTCTTTAATTAATTCCCATAGTTTTAGTAAATCCATTTCACCTCTGGCTTCCTCCTTGTCAACCGCCTGTTGTTCCTTTTCAATGTCTGTAACTATTTCCACTTCTTCCTCCCGTCTATCTTCTTCCGTTTCTTGGTCTTTCGCCATCCTTTTAGAAACACCTCTCATATGCATTCATGTGCCTCTAATAGTTGCCTGCTCCAGTTAAGTAATAGTCGAATTTTTTACTTAAATAAAGCCCACTCGTTGAGCAACAATTTGTAAAGAATTTCGTCTGATGATCTATTTTTTGTTATTAATGATATTTGAGTTTGTTTAAAAGCCCCACTGTTGGGTTCACCAATTTGTAAAGAACTAAAGTTAATCTGGTTTAGGGTTTAATCAAGCTCCACGTTGGTATGCGCCAATTTGTAAAGAAACTCTGTTTATAAGGAAAATGTTTATTATGTTGTTGCAGATGAGACCTCCTGCAAATCAATATTAATTTATAAAAAAAAATAATTATTTATCATATAGTTGCTACGACTCGTATGTTGAACATAAACCTGTGTTAGTTATTTACCAAGTGTTTTACTATAGAATAACGCGATATTACGGGTATTACAGTTAATAATTCGGTAATTCTCTCCAACCCTATTCGGTCGGTATTATTTAAATTGACCTAAGTTTGGCGAAGAGAATACGTTAGTTCTGTGCTCTCCCGTATTCACCAGCTGTCGGTAGCGAGCGCTGTTATTAGTAATTGTCTCGTTTTATAGGTTAGTTCGTTTCACTTGACGGTTTAATCACCTTCTTTATCTGTAAATTACTCCCCAATCAAAATACAATACCTATTCTACAATAACACAGAACATCATCACGTACAAGAAGGATTCTTTATTTATATTATTTTTTTAAATTCCAACAGTCTTCCTCACAGTTTATCTGATCGTAATATCGATCGTACAATGCTGAATCGATTTGTTAATGGACTAGTACTGCATAATACAAATTAAATATACTTTTTGTTTTATCTCTTATCCCAGGGTACATGTGATTCTTTTAACGATTAGTAAGGCCAGGTAATGCAAAATTAAGGTTACTAAGTATTACAAATGGTTAATAATTCTTAATGTATAAAATTAAATATAAGCTGGTTTGTTACCGTCCAATACTATACTCGAGGTAGCCGTGTCTGTTTATAACCGCTTGAAGATGTACTGATGAGGTTACTTTTGACCAAAATATGCGTCCAGATTATCAATAAAGGTTGAAAGGCGATGTCCTGGAGTGTAACAGGAGTTCTTCTGTTCTTCGTTCTTCTTCACGATCCTAGTGGTTGCCGGTCCCAGTGGAATTGGTGTAGTATTACGATTTCTTCAATCTCTTGAAAGTGAGGTTTATTACTTCAATGCCAACGGTTCTTTGTGTATGTTTGGTTTATATTTGTATTAATTTTGACTTCTTGTCCATTCAAGAAGAATCTTGGTTTAATTGTAAATTGGGTTCATCATCACGCCTTTAATGGAATTAGTTTGAAGAAGGATTTATTAATTCCGCAACCTTGAGGAGGTGTAGACTTATACTTCCTGAAATCTAGTTCAGTAATTATTACTCAGTTCTGTTTTAATGGTTTGGCTTTAAGACATTCGATTTATTAAGGTTAATTCATGTTTATTTTTATGTTATGTTTAAATTTGTCGACTGAACTGTTCCCAATAGCATATAACAATCAAATGTTAAGGTTTTTTATAAATTCTTTCCTGGATTTGTATTAATTCAACTTCACCCATTAGCATATAACAATCGAATGTTGAAATCAACAAAATTTCTTGCATTTTAGTTACCCTAACAACCATTACTTTCTGTCATTGGATAATATGTGATATCCTAGAGCCAGAATTAGAAAATATTACTACTCTTATTTAATAAAATACTCCATGCTTGGAATTACACCAAATCACATAAAACTATCACTTAATCTGCCTTATTAAACCATATACATTTTACTACAATTTCATATGACTGGACTTATTAAAAAGGTATTAATTTCCTTTTCCAAATATTAGATTTAGGCCTATTGGTTTTATTACACCTGTTATAATTTTGTTTTGTTCTTAACTTAATTTTTCTTTACCTGACCTACTGTACAAATAGTCACTGGCTTATGGCCACTTATATCAATTTTAATTTCCTGGTTTCAATTCATTATATTATTTAGTTCATCATTGAACCCTTCATTGGTTTTTAACATAATTATAAGAACTACTTGCCAACTTATTAACACTTATTGCCTTCCTGGCCAAGTTTACAAATATTATTTTAGACATCTTCATTAATCAATTAAAGTAAATACATTTAACATAATATCATACCTAATAACTGTACTTGTATTTAATTATTTAAATACAATGAATAAAACATGAATAAAATGAGTACCTATGACTTAGTACTTCCTTAAAGCAACAGCTCCACACTAACTACACACAAAACATAAAATAAATATCCTGTAAACACTATATCATGCTACAGTACAACACCAAGTACATTTTATAACACATTAAATATTAATTGAACAGTATATTATACTCAACTCCTATACATTAAACTCCTCCCACTATACACAATGTTTATGTTTTACATATCGTACTACTCATTACATATTTTAGGTTTAGGTACAATTTTGATGTTTTATTACTTAGTAACCTTACTAGGTACATCCAATGCATTCTTTAGGTGAGATGGGCTCTCTTGTATTTAATTATACCATACCTTGGGCATTGTTTTAAATCATGTTTACACAGTTTTTTATGTAACGTCGGGAACCTCAACTCTGTTACGTTACATAATACTCCCCCTTCGAAGGAAGTTTATTTTGGCTCAATAAAGTTTAGTAAAAATAAACTTATAGTTCGTCCCTGATAAGGTTATCCTTTTACTCATAATATTTTTTTTATTTCCGTTTGGTTATATACCTGTTATTCGGTTAATGATAATTACTGTTTTCCTACTCAACTCTCTCTCTCTTGGAGGCAAATTCATCAATTATTTATTTCTCTGGGTAGTGGTACTTCCACATTTTACTTGATAAGGACTGGTCACACTAATCATAAAAAACTTGTTTTAACACTTATTTTCTTATTTACTTCTATAAATTCGCTTTCTCAATTAAGCTTCTGTCTGCTATCTTCCTTCTATTTTCTTCATCTATACTTCTGGAATCTAATATCACTCTTTTCAGCTATTTTATAATTATTATCCCTTAAATATTCAATTTCCCTAACATTTTTCCCTATCCTGTGCGGTGGTACCAGTCGGGTGGCCACTTTTGGGTCCATAACTCCGCTGTCCATCCTTACACCTTCTGAGACCAGGGGAACATCATCCCTGCTCAGGAAAATTATTGCCGGAACATTTCTACGGTCAATTCGTTATAATAAAAAGATTACAAGTAGTCGATTAGCGACTAATACTAAACACTTTTGGGATTCTTCATACTGTAGCTGTTTGCATTTAATTATATATTTCTTCTTCTTCTTCTTCTTCTTGATTCCTTCTTCTTTTCCATTAATTAATAGCATATAACATTATTGATAGGCATTATTTTAAAATCCTTTTAACTTTCCTTCTTGTGACATATTTTCTCCATATCATTTCTTCTTATATCATCTTCAATTCCGAGAGATTCTAAATTATTGTTGTATTAATTATTATCCTCCTTTAGCTTCATTGTAGTTATTAAATTATTCGTTATTCTTCTTATTTGAGCACATTACCATCAATTGTTTTTATTCATTTATTCTTCTTTTTGTTCCCATAAAAATATTACTTTTTCCTATTATTTCATTTTAAATCAATTCTTTATAAATATTATTTAATAATCTGTTCTTACATACTCTTGGTGTTTTACTGTTTATTAAATCAAATTGTTGCAAAATATCTTAAGTAAGTTGTACTTACATATTTTTGGAATTTTGGGGTTTTAAATTGATTCCACATAATTTATCTTAATTATTTTGTATTGGCCTCTGTTCGGGCTGCTCTACCAATATGGTTTTCCGGTGGATTCCGTAAATTATATGCAGTGGTAAATCTTTCAATGGCATCGTCGCAGTATGGATCATATACATACGGTTCTATGTCCTCTTCGTTGCGTCTATTCCTTCCCTCAGCATTCCCAGAATTGGGATTAGGTTTACGGTTTCCACGATGATCCTCTTGGTTATTCCTCTCATCAGCCATGATATAGTTTACTCGAGCTATATGGGTTCCCTGGTCATTACTTGGTTGATTTTCTGAGGGTATGTCTCTCCTTTGTTCCCTGCTTCCTCCATCATTCTCGACGCTCCTATTTCTGTTTTGATTTCCTCCATCATCGTTCCCTCGGTTATTATCCCAATAGTCTCTCCCGTTATCAAAATTCCTGCGGCCTGCGCTGTATCTGTTATTATTATAGTTATTATAATGATTGCTTTGGTAATGATTATTACGGTAACGATTATTTATAAAATGGTCATTAACCCTTCGGTTATAATTATTGTTGTTAAATCTATTTATTCCTGGACGTGACTCTTGATTCAGCTCCTCTCTCCTATTGTCGGAATATTCACTTTGCCTTCGAGACCTTTGATAATAGTCTTCCATTTCGTAACTGGCCAACAAGGTTTCCATTGCTCCCACTGTCTTCACTTGTCCACTGCGTCTGGCACAAACTATCTCTTCTTCAAAATGGTAAGATAATTTATTTACTAAACAATCCTCTGGTATTCGCGGTTCCAAATGACGCGCCAAACACACCTTTCCCAAAAAGTAAGTAGTTGGGGACTGCTCTTGATTAAAATTGAATCTCCCGTTGGTAATGTTATCCCTAATCATGTTCTGTACGGAATCCGACCAGTATTTCGACCTAAAAGCCTTTTTAAACTCTTCATAATTACTCGTTTCATTCCGGACCACTGACCACCAATTATCATTTATACTTTTAAAACAACCATCCAACAAACTTTTTATTATGTTCCATCGGGTCACCTTAATCCTACTAAACCATTCATCTATTCTCTCCAGAAATTCTATGGGGTTTCCTCTATAAATTTTGAAATTGATATTTTCTTTTTGCTCAGGGGCTATGTGATGTGCCAGGTACATTGGTCGATTTTGTAAAATTTCTATTGACTCCTTTATATTAATCAATTCCTGATTCTGTATATTTTCGACAGTCCCCTTATTTTGATCCACATGGGTTTTTATTTGTGTTATTTCGTTATTAACTATTTCAATTCTCCCAGCTATATTAATTTGCACTTCGTCCAAATTCCCTTGGGTTTCTAATTGTATTTCTTTTATTCTAGTTTTGTTATTGTTTTCCACTTGATTAATTTTGGCCTCTACTTCTACTGCGAGTTGTATGATGGTTTCATCTGTCTTTTCTAGACCCACCTTAGTTTCAGTTATTTGTTGTCTTACTTCCTCTTCATAATTATCCACCCTTTTGTTAAGTGTTTCATTGACATTTGCAACCCTTTCATTGATGACTTCCCTCAACGCTTGGTTTTGTTCATTTATAATTTGCCGCAACTCCTTATTCCTGTTTTCAATTTTCTCGTCTATTTGTTTGTTATTTTCTTGAATCTGCTTTAAGCTCTCATCGTTCCTGTCAAACATTTCATTAATTTGGTTTAAGCTTTCATTTATTAGCCGGTTATTCTCATCAGTTTCCTCTTTATTTTTGTCAAACTTCTCATTCATTAGTTTGATTAAATTCTCACTCAAAATTTCGTTTTGTTTCTTTGAGTTTTCGCTAATATTGTCTATTTTGTTTTCCAGCTTTTCTGAATTCTCATTTATACCGTCTATTTTTTCATTGATTTGTCTTAAACTCTCATTAGTGTTCTTATTTTGTTTCCTAAAATTTTCATTAGTTTCCTCTTTATTCTGGTCAAATCTTTCCTCCATTCGTTTAAAATTTTCATTATTGGCTTCCTTCTGTTTCTTGGAATCTTCTTTAATTAATTCCCATAGTTTTAGTAAATCCATTTCACCTCTGGCTTCCTCCTTGTCAACCGCCTGTTGTTCCTTTTCAATGTCTGTAACTATTTCCACTTCTTCCTCCCGTCTATCTTCTTCCGTTTCTTGGTCTTTCGCCATCCTTTTAGAAACACCTCTCATATGCATTCATGTGCCTCTAATAGTTGCCTGCTCCAGTTAAGTAATAGTCGAATTTTTTACTTAAATAAAGCCCACTCGTTGAGCACCAATTTGTAAAGAATTTCGTCTGATGATCTATTTTTTGTTATTAATGATATTTGAGTTTGTTTAAAAGCCCCACTGTTGGGTTCACCAATTTGTAAAGAACTAAAGTTAATCTGGTTTAGGGTTTAATCAAGCTCCACGTTGGTATGCGCCAATTTGTAAAGAAACTCTGTTTATAAGGAAAATGTTTATTATGTTGTTGCAGATGAGACCTCCTGCAAATCAATATTAATTTATAAAAAAAAATAATTATTTATCATATAGTTGCTACGACTCGTATGTTGAACATAAACCTGTGTTAGTTATTTACCAAGTGTTTTACTATAGAATAACGCGATATTACGGGTATTACAGTTAATAATTCGGTAATTCTCTCCAACCCTATTCGGTCGGTATTATTTAAATTGACCCAAGTTTGGCGAAGAGAATACGTTAGTTCTGTGCTCTCTCGTATTCACCAGCTGTCGGTAGCGAGCGCTGTTATTAGTAATTGTCTCATTTTATAGGTTAGTTCGTTTCACTTGACGGTTTAATCACCTTCTTTATCTGTAAATTACTCCCCAATCAAAATACAATACCTATTCTACAATAACACAGAACATCATCACGTACAAGAAGGATTCTTTATTTATATTATTTTTTTAAATTCCAACAGTCTTCCTCACAGTTTATCTGATCGTAATATCGATCGTACAATGCTGAATCGATTTGTTAATGGACTAGTACTGCATAATACAAATTAAATATACTTTTTGTTTTATCTCTTATCCCAGGGTACATGTGATTCTTTTAACGATTAGTAAGGCCAGGTAATGCAAAATTAAGGTTACTAAGTATTACAAATGGTTAATAATTCTTAATGTATAAAATTAAATATAAGCTGGTTTGTTACCGTCCAATACTATACTCGAGGTAGCCGTGTCTGTTTATAACCGCTTGAAGATGTACTGATGAGGTTACTTTTGACCAAAATATGTGTCCAGATTATCAATAAAGGTTGAAAGGCGATGTCCCGGAGTGTAACAGGAGTTCTTCTGTTCTTCGTTCTTCTTCACGATCCTAGTGGTTGCCGGTCCCAGTGGAATTGGTGTAGTATTACGATTTCTTCAATCTCTTGAAAGTGAGGTTTATTACTTCAATGCCAACGGTTCTTTGTGTATGTTTGGTTTATATTTGTATTAATTTTGACTTCTTGTCCATTCAAGAAGAATCTTGGTTTAATTGTAAATTGGGTTCATCATCACGCCTTTAATGGAATTAGTTTGAAGAAGGATTTATTAATTCCGCAACCTTGAGGAGGTGTAGACTTATACTTCCTGAAATCTAGTTCAGTAATTATTACTCAGTTCTGTTTTAATGGTTTGGCTTTAAGACATTCGATTTATTAAGGTTAATTCATGTTTATTTTTATGTTATGTTTAAATTTGTCGACTGAACTGTTCCCAATAGCATATAACAATCAAATGTTAAGGTTTTTTATAAATTCTTTCCTGGATTTGTATTAATTCAACTTCACCCATTAGCATATAACAATCGAATGTTGAAATCAACAAAATTTCTTGCATTTTAGTTACCCTAACAACCATTACTTTCTGTCATTGGATAATATGTGATATCCTAGAGCCAGAATTAGAAAATATTACTACTCTTATTTAATAAAATACTCCATGCTTGGAATTACACCAAATCACATAAAACTATCACTTAATCTGCCTTATTAAACCATATACATTTTACTACAATTTCATATGACTGGACTTATTAAAAAGGTATTAATTTCCTTTTCCAAATATTAGATTTAGGCCTATTGGTTTTATTACACCTGTTATAATTTTGTTTTGTTCTTAACTTAATTTTTCTTTACCTGACCTACTGTACAAATAGTCACTGGCTTATGGCCACTTATATCAATTTTAATTTCCTGGTTTCAATTCATTATATTATTTAGTTCATCATTGAACCCTTCATTGGTTTTTAACATAATTATAAGAACTACTTGCCAACTTATTAACACTTATTGCCTTCCTGGCCAAGTTTACAAATATTATTTTAGACATCTTCATTAATCAATTAAAGTAAATACATTTAACATAATACCATACCTAATAACTGTACTTGTATTTAATTATTTAAATACAATGAATAAAACATGAATAAAATGAGTACCTATGACTTAGTACTTCCTTAAAGCAACAGCTCCACACTAACTACACACAAAACATAAAATAAATATCCTGTAAACACTATATCATGCTACAGTACAACACCAAGTACATTTTATAACACATTAAATATTAATTGAACAGTATATTATACTCAACTCCTATACATTAAACTCCTCCCACTATACACAATGTTTATGTTTTACATATCGTACTACTCATTACATATTTTAGGTTTAGGTACAATTTTGATGTTTTATTACTTAGTAACCTTACTAGGTACATCCAATGCATTCTTTAGGTGAGATGGGCTCTCTTGTATTTAATTATACCATACCTTGGGCATTGTTTTAAATCATGTTTACACAGTTTTTTATGTAACGTCGGGAACCTCAACTCTGTTACGTTACATAATACTCCCCCTTCGAAGGAAGTTTATTTTGGCTCAATAAAGTTTAGTAAAAATAAACTTATAGTTCGTCCCTGATAAGGTTATCCTTTTACTCATAATATTTTTTTTATTTCCGTTTGGTTATATACCTGTTATTCGGTTAATGATAATTACTGTTTTCCTACTCAACTCTCTCTCTCTTGGAGGCAAATTCATCAATTATTTATTTCTCTGGGTAGTGGTACTTCCACATTTTACTTGATAAGGACTGGTCACACTAATCATAAAAAACTTGTTTTAACACTTATTTTCTTATTTACTTCTATAAATTCGCTTTCTCAATTAAGCTTCTGTCTGCTATCTTCCTTCTATTTTCTTCATCTATACTTCTGGAATCTAATATCACTCTTTTCAGCTATTTTATAATTATTATCCCTTAAATATTCAATTTCCCTAACATTTTTCCCTATCCTGTGCGGTGGTACCAGTCGGGTGGCCACTTTTGGGTCCATAACTCCGCTGTCCATCCTTACACCTTCTGAGACCAGGGGAACATCATCCCTGCTCAGGAAAATTATTGCCGGAACATTTCTACGGTCAATTCGTTATAATAAAAAGATTACAAGTAGTCGATTAGCGACTAATACTAAACACTTTTGGGATTCTTCATACTGTAGCTGTTTGCATTTAATTATATATTTCTTCTTCTTCTTCTTCTTCTTGATTCCTTCTTCTTTTCCATTAATTAATAGCATATAACATTATTGATAGGCATTATTTTAAAATCCTTTTAACTTTCCTTCTTGTGACATATTTTCTCCATATCATTTCTTCTTATATCATCTTCAATTCCGAGAGATTCTAAATTATTGTTGTATTAATTATTATCCTCCTTTAGCTTCATTGTAGTTATTAAATTATTCGTTATTCTTCTTATTTGAGCACATTACCATCAATTGTTTTTATTCATTTATTCTTCTTTTTGTTCCCATAAAAATATTACTTTTTCCTATTATTTCATTTTAAATCAATTCTTTATAAATATTATTTAATAATCTGTTCTTACATACTCTTGGTGTTTTACTGTTTATTAAATCAAATTGTTGCAAAATATCTTAAGTAAGTTGTACTTACATATTTTTGGAATTTTGGGGTTTTAAATTGATTCCACATAATTTATCTTAATTATTTTGTATTGGCCTCTGTTCGGGCTGCTCTACCAATATGGTTTTCCGGTGGATTCCGTAAATTATATGCAGTGGTAAATCTTTCAATGGCATCGTCGCAGTATGGATCATATACATACGGTTCTATGTCCTCTTCGTTGCGTCTATTCCTTCCCTCAGCATTCCCAGAATTGGGATTAGGTTTACGGTTTCCACGATGATCCTCTTGGTTATTCCTCTCATCAGCCATGATATAGTTTACTCGAGCTATATGGGTTCCCTGGTCATTACTTGGTTGATTTTCTGAGGGTATGTCTCTCCTTTGTTCCCTGCTTCCTCCATCATTCTCGACGCTCCTATTTCTGTTTTGATTTCCTCCATCATCGTTCCCTCGGTTATTATCCCAATAGTCTCTCCCGTTATCAAAATTCCTGCGGCCTGCGCTGTATCTGTTATTATTATAGTTATTATAATGATTGCTTTGGTAATGATTATTACGGTAACGATTATTTATAAAATGGTCATTAACCCTTCGGTTATAATTATTGTTGTTAAATCTATTTATTCCTGGACGTGACTCTTGATTCAGCTCCTCTCTCCTATTGTCGGAATATTCACTTTGCCTTCGAGACCTTTGATAATAGTCTTCCATTTCGTAACTGGCCAACAAGGTTTCCATTGCTCCCACTGTCTTCACTTGTCCACTGCGTCTGGCACAAACTATCTCTTCTTCAAAATGGTAAGATAATTTATTTACTAAACAATCCTCTGGTATTCGCGGTTCCAAATGACGCGCCAAACACACCTTTCCCAAAAAGTAAGTAGTTGGGGACTGCTCTTGATTAAAATTGAATCTCCCGTTGGTAATGTTATCCCTAATCATGTTCTGTACGGAATCCGACCAGTATTTCGACCTAAAAGCCTTTTTAAACTCTTCATAATTACTCGTTTCATTCCGGACCACTGACCACCAATTATCATTTATACTTTTAAAACAACCATCCAACAAACTTTTTATTATGTTCCATCGGGTCACCTTAATCCTACTAAACCATTCATCTATTCTCTCCAGAAATTCTATGGGGTTTCCTCTATAAATTTTGAAATTGATATTTTCTTTTTGCTCAGGGGCTATGTGATGTGCCAGGTACATTGGTCGATTTTGTAAAATTTCTATTGACTCCTTTATATTAATCAATTCCTGATTCTGTATATTTTCGACAGTCCCCTTATTTTGATCCACATGGGTTTTTATTTGTGTTATTTCGTTATTAACTATTTCAATTCTCCCAGCTATATTAATTTGCACTTCGTCCAAATTCCCTTGGGTTTCTAATTGTATTTCTTTTATTCTAGTTTTGTTATTGTTTTCCACTTGATTAATTTTGGCCTCTACTTCTACTGCGAGTTGTATGATGGTTTCATCTGTCTTTTCTAGACCCACCTTAGTTTCAGTTATTTGTTGTCTTACTTCCTCTTCATAATTATCCACCCTTTTGTTAAGTGTTTCATTGACATTTGCAACCCTTTCATTGATGACTTCCCTCAACGCTTGGTTTTGTTCATTTATAATTTGCCGCAACTCCTTATTCCTGTTTTCAATTTTCTCGTCTATTTGTTTGTTATTTTCTTGAATCTGCTTTAAGCTCTCATCGTTCCTGTCAAACATTTCATTAATTTGGTTTAAGCTTTCATTTATTAGCCGGTTATTCTCATCAGTTTCCTCTTTATTTTTGTCAAACTTCTCATTCATTAGTTTGATTAAATTCTCACTCAAAATTTCGTTTTGTTTCTTTGAGTTTTCGCTAATATTGTCTATTTTGTTTTCCAGCTTTTCTGAATTCTCATTTATACCGTCTATTTTTTCATTGATTTGTCTTAAACTCTCATTAGTGTTCTTATTTTGTTTCCTAAAATTTTCATTAGTTTCCTCTTTATTCTGGTCAAATCTTTCCTCCATTCGTTTAAAATTTTCATTATTGGCTTCCTTCTGTTTCTTGGAATCTTCTTTAATTAATTCCCATAGTTTTAGTAAATCCATTTCACCTCTGGCTTCCTCCTTGTCAACCGCCTGTTGTTCCTTTTCAATGTCTGTAACTATTTCCACTTCTTCCTCCCGTCTATCTTCTTCCGTTTCTTGGTCTTTCGCCATCCTTTTAGAAACACCTCTCATATGCATTCATGTGCCTCTAATAGTTGCCTGCTCCAGTTAAGTAATAGTCGAATTTTTTACTTAAATAAAGCCCACTCGTTGAGCACCAATTTGTAAAGAATTTCGTCTGATGATCTATTTTTTGTTATTAATGATATTTGAGTTTGTTTAAAAGCCCCACTGTTGGGTTCACCAATTTGTAAAGAACTAAAGTTAATCTGGTTTAGGGTTTAATCAAGCTCCACGTTGGTATGCGCCAATTTGTAAAGAAACTCTGTTTATAAGGAAAATGTTTATTATGTTGTTGCAGATGAGACCTCCTGCAAATCAATATTAATTTATAAAAAAAAATAATTATTTATCATATAGTTGCTACGACTCGTATGTTGAACATAAACCTGTGTTAGTTATTTACCAAGTGTTTTACTATAGAATAACGCGATATTACGGGTATTACAGTTAATAATTCGGTAATTCTCTCCAACCCTATTCGGTCGGTATTATTTAAATTGACCCAAGTTTGGCGAAGAGAATACGTTAGTTCTGTGCTCTCTCGTATTCACCAGCTGTCGGTAGCGAGCGCTGTTATTAGTAATTGTCTCATTTTATAGGTTAGTTCGTTTCACTTGACGGTTTAATCACCTTCTTTATCTGTAAATTACTCCCCAATCAAAATACAATACCTATTCTACAATAACACAGAACATCATCACGTACAAGAAGGATTCTTTATTTATATTATTTTTTTAAATTCCAACAGTCTTCCTCACAGTTTATCTGATCGTAATATCGATCGTACAATGCTGAATCGATTTGTTAATGGACTAGTACTGCATAATACAAATTAAATATACTTTTTGTTTTATCTCTTATCCCAGGGTACATGTGATTCTTTTAACGATTAGTAAGGCCAGGTAATGCAAAATTAAGGTTACTAAGTATTACAAATGGTTAATAATTCTTAATGTATAAAATTAAATATAAGCTGGTTTGTTACCGTCCAATACTATACTCGAGGTAGCCGTGTCTGTTTATAACCGCTTGAAGATGTACTGATGAGGTTACTTTTGACCAAAATATGTGTCCAGATTATCAATAAAGGTTGAAAGGCGATGTCCCGGAGTGTAACAGGAGTTCTTCTGTTCTTCGTTCTTCTTCACGATCCTAGTGGTTGCCGGTCCCAGTGGAATTGGTGTAGTATTACGATTTCTTCAATCTCTTGAAAGTGAGGTTTATTACTTCAATGCCAACGGTTCTTTGTGTATGTTTGGTTTATATTTGTATTAATTTTGACTTCTTGTCCATTCAAGAAGAATCTTGGTTTAATTGTAAATTGGGTTCATCATCACGCCTTTAATGGAATTAGTTTGAAGAAGGATTTATTAATTCCGCAACCTTGAGGAGGTGTAGACTTATACTTCCTGAAATCTAGTTCAGTAATTATTACTCAGTTCTGTTTTAATGGTTTGGCTTTAAGACATTCGATTTATTAAGGTTAATTCATGTTTATTTTTATGTTATGTTTAAATTTGTCGACTGAACTGTTCCCAATAGCATATAACAATCAAATGTTAAGGTTTTTTATAAATTCTTTCCTGGATTTGTATTAATTCAACTTCACCCATTAGCATATAACAATCGAATGTTGAAATCAACAAAATTTCTTGCATTTTAGTTACCCTAACAACCATTACTTTCTGTCATTGGATAATATGTGATATCCTAGAGCCAGAATTAGAAAATATTACTACTCTTATTTAATAAAATACTCCATGCTTGGAATTACACCAAATCACATAAAACTATCACTTAATCTGCCTTATTAAACCATATACATTTTACTACAATTTCATATGACTGGACTTATTAAAAAGGTATTAATTTCCTTTTCCAAATATTAGATTTAGGCCTATTGGTTTTATTACACCTGTTATAATTTTGTTTTGTTCTTAACTTAATTTTTCTTTACCTGACCTACTGTACAAATAGTCACTGGCTTATGGCCACTTATATCAATTTTAATTTCCTGGTTTCAATTCATTATATTATTTAGTTCATCATTGAACCCTTCATTGGTTTTTAACATAATTATAAGAACTACTTGCCAACTTATTAACACTTATTGCCTTCCTGGCCAAGTTTACAAATATTATTTTAGACATCTTCATTAATCAATTAAAGTAAATACATTTAACATAATACCATACCTAATAACTGTACTTGTATTTAATTATTTAAATACAATGAATAAAACATGAATAAAATGAGTACCTATGACTTAGTACTTCCTTAAAGCAACAGCTCCACACTAACTACACACAAAACATAAAATAAATATCCTGTAAACACTATATCATGCTACAGTACAACACCAAGTACATTTTATAACACATTAAATATTAATTGAACAGTATATTATACTCAACTCCTATACATTAAACTCCTCCCACTATACACAATGTTTATGTTTTACATATCGTACTACTCATTACATATTTTAGGTTTAGGTACAATTTTGATGTTTTATTACTTAGTAACCTTACTAGGTACATCCAATGCATTCTTTAGGTGAGATGGGCTCTCTTGTATTTAATTATACCATACCTTGGGCATTGTTTTAAATCATGTTTACACAGTTTTTTATGTAACGTCGGGAACCTCAACTCTGTTACGTTACATAATACTCCCCCTTCGAAGGAAGTTTATTTTGGCTCAATAAAGTTTAGTAAAAATAAACTTATAGTTCGTCCCTGATAAGGTTATCCTTTTACTCATAATATTTTTTTTATTTCCGTTTGGTTATATACCTGTTATTCGGTTAATGATAATTACTGTTTTCCTACTCAACTCTCTCTCTCTTGGAGGCAAATTCATCAATTATTTATTTCTCTGGGTAGTGGTACTTCCACATTTTACTTGATAAGGACTGGTCACACTAATCATAAAAAACTTGTTTTAACACTTATTTTCTTATTTACTTCTATAAATTCGCTTTCTCAATTAAGCTTCTGTCTGCTATCTTCCTTCTATTTTCTTCATCTATACTTCTGGAATCTAATATCACTCTTTTCAGCTATTTTATAATTATTATCCCTTAAATATTCAATTTCCCTAACATTTTTCCCTATCCTGTGCGGTGGTACCAGTCGGGTGGCCACTTTTGGGTCCATAACTCCGCTGTCCATCCTTACACCTTCTGAGACTAGGGGAACATCATCCCTGCTCAGGAAAATTATTGCCGGAACATTTCTACGGTCAATTCGTTATAATAAAAAGATTACAAGTAGTCGATTAGCGACTAATACTAAACATTTTTGGGATTCTTCATACTGTAGCTGTTTGCATTTAATTATATATTTCTTCTTCTTCTTCTTCTTGATTCCTTCTTCTTTTCCATTAATTAATAGCATATAACATTATTGATAGGCATTATTTTAAAATCCTTTTAACTTTCCTTCTTGTGACATATTTTCTCCATATCATTTCTTCTTATATCATCTTCAATTCCGAGAGATTCTAAATTATTGTTGTATTAATTATTATCCTCCTTTAGCTTCATTGTAGTTATTAAATTATTCGTTATTCTTCTTATTTGAGCACATTACCATCAATTGTTTTTATTCATTTATTCTTCTTTTTGTTCCCATAAAAATATTACTTTTTCCTATTATTTCATTTTAAATCAATTCTTTATAAATATTATTTAATAATCTGTTCTTACATACTCTTGGTGTTTTACTGTTTATTAAATCAAATTGTTGCAAAATATCTTAAGTAAGTTGTACTTACATATTTTTGGAATTTTGGGGTTTTAAATTGATTCCACATAATTTATCTTAATTATTTTGTATTGGCCTCTGTTCGGGCTGCTCTACCAATATGGTTTTCCGGTGGATTCCGTAAATTATATGCAGTGGTAAATCTTTCAATGGCATCGTCGCAGTATGGATCATATACATACGGTTCTATGTCCTCTTCGTTGCGTCTATTCCTTCCCTCAGCATTCCCAGAATTGGGATTAGGTTTACGGTTTCCACGATGATCCTCTTGGTTATTCCTCTCATCAGCCATGATATAGTTTACTCGAGCTATATGGGTTCCCTGGTCATTACTTGGTTGATTTTCTGAGGGTATGTCTCTCCTTTGTTCCCTGCTTCCTCCATCATTCTCGACGCTCCTATTTCTGTTTTGATTTCCTCCATCATCGTTCCCTCGGTTATTATCCCAATAGTCTCTCCCGTTATCAAAATTCCTGCGGCCTGCGCTGTATCTGTTATTATTATAGTTATTATAATGATTGCTTTGGTAATGATTATTACGGTAACGATTATTTATAAAATGGTCATTAACCCTTCGGTTATAATTATTGTTGTTAAATCTATTTATTCCTGGACGTGACTCTTGATTCAGCTCCTCTCTCCTATTGTCGGAATATTCACTTTGCCTTCGAGACCTTTGATAATAGTCTTCCATTTCGTAACTGGCCAACAAGGTTTCCATTGCTCCCACTGTCTTCACTTGTCCACTGCGTCTGGCACAAACTATCTCTTCTTCAAAATGGTAAGATAATTTATTTACTAAACAATCCTCTGGTATTCGCGGTTCCAAATGACGCGCCAAACACACCTTTCCCAAAAAGTAAGTAGTTGGGGACTGCTCTTGATTAAAATTGAATCTCCCGTTGGTAATGTTATCCCTAATCATGTTCTGTACGGAATCCGACCAGTATTTCGACCTAAAAGCCTTTTTAAACTCTTCATAATTACTCGTTTCATTCCGGACCACTGACCACCAATTATCATTTATACTTTTAAAACAACCATCCAACAAACTTTTTATTATGTTCCATCGGGTCACCTTAATCCTACTAAACCATTCATCTATTCTCTCCAGAAATTCTATGGGGTTTCCTCTATAAATTTTGAAATTGATATTTTCTTTTTGCTCAGGGGCTATGTGATGTGCCAGGTACATTGGTCGATTTTGTAAAATTTCTATTGACTCCTTTATATTAATCAATTCCTGATTCTGTATATTTTCGACAGTCCCCTTATTTTGATCCACATGGGTTTTTATTTGTGTTATTTCGTTATTAACTATTTCAATTCTCCCAGCTATATTAATTTGCACTTCGTCCAAATTCCCTTGGGTTTCTAATTGTATTTCTTTTATTCTAGTTTTGTTATTGTTTTCCACTTGATTAATTTTGGCCTCTACTTCTACTGCGAGTTGTATG
The DNA here is from genome assembly GCA_034769895.1 of Magicicada septendecula. Lineage (NCBI taxonomy): Eukaryota > Metazoa > Arthropoda > Insecta > Hemiptera > Cicadidae > Magicicada > Magicicada septendecula. The sequence goes on from CM068371.1 coordinate 117,414,628, forward strand.
ATGGTTTCATCTGTCTTTTCTAGACCCACCTTAGTTTCAGTTATTTGTTGTCTTACTTCCTCTTCATAATTATCCACCCTTTTGTTAAGTGTTTCATTGACATTTGCAACCCTTTCATTGATGACTTCCCTCAACGCTTGGTTTTGTTCATTTATAATTTGCCGCAACTCCTTATTCCTGTTTTCAATTTTCTCGTCTATTTGTTTGTTATTTTCTTGAATCTGCTTTAAGCTCTCATCGTTCCTGTCAAACATTTCATTAATTTGGTTTAAGCTTTCATTTATTAGCCGGTTATTCTCATCAGTTTCCTCTTTATTTTTGTCAAACTTCTCATTCATTAGTTTGATTAAATTCTCACTCAAAATTTCGTTTTGTTTCTTTGAGTTTTCGCTAATATTGTCTATTTTGTTTTCCAGCTTTTCTGAATTCTCATTTATACCGTCTATTTTTTCATTGATTTGTCTTAAACTCTCATTAGTGTTCTTATTTTGTTTCCTAAAATTTTCATTAGTTTCCTCTTTATTCTGGTCAAATCTTTCCTCCATTCGTTTAAAATTTTCATTATTGGCTTCCTTCTGTTTCTTGGAATCTTCTTTAATTAATTCCCATAGTTTTAGTAAATCCATTTCACCTCTGGCTTCCTCCTTGTCAACCGCCTGTTGTTCCTTTTCAATGTCTGTAACTATTTCCACTTCTTCCTCCCGTCTATCTTCTTCCGTTTCTTGGTCTTTCGCCATCCTTTTAGAAACACCTCTCATATGCATTCATGTGCCTCTAATAGTTGCCTGCTCCAGTTAAGTAATAGTCGAATTTTTTACTTAAATAAAGCCCACTCGTTGAGCACCAATTTGTAAAGAATTTCGTCTGATGATCTATTTTTTGTTATTAATGATATTTGAGTTTGTTTAAAAGCCCCACTGTTGGGTTCACCAATTTGTAAAGAACTAAAGTTAATCTGGTTTAGGGTTTAATCAAGCTCCACGTTGGTATGCGCCAATTTGTAAAGAAACTCTGTTTATAAGGAAAATGTTTATTATGTTGTTGCAGATGAGACCTCCTGCAAATCAATATTAATTTATAAAAAAAAATAATTATTTATCATATAGTTGCTACGACTCGTATGTTGAACATAAACCTGTGTTAGTTATTTACCAAGTGTTTTACTATAGAATAACGCGATATTACGGGTATTACAGTTAATAATTCGGTAATTCTCTCCAACCCTATTCGGTCGGTATTATTTAAATTGACCTAAGTTTGGCGAAGAGAATACGTTAGTTCTGTGCTCTCCCGTATTCACCAGCTGTCGGTAGCGAGCGCTGTTATTAGTAATTGTCTCGTTTTATAGGTTAGTTCGTTTCACTTGACGGTTTAATCACCTTCTTTATCTGTAAATTACTCCCCAATCAAAATACAATACCTATTCTACAATAACACAGAACATCATCACGTACAAGAAGGATTCTTTATTTATATTATTTTTTTAAATTCCAACAGTCTTCCTCACAGTTTATCTGATCGTAATATCGATCGTACAATGCTGAATCGATTTGTTAATGGACTAGTACTGCATAATACAAATTAAATATACTTTTTGTTTTATCTCTTATCCCAGGGTACATGTGATTCTTTTAACGATTAGTAAGGCCAGGTAATGCAAAATTAAGGTTACTAAGTATTACAAATGGTTAATAATTCTTAATGTATAAAATTAAATATAAGCTGGTTTGTTACCGTCCAATACTATACTCGAGGTAGCCGTGTCTGTTTATAACCGCTTGAAGATGTACTGATGAGGTTACTTTTGACCAAAATATGTGTCCAGATTATCAATAAAGGTTGAAAGGCGATGTCCCGGAGTGTAACAGGAGTTCTTCTGTTCTTCGTTCTTCTTCACGATCCTAGTGGTTGCCGGTCCCAGTGGAATTGGTGTAGTATTACGATTTCTTCAATCTCTTGAAAGTGAGGTTTATTACTTCAATGCCAACGGTTCTTTGTGTATGTTTGGTTTATATTTGTATTAATTTTGACTTCTTGTCCATTCAAGAAGAATCTTGGTTTAATTGTAAATTGGGTTCATCATCACGCCTTTAATGGAATTAGTTTGAAGAAGGATTTATTAATTCCGCAACCTTGAGGAGGTGTAGACTTATACTTCCTGAAATCTAGTTCAGTAATTATTACTCAGTTCTGTTTTAATGGTTTGGCTTTAAGACATTCGATTTATTAAGGTTAATTCATGTTTATTTTTATGTTATGTTTAAATTTGTCGACTGAACTGTTCCCAATAGCATATAACAATCAAATGTTAAGGTTTTTTATAAATTCTTTCCTGGATTTGTATTAATTCAACTTCACCCATTAGCATATAACAATCGAATGTTGAAATCAACAAAATTTCTTGCATTTTAGTTACCCTAACAACCATTACTTTCTGTCATTGGATAATATGTGATATCCTAGAGCCAGAATTAGAAAATATTACTACTCTTATTTAATAAAATACTCCATGCTTGGAATTACACCAAATCACATAAAACTATCACTTAATCTGCCTTATTAAACCATATACATTTTACTACAATTTCATATGACTGGACTTATTAAAAAGGTATTAATTTCCTTTTCCAAATATTAGATTTAGGCCTATTGGTTTTATTACACCTGTTATAATTTTGTTTTGTTCTTAACTTAATTTTTCTTTACCTGACCTACTGTACAAATAGTCACTGGCTTATGGCCACTTATATCAATTTTAATTTCCTGGTTTCAATTCATTATATTATTTAGTTCATCATTGAACCCTTCATTGGTTTTTAACATAATTATAAGAACTACTTGCCAACTTATTAACACTTATTGCCTTCCTGGCCAAGTTTACAAATATTATTTTAGACATCTTCATTAATCAATTAAAGTAAATACATTTAACATAATACCATACCTAATAACTGTACTTGTATTTAATTATTTAAATACAATGAATAAAACATGAATAAAATGAGTACCTATGACTTAGTACTTCCTTAAAGCAACAGCTCCACACTAACTACACACAAAACATAAAATAAATATCCTGTAAACACTATATCATGCTACAGTACAACACCAAGTACATTTTATAACACATTAAATATTAATTGAACAGTATATTATACTCAACTCCTATACATTAAACTCCTCCCACTATACACAATGTTTATGTTTTACATATCGTACTACTCATTACATATTTTAGGTTTAGGTACAATTTTGATGTTTTATTACTTAGTAACCTTACTAGGTACCTTCAATGCATTCTTTAGGTGAGATGGGCTCTCTTGTATTTAATTATACCATACCTTGGGCATTGTTTTAAATCATGTTTACACAGTTTTTTATGTAACGTCGGGAACCTCAACTCTGTTACGTTACATAATACTCCCCCTTCGAAGGAAGTTTATTTTGGCTCAATAAAGTTTAGTAAAAATAAACTTATAGTTCGTCCCTGATAAGGTTATCCTTTTACTCATAATATTTTTTTTATTTCCGTTTGGTTATATACCTGTTATTCGGTTAATGATAATTACTGTTTTCCTACTCAACTCTCTCTCTCTTGGAGGCAAATTCATCAATTATTTATTTCTCTGGGTAGTGGTACTTCCACATTTTACTTGATAAGGACTGGTCACACTAATCATAAAAAACTTGTTTTAACACTTATTTTCTTATTTACTTCTATAAATTCGCTTTCTCAATTAAGCTTCTGTCTGCTATCTTCCTTCTATTTTCTTCATCTATACTTCTGGAATCTAATATCACTCTTTTCAGCTATTTTATAATTATTATCCCTTAAATATTCAATTTCCCTAACATTTTTCCCTATCCTGTGCGGTGGTACCAGTCGGGTGGCCACTTTTGGGTCCATAACTCCGCTGTCCATCCTTACACCTTCTGAGACCAGGGGAACATCATCCCTGCTCAGGAAAATTATTGCCGGAACATTTCTACGGTCAATTCGTTATAATAAAAAGATTACAAGTAGTCGATTAGCGACTAATACTAAACACTTTTGGGATTCTTCATACTGTAGCTGTTTGCATTTAATTATATATTTCTTCTTCTTCTTCTTCTTCTTGATTCCTTCTTCTTTTCCATTAATTAATAGCATATAACATTATTGATAGGCATTATTTTAAAATCCTTTTAACTTTCCTTCTTGTGACATATTTTCTCCATATCATTTCTTCTTATATCATCTTCAATTCCGAGAGATTCTAAATTATTGTTGTATTAATTATTATCCTCCTTTAGCTTCATTGTAGTTATTAAATTATTCGTTATTCTTCTTATTTGAGCACATTACCATCAATTGTTTTTATTCATTTATTCTTCTTTTTGTTCCCATAAAAATATTACTTTTTCCTATTATTTCATTTTAAATCAATTCTTTATAAATATTATTTAATAATCTGTTCTTACATACTCTTGGTGTTTTACTGTTTATTAAATCAAATTGTTGCAAAATATCTTAAGTAAGTTGTACTTACATATTTTTGGAATTTTGGGGTTTTAAATTGATTCCACATAATTTATCTTAATTATTTTGTATTGGCCTCTGTTCGGGCTGCTCTACCAATATGGTTTTCCGGTGGATTCCGTAAATTATATGCAGTGGTAAATCTTTCAATGGCATCGTCGCAGTATGGATCATATACATACGGTTCTATGTCCTCTTCGTTGCGTCTATTCCTTCCCTCAGCATTCCCAGAATTGGGATTAGGTTTACGGTTTCCACGATGATCCTCTTGGTTATTCCTCTCATCAGCCATGATATAGTTTACTCGAGCTATATGGGTTCCCTGGTCATTACTTGGTTGATTTTCTGAGGGTATGTCTCTCCTTTGTTCCCTGCTTCCTCCATCATTCTCGACGCTCCTATTTCTGTTTTGATTTCCTCCATCATCGTTCCCTCGGTTATTATCCCAATAGTCTCTCCCGTTATCAAAATTCCTGCGGCCTGCGCTGTATCTGTTATTATTATAGTTATTATAATGATTGCTTTGGTAATGATTATTACGGTAACGATTATTTATAAAATGGTCATTAACCCTTCGGTTATAATTATTGTTGTTAAATCTATTTATTCCTGGATGTGACTCTTGATTCAGCTCCTCTCTCCTATTGTCGGAATATTCACTTTGCCTTCGAGACCTTTGATAATAGTCTTCCATTTCGTAACTGGCCAACAAGGTTTCCATTGCTCCCACTGTCTTCACTTGTCCACTGCGTCTGGCACAAACTATCTCTTCTTCAAAATGGTAAGATAATTTATTTACTAAACAATCCTCTGGTATTCGCGGTTCCAAATGACGCGCCAAACACACCTTTCCCAAAAAGTAAGTAGTTGGGGACTGCTCTTGATTAAAATTGAATCTCCCGTTGGTAATGTTATCCCTAATCATGTTCTGTACGGAATCCGACCAGTATTTCGACCTAAAAGCCTTTTTAAACTCTTCATAATTACTCGTTTCATTCCGGACCACTGACCACCAATTATCATTTATACTTTTAAAACAACCATCCAACAAACTTTTTATTATGTTCCATCGGGTCACCTTAATCCTACTAAACCATTCATCTATTCTCTCCAGAAATTCTATGGGGTTTCCTCTATAAATTTTGAAATTGATATTTTCTTTTTGCTCAGGGGCTATGTGATGTGCCAGGTACATTGGTCGATTTTGTAAAATTTCTATTGACTCCTTTATATTAATCAATTCCTGATTCTGTATATTTTCGACAGTCCCCTTATTTTGATCCACATGGGTTTTTATTTGTGTTATTTCGTTATTAACTATTTCAATTCTCCCAGCTATATTAATTTGCACTTCGTCCAAATTCCCTTGGGTTTCTAATTGTATTTCTTTTATTCTAGTTTTGTTATTGTTTTCCACTTGATTAATTTTGGCCTCTACTTCTACTGCGAGTTGTATGATGGTTTCATCTGTCTTTTCTAGACCCACCTTAGTTTCAGTTATTTGTTGTCTTACTTCCTCTTCATAATTATCCACCCTTTTGTTAAGTGTTTCATTGACATTTGCAACCCTTTCATTGATGACTTCCCTCAACGCTTGGTTTTGTTCATTTATAATTTGCCGCAACTCCTTATTCCTGTTTTCAATTTTCTCGTCTATTTGTTTGTTATTTTCTTGAATCTGCTTTAAGCTCTCATCGTTCCTGTCAAACATTTCATTAATTTGGTTTAAGCTTTCATTTATTAGCCGGTTATTCTCATCAGTTTCCTCTTTATTTTTGTCAAACTTCTCATTCATTAGTTTGATTAAATTCTCACTCAAAATTTCGTTTTGTTTCTTTGAGTTTTCGCTAATATTGTCTATTTTGTTTTCCAGCTTTTCTGAATTCTCATTTATACCGTCTATTTTTTCATTGATTTGTCTTAAACTCTCATTAGTGTTCTTATTTTGTTTCCTAAAATTTTCATTAGTTTCCTCTTTATTCTGGTCAAATCTTTCCTCCATTCGTTTAAAATTTTCATTATTGGCTTCCTTCTGTTTCTTGGAATCTTCTTTAATTAATTCCCATAGTTTTAGTAAATCCATTTCACCTCTGGCTTCCTCCTTGTCAACCGCCTGTTGTTCCTTTTCAATGTCTGTAACTATTTCCACTTCTTCCTCCCGTCTATCTTCTTCCGTTTCTTGGTCTTTCGCCATCCTTTTAGAAACACCTCTCATATGCATTCATGTGCCTCTAATAGTTGCCTGCTCCAGTTAAGTAATAGTCGAATTTTTTACTTAAATAAAGCCCACTCGTTGAGCACCAATTTGTAAAGAATTTCGTCTGATGATCTATTTTTTGTTATTAATGATATTTGAGTTTGTTTAAAAGCCCCACTGTTGGGTTCACCAATTTGTAAAGAACTAAAGTTAATCTGGTTTAGGGTTTAATCAAGCTCCACGTTGGTATGCGCCAATTTGTAAAGAAACTCTGTTTATAAGGAAAATGTTTATTATGTTGTTGCAGATGAGACCTCCTGCAAATCAATATTAATTTATAAAAAAAAATAATTATTTATCATATAGTTGCTACGACTCGTATGTTGAACATAAACCTGTGTTAGTTATTTACCAAGTGTTTTACTATAGAATAACGCGATATTACGGGTATTACAGTTAATAATTCGGTAATTCTCTCCAACCCTATTCGGTCGGTATTATTTAAATTGACCCAAGTTTGGCGAAGAGAATACGTTAGTTCTGTGCTCTCTCGTATTCACCAGCTGTCGGTAGCGAGCGCTGTTATTAGTAATTGTCTCATTTTATAGGTTAGTTCGTTTCACTTGACGGTTTAATCACCTTCTTTATCTGTAAATTACTCCCCAATCAAAATACAATACCTATTCTACAATAACACAGAACATCATCACGTACAAGAAGGATTCTTTATTTATATTATTTTTTTAAATTCCAACAGTCTTCCTCACAGTTTATCTGATCGTAATATCGATCGTACAATGCTGAATCGATTTGTTAATGGACTAGTACTGCATAATACAAATTAAATATACTTTTTGTACAATACTATACTCGAGGTAGCCGTGTCTGTTTATAACCGCTTGAAGATGTACTGATGAGGTTACTTTTGACCAAAATATGCGTCCAGATTATCAATAAAGGTTGAAAGGCGATGTCCTGGAGTGTAACAGGAGTTCTTCTGTTCTTCGTTCTTCTTCACGATCCTAGTGGTTGCCGGTCCCAGTGGAATTGGTGTAGTATTACGATTTCTTCAATCTCTTGAAAGTGAGGTTTATTACTTCAATGCCAACGGTTCTTTGTGTATGTTTGGTTTATATTTGTATTAATTTTGACTTCTTGTCCATTCAAGAAGAATCTTGGTTTAATTGTAAATTGGGTTCATCATCACGCCTTTAATGGAATTAGTTTGAAGAAGGATTTATTAATTCCGCAACCTTGAGGAGGTGTAGACTTATACTTCCTGAAATCTAGTTCAGTAATTATTACTCAGTTCTGTTTTAATGGTTTGGCTTTAAGACATTCGATTTATTAAGGTTAATTCATGTTTATTTTTATGTTATGTTTAAATTTGTCGACTGAACTGTTCCCAATAGCATATAACAATCAAATGTTAAGGTTTTTTATAAATGCTTTCCTGGATTTGTATTAATTCAACTTCACCCATTAGCATATAACAATCGAATGTTGAAATCAACAAAATTTCTTGCATTTTAGTTACCCTAACAACCATTACTTTCTGTCATTGGATAATATGTGATATCCTAGAGCCAGAATTAGAAAATATTACTACTCTTATTTAATAAAATACTCCATGCTTGGAATTACACCAAATCACATAAAACTATCACTTAATCTGCCTTATTAAACCATATACATTTTACTACAATTTCATATGACTGGACTTATTAAAAAGGTATTAATTTCCTTTTCCAAATATTAGATTTAGGCCTATTGGTTTTATTACACCTGTTATAATTTTGTTTTGTTTTTAACTTAATTTTTCTTTACCTGACCTACTGTACAAATAGTCACTGGCTTATGGCCACTTATATCAATTTTAATTTCCTGGTTTCAATTCATTATATTATTTAGTTCATCATTGAACCCTTCATTGGTTTTTAACATAATTATAAGAACTACTTGCCAACTTATTAACACTTATTGCCTTCCTGGCCAAGTTTACAAATATTATTTTAGACATCTTCATTAATCAATTAAAGTAAATACATTTAACATAATATCATACCTAATAACTGTACTTGTATTTAATTATTTAAATACAATGAATAAAACATGAATAAAATGAGTACCTATGACTTAGTACTTCCTTAAAGCAACAGCTCCACACTTACTACACACAAAACATAAAATAAATATCCTGTAAACACTATATCATGCTACAGTACAACACCAAGTACATTTTATAACACATTAAATAGTAATTGAACAGTATATTATACTCAACTCCTATACATTAAACTCCTCCCACTATACACAATGTTTATGTTTTACATCTCATACTACTCATTACATATTTTAGGTTTAGGTACACTTTTGATGTTTTATTACTTAGTAACCTTACTAGGTACCTTCAATGCATTCTTTAGGTGAGATGGGCCCTCTTGTATTTAATTATACTATACCTTGGGCACTGTTTTAAATCATGTTTACACAGTTTTTTATGTAACGTCGGGAACCTCAACTCTGTTACGTTACATAATATATATTGTAACACAACAGAAATACAGTCATCCATATTACATAAATATTATATTAACATAATAATAAGTAAAACAATATTTAACCCCATGATAAAACAAATTTCTAATAAACACATTTATAACTATATACAAAAATGAATAAGGATGCAAGGTAGAAATAACAATAATAAACAAACCTGTAAATTAGACATTAGTTAGAGATCCATGTTCAGTGAAAAGTAAATAAATCTTATACTGATGAGAATTGTAAGAAAGAAACTAGTACAGAAAATGTCAAAGTAGATGACAATGAAATTAAACAAAAATGAGACAATAATTTACCTTATAGCAATAGTAAGTAAGGATTATGAATTAAATGATATTATTTTGTAACGATGAATGTTGTGTTAAAGTTTATGTTATGTTATACGAATTACTTGTTGAGTTAATGGAAAGTAATGAAACAAAATGTATTATTCAATTACTGTTATAGAAGGATGTGGGAAACAGAGTTAATGTTAATAGATCACAATTTCCTTATATGTGATCCATAGATCAAGATAAAATTGTTATTAGTTACGGAAAGAATAATTATTTATGTAAATGTTAATAGTTAAGATTTGATTATATGTATGAACTTATGTAAAAGGCCTATAGTTGTTCACCAGTTATAAACAAAGGTAGGTCCATATACAATAAAAGGCATAACAGCCAATAACACTATACAGTATAACCACTCATAACATAAAGGTTAGGTACGGAAGTTAATAATAATTAATAAATACGGTTCAAGGAGCTAGGAAAAAACATTTGATAAGTAATGATATATAATAAACCACCTCAATTTAAACAAATTATGATAATGCCACAATGCCATGATCTCGATTAATAACGTTTGATATCGAAAAAGTAATAAATATACAAGAAACAGACTAAGATAAAAAAACCAGCAGAATATATATATATAGAAGATAGTAAACAAACTATAGGTAAAGTTATATTCCGATATGATAGAAAATTAATAAGGAATGGACGAAAAATATATGAAATAAACACTATATACAAAACATTGAGAAGGAAGAAAAATAATGTGTTGCTACGGACGACAGGAATGAAGAAGTTGTTGATTTTCAATTATTGCCTTTTCTGATCTGAACGTGATGAGATTAAAAAATCCAAGAAATATTAAATGTAATTAGAATATTCTGAAATATTATGATACAATTATAATACACAAAATACTAAAGATAATCTTCTTGACTTATGCCAGCAAAGTTTAACCAAATGAGATCATAGTACAGTAACACAATAAAAAATAAATAACTGGGTTCTACAAGGAAGGACTTGAATTGTCCTACACCAGAAAAGAATTGACAATATATTCAAACCAATACTAAGAGTTAAATGTGTCACAACAAATAATATACACCACACTGGAACTCATAACCTTTTAAATACACGGAACATCACTAATAACTTCAAACGAGAGAAGAACGTATTTGGATCCAGAATTTGCAGAAGGACCACCAGCCTAGCCGTAAATAAATCCAGGGAGCTGTATTTCCGAGGTGAACAGGACAAGAATTCCATTTTATTAAACCGAAGAAAAGAATCTCAAACGACATATTCCTCCTGAACAGCGAGGTTATCAATCAACGGCCTACACGAGTCGCTTCGTTCTAGTCTGGTAAATTATAATTGTATAAATCATATTAACAACACAACACTTCAATTTTGTAAATCTTGCATTCTTATCTATGTATTTTTAATCTTCCCCACAGTTACAAGAACCTTCACACCCTGAATTAATTTAATTACAAACAAAAACAAATCATATGATCAAATATAAAATAAAGTATTGGACCGAACAATAATCGATTCACGCAATCTATAGCCTTTGTATATGCCAATTGGAACACATCTTAGTTAATGTTGAAGGAGTGAATAAATAAAGAAACCTTGTATAGTAGCAAAATCTTATCATCTGGGGTATTATTTAATGAGTTGGGAATCAAAAGTAACTGACTAAGTATATAATAATTGGTAACGTAAACAGTGAATTAACCTATAAGTTTCGTTGCCCCGGAACTACAGCGCTTATTGCGGAATTCTCCGACACCAAAGAGACGAGCGTTAAATTACAAAATTTACATAATTCTCTTCAAGGTATACTAGGGTTGAACGAAATTATAGAATAACACATTAATTATATAAGTTTCAAGCACACTCACACTGATATTTTTCTTAGAGAGATAAGCTAATATTAGTTAATAATATTACTATATTCCCCAACTCCAAATATCTCAGAAATTAAATTAAATTAACACGACCGAAGAGAGTAGAGACAGAGAAGCATACCCGTTCCTAGTAACAAATAGGTTTACATTGCGTGATACGAACGAGACGCACGTACTCGTTTGATAACAAATTGGTGCTCTACCAGTGTAGGGCTTAAGTTAAGTAAATATAATTGTATTAATATTACTTAACCAGAGCAGGCAACTGTGGGAGAATAAAAATGTATGATACCAGAGGTAGATCAAAGAGGAGGGCAGAAGATAATGAGAAGGAAGAAGGTGAACAAGAACAAGAAATAGACATAATCACAGACAGTGAAATGGAACAACAAACAGATGAAATAACGGAAACTGAAATAATTACGGACAAGGAAAATGAAGTAATTGAAGGTGATGCCCAAGGGGACCAACCAGATAAATCCAACAAAAAGGAAGACATGAGTATGCAGGAGCTGTTGTGGATTATAATGGAAAGCAACAGACAAATGAAAGAGGAAATCAAGGAAAACTCAAAAGAACAAATTTAGGAAACGGGAGGAAAAATTCGATAGAATAAATGAGGAAAACAAGGAGAATTTTAGGAAAACAAATGAGGAAAATAAGGAAACATCAAAATTACTTTTCAGACAAATGAAGGAAGATCCTACAATTAAACGAAGAAAATATAAGGCAGATTAACGAAAGAATGGAAAATATCCATGTGACAATTAACCAGAAGGTGGACCAAAATAATGAGGAAAGAAGGTTAGAAATAGCCGAAACAAATGAAAGGTTAGAAAAAACTAACGAAACAGTAGTACAGGTTCGCGAGGAATTACAAAATAAAATTAATGACATAAAAATCGAGAGTAAAATAATGATCGAAGGAATCCAACAGGAAACTGTCGGAAAATATGAGCAAATTAAAAACGAAGTACATCAGGTACGGGAAGAGAATAAGGAAGGGATTACGCAAATACAGACAGACATGGTTAAACGACTTGAAAGAGTATATGGCAATTTAAACAATATGGAAGGTCAAATTAATACCAGTAAAAATAAAATAGAGGAAATTAGTAGACGCGAACTACAGTTACAAGAAGAAGTAGATTCATGGCGGGATAGGACATGTCAACATAGTCATACGAATAAGCACGATAACCGTGAGTCGATTAATTTTTGTAATTACAAGCGTAATCCGATGGAATTTTTAAAGAGGTTGGAAGAGATGATCGCAAGAAATAGAGAAAATCGCTGGAGTATTATACGCAGTATGATTGATGAGACATTTAAAGATACCTATGATAATTGGTGGACAGCGGTGCGCCCGGATATACTGGACATGACCGAGTTCAAAAAACAATTTAAAGAGAAATATTGGTCGGAATCGACCCAGAACATGATTAGAAATAATTTGAGTATCGGCCGATACGAAACGAACATAGGACAGTCTCCTACTTCATACTTTCTAGGAAAAGTATGTATGGCACGGAACTTAGAGCCCAGAATTCCTGAAGAATGTTTGGTGATACAACTATCCTACCATTATGAGGAAGGGATAAAAAATGCACGCATGTGTAGCCAAATCAAAACGATTTCAGCCATGGCCAAATTCCTTGAGAATTATGAGCACGAGAATCAATACCAAAGAAACAGAATGTTAAATTATAAATATCAGAAGTATAATAATAACGAGCCACAAACCAATTCTCATAATAATGATCACAATCGACCCGCTCAGAACGTTAATGCAAATAGGACCCAGAACGATCACTTGAATAATAATTCCAGGAATTATAATTATCGTGGCAATAATCCTTATAATTACCGCGATAGTCGCAATAATAGAGGAGATGGGGACAGACGACCCAATAATTATAGGCATAACGTTAATTATATTTACTCCAGGCCTCAAAGTAATCAGCGACGGTATTACCCAAGGAGCCACCGATATGACAATCATTATGATCAGTCCCGGCGTGAAGACAACTATCAACCTGAAAGAAATTATAGGATAGCGGAACCTAATATAGAGGACCACACCGAACCTGTACAGAATCACTCTAATAATTCAAATGAAAATAGAGAAGATGGGGGAAGCCCTCATTTAAACTAATAGAGGCAGTGAAAAATGATGAATACCCTTCACTGAACCGTAATCTTGGGGAACAAAGACTTGTAAATAAAACTAAGAATAATAATACCATAACTATAATTAATAACCACTATTTAAAAAATATTAGAGAATATTTATTGGAAGAGGATAAGAATCATGTAAACAGTAATAGTAATAACGAAATCATATATGTAACAGCAAAATTAAATGGAGTACACTCTACCATAATGATAGATACTGGATCCAACATCTCGTTGATAGACAGTACTGAACTGGAAAAAATACAGCGAGAAGGCCAGTTGCCTATACCGACCTTACCTGTTAATAATGTGATAATTATCGGAGCCACTGGACGGCAAAATAAAACAGTTAAAAAACAAGTATCGCTCGATCTTACCAATAATAATATAACCCTACCAATAGGATTCTTGGTCGCAACAGGATTACCGTTCAATGTATTGATTGGATGCGATATCTTGCGACAGCATTCCGCAATAATTGACTTACATAAAGGCATAATATCTTTAACATCCGAAGAAGGATTATGGACAGCCGAATTAGTTGACGCTAATAGAACCGTTCCAGTTAACAACAGATGTCTGGCCATAAAAAGCTACTTTTGTAAGAAAAATAAAATACCCGAAGTCATTCAATATGAGGACGACGATCCCGAACTGTGGCAGAGTAAGTTAGAAGAGATCCGAGAATTCCAAAGGGAAAAAACTTGTCGACAAGTAAGTAAGGTACAGGCCGAAAATTTAATTCAAATATATAATAAATACAAACACATATTCTCCAATGCTCCAGGTAAAGTAAAAGGATATCAGTGTGTGATAAATTTTAAAGAACCAGTGGACTTTCGCAGAAAATCCTACCCAATAGCTTATTCAATCAAAAACGAAGTCCGGGCCGAGATTAATCGTATGATTCAGGATGACATAATAGAATATAGTCAATCACCATATACCAGTCCCATAGTGGCAATCCCGAAAAAGAACGGAAAGGTGAGAATTTGCCTGGACGCTAGGGAAATAAATAAAATGATCATCAACGATAGGACTTCCCCGGGCGAAATTGAAGAAATTTTAAAGAAATTCCACGGCATTAAATACATCAGTACTTGGGATACGGTATGCGGATACTGGCAGGTTGAACTACACCCAGATAGTAGAAAATACATGGCGTTCCTTTTTGACGGAAGGAACTATCAACTTAAAAGGCTACCTTTCGGATTAATCAATTCTGTTGCAATATTTGTAAAATGCATGGACCAAGTATTGGGACAAGAAACACTGCAGTTCACTACGGTCTATGTCGATGACTTACTTATAACTTCTTCAGATTGGGATGAACATTGCGAGCGGGTGGAACAGGTACTGAGAAAATTATCCGAAAATAACATAACACTCAAGCTGAATAAATCTAAATTTATCACCAACCAAGTAAAGTTCTTAGGTTTTAATTTGTCTGAGGAGGGCATCACACCTTCAACAGAAAAAGTAGAAGCAATTCAACTGTTCCCTACTCCAAAAAATAGAAAACAGCTACAATCCTTTCTTGGAATTTGTAATTATTACCGCAAATTCCAAGATAACTATTCGGAAATAACTGCCAAGTTTCAAAAACAATTATCATCCAAAGACAAATGGGCATGGGGACCAGAACAAGATAAAATTCTGCAATTAATCAAGAAGAAATTTCTAGAGACAGTTTTGTACCACCCTGATTTTAACAAACGCTTTTATTTAAATTGTGATGCGAGCAATGTTAGTTTAGGAGCTACTCTATATCAAGAAAATGAAGAAGGACATCACATGGTAATCAGCTTCGCCAGCAGAGTGCTGAACAACTGCGAACGCAACTATAACGTTACCGAGAAGGAGCTGCTAAGTGTAGTGTACGCATGCAATAAATTTAGAACTTACATACTCGGATACCCAGTGACCGTAAGAAGTGACCATAAATCAATTTCATTTCTAAAAAGATGTAAACTTAGTCATGGCCGGCTAACTAGATGGGTCCTTGCATTGCAAGAGTATTGCATTGATTGGTAATATATACCTGGAAGAAAGAACATAGCAGCCGATATCTTGTCCCGAATAAACATACAAGACCAATCGTTCGAGGGAGAAAAGGAACAGATTGCAAAAGTGTACCATGTCATTAAGAGTAGGAAGGATTTAGAAATTATCACAAATGAAATTAATCAACACCAAAAATTGGATCCCAAATTAATAAACATACGCCAGAAGGTGCAAAATGCT
Organism: Magicicada septendecula; assembly: GCA_034769895.1. NCBI lineage: Eukaryota > Metazoa > Arthropoda > Insecta > Hemiptera > Cicadidae > Magicicada > Magicicada septendecula. The sequence continues at coordinate 117,430,519 of CM068371.1, forward strand.
GATGAAGTTATTACTAAATATTACTGTATACATGATGATCGATTATTTATTAAAGTCACCCCTAAACAAATAAACTGGAAATTAGTAATTCCCACCACGGTGGAAAACAAATTGATCTTGGATTACCATGAACGATATGGACACATGGGAGCCATAAAAATCGTCAAAGCCCTGGAAGAACAAGTGTACATAAAAAATATAACCAGAAAAGTGCAAAAATCCATACAAGCATGTCACATCTGCCAGATGGTTAAACATAACAATGATAAGAAGAAGGGAGTCATGATCCCTATCACATCCAAATATAAGCTGGAGAAAGTATTTCTGGATATATGTGGACCATTCCCACGCAGTGGAGGGAACCATAGATATAAATTCATAATTATTATTTTTGATCACTTTTCCAAATATACTAAACTCTACGCTATTAGCAGAGCCACGACCAAGAAAATTCTGGAAATAGTCATTGGACGTTACATAACAGAGATTGGTAAACCATCATCTATTATCACCGATCATGGTACACAATTCAAGGGAAGTAAATGGAGAAATAATCTTCTAAAACACAACATCAGAACATATAAGACTTCAGTATACCACCCCAGCAGCAATCCGGCAGAACGTGTATTGAGGGAAGTTGGCAGAATACTCCGAACTTATTGTCATGACCAACAGAGAAGGTGGTATGAATACTTGTCACTGACCGAAGAGTTCTTAAATATATCTTACCATCAATCCATCGAAAATACCCCTTATACTGTTATGTTTGAAGGGCTTACACCTAGAGAAATCCAGGATATTATAAATTTTCCAACTAACCCAGAATATCAGTTTGAAACCGTTAAATTATATAACCGAGTAATGGAAAAGGCGGAAATGAAGAAAAGGAAATATGAAAAGAATAATCCAAAACCAATTAAGAACCAAGTGGGCGAGAAAATATTAATAAAAAACCGGGAGCTACCCAGCACTCTAGGGGGAATAACTAAAAAATTATTGTTATTATATACTGGGCCATATGTGATAACAAAAAATAATAATAACAATACATATGAAATAATGAACCCTATCACGAAAAAGATTAAGGGAACAATCAATCAGGAGTCCATAAAGAAATATTATGAATAAATCCACTAAATTCTAAAATACAATAAGAACAACTTATTACCAATTTTGAAGAGAAAACACTTGTAAATAAAAGAGAATTTTTTGAACAATATTATATAAATAGAAAACATGTCATTCAAAATGAAGTAAGTCTGAATTAAAATATAGTTATGAAGAAGGTATTAAGAAGAGTTAATAGCAAACCCCAAGATTACAGAAGAAAACCAGAATTATTACTACATGTCTACAAAGAAATAGTGTGAATAATGAATAATGAAACCTCAAGATAAAATTTTTTATATCAAACATACCTATGCAAAATAATAAAAGAAAAATAATATGACCTAAAATACCTACCGCATTGCCAAGTGAAAGGAACAACCTCAATAAACGATTGATTGTAACCAATGTAATATTAAAGAAAACGAGAAAAAATATTTATCGACATAATTCATTGAAATATAACCAGCCAAAATAAGAAAATAAGATAAGAAAAATAATAGTTGAGCTAAAGACTGTATCTAGTCAGAAAAACAGTAATAATAATAATCAAACCAATAACTATTTAGAAAATATTGAGATCAGAAGAACAAATGAAGAAGATACTTAGCATTATTATCACAACAAGAAAGAAAAACAAAAATAATTACATATGATAACTGTCAGAATTATTATCAAAAAAAATGTTTAAGGAAACTAAAATGGAATCACAAAGTATGAAGGATAGTAATAAAGAAATATAAAAGCAAGTATGTGAAAAAATTCCCAAATGTTTATTATTAATTAATTAAGGAGATTATTATATTTTATAGCTGACTGTAGATGAATTCCAGCAGTACTATATTAAGGTGTAGTGTGGACAGCAGAGTATGAAGCCAAACAGTGCCTCTCTGAACTGTACCAACGCACATATTAGGGATTGTTAGGGAAATTAAATATTTAAGGAATATTAGAATCGTTGCAAGAATGACCTCAGATTCCAGAAGAGTAGGACGAAGAAAACAGAAAGAAAATAGCTGACAGAATAATAATTGAGAAATACAGTGATTACAGTAATTATAAGTAGAAGAGATGTGAACCTAAAGTATCATAGAATATTGTAGCCAACTATCAACAAATACTGTTTACAGAAATTAAATATGATCAAGAATGTTAATAGAAATAATGAAATGTTATTAAATAAAGAATTATTAATACTAATCTAACAAAGTTACATTGAGAATCCCATCGTTAACCATTAATGTGGAGATGAAGAAAAGGCATGTGAAAAAGACAAGTTTATTTGACCTAAACTTCATTCAGGTAAACTAAACTTTTTTAGGAGGGGGAGCATATGTAATGCAACAGAAATACAGTCATCCATATTACATAAATATTATATTAACAAAATAATAAGTAAAACAATATTTAACCCCATGATAAAACAAAGGTCTAATAAATACATTTATAACTATATACAAAAATGAATAAGGATGCAAGGTAGAAATAACAATAATAAACAAACCTGTAAATTAGACATTAGTTAGAGATCCATGTTCAGTGAAAAGTAAATAAATCTTATACTGATGAGAATTGTAAGAAAGAAACTAGTACAGAAAATGTCAAAGTAGATGACAATGAAATTAAACAAAAATGAGACAATAATTTACCTTATAGCAATAGTAAGTAAGGATTATGAATTAAATGATATTATTTTGTAACGATGAATGTTGTGTTAAAGTTTATGTTATGTTATACTAATTACTTGTTGAGTTAATGGAAAGTAATGAAACAAAATGTATTATTCAATTACTGTTATAGAAGGATGTGGGAAACAGAGTTAATGTTAATAGATCACAATTTCCTTATATGTGATCCATAGATCAAGATAAAATTGTTATTAGTTATGGAAAGAATAATTATTTATGTAAATGTTAATAGTTAAGATTTGATTATATGTATGAACTTATGTAAAAGGGCTATAGTTGTTCACCAGTTATAAACAAAGGTAGGTCCATATACAATAAAAGGCATAACAGCCAATAACACTATACAGTATAACCACTCATAACATAAAGGTTAGGTACGGAAGTTAATAATAATTAATAAATACGGTTCAAGGAGCTAGGAAAAAACATTTGATAAGTAATGATATATAATAAACCACCTCAATTTAAACAAATTATGATAATGCCACAATGCCATGATCTCGATTAATAACGTTTGATATCGAAAAAGTAATAAATATACAAGAAACAGACTAAGATAAAAAAACCAGCAGAATATATATAGAAAATAGTAAACAAACTATAGGTAAAGTTATATTCCGATATGATAGAAAATTAATAAGGAATGGACGAAAAATATATGAAATAAACACTATATACAAAACATTGAGAAGGAAGAAAAATAATGTGTTGCTACGGACGACAGGAATGAAGAAGTTGTTGATTTTCAATTATTGCCTTTTCTGATCTGAACGTGATGAGATTAAAAAATCCAAGAAATATTAAATGTAATTAGAATATTCTGAAATATTATGATACAATTATAATACACAAAATACTAAAGATAATCTTCTTGACTTATGCCAGCAAAGTTTAACCAAATGAGATCATAGTACAGTAACACAATAAAAAATAAATAACTGGGTTCTACAAGGAAGGACTTGAATTGTCCTATACCAGAAAAGAATTGACGATATATTCAAACCAATACTAAGAGTTAAATGTGTCACAACAAATAATATACACCACACTGGAACTCATAACCTTTTAAATACACGGAACATCACTAATAACTTCAAACGAGAGAAGAACGTATTTGGATCCAGAATTTGCAGAAGGACCACCAGCTTAGCCGTAAATAAATCCAGGGAGCTGTATTTCCGAGGTGAACAGGACAAGAATTCCATTTTATTAAACCGAAGAAAAGAATCTCAAACGACATATTCCTCCTGAACAGCGAGGTTATCAATCAACGGCCTACACGAGTCGCTTCGTTCTAGTCTGGTAAATTATAATTGTATAAATCATATTAACAACACAACACTTCAATTTTGTAAATCTTGCATTCTTATCTATGTATTTTTAATCTTCCCCACAGTTACAAGAACCTTCACACCCTGAATTAATTTAATTACAAACAAAAACAAATCATATGATCAAATATAAAATAAAGTATTGGACCGAACAATAATCGATTCACGCAATCTATAGCCTTTGTATATGCCAATTGGAACATATCTTATTTAATGTTGAAGGAGTGAATAAATAAAGAAACATTGTATAGTAACAAAATCTTATCATTTGGGGATATTATTTAATGAGTTGGGAATCAAAAGTAACTGACTAAGTATATAATAATTGGTTAACGTAAACAGTGAATTAACCTATAAGTTTCGTTGCCCCGGAACTACAGCGCTTATTGCGGAATTCTCCGACACCAAAGAGAAGAGCGTTAAATTACAAAGTTTACATAATTCTCTTCAAGGTATACTAGGGTTGAACGAAATTATAGAATAACACATTAATTATATAAGTTTCAAGCACACTCACACTGATATTTTTCTTAGAGAGATAAGCTAATATTAGTTAATAATATTACTATATTCCCCAACTCCAAATATCTCAGAAATTAAATTAAATTAACACGACCGAAGAGAGGAGAGACAGAGAAGCATACCCGTTCCTAGTAACAAATAGGTTTACATTGCGTGATACGAACGAGACGCACGTACTCGTTTGATAACAATATATATATATATTTTATAACCTAACTCGTGTCTCGTCTTCCTTCAAGCCCCGCGATGGAAGCCAATTTATAACCAACGGGATGTCCTCGTCTTCGTTCGTATACCTCTGTAAAATATAACAGTGTGTTTGAGTGTCTATTGTGTCTGTGTTTCTTACCACTTCGTCCTCGTACGGCGGTGTAACACACGATATTTGGGTCCATAGCGAACGTACTGGTGACCAGGTATCGTGGTCCCCGATCTGAGGTTCAAACGTAGTGGATAATCCCCGGGTGGCGCCAAATTGTTTGTATAAAACAATTAAAATTGTCTTCTTATCAATGTCTTATTTGAACGATGCGACGAATTCAATCCGTCCCGCCTTTTCTCAATTTTTTTTAACCGAGTTAGCAGTTACAGTAAGGATCTATAAAAGGGAGTATTCGCACTCGCCATCTTTGTTCCGAGACTGATATAATATTATGGTGGCGCTTGTGTATACATGGGACGCAGTATAAGTTTGTTTTCGATATTACATAAATTATTATAGTTTTTCGTGCCAAAAATATAATTTCAAAGTGTGGAATTGTGTCCCACGTCCTTAAAAATATGGAAATAATAGATTTCATCTTAAAACTTACTGATTCAGACCATAGTAAGAGGAGAATAATTTTGTCTAAAAAACAACAAATTACGTACCAATCGTTACCACTTACCACTTTGTTAGGTACATATTCTCAGATTTTACTTTTATTCCTGTTTATAATAGATGGCTGTTGAATTAATGTTTACTAAACTTCATTTGTCCAAAAGTCCAAATAAAGTTACTAAAACTATTTTTAATAAACACGAATTTACATTTTTAACTTACTTACTATTAAGTTTATATTCAGGTTTTTTGCTTAACATTTAGTTAAAATTAATAATAAAAAGTTTAGCTTAACATTTTATTAAAATTAACAATAATGTATTTTTTATTGCACTAGACATTTTATAGTCAAAAGTATTTTTCTTGGTTAGTAGGAAGGGGTAAACTTTGTTATTACAGGCAAAAAATTTGCAAGTTACAACTTCTCACGGCCATATCTTGAAAACAACTCGTAGATTAAAACCTGGCCAAAACGCATTTTGTTTGTTATTTCGTATAGAATAATTTTGGTCCTATTCATTTTTACTATAAACTCAAACGTTGTTTAGTTATTCGCTAAAAATTACGCTAAAATCCTGTTTTTTTTTGGGGTAAAAATCGAAAATGTTGATTTGGAATAACTCGAAAACAATGCATTTTTCAAAACAGTTGCGTACTGACTTTTTTGCTTAGAATTTGATTCTCTATTGGATCCTGTGGTTAATATTTTTTTTATCAATCACCCTTGAAAAAGGGGTGGTTCTCACCCCCAAATAAAAAGCGTACAGTTCAACTTTGTTCTAGAGTGCATATAGAACATACATATCAAATTTCGTGAAATACCATCGACAGTCAAAATTTTGTTACGTCAAAAGCTGCGCTTACTGGACTAGAATTTCTTCGTGCTGATTTTGTTCTCGACTTTGTTTACGATCTGCGTGTATGTTTCGCGCTTGGCTATCACGCAGCTGATTTTCGAAAAACAGGTAAATGTGCAATTTTGTGCATTAAAACTACAGAATGTGCAATTTTATGCAGTAACCCCCAAAACGTGCAATTTTGTGCAAAATAAAATGTATGTTAAAATGACCTACACGTCCCGATTCGGATAAATAACTTGTCACTGGCCGTTTACGAACTAGCAAACAAAAAGATGCAATTGCACGTGAATCCGGGCTTTAGTTATAGTCTAACATTATATTTATAATTAATGGATTAAAAAAATAAACCACCTTGTACAGTGATCTGCGTGGAACTGGGCCGATCCTAGGAGGCGGATTTGGTACGTCAAACAAAGTCGGTATGGCATTAGGCTTCAGTTTTTTCCACCAATCTACTCGTGCCTGTTCAAACTGTGAACTTTCAAAATGAACCTAAAAGTGCAAAGGTGTATTACATTTTTAGTCGTTATGATTAACATTCACAAACTTTTAAGGAACAACCATTAAATTTATCTCACACAGACGCATTCCCTTGCTTAGTATAAATTTGTCTCGTCTCATATTTTGAATCCATTTTGCACATCGAATAGGGTCTGCCGGAAATTTGAATGTTCTAAAATTAGTTTCTGTTGATTTTTGTAATTTACAGCACAACGACCAGTCATTATGATTATGAGATGTAGTACAACAATCTGCAAAACATACTACATAACGTTAATAATATCTCTAACACCAGTAGTTATAACCTTGTTTTCACTGACAAGATGAGATGATTATTATACATATTCGTGTGTAATACATAAATCAAATTAGTACACTAAGGTTATAACCCTGATATGTAAAAATATTAATATTTACATACATAATTTACATTAAATAATGCAACGCACAGCGTGCTTACATTGCTCCCGCCACATTACATTTAAAAGTCTCAGAGCAAAGATGGCGGGTGCGAATACCTATATTATAGAGCTCTAGTTACAGTATTCGCTACTTGCGCGCTAGGCGTCGCATCAGCAACATTTGCTATACATGATAATTTAAACATACACTTTTCTAATGAAAATAAAACACAATTTAACACACACAGTATGGATTTATTATTAATTTGAAGTTAATATTTTATAGACACAAGTTGGAATTAATTTTTTATATACAATTCTGCACCGGATAATTCTTTATAAGACTCTTCCTCAAGGGTCAACCAATCGATTTTGAATACATATAAACAGCATGGCGTTTTATAAAGCCAATCAACAAATATTTTGATCGATGGTTGTGAGATCTTTTGGCCACGTTAAAAGGTTCAGATGCAATTACAATATTAAAATACACAACCTTACAATGTTTTTTCTTAAGTATGGTAATGTGTAATGGTAATTGTTTTGTTTGAGTGTCGTACAAGTGGTTTAAAATTCGTACATAAATATGAGGTTAGTTCTATAGTTTAACAAATTTTCAGTGTCTTAATATTACGATTTAATCCTTGCAAGAGAATAAAAGTGATTCAGTGGTATTCAATATATATTGAGAAATATTCAAAGTGCGTTTATTTTTTGGAAGTTGAAATAATTTAACTGATACTTAACAGCGTTGTAGTACGGAATTGCTCTGTAGATCGGGAAGGAAGGATTGTGACATCAATATAATTCATTTGTTCTTTATTCAAGCTTCGGCATCTTTCTCAAAGTTGTTTGGATTTATTATTATATTTCGCCTTCAATTAAACGTCTTCTCCATCTGGCAGGGGCGTAGCCAAGGGGGGGGCAGGGAGGGGCAGCTGCCCCCCCCATAGATCAAGTTACAAAGTAAAAAATATAAAATAAAAGTAGATAAAAAACGCATGCGAGGAGTGCTAGAACAGGAGCAGTGATGGACAGTTATCCTTACTTTACTTTAAAGAATTAAAGAAACATATATAGTTAATTTACAGTTTTGAACTTCCCGCTTTTGTAAGTCCCTAGTTTTAAAGCATCCGCCATTTTCCTGGTGAACAGACCAGTCGCGTTATAGTTCAACTCGGCTTTGCAAGCTTCTTTTTAGTTTCCGTCTTTATTTAAATATAGTCTAACCTCATCAGAGACCTCACTTCATCCACAGTACCTACAGGACACATCAATAGTTAGTAGTAAAATGGATATACGAAAGTTTTTTAAAGGTAAATTAGCCATTAATTTTTTATGTCGATTTCTAAAATTTCAGGATATTTCTACAACGTTGAATAGTATTAAAATATATTGGTCACGTAATAGTATTTATAATTATACCTATAGTGGTTACGTTATTTTGTTTGTCTCAAAAAAGTCAAGACTACAGAACTCTCCCTGAGTGAAGAAAGTTAGGTTAAGTTTCGATTATTCGGACGCTTCCAATTTCCAAAACTAAAATTTCGGATACACTAATTACAAGCAGATGTGTATTTTATGATTTCAAAATACCTCTCGCAATAACAAGATATAAAAAAAGAAAAAAAATTACATTTTAATCGGCCATTTCTTCTCGTTCCACTTTGCGAATATTCACTTACTTGGCGTAATAACCAGGGTTGTGAAATTTTTGAAAAAAGATGGTGGATATAATTTTTTTACAACGCTTGTGATCAGGGTTGTAGCAGAGTAAGCATGAGAGTATAAGTCTAGTCTAGGGATAGTAGTGCTGATGCCTTAAGATTGCTGATAGGGATGGGTATCGATATATATATATATCAAAATATCGATATTGTCCCTTCAGTTATCGATGTTTTTCTTATTTTATGATAATGTTTTCTTATTTTCTTGTTTATGTCCTTGACAGCTGAATACGAGAATAGTTGACTTCGTGTAGTTTTATTTTAAAATCAGTTTCAAATTACCTTTTTTGGGTTTTTTTGCGGAACAGTTTAGGAACCACTCAGCTATTCAACATCCATTTAAATGAGTGTCCAAGTATCGATATTTACTATTCATAATAACAATTGGTCTGAGTGATGTTTGTTTTTTACATTATTTCTATCCAAGTCACATAAAAGATAAACAGAATCAAAGACGGAACAGACTCACTTGGGGGAAATTATAAATCTCTGTACTTCCAACTTGAACTTAAATCATGACCGATATATCGATGGTTTTCCTTCGATAATATTTATATATCGATGTTAATGACTCGATATTTTATCGATATCAAATATTAATAAGTTGGCGATCGATACCCATCCCTACTTGCTGATTGGTTTCCGCCATATTCAAAACTGCTATGTTAATTGAGCCGGTGAGAATGAAAGTGGCATAAGTCATAAAATTTGAATATATAGAGTATATAAAAACATGCAGAATACATATTTATAAATCAGATTAATCACTTACATGTAGACAGTGATCAGTTTTTAGTATTACAGTATCTTTTTATTTGATTTTTCAATAACAATTTTAACAAACCATTAAATTTCTCCAATTAGCCATAGAGCATTCTCACCGGCTCAGTTATATTCGTCTTGTTTCGGCATCAGCAGCGCCACCCTAGCGACTTCTTGATGAAATGTCTAAACGGTGAAAAATTATATTTATATAGAAAAAATGTAAAGTTATTTCATTTAATAAAAAATTAAAAGAAAAGTAACAAACTAAAAGAAATTTGGACACACCTTCCTGTATGCGGTAATGTAAAAATAAATTTGTTTAATTTTTCCTGCATAATCTTCTTTATTTGGGAATTCTCATCTTTATTTTAGGGAGCAAAAAAAGGGATTTAGATGACAGTGATAAACGTGAAAGCGAGAAGAAAGTTAAAACCTCACCAGCACTTTGCCCTGTTGAGCTTCAACCAGGGCCTTCTTCCATTCCAACACTCAGTGAGTCACCTAAACCTGATGTTGAAGACTGCTGTGAGTGTGAGAATGATTTGGGTCGGTGGATCGAACGGACGTCTCAGATGACAGCGCCAAAAAAAAAGGAACTGTTGACAAACTGTTGGGTTCCACCCACTACTTATGACTTTGCTAAAGATGTCGGCCTCTCAAGCAGGAAATTTAATCACGGTTGGCTTCAAACTTACTCCCCTTGGTTAGCATATTCGAAGGGGTCGAAAGGCGCACTCTGCAAATTCTGTGTGCTGTTCCCACCCCTTCTTGGTACAGTGAAGGGTGATTTAGGATCGTTCTTTGTAACTCCTTTTATACGTTACAAACATTTACATGAAAATTGCAAAAGTCATGCTTCCACCCACTGGCACAAAGCTGCAGTCAGTGCAGCCAAAACCTTTATGGACAAAATTCCTGTCGACGTTCAGGTGATATTGGGCCACAAGATACTAATAGAAGAAAACAAAAAAATCTTAGCATCGATAATTTCTACAATCGTATTTTGTGGTACCCATGATTTGCCTCTGAGGGAAATGAGCAGCATGAAGGTGTATTTCAAGACCTGATCCACTTCCGAATCGATGCTGGTGACCAAGAACTAAAACGTCACTGTGATATCCTTAATATGAGAAAAAATGCAACATATATGTCCCCTCAGATCCAGAATGAAATTATTGATCTCTGCTGAGCTGTTATCAAAGATGACATTATAGAACAAGCAAAGAAGGCATTTGCCTTTAGCGTGCTGGCAGATGAGACTGCTAATATATCAGGGAAAGAGCAGCTGTCTATCGGTTTGCGCTTCTTCGATGAAAAAGAAATGCAAGTTCGAGAAGAGTTTGTGGGTTTTGTGGAACTTCCTGTCCTCAATGCCACCACGATTGCAACAGCGATAGACAAGTTTCTGGAAAAAGAAGGACTTGACCCGAAGAAATGTGTAGGTCAGGGTTATGATGGATGTTCAGCTATGGCTGGCAAGTATGGAGGTGTACAATCAATTATAAGAAATAAGTATGAGAAAGCTATCTTCTTTCATTGTGCATCACACAAATTAAATCTTGTTGTAAATGACTTGAATAGTGTTCCACAAATACGCAACACCATCGCCACTATCAAAGACATTATAAGGTTCTTCAGAGAGTCAGTGTTGAGAAGACGCTACGCCCCGAACATTCCAATGCTCTGTGAGTTGCGATGGTCCCAAAAATGCAAGAATATTTCAGTTTTTAACGAGCATTTCATAAAAATTGTTGAAGGGTTGAAGAGATTATCACTGGAAGAAGGAAATTCGAACACGAGGAATCAGGCATTTCAATTACATTCTGCAGCCACAAAACCTGAATTTATTGTTGCTGTTGCCTTGATAGCCAAATATTCTGCCTTGTTGGAACCTGTTGTAAATGTTCTTCATTTTAAAACCCTGGACCTGGTCCAATGCTCAAAACACATCAAACGGATCCTTGGAGTGATAACAACTCATCGTAGTGATGCAGAGAAAGTTACTACAGAGCTTGTAAATAGTGTCGACGAGATTACCAAAGATGTTAGAGTGGAATTGACAGTCCCAAGATCTATTCAAAAACAAAAACATCGCTCCAATCCTCCAGCTTCCAGTCCTTTAGAGTACTGGAACAGATCCTTGGTAATTCCTTACTTCGATTCATTAGTTTCTTCACTGGAGGCACGTTTTTCAGATAAACACTCACCTGCCTTTTCAATTTTGTCTCTACATCTGTTAGATGATATCCATGATAACCATGAAAGACTTTAAAATAAAAGGCAAGGAGTTCTCAGATTTTTATAACTTAAAAGATGTTGCCTCCGAAGTTGAATTATGGTACACTATGTGGGAGAAGAAGAAACTCAATAAAGAGCAGCTAAAAAAACTGACAATAGCAGATCTAGTAAAAGAGGCTGAAATCTTTTACCCGGCCACAAAAAAAGCGCTGCTTATCTCTATTACTCTGCCTTGCACCACTTGTACTGTAGAGCGGTCGTTTAGTACATTGCGGAGAGTAAAGACCTGGCTTAGGTCGACGATGACAGGGGAGCGTCTCAATGGACTATGCTTAATGAGTGTCCACAGAAAAACTGCTTTAGAAAAAAAGGAGCAATTGGAGAAGGAAGTGCTGAAAAGGTTTTCTGAAAATCCAAGAAAACTTATTTTAGTTTAACATTTTTTAGTTATTTGATTTAGTTTTTATTTTAGTTTAACTTATTTTAGTAACATGTTTTAGTTTAATACTTTGTGATAATATATCCTTTGCTAGTTTGCATACGAAAAACTAATATTGTTTTAAAAATATATAATTGTATAAAATTATATTGTACTATACTAATTTTATATCATACCATACTATAAAACTTTAATTTTGTCATTCATCACGGTATTTGTAAGTAATTCTGTTTTTTCATTGTTGCCACGTTTTAATTAAAATCACATTATTATTTGTGACTTTTGGTGATTATTTAACCCTTAAAGCATCTTGGGGTCTCAGACACCCCAGAACATCTTTTCTTGGATCAAGTGTTCCAATCTTTAATTTCACCCCTTGAATTAAAATATTTTTGAACTTCTTGCGGTATATATTGACAATCTAGGGTACCCTCTTAACGACCAAATAGAAGTAATCGCCCAAGAATATAACAGTGCCTAGTACAGCCACGAAAGTAAAATATATCAAATCTAAGTGTGCACTACTATGGTTAAATCTGAAACATTTCTTCGTAGTATTCTTCATTCCAGAGAAAAAATTCCTAAAGTTTTTAAATAAAGGAAAATTTTAATTTTTAACTCGATAACGGTGCGTGTTACTAAAAAGTAGCTAATAAAAAAAAAATTTCATGTGAGAGGTAACTCACAAATAAAGTAACATAAAAGTCTTTTAAATAGATCCGACAATCACTGCTTTGGATCAATAGAGTAAAACTTTTTTAAATTCCCTTTTGGATTAATTTTAAAAATTTCTTTTTAGCTTAGATTCCTATAATAGGTATGCGATAGTTATACTGACGAGCCTTAATAACATACCGAGACGAAACAATTTGCTTATCCCCCCCCCCCGGCGCTTTTTAGGTAACCCTTTAGTCCTCTGCCCCCCCTATCCAAAATCCTGGCTACGTCCATGCCATCTGGTTATGGTGTTCGGTATCCATCAGACTTCTTTATGATCAATTTCTGTACATTATTTTACTTTTAAGATGTTTTAAATATGAAAATGTGTTGTACAGAAATTTCGCTGCTGACTTGCGATAGCGTCACTGTTCAAGTAAGTGTATTCAACGGTAATTACCTCGTCAAACGGTCGTTTCCATGGCTACATCATTAATTTCATTGGGCGAGCTGAACATGAATACATTGTTATCAATATTTGAAATCCTTTCAAATCTTCCCATATCTTCGGACATCCTTCCTCCTCTTATCTTCCTTCTTAATTATTATCTATTTGCACTGTCATTTATATTTTCTCGCAACGATTATTTTGGTTCCCCACAATATTGGGTTTTATCAAGTTTTCTAAGTTTACAATTAATTTCGTACTTACTAATTACATTTCTCTGTTTATATAATTCCTTAATTTAATATTTGGTTTTTAATAATAACTACCATTCATCCTTGGTGAATTCGTCACCTTGGATTTGTCCATTACATGGTGATTTTTATACAATCAGTAATTGTTTATGTTTGACCGTTATGCCTGTTTCACATTTAAGTAGCCATTACTGGATTTCTATGGCTTCATACACAATATATTTCATTTAGTCCTAAATCGTTATTTTGCTTTTATAATTAGGTTTAATGTCTCTGGATGTGTTTTAATTTAGTCTTTTTGTGATCTTTGTTTGTAACAACTGTGTTATTCAATATTACTTGCTATTCATTTCCAATATAACATATAACATCTAGGTCTATGGTCTGTATGACTCTTACAGCCATATCCAATTCATAAACAATAGTTTATACAATTCATTATTTCTTATTCGTTGTTCTGGTGCTAAATAATCTCACCTCTATTGAACTTTTTTCATTAAATTCCCCTTATAACATGGGTACGTACTTAATGTTAATACAGACTTATTTTCTAATGCTTTTTGCTCTCCCTTCCATGTTAACACCATCTTATTACTTTTCCTTGTGAAACACACCTTTAAACTTTTACAATACATTCTTAAGTTATAACAATACTATTTCCTAGTCATCACAGTGAATATCACTACTTAGTGTTCATTATTTACTGAATCAATGTTCTATTCTAAATATTATTCATTGTAACTTTGTTAAATGTTATTGTTCACTCTTACAACTTAAACATAGATTATTTTACTAAGTTTTTATCTTAGCCTACTCTCCTCTTACTATTTTTATCATAGACAATATTTTTATTTATTATGCACTTGCACTTTCTTAAATTATTTAGTGTTCATTATAATTTACTTAGTGTTTCTTTTGTATTATATTACTCTAGGATAAATCACTTTCACTAGTTCAACTTCCATTTATTTCTCATCATTTTATTCTCTTTCTCTACAAAAATCTATATAAAATTATTAATATTATGTCTTTCTTTGTTAACAAATTACATATATCCCTAACTCCTTGGTTAGTGTACTTTTATTTATTGTTTCATATTACTGACTATTTATAATTGTCATTCAATCAATATTAACATTCATTAATAGGTTTGGTTCTCAACCGATTTCATTTTCTTTATTATTTTGGATTCCATTACTTCTCCCTTCTCTATTTTTTATTCCTTGTTTGGTTTTCTTGACGTGTTTCATTTTGTTTTCTTCCTCGTGGGTTTGTTCGCTCTTGGTTTTCATTCTTCTTCTCCTTCGTCCGTCTTGTTTTCTTTATTTTGGTTTCTTAACTGGCCAATCTCTGGGGTTGGGTCAATGTCGTTTGTCTGTCAGTCTATTATTTGAGTTTCTTTATTAATCACTTTTGGTTTATTACTCCTTCTCCTTCCATGTTAATTACCTTTTATATATATTTTACTCTCCACATTATTTATTTATTCAAATATAGTATTATTTAGCATTTTTTATATATACTTATTGTTATCAAAAATGATCTGAGTTTAGCGATATTATAATATATATATATATATATAGATTCACTTTCTTATTTCTATACATGGGAAGAGGTATTGGGAGCGGGTGACCAGACGTCCGGCTTTTGGAGGACATGTCCTCCTTTTTAAGGTTTGTCCTCCTGTCCTCCCGGCATTTGGGAAATATGAAAAATGTCCGGCATTTACCACAATATGAATTTGAAAAATAAAATTTTAATAGTCGTCTCTTTGATAAGTGTCTGGAGAGTGGAGATCGACCTGGCTGGCTGTCGCCTCACTAACGATCTCTAGTGCCATTCATGCTAACTACGAGTCTAACCTAACAGACCGCGTCTTTCTCCCCTCCAGCCTCCAGTCCAGTCTTTGTTTTCTTATCGTAACCTGCGTTTCCTAACCTGCAATTTGTTGTTTGTTATTCCATAAATCTCAATTTTCGCTAAACGGAGATCATCCGATTTTGAGTTTGTGGTTATCAGTAAAGTGTATATTAATTCTAATATTTTAATGAAATGTCGGAGAAACGGAAGTGTAAATTCAGTGACATGTTGAAGGCGAAATATCCTAATTTTTCCGCTGGAAGGAATGAACATGAAGCCAAATGCCAGGTTTGTGACAATTACATTTCAGTTTCAAATAAAGGCAGTGGTGATTTAGATCGTCACATTAACAGTGATAAACATATGAAAAACATTCAAAATTCTGCAGGATGCTCTAAAGTTAGCTCTTTTTTTCTTCCTAAGTTTTCCAAACTTGATGATCAAGTAAGTGCAGCTGAGGGTACTGTAGCGTTTCATACAGTTAACCACCACCTATCTTACAGATCAAATGATTGTACATCTGTATTATTCAAAACATTACTCACTGATTCTGAGACTGCTAAAAAGTACACCTGTGCCCGCACAAAAACAGAAGCAATAATAAATAATATTCTCCCCCGCATGCTGTAGAAGTTGTGATCGAGGTTATGCATCGAATATCTTGCTTTGGTGTGTCCGTTGATGGTAGTAACCATGGAAATCAAAAGCTATTTCCAATTTTAGTCTAATATTTTGATTGGAAAACGGGAATAAAAACTAAAGTACTTGAGCTTAAGACTACTCCAAATGAAACTGCTAAAACAATAAGCAGCTATATACTGGATACGTTAAAAAAGTACAATTTACAGTCTAAATGTGTTGCATTTAGTGGAGACAACACCAATGCTAATTTTGGTGGAATTAGCCGGAAATCAGGTGAAAATGTGTTCACCTATTTAAAATCAGGATTGTAAAATGATCTTGTTTATGGAGTCGGTTGCCCAGCTCATATCTTACACAACACCATACATCATGGATGTGACTTACTCAGCTATGACATCGATTCCATTGTTATGAAAATACATAACTACTTTTCAATATACACTGTTCATACTGAGGAATTAAAAGAGTTTTGTGATTCCGTAGAGATTCATCACCAACAGCTGATAAAACACTGTAAGACAAGGTGGCTTAGCCTATTCCCTTCAATTGAGAGAATATTAAAACTATACCCTGCATTGAAGGCTTATTTCTTATCACAAGAAAGAGCTCCTAAAATATTGACAAACTTTTTTCAAGACGACTTATCTGAGGCATATTTCTGGTTCTTGCATTCTCTGATGTCCGTCTTTCATCTCAAAATTGAGGGCGCTCAAAAAGAGATGGCGTCTGTTATAGAGGTTAGATCTTACATTAAATCTATTGAAAAATCGTTGCAAGACAGGCAGAGTCAAAAGTTCATTCCTTTGAAAGTAAGAAACATCCTAAAGAATATCAGAGATAACGAGATGCATGAAAAGTGTGATGATTTTGAAAACGAGGTATTGATGCTTTATTCTTCCTACCTTGATTATTTAAGAAAGTGGACCACTCAGTTGGATGAGTTTGAATGTTTTGAGTGGATGAATCTAAAAAAAGAATCGGCCAGCCTCCCATTCGAAAACTTAGTTCCAAGTCTAACTTACCTTCAAGAAAGGGGAATTCATATAGCAGATGACAAGTTATTTGACCAATTTCAATGCTTGAAACAGTTTATAGCTGCTCAAAGTGGGGATGATTTTTTTGACCAGCTGCTACACATGAAATGGGTGGAATTCTTCACGAAATGCATGGGATGCTTTTCAGGACTATTAAAAATTTGTGAATTTTACTTTGCTTTGCCCAGCTCTAACTCTAGTGTGGAAAGAGTGTTTTCCCACATAAACGTACAGTGGAGCGATGAACGGAATCAACTGAACATTGAAGCTGTAAAGGGGATATTAATAGTGAAATATAATTTCAAACAAATGACTTGCTCAGATTTCACAAATATTTAATATCAAAACCAGATCTGCTGAGAAAAATATCTTCAAGTCAGAAGTATTCTGATTATTCATAAGAAGATTTACCTCTTATTTATTTATAATATGACTAAAGAGAACAGCAAATTAACCTGATTATTATTATTATTATTTTTTATATATATTTTTCTGATTAATACTTTTACCAATTTTGTAAATTACTTGTTTGCAACAGCGCATAATATATATTTATTAATAAAAGTCTGCATTTACTATTTATATTGAGTTTTGTATTGTCCTCCTTCTTTTACAAATGTCCTCCTTTTTCGAAAAAAAATGTCCTCCATTTCATAAATTATATCTGGTCACCCTGATTGGGAGGTTATGGTTAGGAATTAAATAGATATGAAGTAAATGTCTGTAAACTCTAATAATTTTAAACATAGTTTCCAACTTGTACATTAATTCATAATAAAAGAAATGTCCTGAAAAACAGAAATTATTTTATCAAACTGACTATATAAATAATTTCTTGGATTTCGTTGTCCATGATGTGTCCGTTACTTAACTAAATATAATTATTTCACTACGACTCAGAACACAAAACTTTTTATGGGTAAAAACGTAAAAGTTTTACCTTATAACCTGAACTGGTTTTCACTTTTAAAAAGCTTCTTCAGATGTTGCCACTGGTAGCATTGTCCGTCTTGTTGTTGGCGACGAAATCGATTTTCGAAAGATCGATGTTGTATGTGTGGTGTGTGATATGTTCGAATAATGCGTGTGATTTGAATTGCGTCTGTTCGTTTAGGATGTTGTTTTTATTTGTTTGTATATTTCCAATTGTTCTAGAGTGTCTAGTTTTCGGTCTTTTGTGTGTACATGTAGAATGTTCATGTTATTGTCAGTGTTTTTGTATGTGTGGTTTGCTTCAATGAGGTGGTTTGCAAAGGTGGATTCTGTAGTGGAGTGGAGTGCCTTTGTGTGTTCAATGTATCTTTGTTTGAAGCTACATCATCTGAAGGCACTCCACTCCACTACAGAATCCACCTTTGCAAACCACCTCATTGAAGCAAACCACACATACAAAAACATCGACAATAACATGAACATTCTACACATACACACAAAAGGCCGAAACTAGACACTCTAGAACAATTGGAAATATACAAACACACGAAAACAAATAAAAACGACATCCTAAATGAACAGACACAATTCAAATCACACGCATTATTCGAACATATCACACACCACACATACAACATCGATCTTTCGAAAATCGATTTTGTCGCCAACAACAAGACGGACAGTGCTACCAGAGTGGCAACCTCTGAAGAAGCTTTTTAAAAGTGAAAACCGGTTCAAGTTATAAGGTAAAACTTTTAAGTTTTTACCCATAAAAAGTTTGTGTTCCGAGTCGTAGTGAAATAATTATATTTAGTTAAATAATTTAATTGTTGGACAGCAATTATTTCCCATTTGCTCTGATTCTGTGATTTTTATTTTGACTAGTATAATATCATAAACTATACAAAAACCACTATTCCAAATTTCATAGTGGGTACACAGTTGTGTGGGTAGAGAACAAGAGACCTGTACGGAAAATCTAGTCACAGTTAGTAAACTGGAATAAATAATAGTTTGGTGGTTTAAAACAGAGTTTAAATTCACAGTTGTTTATATTGTGTACACTGTGCATGTATATTTTGAATTCATTCAGTTTGTTCAGCAATTTATTTATTAATCTCTTTTTATAATTTTATAGATTGGTACTCGTTGCTCTTACCTCAAAAAGTTGTCAGGTATTGTTCGAACAAGATCCACAGTAACTGTTTTACAACACTGTCAACTCTGTCACTTTTTGTGACATGAAGGAGATCCCCAAGGTTGGGATTCTAAATGTTGCTGTTAGCAACCGACCATGGCCTAACAGCCCAGTTTATAATTATTTTGGTAATTACAGCTTGTTGCTATTATGAAAGGTCTAACAGATTATTCAACTGTCATTGGAAATAACAGATTACTTTGATGCCTCTGGTTTGTTGTTATCAATATTTCCTTCTCTTTATTGCCAAGTAGCAAAATATATTTAACTTTCATGTATTAGCATCCGCTTATTAGTAAACGTTTTGTACAACATGTTCTCCTCAATTCAGTTTGCATTTTGTTCATAAACTTATTGGTATGTAATTGCTATAAAATTGCATGTTAAAAACATTAAAAAAATAAATAGAAATATGTATGTCCATTCAAGTAACTAATTCAGTAAAAGATGTTACCACCATTTGAAAAATACTTCTGGATAAGTGTTATCTAACTTCAAATTTTGTCATTGTTTTCTGGTACTCAACTAAAGATAAATTTAACTTTTAGTTAAAAAATTACATTGTGAGGCAAGTGTAAGTACAAGGGTGGATCAAATATGAACCAGAATTATTGTCCAGTGGCTCCGTAAGTGAACAGAACATTTTCCGGCCTTGAGCGGATAATGATGCGGATGTCTGAAGTGGGCCCCTCTCCCGGACTTGTGATGCGAATCTCGTCAGTACCACAATGACTGAGGAAGTGGTACATCTGTCCATTGCACAATGCATCATAATCAAATTGTTTGCCACAGAAGGTATTAAACCTGCACAAATTTTGAGGAGACTTTAAGCACAATATAGTGAACAAACACTTTCAAAGACACAAGTGTTCCATTGGCACACAAAATTTTTTTCTGGACCGAAAACTGGAAAACCAACCCCACCAATGACGGTCAAAGGCAAGCGTCACAGAAAAAAACATTCGTGCTGTTCATAACCTTATTGATTCAGAATGGCGAATAAAGATTTATGAAATTGTTTCTGCAGTAGGAGTAATCTATGGAAGTGTTCAAGCAATCATCAGCAATATGTTAAATTTTTGGAAAGTGTCTGTCAGGTGGGTTCCTCATCTCCATACCCAGGAACAAAAACATGTTCATCTGGATGTTTGTGAAAGCCTCCTGACTTGCTATGAGGAGGAAGGGGAGTATATTTACACCATATTTGATGAAATGTGGGTCCACTACTACACCCCTGAATCAAAACAAGCAAGCATGGAGTAGCGGGCAAAAGGGAAGCTGCGCTGGTCAAGGCCAAAACACCTTGTCAGCTGGAAAGGTGCTTGCGACCATATTTTGGAACTCCACAGGCGTTCTGTTGATTTTTTTAATAAACGAAAAACAGCGAATGTTGACTATTACTGTAAGCTTCTGGACGATATTAAAGCACCCTATCGCAACAAACGACATTGGAGACCAATGTGAGACGTCATTCTTCTTCACGACAACACAAGACCCCATACCACTGCATTAATGCATGAGAAGCTCAAAAAATTCCACTGGATGGCTCTAGAGTATCCTCCTTACAGTCCAGATTTATCGCCTTGTGACTACCATTTGTTTGGACCACTTAAGGAAGCGTTGGGAGGACAGCGATTTGACGATGATGCATGAGTAGAGGAGTTTGTGTGCACTGGCTGCAAACACGGCCCACTTCTTTCTTCGAGGAAGGAATCAAAAAATTAAAAATTTTACGAATTAGGAAAAAATGTGTTTCTAAATCAGGAGATTATGTAGAAAAATGATATAATAATTTTGTATTTTTTTATTGATTCAATAAAATATAAAATACAAATTCCAGTTTATATTTTATCCACCTTTATATTATAATGAATGTATAATATGTATGAATAAATTGTTGAGATTCAGTGGATTATATTCATTATTATAAATTATAAAATAATTGCTTTTTGAGAGCAATTATATAATTGGATTATATTCCAGTTATTGCACTAGAACATCATTTTTCCTCTACCTATGGAATGACAGTCCTTTACTGGATTTCAGCTTCCACCTACAAACATTTTGATTTTATAACAATGACTACTCCAAATTCAACAGTACCCAGCAAATCTCTTGCATTCTTTCTGAAGTTGTTCTGCCATCATGACTGTTGTGTTATCTTATTTATCCTTATAGAAATTGTCTCATTGCCATTCCCCTTGGCATCCTTTTCCCACCCATCCTTTCTGTGTATTCTTGATGTTGACCTTGTGTAACTGCTTCAGCGTATGACTGAAGTATATTCCACCAGACAACATTCTTCTTTAACAGGTCAACATATTTTTTTAAAACTCACAGTATTTCCTAGTCTTTCCTAGAAGTATCGCAGTTGCACATCCGAGGGTAACTATGGACCTTATTAAGTTTACATAGTTCAGCTATGTATGTACCGTGCTATATCTACTTGGA
Source organism: Magicicada septendecula (assembly GCA_034769895.1). NCBI lineage: Eukaryota > Metazoa > Arthropoda > Insecta > Hemiptera > Cicadidae > Magicicada > Magicicada septendecula. The sequence continues at coordinate 117,452,392 of CM068371.1, forward strand.
TTCTGTAATGGAGTGATATGTGATAAATCCCCGGGTTCATTCATAAGCCTATGCCAGTATTGAAATCATTATCCATACTATATTCTAGTTGTTAGTTTTCATAAGTTTATGAATCACTTCTCAATCATTTTGTTTTTCATTTTGTTGGTATCCATATTCATACCACTTTCTCTAGAAGACTAGTATTAATAAGTCATATAAAAGTTATGCCATTATACCACAGTCTGTGAGATCATTTGCTGTTCCTGTTGCTGTTCTTTTGTTATTTCATGCCACACTTTGTCCTCACATTGGAGTCACGACAAACTCCAAAATGTTGTTTCTGCATCTCACTCATACTCTTAATTTTCTTTGTGATCTATAGTTTACTGTCTGGCCACGATTCGATGATCGAGCATTGTGTAAGGTGGGAGAAGCATTCCTGGGTACTACAGTAGGCTAAGTGGGGGTGTTGTAATCTCTAAGCTGAGAACATTTATCTCGTCTCACTAGTCCCTCACCCCCCACCATTTAACTCGTCTCTTGCTCTCTTAATGCATTCACGCCTTCCTCCCGTGGCTTTCACTAGAGAAATTTGTTTGCACTCTTTGAGAAAACTTTGTTGTTACCGTTATTAAATTTATTATTTACTTCGTTGTTATCGTTATTATATTTATTATTTACTTTGTTGTCAGCGAATTTTAAACAGTGAACTGTTATTTTTGTGCGTGTTCAAAACATGGAACAACAAAAACTTACGTCAACACCTACTACTAGCTTCAGAACTCCGAAAACAAACCGGAGCCTTTGTATTATTATTTGTTACAATTATTATTTCGGTACATGTGTTCATAGCTAAACTAAGTTGATCGTGTTTTCATATAGCAAACATTACGTTTAAGTTCAATTTATGTACTTGTGTTTTTAGTTTTAATGTGCTAAATACATAAATTTATTATTGGATAAATAACAAAAATTTAGTTTTCGTACATAATAAAATTTGCTATTTCTTTAACTTTCAACACCGCTTGTTCTCACATTTTGAATCACGTTACAATACTTTCAATTGTCTTTTTTTGTTGAATACAAAAATTATTTATGTGGGATACATTTACAGGGGAAGTTATTAATACACACTTGAACACTTAAAACTACGGCTTTTGTAGAAGTCAGTTTGCTGATGCTGAGTAGAGGGGGACTGTCCTCTTACTAGCGTAGGCAAACCAAACGGCTAGTACATATATTTCACCCTACCTCGCTTACAAGTGGCTGCATGGTGGGGGAGAGCAGCCTCGATCATCCAGTCATGGCCAGACAGTAGATTAACACTTAAAGTAGTTGTGTATGAACATTTCACGTTTTTAAACCTCTGCCACTTCTTATAAAAATGAGAACTGGCAGAACAAAATAGTGAAAAATCAGTTGCAGCGTGCAACATCAGCCATACAAACTTCATAATATATAAATCAACAAATACTAGTATATAAAATAAATGTGTGTGTGTCTGTAGTGGATACTGAGATTGCAGTAATCAACAACTTGTTCATTTAATAAAAGAATAAGTAATTAGGTGAAATAGGAAAACAAACAAATAAATTATACTGCCTGCTGCATTAAATGCCACTTATATTGATTGAATATAACAAAGTGTAACTAAATTCGAATGGTTCCATATTGTTGAGCCAATTCACATGTTCATATTCTAAGATTAGTCACTTCATATTGTCTAGAATCCATCTTCTTGGCTCTCAGTTAAGTTGCCAGCTGAAACAAATGAAAACATCCTTTTTATTCCTACATATATATAAAGTTTTTTTTCTAGGAAAATGTAAAACATCAGCTGGTCATAAAAATTTGGACTTGGAAACAGAAGGATCAAAAGTTATATAGGAAAGTACATCACATTAGTTAACTAACAGAATGACGTTCAATATGCATGAGATGTAAAATGACAATTGAGAGCAAGGATTTTTGTTAGCAATGCAAAACAAATTACATTTACTGCTCATAAACTCACTCACATTGATAAATGCACACCAGTTAATATATTTTAAAAAACACTGTTATAAATCAAATTATATCATATTTATGTAACTGTATTTTACAAATACACGATAACAGTAATTATTGTGTTTACTATCGGGCGCCATGTTGGGAATTACCAACAGCTGATATTTCATTTACTTTACGGGCCGGGTTTCGTGTTAAGCGAACGAGGTTGTTGAACAGGAAGTGTTATCTGAAATAAATACTCTGAAATGGTTATATAAAACAAAACTTATTATTAACAGAAGTTTTACATATATCTTGGACTCGACCATGCGCCAAACACGCCTCGGGGCGTAGTCCTACTTATCATGAAATACACAAACATATTTAATATTGAACCTTGTAATTAATCTAAACATATAATAAACATATAGTCAACAAATTTAAGATATATATATATGTATGTATGCACAACCCAGCACTTAGGAATTATACGCTCACCCTCTCACTCTCTCTCTCTCATTCTGGTACAATTCTTTTTATGAGCTCATTTATTTAAAGTATTGAAATATGAATTGGTCATTTCATTGAATGATAAGTTTTGAATGAATTTATTGAATTTACTGTGAAATTTTTATGTTGGTCATTTCTTTGAAATTAAGTTTGATTTGAAAATAAAATATATATGATGCTGGAACGTTCTCACCAAATAGTCGTATAAATCTCCTTGCACATCTAGGATCGTCACTATCCGCACAATTGGTAATGTTTTACTCCGATTTATGGTCACACCGTCGTGTCGACCCACGAAAACTCCTCGGACCGATTCTACATGCTAGATTTTTTTTGTACGATCCATCGGCCGATGACACCTATACGAGGACAATCTATTAACGTCCGTCACAACATTTTAATATTTTATATCGTTTATTAACCACTTCTAGTGGTATAAAAGTTAAACTTCACTATTCGTGAACGATTTGCCGGCCGGCTGCGATCACTGTTCCTGATGAAATGACACAGAGTCTTTGTTCCATTTTCTGAGGTGGGGTGAATCTATGTCACTCGCCTTTTGTCTGTTTGTTGACAGCATCGTGTTGTTTACAAAAACAAATTCCTGGCCGCTGACGTCGTTAAGGATCGTCGCTTTTATCGCATTAAATGACATACTGTTTTTTGTGAGGCATCACGTTTTTTGCTCTGAAACCGTCCGAATCCTGGCAAATATTATATAGTCCACTCACGATATATTCATAAAGGTTATTAAATGTTTGTCTAATTTTGACCAAATGAAGGAATACAATATTTATGGTTTTTTATACCATATTTAGGGTAATTACAAATTGTACCATTACAACACAGGCCTTACACACAATGTATGACTTCCTCAGTCATATGTACCAGCTTGAGGTGGTTGTACCCAAAGATTGCTAAATTCAACAACTTGTATGTACAAAATTAATTTTCGTCTTTGATGTATTATTCATCAGTATCATTTATCAAGCTAAAAATAAATTCAAAAATATCTTAATATAATTAAATTACCTTATTCGGTCCACCTCAGTGACACTATCTGCTGTCGGTTAATGACGCGTTTCGGGATAAAATCCCATCTTCAGATACACAATTATCAAACTTTAAATGTATACCACAATTTGTGGTTTGTCATAATTTTAAAATATTTAAAATCTTTTAAATAAAATATATATAAACAAAAACGTAACAACTGAATCGCTCTGAGCGTCCGCATGCATGCACGCTGTATTACGACTTCCTTACGACTGGTCATACTTATCATTCAACCGTATAGCAGTGTCAAACAGGTTATTAGAACCGAAGTTCATTTGAAGTCGTAAGGAAGTCGTAATACAGCGTGCATGCATGCGGACGCTCCGAGCGATTCAGTTGTTACGTTTTTGTTTATATATATTTTATTTAAAAGATTTTAAATATTTTAAAATTATGACAAACCACAAATTGTGGTATACATTTAAAGTTTGATAATTGTGTATCTGAAGATGGGATTTTATCCCGAAACGCGTCATTAACCGACAGCAGATAGTGTCACTAAGGTGGACCGAATAAGGTAATTTAATTATATTAACCATATAGTGACTCGGTACGTTAAACATGAAAAAAAAAAAAATCTGTAATAGCATTTGCCACTCTATAATATAAAATAGTTATTAGATTTTGTACGTGGTATCTGTGATAGTGCAACAGTTCTCTCTGATTTACTTCCATATGCCTGCCACAGCTACAGAAAAATAACATTGCGTTAATTAATTTTGTAATGCACAAACAAATAAAAACTTCAAAGTAACACGCGCGCATGCACACACACACACACACACACACACACACACACACACACAATTACTAGAAGCGTGAGTATAGTTCTGCACTGTTTCAATTTAGACAATAAAAAACTCATATAAAGTATTTAATTGACAGAAATTTATAAGTTATTTTATAGAACCTAGAATACAATGCAAAAAAATTACAGAACTTTAAAGTACAAAAAAAAACAGAATTCATAAATTACCACACAAGTCAATACTACTATAATATTTAGCTTATAAACAGAGAACATGTTAAAATTAATGGAATGGATGGATTATTCCCAATATAATGCTGCAATTCAGGAGTTTCTCCTTAACAATGAATACTAATGCAGGCATAAGACTTTTTTAAATTTGATTTATAAAGAATTGGCACTTTTGATATTAATATGAGCATTATATCATATGGGCATTATTTCTAATAAGTACGAGAACATTTTTAGATGGACTTTGTACCCCGTTTTGTGCTTCAGAATCTTAATATTTTTTTAGCATAAGGATGTCCTTACTTCTTAAATAAGCATCCCAACTCCTGTATTTCAATATAAATCTGCTAGTATATAGTAGTCTGCTAGTTCGCTATATAGTCTGCTAGATCTGCTATCTCTTTAAGTTTTTATATTATTTCAGAACTCATTTTAATAAAATAGATGACCCCAGATAGTGAAAGAAGTAAAACCAGCTACTTAAAGAACAAATGGATTTAAAATGAAACACTAATGAAATTAAAGCATTGGGCCCAGTCTTTTTAAAATGTAAAAAAAAGTTATGCACATGCTTCATAACACATGGATATCAACCATTTTGTTGTTAGTAAAAAAAGTAAGCATAAACTGTCTTACCATATAGACGACCTCCGCTTCTACGATTTCTAGCAATTTTTGAAAGTTTGACTGGAGTTTCATCATAAGCAATTCCCAGTAATGTGCAGCGCATTTTTCTGTCAAATAAGAAAAACGCTAATGCTGGAACAATGGCTGCTAACTGCAAAAAGTGAAGAAAAATAACAAGAACCATTAATGAAAATGAGTTCATTCCTTTAGACATTAAAAATTTTGCAGTAATTTACTTACGTGTTTTATGTTTGATAGCTCTGAGCAAATACAATATTCGATTGTAATCTTATCAGATGACTTCTTTAAATTCTGTTACAATAAGTCTAGCTAATTAAATTTTCCCATTTCGTTAACATCAGACCACAGTATATTTTATTCTTCCATAGCTCCCAAGAATTAGTTGTAAGTACTTGATCAGCTTTACAAATCAAGCGATACACCAACAGTATTGATTTATATATAGTTTTTGGATTCATTTAACAACTATCTGCTGTACAATCTGCTTTACTAACCTTATAAAAGTCACGTTAAAAAATATTGTTTATTTCTGTCCAATACTCCTTTCCTTATCAGCAATAAAGAAAATAGCTAATTCCAATGTCATATATTTATGTCTTAATAATCCTCATATTTTGTATTCAATAAACTATCCAAGCCTAAAGTCGGGTTCTCACATGTTGTGGTCCATGCGCGTAAATCACTCTAGTGTTTTATCTCGTGTTGTCTCCATGCTTTATGTAAAGCGTGAGCTGTTCAGACAACAACATATCAGTTCAGCCATGACTATGGACAAGATAGCTGCTGAAGGTTGTGCTGTGTTGTGCACTGAATTTTCTGTTATTCTAGCTAAAAGAATTGTTCGTTCAATGGAAGAAAAACAATCGGAAAAAGCGTTGGCGGGTGCGTGAGTGGATAACAAAACGTCCTATATTGGGAGCAACCAAATTCATCGATGCAGAACTCAAACAATTTACAGATGATTACAAATCTACACTGCGAATGACAGACAACCAGTTTGAAATGTTATTAACTAAAATAACTCCTCTTATAAAAAAAGTGATACCAACATGAGGAAAGCTGTCAGTACTAGAACTAAGTTACAAGTTACTTTGTTTTATTTAGCAAATGGAAACTCTTTGAAAATTTTAGAATTGTTTTTTCGTGTTCCCAAGAACACTATAAGTTCTTCTATTTCATATACCTGTGATGCTATATATACTGTTCTGAAAGAATTTATTGAGGTCAGTTGCAAAAAAATAGATGCTTTATTTTTGGAGTTAAATTTTATTTTATTGAATATTTTACAAATTTTATTTACAAGTTTAGCCAAGAATAGTCTTGATCACTTGATGGAGATAAAACATCTCCAGAATTATCACTGCACGACATTGTTGTTGAAAAATTATTTAAAGTATTATTTGAGGATTCCGACATTTTGTTGGTTAGCATGATTGTTATCTGCTGCTGCAGCAACATCGCATCAGGTGATCCAATAGAACGGAACATTGATGCAACATACCTACAAAATGGTCGTAAGCATCATCTTTATTGGATGTGGCTCGTGTAGTCAAATCATCCAGTTTGCCCAGTGCTTCTTTCATAAAATGGATCTCCGTATTTTGTAACATCTTCTTCTTTTTTGCAGACGCAACTTCTGGTCTTACTTTTTTTGGTGACATAAAGTCCCTCTTTCCTGCTGGTTTTGAAGTTGTGGCTGGTGGTTGAAGTGGCGTTGGAGACTGAATTTCGTCACTTACATCTTGACGAAGTGATTCGTCATTATTCTCCTCGCGATTATCCTGTCCATTATCAAATGATTGCGAAGTCTGAAAACAAAATTATTTTATTAGATAGGAAACACTTTCAAATACCAAGTCTAAAACCCTAAAATTTCTTTTCAGGTTCCAAAAACATCAGAAGACTGGAAATTCGTTGAGTACGGATTCAGAACTCGTTGGAATTTTCCTGGAGGTATTGGTGCTTTGGATGGGAAGCATATCATCATAAAAGCTCCTCCAAACAGTGGATCAAACTACTACAATTACAAAAACAGCTTCAGTATCGTGCTGCTTGCCTTAGTCGACAGTAATTATTGTTTCCATTACATTGACGTTGGGGCTCAAGGACGGGCATCAGATAAGGGTGTATTTCAAAATAGTTCATTATACTCTGCTTTGGAGACAGATTCTCTTGCAATACCACCTGATTATGTTATTGTAGGAGATGACGCATTTCCCTTAAAAAACTACCTACTAAAACCTTACAGTCGATGTAATATGTCTAGAGAGGAGAGAATTTACAATTACAGAGTATCTAGGGCATGTCGAGTAGTAGAAAACACATTTGGGATACTTGTTAGCAAATTTAGGGTATTTGAAAAGCCAATTACATTAAAATTGGAGACTGCAGACAACGTTGTTATTGCATGTTGTGTTCTACATAATTGGTTGAGGAAAACCAACCCTTGCTATGTGCCAGCTGGCTTAATTGATTATGAAGATGATAAACATCAAGTTGTTCCTGGCTTCTGGCGACAACTTCTAATAAATGGTTTGCAACAATTATACAGAACAAACAGTAGACATGCCCACTCACAAGCTGAACAAGTTCGAGCCAGATATTGCGACTACTTCAACAACAAGGGTTCCGTTCTGTGGCAAAATGAATGTTCATTATATTTGGTCTCCAGTCGCAGTGAAATTGAAATAAATAAATACCTTTTCCTTTATCCGTGCTGCGACTACGTCTTTGATGTCTTACGACATGTTTCGGGAACACGTTCCCATCATCAGGTAAAATTGTTTTTTCTTCTAGTTCATAACGAACGTGTCAAGAATATAATAATTAAAACACATCAACACATAAACACATAACACAATGAGTATGATAGAACTCAGTCCACGTAACAGTGCGCACTGCCGTACTGTAACTGACCACGTAATCAAACTATATACTCGGCTGGTGTACACAAGCGTTATCACTCTTCAATACAGTATCATATAAACAGTGAGATTTAAATGTTAATTGATCATTAAGCAGTAGGTTTGGTTGAAATAAAAGCGCTTTATATATTTCATATTCTTCCATGGCATCCATGTATCGGCTCTTACTGCATATATGTATGGGCGTAAAGTTATCTGTGAAACCACTATAACTGTGATTGCTGTTTACCAGATGTAAAGCAAAGTTGGATTTGATTGACTTGATGTTCCTTTTTGGCAAATGTTCTTTATATCTGTCTTTAAATTTCCTGCCCGTTTGTCCTATGTAGAATTTATCACATTCACTACACTGGATTCTATATATGCCAGAACTGTTTTCGGTTGTTTTTTGTGTTCGAGGTTTTAATATGTTCAATATGTTATTGGTAGTTTTGAAGGACACGATGATGTCTAATTTTCTTAATTCATTTTTTATTATATTAGGAATCACATTAGTATATTCAACTGAAATATAATGGTTCTTTTTACCATCTAATTTTAATTTTCTTTCCATTTTATTCCTACGTTTGCGAATTAAGTTATCTATTATATCGCTTTTATATCCATTATTGACAGCTATATGTTTAATAATATTTACTTCATCTTGAAAATCTTCCTGGTTCATAGGTATAGTTAAAAGTCTATTTACGAAAGCATTAAAAGAGGCCATTTTCTGTGTATATGGGTGGAATGAATCAGCATGGACAGTTATATCCGTGGTAGTAGGTTTCCTGTATATTTTATATGTGATACAATCAGCGTTTCTTCGAACAGAAAGGTCTAAAAAGTTTAGGCAATTTTCATTTTCTACTTCCATGGTGAATTTTATGTTGTTATTTATGTTGTTCATGTATTTGAGTAACATGTCCATTTGTCTACAAGTGCCATTAAAAACCATGAACGTATCGTCAACATATCGCGTGTATGAGATAATTTTTTCGTGGTAACTGTTACAGTTAGATAGCAGATAATTATTTTCATAAAAGTTAAGGTATATATCTGCCAGTAATCCACTTAAAGGAGACCCCATGGCTAACCCTTCTCCTTGTTTAAAAAACTTGCCGTCAAATGTAAAATAATTTTGTTTCAACACTATTCGTAATATCAAGATTAATTCGTTAATTTCCTGTTGATTTAATATTGCCGTATTAAGTAAATTGTTTTGGAGAATCTCTATTGTTTCTTGTATAGGTATATTTGTGTATAAATTGACAATATCAAAAGAAACCAGCTTATAACTCGGTAATAAGTCGATGGAATTAATTTTGTTTATGAAATCTTTATTGTTCTTGATACTATGATTATTCTCTAGCTTTATACTGTTTTTTATTATATGTTGAAGTTTTTTTGCGATTTTGTACCCAGGTGCCGACGTGTAGTTAACTAAGGGACGTATTGGCATGTTGTCCTTATGTATTTTTGGCAAACCTGTGAATGCGGGTGCCTGTGCATTTATTTGTTTAATATGGTGTCTAACATTTGCGTCAAACAAATTTATGCATTTGTTCACAGCGGAATTTAGTTCCTTTGTGTACTTGCTGGTGGGGTCATGCTCAAGTGTCTTAATAAAACCTCAAGCTCAACTTAAGTGGGGTCAAGCTCAACCTTATGAAAACAATAAAACAAAAGATTGACATAAATAAGGCAATAGTTACCAAAGCCGATAAAGGCAATACTGTAGTTGTATTGAGTCAAGCAGATTACACGCAGAAATGTTATGAATTTATTAACAATAACATTATTAAGACACTTGAGCATGACCCCACCAGCAAGTACACAAAGGAACTAAATTCCGCTGTGAACAAATGCATAAATTTGTTTGACGCAAATGTTAGACACCATATTAAACAAATAAATGCACAGGCACCCGCATTCACAGGTTTGCCAAAAATACATAAGGACAACATGCCAATACGTCCCTTAGTTAACTACACGTCGGCACCTGGGTACAAAATCGCAAAAAAACTTCAACATATAATAAAAAACAGTATAAAGCTAGAGAATAATCATAGTATCAAGAACAATAAAGATTTCATAAACAAAATTAATTCCATCGACTTATTACCGAGTTATAAGCTGGTTTCTTTTGATATTGTCAATTTATACACAAATATACCTATACAAGAAACAATAGAGATTCTCCAAAACAATTTACTTAATACGGCAATATTAAATCAACAGGAAATTAACGAATTAATCTTGATATTACGAATAGTGTTGAAACAAAATTATTTTACATTTGACGGCAAGTTTTTTAAACAAGGAGAAGGGTTAGCCATGGGGTCTCCTTTAAGTGGATTACTGGCAGATATATACCTTAACTTTTATGAAAATAATTATCTGCTATCTAACTGTAACAGTTACCACGAAAAAATTATCTCATACACGCGATATGTTGACGATACGTTCATGGTTTTTAATGGCACTTGTAGACAAATGGACATGTTACTCAAATACATGAACAACATAAATAACAACATAAAATTCACCATGGAAGTAGAAAATGAAAATTGCCTAAACTTTTTAGACCTTTCTGTTCGAAGAAACGCTGATTGTATCACATATAAAATATACAGGAAACCTACTACCACGGATATAACTGTCCATGCTGATTCATTCCACCCATATACACAGAAAATGGCCTCTTTTAATGCTTTCGTAAATAGACTTTTAACTATACCTATGAACCAGGAAGATTTTCAAGATGAAGTAAATATTATTAAACATATAGCTGTCAATAATGGATATAAAAGCGATATAATAGATAACTTAATTCGCAAACGTAGGAATAAAATGGAAAGAAAATTAAAATTAGATGGTAAAAAGAACCATTATATTTCAGTTGAATATACTAATGTGATTCCTAATATAATAAAAAATGAATTAAGAAAATTAGACATCATCGTGTCCTTCAAAACTACCAATAACATATTGAACATATTAAAACCTCGAACACAAAAAACAACCGAAAACAGTTCTGGCATATATAGAATCCAGTGTAGTGAATGTGATAAATTCTACATAGGACAAACGGGCAGGAAATTTAAAGACAGATATAAAGAACATTTGCCAAAAAGGAACATCAAGTCAATCAAATCCAACTTTGCTTTACGTCTGGTAAACAGCAATCACAGTTATAGTGGTTTCACAGATAACTTTACGCCCATACATATATGCAGTAAGAGCCGATACATGGATGCCATGGAAGAATATGAAATATATAAAGCGCTTTTATTTCAACCAAACCTACTGCTTAATGATCAATTAACATTTAAATCTCACTGTTTATATGATACTGTATTGAAGAGTGATAACGCTTGTGTACACCAGCCGAGTATATAGTTTGATTACGTGGTCAGTTACAGTACGGCAGTGCGCACTGTTACGTGGACTGAGTTCTATCATACTCATTGTGTTATGTGTTTATGTGTTGATGTGTTTTAATTATTATATTCTTGACACGTTCGTTATGAACTAGAAGAAAAAACAATTTTACCTGATGATGGGAACGTGTTCCCGAAACATGTCGTAAGACATCAAAGACGTAGTCGCAGCACGGATAAAGAAAAAGGTATTTATTTATTTCAAAATGAATGTCTTTAACTTTAACTTATACACTTTTGTAATTTTTGTTATAATTTAAAAAATTACGAATACTGTATGGGGTCTTAAGCAGTAGAATAAAATTTAGTATAATATATAATTATAAAAACTAATTATATTTATGAAATTAATTGTTATTTTAATTTTTTAACCATAAAATCCATCATTCCTTTCAATACAAAATAATAAAATTAACTATTATCCCTTTTTTTCTTTGTCAAAAAGAATTTCCTCTTTATAACAAAGTCATTGCTTTGAATATCGACATCAATTGACTTGTCGCTGTCTACCTACTTATTGGGCTACTGTAAGGAGTAATTCTACAAAATAATAGAATACTTTTTTACTTACCAAACTAAGACCGACCAGCTTAGTGGGTCGTTAGTGCACATGAGGATGGATGAAAGAGTTCATCTTCTCAAACCACACAACTTTTGGTTTGTAAACCTCATCAGGAGACGTTTCTGATCATTTGCTTGCTGTGATTTTCTTAAGTTCCTGACAGTACAAGTTTCTCAAGTTTTTAAATTTCATTATTACTTCGGCAGGTCCAAATCCAGGTAAGTTTAATTCGTCTGATATACGTTTCGCTGCTGCAGCCCTTAAATCTTGATCACGGTACTCTTCCATAGTGGAATCATACAATAAATTTTCATTTCTGTATAGATCCAAAAACCGAAGGGTTTCATTGTCTTCATTGTCACTTACCTTAATAACGCGTTGTTGGAACGACATACTACTACACGCACGCTTGTTTCATGACTGAAAATTAAACACTGTTGGATTCCTTCACACCTGGAGCTTAGACTGCTGACATCACCGGCTAGTTCCAGTTTACCCGTTCTCACTACCCGTATTCCACGCCTGAGTGATTCACATGCGTGGGCCACGACCCGTGAGAATCTGGTTTAAGTTTTCAAACCATGTATAAATGGAGGAATTCCTATTATCTTAACAAAAATTTATGATGAATCTGATTTTTTTCTATGGGACCGCATATACTCTTGAACTTCTATGAGATTGAAAATTCATTATCACCAGCACGTTCACTCCAAGGATTAGGCCCCAGTTGTCCTGTTCTAGGACCCATCAACAGGACCAATCAAAGTTTCCTCCTTGGAGTTTCTCAATGTCTCTTTTCAATAGACTCATATCTCAAGGTTACTATTGGTAGTCTGTTGAACTGTGAAAAAAGTAGTCTCATTATATTCATATACAGAATACAAGGAGCACTTTATGTACAGACTAAATTAAAGAGCCACTTGTTTAGGGATGTAACTATGAGTCATAATCTGAGACTGTATTAGCTATTTTCATTTAAAAGCTATTTTCTTTTCAGACGTCACAATATTCCATTTACATAATAATCAAAAAATGTTTATAAAATAAAAAAGAATGTAGAAAGAATTCCTTAAAAATCACTGTTAAATTCAGTAGCTCACAGATTTCCTTTTATTTGCAAAGTGAAGGAAGTATATCTTTAAGGGTTTAAAGTGACAGAGCAGTGATATCTTTATACTAACCTTAGACATTCATAGAATCAAATTATATTTAATTAAGGTAACCTCATATGTATCAGAAACAGGCAAAAGTAGGAATTTTATGTAAATATTTGTGGGAAATTTTATGTGTGTGTGTGTGTGACTTACATTTATTCTATATAGGCAAGAATAAAATAGAGCCATTAAAACATCTTTTACAGTTCATAGTGTATTCTGTTTTATGTTTTGTAATTATAAACTTACTTCAGAGAAAAGTGGAGCCATAAAAACAAGGTATGCAGGTGGCTGTTGAATACTAGTCAGTCTCCAAACTGCAAGCATGGCATCTGGCAACCATAAGACGTACATGCTGAATACAAGTGCTATAACAGACTAACCCCAATAATATTTTAGATTTCAGTTTTTATGGTTTCACACACACACACACACACACACACACACACACACACACACACACACACACACACAGAATTCTCTCATAGTAGGCACATAGAATACCAATTAAATATTTATAAGTAAATAATTTCTTAATCTTCTAAATAAATTATCATTATAATTTCTCACTAAAATATTCTTAATTGTTATAGTTTTCAATAACACCATAACGTTTTATAATAACACCTTATATCATACTGATACTAAACGATACATAATTTCTAGAAATTAAATGTGGTTTACATAAATTGCAACAAACTTTTGTAGGCCAAACAAAAAAAAGTTTAAAGAATGCTACCTTGAATGCTTGAATGTTGCACTAAAAAACAAATTTTACAAATCCAATGTAATAATATAACACTAACAATAACGGCTTTTTAACTGCCTAAGTGCTTTAGGAGTTAGTGTAGGGCTGCCTTTTGCCAGCTGTTCAGCATACAAGAAAGGTACAGTATTATGCTTCAGCTGACGTTATCCCAGGTACTCAATACCACAGGCTGAGTCGACCTGAGGCTGAAAACACTCCTTTATTTCATAATGAACCAAGAATTGAACTCAGGACCTCTAGATTAGCAGCTAGCATTGGTGTACTAAACTGCCAGTATAATAATGTACACCATAAATACATAACATGAATTCATAAGAATTAATATGTATAACATGGCATTAATAACATAATACTACACAAGGTAGTATGTTATTTGAGTACTTGGAAAACCTACACATATAAATATAAATACAGAGTCCCCTTTATGGGACCAGAATTAGACCAAATTACCAAAAATGTGTGTTAACAGGAAACACTTTAAAAATTTACCTACAACTATTTTTAAATGTACAGTTCATGGTTAAAATAGTAGAGAAAATGAAAATAGAAGGCTTCTTACCTACACTATTAATGTTTAAGTTTAAATCTTTAAATCTAAAAAAAGTTCAAAGATCTAAGGTTGAGTGAAAAAAAAAGAAATAACACGGCATTTACTGGATTACCAGTTTGTCAAATACAAGGCCTATACTTGATATACACTATTTGTGCACTGCAGAATTTCCAACACATTAAAAGAATACAACACTAAAGAAACAAAAATGTTCATGGGTTGGAATAACTAATTAGTCTTTGATATGTATTTGCTTCAATGCAGTTGTAAGTTTCTGTCTGATCTCACAAACACTTCTAAGCAGGGGCGGCTCGTCATGGGAGGCAAGGGAGGCTAAGCCTCCCCAGTGAAATTCACAAAAACGTCAAAAGTAAACAACTAGGATTACCAGTTTGTCAAATACAAGGCCTATACTTGATATACACTATTTGTGCACTGCAGAATTTCCAACACATTAAAAGAATACAACACTAAAGAAACAAAAATGTTCATGGGTTGGAATAACTAATTAGTCTTTGATATGTATTTGCTTCAATGCAGTTGTAAGTTTCTGTCTGATCTCACAAACACTTCTAAGCAGGGGCGGCTCGTCATGGGAGGCAAGGGAGGCTAAGCCTCCCCAGTGAAATTCACAAAAACGTCAAAAGTAAACAACTAGTAATAGGCTCTATTTTTTATTGTAACTGAACCTGTAATCAATCTGTAATCACAATTTTGCTTTAAATTATCTGGCAAAAAAGTTTGAATAGCGTGTTATCAATAATAGCACAGAATAGCAGCAGACAGAGGCAGGGATCTCAGCAGCTGCCGTAGTATTTGTACAGTTATGTGAGAACTAGTGGTGGTGGACGCTAGTGCATCTGTAAATGTGCCTGGGAGGGTAATGAGTGAGTTACCCTCTCGGCATGGTTTAATGTGGTTTGTGTTAGTTATACACAATCTTTTTCGTTCTCACACTCCTTGTGCTTGTCTATTATTATTATTTATCTCTTCTTGGTGTGTTTTTGTGACCTCTACTACAGGGATAAAATGGATTTAGCAGAAAAAGTGATATTGCAGTATCAAAAAAAGGCATTATTCCAACACAACTGGATAAACCATTTTCCCCTTTTGAGTGACTTTGAGAGACATGAAATACTGAAAAGTGGTCAACCTACCCCAAAATTTTATTTCTTAATAGGCACAAAAACCAATCTAGAATTTCCTAGTCGTCATGGTACAATCAATATAAATGGCTGTTCGGTAGTGGAGTAAATTGCAAGTTATTCTGCTGGATCTGCTGAATGTTAAGCACAAACAAGACTATATGGTCTTCTGAAGGCATGTAAGTAAATTCAACACAGCTTACAAACACTATAAAAAGCAGGTTGTCAGGGGCGGGTGAACAGCTCCTAGAGTTGGCCTGATCAATTGCAGAGTATGACAAGAGTGTCCATTAGCACCTTTTCTTTTTAATTTATATATTGACGATGTCATACAAAACTGGCAGATGTGTCTTCCGGAGTATTTTATGACTGAGTGCAGCTCAGGTGACTGTCTCGTAGCCTCCCTTTCCTCAGGACACACCGGCTGCCACTGCTTCTAAGGTGTCATTTTGATGATTTTTATCACTTTGTTTGTGAAAGTAAGTAATTAACACCTCTAGGTCTATACCTATACACCTATATTATTCTACACGTAAGCACCACAGAAATAATGTTTTATATAGGCAGTATTCAACACATAAAATTGTAGAACTAAGGTTCATCGTTTTGAACACATTTTTTTATTTTTTAATATTTTCTACAGTTAGTCCAGATTACCCAGAAGTCTGGATTAGCAGGATCCAGATTAATGAGTCTGTACTGTATATATTGTATACTGTAATATATTGTATGTGTGCACCACAGTTGTGAAACAAAAAAACCAAATGATACCCAAACAAATTTAAATCAATATAAAATGCAGGTTATCAGAGCTTATAGAAACCATGCAAGGACTACATAGCTAAATAAAATAATTATTAAGAATAACTGTAGATCTCTACTACATCGGTCATAATGACCAAAAATGGGTCAAACTAATTATGCTGCATCTGCAATTATGACTGAATATCAAAATTATATTGAGTGAAACAAAAACATTTGGTGCAGTACGAAAGAATTGCTAAAAGACATTGGCAGAGAACATACTAAAGAATATATATATTAATTATTGTGGTTGATAAGAGTGCAGCATGTCACTTACAAAGCACTGAAATGACATGCTGGACAAGAATTCTTAAAATAATGTGAGCTACTAGTTTATAATCATTTCAGTTCATACTAGTAGGATTAAAAACCAAAGACCTGTTGACCATATCAATAAGTGTTGAATAATAAAATATTTTAGACACGATATAAGGGAAAAGAGCTACAAAAATTATTAGTTCAAAGTAAACCCAAAGGGTCCTCAGGGAGATTAAGATTGCCTTATATAGTTCACTGATGTATAACGAAAATAACAAAGGTGTCTTTGATGAAATACAAGAGGATGGACAAAGACAGGAACACATTTAAAGCCACAGTGCCATCTTTAGGTATGTATGTGCTCTTGTGTGAAAATAACGGTGTGCCTGTGCGCTCTATGTAAGATGAGAAAATGCTAATGGTAATGAATTATTGTAATAATTATATAATACAAATATTTCATGAATTTGGAAAAGAATAAAATACATCAGTTTATCACTAACATATTATTTATTTAAATACAGTCAATTAAATATGAAATACTTAATAATTTAGTCAAAATACAAAATCTACTTTTCAAGCTCTTTTATGAGCAAATTTTTTAAAAAGATTTGTGAAGTCTAAACTTTCAGCGATTTCACTTTCAATAGACAGAGTTCTTAAACTAGATAGTCTTTCTTGAAGCATTGGAGATCTTAAGTAAGCTTTGATTACATAGTTTTAAATATTAATAATGGATTTTGTGTAACATTTAATAGGTAGTATTCACAATGTGCACATACATTAATACAATACAATACACATGTTTCTGTTCAAACTTAATTTCTACAAAAGCGCCTTTCTACTCTACATTAGCAAGTATCATTAAGCCAAGAAGTGGGTTTGTTTTGTGGCAGAGATGTTAAAAAATATGTATACTTATACACTGGAAATCGAAACTTTGTTGGCATCATGCAGCGCCCCAAAACATCCACCGCCTCGTGCACCGCACAACCCCCCCCCCACCAAGCTGGCACTGGAAAGCCATATCACAATCAAATCTAATAAAGATCCATGCACATAATACAGGTGATCAATGAGGAAAATGTATAGTGTGTAATGGATTACTGCCTTGTCATTCAACGATTTAAAATTAAGTAGAATTTTGATAAAATAAAAAACACAGTAAAAACACAGCAATGGCAAACCAGCGAGAGGTATCCTGCTTAGTATAAACCTTCCCCAACTATGCCGTTCGGATCCGGCGTTAAACTGTAGGTCCCATATACCTGTGAGAGAATCAGTACCACACGCACCACGGGTATATGTGGGGAGGGTACAAACCAGTCGAAGACTGAAGGACTACGACTGTCTCAATAACATGGTTAATTAAGAAACAAAGAAATAAAAGTACAATACTAAAAAAAGTACCTTAGTTATGTAACGTTGTTCATGGCCAGATGTATGAAAAGAGCTCAGTGGTGAAGACACTGCCCTGACAAGAGGCACAAACCTACAAAATAATACAATAATTAAATAATGACATGCACTGGATATGTACACATATATGCACACCCAAATAAGTATGTGCACACTTGCACACAAGGAGTGAGCACTAATATTTTTTTTCAGTACCTCCAGTATCCTTTGGTCCAAAGGCTGGCACAAAGACATAACATTTTCAGGAAGAAACAGTGCTTTGTGTCACCATCTGGTAATTCTTCATTGGCTGGGTGAGAAGCGACATTGTCTAGAATAAAATTGCCTTTCTTGGTAAGTTGTTTTCAGCAAGATATTTTCAACAGCAGGAACAAACTCCTGTTCAAACCACTGATAAAAAATGTCACCATTCATTCATGCTTTTTTATGTGTATATCATAAGGGGAGTGTAGTTGTATCTCTTAGCTTTGTAAAGGCCATAGGATTTTTTGATTTTCCAGCGAGGGTGAACTTTAACTTGTGATCATCTGTTGCATTACTGCAAGCTGAAACAGTAACTCTTTCTTTGCTCTTTGTATACCCAGGTTCTGATGCTTCCTTTTTTCTTGATAAAGTTTATGATGGTTTATAATTTAACCCAGTCTTGTCACAGTTGTATATATGGTCTACAATAATTTCTTCTTTGTTTAATAAGGCAAACAAGTTCTGCCTTAAAGTGCTCAACTGCACTTTCATCTGCTAATAGGGACTCTCCGTGAACAGTTAACTATCACACTCAAAATGTTTTTTCACTGGCCCAACGAACAGTTTCCTACTCGATATTTTTATGAAACTCCAACGCTTTCTTCTGAAATAATGGTCCTGATATTGGTAAACCCTCTCCCCTTACATGTTTGTACCACAAAAATAGTGCTTCACCAACTTTCAAAAGTTCACCATTTTCATGGTTTTATGAGCCTTACTACCTTACCTTCAGATGGCTGATTACTACACCATTGTTCTATTTCCCTTTGGTTCTTTTTACAGTCCTTCATAGTGCTCTTACCTACATCCAATTCCAATAAAATGTTCCTAGCTGATTCACTCGAATGTAATCTTTGAATTGCATTAACATTATCTTCCATTGTGAGCCAAACTATTTACTCTTACTACACTCATTAACCCACAAACTCCTAAACACAAAAAAAGCACACTTTATACATGTTTTGTTATAAAAATGGTAAACTGTTTTAATAAACACTGTGGAAAGATGCATGTGAATGTAATCAAGCACTTCTGATGACAGCAAAAATAACTTTAATGCACAGACATGAGAATGACTCACTCTGTCCACTCTCCCTGCCAGTGATGAATTCTAGTCATTCCACCTTAGTTCATTGTCCATGATATGCACATTTATTATTCCAGATGTTTCTTACAGAAGCACAAGTTCTTAATGGTTCACATTCTTGATATGTAAATAAGTTTGTAAAATATTTACCTTATTTCTTCCGTCGTGTAACTTCGTGTTGTCTTTTGATTTAATTTACGCGTTTCGAGACATATGTCTCATCATCAGAAATAAATAAAATAAAAATTCACTCTTAGCGAGGTCGTTACATATTAAAATACAATATTTGAAAAAATTACACACATATCCGTTTTCAAATATTTGTATTTTAATATGTAACGACCTCGCTAAGAGTGAATTTTTATTTTATTTATTTCTGATGACGAGACATACGAGGAGGGACCAAAAGTAATGAGAATTTTTCTCTGGCAGTTGGTAGAACGCTAGTTCCGACTTCTCCCGCTAGGTGCCTTCACTAGACACCATTTTGTATCAGTTGCCCTAGCGGCATTGTTGTGGAAACATTAGCACGGTCAGTGTGACTATTTTTTGTAAGCGCTGTTTCACGTTTTCGGCGATTTGTCAATGGCAGACATTAAATACCAACGTGCTAACATCAGGCTCTGTTTCCTGTTAGGGAAATCAGCAGCAGAAACTGTCGCAATGCTTCGGACAGCTTATGGGGAGGAAGCTTTGAGCCAGGCAAGGATTTACGAGTGGTTTTCTCGTTTTAAAGTGGTCATATGTCAATTGAAGACAACCACGACCGGGACGTCCCTCGACTTCCAAAACGGACGAAAACATTGAAAAAATCCGTGTTGCGATCATGTTTGATCATCGTAGAACAATCGATGAATTGGAGGAAATGACTGGAATATCCTGGAGTTCATGCCAACGAATTTTGACTGAAGATCTGAAGATCAAACGTGTTGCAGAAAAATTCGTTCCGCGTGTGCTTTCTTGTCAGCTCAAAATCCTTGCCTGGTTCAAAGCTTCCTCCCCATAAGCCGTCCGAAGCATTGCGACAGTTTCTGCTGCTGATTTCCCTAACAGGAAACAGAACCTGATGTTAGCACGTTGGTATTTAATTGTAACGTGTCAAAAATGGGGTATTTTATCTTATTTCATTTTCGGGGCTTTTTAAAAAATATATTGTAAAATTTAATTCCACTGTAACAGACCCCGTGTATAGAACAGTGTTGAAACGTAGCAGCAACGCAATATAACGTTGTGAAATCAGTACCGAGGTATGCACCACCCTCGAATTCCAAGAACTCTGTTTGAATGTGACAGCGCACGCACGCGTCAAGTGAGTATACGCTCGGACTGACGCGGTCTGGAAACGCCAAGATGATGAAAAAACTATATTTTCTATTTCATCTCCTTGACTAAGCTGAAGGAAACGTAGCTAAGTCACCGCCCCTTTTGGTGACATCACGCCAGAAGTGCCTAAATATCGTCGGCACACACTACTGAAAAGACCACTATATATCACGCACATGGTCGCTCAACTACAACAAATCAACTATGAGTGACGACAAAATTCATTGGCAGTGAACATCAGCTTCCTCCCGCTCGCAGTCTACGTTAGGCAGTCCACGAGAAGCCGACTCCATTAACAGACGCTTACAGTTTTGTTTAGGGCCCGGTCGGTGGTGTCTTATAAAATGCGATTAATTCAATAATATCGTTAGTACCGACCGGGACCCGAGAAATCAACGAGATTACATAGTACCATTTGTGCGGTGGCGTTGCGACTTACCTCTGTAAATAATGAACCTTCGAATCGGGTGACCAACACTTGTTTTATTTTTTGTGAATAGTAACAGTGAACAGTTTAATAAATAGAATAAAACAATGGGTAAAGTATGAATTTGAATGAAAGAGAGAGTGTGCAGAATGGGCTGTCTTAATAACAATAATAATTAAATATGGTACCAGAAATTAGATTTAAACATTGGTCTTATAGTGTTCTTGTAGTATCCAGAAAAAACGTTTGAGTAATTAAAATCTAGTTTGCAATATAACCATGTGTTAGTCTAAAGTTATTTCGTCATTACCACTTTCTCATTTCTGTGCTGCAAGATTCGTCTAAACGTTCCGTGGATCTTTCTGAATTATTAATTGGGTGTGGTCAGATTGCTAAATTGTCCCTTTTTTTATTAAGGTAAAGTGTGGAAGGTTTCGGTATTATAACCTATTTAAAAATACCGTAGCGACCTTGGTCTTCTGAGAGAAATTTAATACGGTAAGTAGTTGGGAATGCATACAGGTAAGTTCTGGCAGTGTATTTTATGTATTAATATATTTCGACGTAGTTTTTAGCATCACATAATGTCTGCCACTGACAAATCGCCGAAAACGTGGATCAGCGCTTACAAAAAATAGTCACACTGACCGCGCTAATGTTTCCACAACAATGCCGCTAGGGCAACTGATACAAAATGGTGTCTAGTGAAGGCATCTAGCGGGAGAAGTCGGAACTAGCGTTCTACCAACTGCCAGAGAAAAATTCTCGTTACTTTTGGGTCCCCCCTCGTATGTCTCGAAACGCGTAAATTAAATCAAAACGAAACACGAAGTCACACGACGGAAGAAATAAGGTAAATATTTTACAGATTTTGTCAATAAGTGACTTGGATACCAATTCAAACATGTCTTTCAAGTTTAAATACGTTTGTTTTGTATATAACATTGATACTAGCAAGCAAGCTGGAATACCCAGAGGGCTGAATGATTGTGAGCCTACTGTATATGTATTCATAATTGCTCACACTGCTCTTGTTACTTAATACTAATAATAAATAATATTTTATATATTTTTTATTATTTATTACAATTTTTTGACAGTTACTGTCATTATGTTTTTGAAGTCTTCTTCCAGTATGGACCGCGTCAAAAAATAGAGAACAAACAGTGGGAAGACTAAGTCTTCAATGAAGTATTTGTTCTGTACCAAAACTAATCATTTGTTTGACTGAAAGTGCTTGAAGTACACCCCCTTGCACCACTAGCAAGCATAATACATTGTAGCATATCCTTGCAAAAATTAATAGTTTAGTTCATTAAATGCTAACCAGGAAATATATTTTTATTTTACTAGCTTATATAATCAGATTAGTGTTAAAAGTTCTTCAAAGAAGTGCTGCGCTATACATTCTAATAATTACAAGTTTTGCTTCAACATGAATGAACCAGAAGGCTCTGTTTTCAAATGTATGGAATAGCAAAAACTTAAAACACCCATCATTTAACTATAAACAAATAATTGTCTTGTAATGTATGATATGTAAAACTCTAATGAGACTGTATTTTGCAAAGGTGAATGTGACCAATTGAACTTGGCTGAGGTTTGCTAAAGTCAGTAAAAAGTAGCCTTGTTCAGAGGAAAGACTTTGATTTTTGTTTGATTTTGTCACTGTCATATCACAACAGGTCAACTGTTATACCATTACTGGTCACAATTATAGGTACCTGGTATTAAATGAAACTATTCTGGATATTTTGACACTAAGAGAAAGCTGCTGTTATTTCAGTCTGGTGGTTAAACAATTCTGTTTTCTTACATAAAGAGAATGATTTGTAATTTTTTTTTAAATTATACACTTACGTCACACACACTGCAACGAGTACTCCAAAAACCAGATAACAAATGTTGTAAATAAAGTCACGCATATTATATGTTTGCCAATCAAGTTCACATGCTATACCAGCAGTATCACAGTCATACCTGTAACAGAAATGAGAGTATAATATTGATAGCAAGTTGTAACTATAACTCCTTTTAAAGGGTGTAAGGGGGAGTGATGTCACACTGAGTGTACACTGTCTATTGCAACATTAGCTTTGATGTCTGTCCAGTGCACTGAATGTCTGAAGTGATCTGTATTATATTTTTTATTAATTGTGCTACATTATCTTCTTTATCACATAACAATCCAGTTAACAAGGAATATGGTTGTACAAAACCAACAATAAACTAATGCCACCAGTCCAGATACACAATATTTTTGCTACAATTGTTATTATTCATGAGCAAGTAGTAACTTTCATAATGCTTGAACTAGGGCAAATTCAGTGGCAGTGTCTTGTTTGGGTAAATGTTACATACAAATTACCATCTCAGTGTATCAATTGAGAATGCCATGAGTCAGGCAAGTGACACAATTTAACTGATTGAATAAATCATACCCCAGTCATCATACTCATGATGGACGTTTGCCTGCTTGACAGCTAGTGGCTTTAGACCAGGATTACGATGAGGAGAACGTGTGTTGTAAGTGAACAGTGGTAATAATCTGATAAATTCAAGATTTTTGTGTGTGTATATCACATTGTAGTAAATATTTGTAGTTATGAAATAGGTAAGGTTACAACAACTGAAGCAGTTACGTACTTTACAGTTCTCTGTAGAAGGAACTTAATTAACTTTATGAAATGAAAAATTAACAGTTTTATTGGTTGAAGGTAATGTGGATAAGAGATTGGTGTAAACAAGGTGATAAACAGTGATACATACAGGAAACAAATTATACAAAAACTAGGGTGAGTGAAAATCAGTTGTGTACAACAGTATATGGTACACAACTTTCTTTCTGGGCTAGAAGAGCACAGCATGTACACTATATAAGGATCAAACTAGCAATTAAAGTCAGGGCTCACCTGTGGCAAAGCATATCATTAGTGTAAATAGTGATACCTAAATAGAGATATTAAAACTTTTCAATGAGAGATTTTAATAATAATGAGAGCAAAAAAGGATTAAAGTTTGCAAAAGTTAATTCTGGTTATATACAGTTAAACAAGGGCAACTGATGGTGAAGAGAATGTAACAACATATAATGAACAGTTAATAAAAGTAATAATATTGACTAAATGATGGAAATATGAAAGACAGTGGTAAAAATTTGAAGTTAGAAAAGGAACAATTATAACCCCATGAATATATATAGGAAATTAAAAACAGAATACACAGATAAAAGGAGAAATAAGTGAGTTTCACAAAAATAGAAAACGATAAAAGAGCCCATGAAAGAGATAAAAGAAAAAACAACACTGTAAAAAACCCCGTTAAAAGAGGAAATAGAGAAGTTTATCTATGATTAACTAGAGGTGTACGTAATAATTAACATATGAAAAAATATTGTTTATACTAGAAACTGAAACAGAATAAAAAATATGAAATAATAATGAATAAGAGTAGTGTACATGCTTGAAGTTTAAATGCAAGAAAGAGTAATTCAAAAACAAAAGTAAGGAAAGGAGGCATCACTAGAATTGGATAATGGCCAATATATGTAATGGTAATGAATGGAAATGGGGTGAAGTAACAAAGGATATGGTAGAAATAAGGAACAAAATAACATAACCATAAAAAAAATTATGGCTAAATCCAGCAGAGAAAATATGGTAATGGGCATGACAATAAAAATAAATATGAGCAAGAATAAAATAAACCATGGATAAAGGTATTGTAGAGAATATGAAGAAAGAAATTAGTAAACAAGGAAATGGTGAAAAGGCTCAAATTACAGAAACAGGAACATGTACAAAGTACAAATGGAAAAGAACGGAAAAATAAAGGTATGATAAAACAACAAATCAGAATCAAAAAAGAAAAGAAACAAAGGAAAGAACAGGTTTGTTAAAATACATAAGGAATATTGGTTATTATGGTCCAGAGTACAACATAAAAAAGAGGATGGAGTAGGATGAGTTAGATTGCCTTCTGCCAGTCATTAAAGACGTCATAAAAGAAAAATATGTTCATGAAATATATTTTTCCATGGGATTAAAGCTTATAGGAGAAGAAACAGACACAATAATGGTGATGCAAATAAAAAAATAAAGATAATTACTTCAAATGCTTGCAGGTGAGAGCAGATGTTTATGTGTGTATGCCTACAGACATGCCTGCACACATGTATGTAGCTTACCTGCCAAAATTTAGAAGTGGTAACAGGGACCACATCATTGCAGCCAGCCACATCAAAAGAAGTGAAGATACATATGTACACTCTCCTGTAAAAAAAAATGAATTAGTTAATTATGAATATAAATAAAGGAATATAATGTTATTGCAATAATACATAATTATAAGCGGATGTATTAATTTCTTGGATTTCGCTGTCCATGACGTGTCCGTTACTTAACTAAATATAATTATTTCACTACGACTCGGAACACAAAACTTTTTATGAGTAAAAACGTAAAAGTTTTACCTTATAACCTGAACTGGTTTTCACTTTTAAAAAGCTTTAAAAGCTTTTCACCTCTCAAGAAGCATTTTAAAAGAGAAAACCGGTTCAGGTTATAAGGTAAAACTTTTACGTTTTTAACCATAAAAAGTTTTGTGTTCCGAGTCATAGTGAAATAATTATATTTAGATGTATTAATATTTTGAAGTAAATAGAGTTTAAAATTTTATGAAGATTTGTAATTCACTATGTAACTCTAACCATGTGTTAGGAAGGTGATTAACTGAAGGTAAAAGTCAGACACCATCATCATCATCTGCAAGGATTAAACCAAGGATGGTTTGTTCTGGTCTCAAATAGGCAGTCTAGAGCTGGTCACTCCAGTGCTTCCTTGGACTTCCTGCACCTCTCCATTCCTTCGGCTTATAGTTCCATAGTTGTTTAGGGATGCAGCAGTCATCCATTTGGCAAAGATGTTCCTACCAATTCAGCCAATACTGGGCAATCCTGTCAAGTATACTCATAATACTCAGTTCCTGCCGTATATCTGTGTTTCTTCTATGATCATATGACCCTGCCACGTCCCTGAGAAATCATACTTTTGCAAAAGGTATTCTGTAATTTAACCAGTGTAAGAATTTTAAGGGCTTAGTAATCCTACCAGTGGGTATGGCACCTGTTTACTAATGTAGAGGTTCCAAGATCAGTTTCCACGAACACTATAAAATCAATATATAATATTGAACTTTCACTTGTGAAACTTACTTGTTTTCTCCCGTACGCGTTTCGGCGTGATGTGCGCCTTCATCAGCGGATTGAGATAGAACTCGTAACGTTTTTATTTGGTAGGTTGAGTGGGGGTGGTGTGTGGTGGAAGGGGATTGGCGCGGGGATCCGAATTATTGTTTGTTTTATATATAATTGTGTCAAAAAGTGTGTGTGATTTATAGTGTAATTGGTCGTTAAGTATGCTGTTTGGTTGTGTTGTGTAGTGTTTGTATATTTCATATTGTTCTGCTGTGTTTAGTTTTCGACTTTTGGATATGTAGTGTAATATCTCAAGATTAGTATCTATGTTGGTGTAGCTGTGGTTTTTTGTGTGTATGTGTGTGGCAAACGCGGAAAAAACATACAAACATACACACAAAAAACCACAACAAGATGGACAGCGCTAACAGCGGCAGCCTCTGAAGAAGCCTTTTAAAGGAGAAAACCGGTTCAGGCTGTAAGGTAAAACTTTATGCTTTTACTTATAAAAAACCTAGTGTTCCGAGTCGTTAATGTAATAGTGCTATTTAGTAATTAAATTCTTCATAGAAAGTAACAATGGAAAAAGACGGTATAATGAGAGGAATTAATAGAAGCAATATTAATTCACAAATATTTTTATTGCAGTGGTGATTGCATATGGTCAAACTGTGGATACAAAAATAATGAAGACACGCTACTAACAGATTTTAGTACAGCTTGTCACTGCATATGAAAAACGAGTACCCATAAATCGAAAGTGTCTGCATTTGCATTTCAGAATATCAAACAGTGAAGCCACTTTGAACAATTACATAATGTAAGTTATGTTCAGCTTAACACAAACTTAGATATACAGTAATTCATTTTGTCATATGAAATTACAATTATTGACAGCGGCACCCAATTAGTGAATTTGGGATCCCCATTGTTGTACTGAAATTTTGATACTGTTTGTTGGTTTTTATAGTACTAAAATTAGAAAGATTGAATTATGAATGGTTCTTTTATGTTAAAAAAATGTTAAAGCAAGGAAAAAATAAAATGCTCAATGAACTATAACCAATAAAAATTGAAGTAAATAATTATTTTATAAATAATATTTATTTTAACCTTTTATATTTCAGTTTAACATAAATGATTATATGCAGTTACTGATGAGATTAATAAGTCTGCACAGAAACACAAAGATCAACTTTATAATCATATTAACATTGAAGCTACCTAGTTGTCTATCTTGGGCTAGTGAGACGGCTTAAGAGCCTACTACTTTACTACACTGTAAAATTAAAATGATGTAATGAACACACTAGTGTCTTATATTGTTACTGTGTTTGTTATTTCATCTTTACATGTTTAGACAAGATTTGAATTTTAGCTAGCACTTCGTTTTGCCCATCATCTCTTTCTAGACTTTAACAACAATGTATTTGGCACATCAGCATTCTTTATGTAATACTTTCTACTACTATATGTACTATTTTTATCAGCACACAGTTTTCTACTAATTTCTTAGGATTTTACAGGTAAAAAGTCTGCGTATCAGAAAAGTACAAGGCTCATTGTGTGCATTAATTATGCCTTAATTAATGTTTACTGTTTACAGCAACCCCCCTGACACACACACACACACACACATTAATAAGGTTTATAGCTTCCATGAGTTAAATAAATTTTCATTAATCATAACTTAAATCTATAGTGAAAGTGCACTAACTACCATGATCTACGACTTCTACATTTCTATACTTTCTTCAAATTAAGATGTACAATTACCTAAATGAGAATGCTGGGTGAGATGATATCTTTCTGCAGACAGTAAAGCTACGGAGCAAAGTTGAGCCACATTGAAAAGGTGACGCAAGAACGCATATAAAACACAGCAAGCATCACCGAATAACCACCTGAAAAGTAAACCTGACTGTTAGGCAGTGGTTGACTGTTGTTGTGTGTGACAGACATTTCGACCCCACCACTGGAGGCCATTTTCAGTCTCAAAAAGTGTTTGGCAGCTGTTTGCCAATTCAACTCAGTACTATTGGGGATCGAAATGTCTGTCACACACAACAACAGTCAACCACTACCTAACAGCCCGGCTAGTAATAATAATAATTTTAACAATGTTGATGCCGGCCATGAAAGCTTAATAACTCTCATAGTAAACCCTGAGTTAGTTTTACAGATGTCAAAATAAATTACCATACAATAAATGAAGTATTTACATAAAGGGACGGTAATCCATGTGTTTGAAGTGATGTTTTTTTATGTTGTTTCTTGATTTGACGTGTATTTATTTATTATGTTATATTTGTATTTGCCCAAAAATAGCAAATCAGATTAACAAATTTCATTGACATACCTTCCAACAAGAGCAGAAGTCGCAGAAAAGGGAAAACCAGCAAGCAGGCCACGCCCCAAACAAGTGACTGCTATGTTAAGGAGTAGAAGATGGGTCCAAGACATTACTTCAGCTCGAAGGAAAAGTGTTGCAACCAACCAACCATTGACTGCAGAGCCTATCAGCCCTAAGTATATTTGTAAACACTTTAATTAATAATAATCTGATAATGTACACTAATAAAACTATATTATTAGTACAAACTTCTGGTAATAAATCATAAATGTTGCTTATCATGGTTATTAACCTAACCTACACCTAAACCTAAATTCCCTCATTTCCTTTTATAATAGTAGTACTTATTTTTTTTCAGTTACCAACAATAAATGTTTGGCATCTAATAAGAAGCAGAATACACTTTTTTCATGATCACTTAAAGCAATAGTGCAAAAAATTTGAAATGCAAAACTATGAATACTATAATTCACCATAATAAAACTGTAAACTGTATTTTACTGAAAAGGACAGTGTAAGAAGTCTTCCACTAACTTGTATATATTACCAAAACAAAGGTATAACTTTATTAGTAAATAATTACACTTTTATTAAAGAAGTGATTTATTATTTTTCTTCATGTCTGATTATAAATATTCAAAAACGTGACCATGTACTACTCCATAAATGGTCAATTAGATAAATAAAAATTGGTTCTTAAAATACTTCCTCAGCCCTTAATATTGTAACATGACATAAAGTAGTGAAGATCCAATTGTATTTAATTATAATATAAAAAGCTGAAGATAAGAATAAGAGGCAAAAACTTATAAACTTAGAGATCAATAACCCAATAAATGACAAATGACTATTAAACTGACAATGACCTGACACAGTAGATCTGATAAATACCAAAGGAACCAAGAGATAATGAAGAAGCAGCCGAGACCTAAGTGCAATCAAATAATCCCAAATAATGACCAGTATATTGTAATTAAAATAATGAACTGATAATTGTAGTATATGAGATTTACCTAGGATAATAAGATTAATGGAAAGTAATAATGTCACATATATCTTGTCGATAAAAGAATGTACTTATAATATAAGGTAGGGAGCTAGAAACTAACCATACCCCAAACTAATAGTAATGATAATAGCCAAAGCCAATAAACGATGCTTTAAGCCAAACAAAAGCAATATTTAAGTAATAACTAAAAGTGATCAGAGTGATTTGGAAGTAAATTAGTTATTCATGACCATAATCACACAGTGATATAAAATAATCAGACCAATCGTGTGAATAAACAAGTGAGTAAGTTAAAAATGTGTGTAAAATTAAATAAGTGATGAAGTGGTAGGTATAGCATATAATGGAACAAAGTGAGAGTGATAATAAACAAAGAAACCTTCTATGAAAGGAAAAGTGCAGTGGGGGTATAGAATAAAATATTTTATAAGCAGACTGTAATAAACAGCTAAACAATTTTTGATAAAATGTACATTAGTAAGTAAGATTAAACTGATTGTGATATTATAAATTTAGGTATAGGATGTCAGAATTATATAATAAGGTAAGAATTAAGTTATTAGAATGAGTAATAAAATAAGAAGGATAGACACTGTATTTAAGTGAAGGGATTAGTAGATAAAACATATTGAGTAAGGCACAGTTTAACAGTAGTATTGTAAGAGTTTTGTTATTGTTCAAAAACCATAGAATGTAGTAAATTATAGGATAAGCAAGATAATAGTAGAGAAAAGAAAAGGTAGTTAAAAGTTATTTCAGGCTAGAACCTGACAAGGAATCTTTTTATAATAAGAATTAGAGTTAGGAATACTGATGTTTATTGTTTGTTTTGTTTATAAAATTGTATTAGAATTACCAGATATGTTATTAAGAAATGTTAGATGGGAGTAGAATAGAATCTAGGCTCTAGGCCAACTGTTGAATATAAATTTAGTAGTTCTGAGAACAAATAATAATCCAAAGTTAAGGCAGAATATACCAAGTGGTTAAACCGATTAAATGAGTATTCCTAGTACCAAAATATATGAATAACAACTAATTTTGAATAAAATATATGTAAAATATAAATATGGAAAATAGTAAAAAAAAATTAGTTATTCAAAAGTGGGCATGAGGGATATCAAAATAATCATCATGAAAAATTAGGAAGATTGGTACTCATGTAATAACTCTAGCTATTAGTATAAGATAGGAATCTTCATTTGAAGATATTTTGGTAAAATTAGACTAAAAAAGACGTTAAAACATAACAATGACTTAAGTTAATAACCAATGAAAATTAACATAATTTATTAGGTAACCATAGCAACAAGAATTTTATTGCCAAAAAACCGTTAGATTTTCAGTATTGTTTTATTGACCAACGCCGAGGGTGGACCGAGCAGCTCTCGCACTAAAATTTTATTATTAAAGTAAATTTGAACTTAATTTAAACCAGACGGAGATAACAACAATAGTCCAGGGAATCCTGAACAAAATTTTGATTAATAAAAAATTATTAACAAACCATAATTATCTGAAGAAGACGGGAAGATGGAGTGAAGAAGAGAGACGACAACGGACACCAAATGAGGATCATTGGAACATCTTAATAGAAGAAGACGGACGATAACCGAAGGAATGCGAGGCCGGAGTCAGCAAGGAAAATCATCGAGACGAGAGGAATAAACTTCTGGAAAATACAAGAAGACGACATCCCAGGAGTAATCCGGAAGAAGAAGACGACCTCAGGATCTTCAGCAGGAAAATCGATGAGTATAAACATTATCCCATAATCGAATTCACAATTTTTTGGTCAGAATTAATAAATAACTATTTCACTTCACTGATCACTATTCCGATTCAGAAATAAATGCTTTGTTAAATTCACTATTTAAACTTTAATCGATTAGCAATTATTAAAAGTAAAATATAATAAATAATTGACGAACCTTTTGATAAATAAATTTGACAAACGAAAACTAACCCAAAATTTCTTCACAAGTTTTCATTGGTAATTACTTAATTGAATATAATGAGATATTAATTTGTTTATGTAACTAGGGTTAAGAATTGTTATAATTTTGTGTGTGTTAGCCGTAAGTATATATTTCTGTAGCCGAAAGGACTTTTTAACACCCCTGAGAAAAACCATATATAACTGTAAACTAACATTAAAGACGCTATGTATACAAACTGAGCAAGTACCAACCGAACAAGTGTAATAGCCGGTGCAGAAAACGAATGTGATGTATCATGAAGTAATTGAAATCTTCCAAAGGTTAATAAATGTTCTCAATCTGCAATTCTGTATGTTTGATTCAACTAAGAATATTACTAAGAATTATTGAAGTGAAAGCGTTAAAGCAAAACGCCAGCCGAGTCAACACTGCAGAAAGCCGTGCGCCAATCAGGTGGCGAGGCGGCAACATTTGAATGCAGCAGAGCGAAATACGGTTTACCCGTAAATGATAAGAGAAGTTACATTTTGACATATATTAAACACAATTAACTCTAATTAACAAATTTTTACAACACACGCAAAAAACACTCTTTACAATATTAACAATATAATTCAGCCCTCGGTATGAACAATATATTAGTAAATCCGGAAGTGGAAATGCTTATGATGAAAAGAGATCAAGGTATTATAGTTATACCATTTATAAATATAAACTGAAACAGATGTTAATTATGAGGCAATATACCTGAGGCAAAGAATTTTGGTTAAAACAGTAACAACTTGGGTCTTATACATGTAGTATCTTAGATAAATATTCATCGATAGAGAACTCATTAATAGGAAAATCCACATGAAAACAAGAAATTGAGTTATGAAGAACATAAAATTTCAGTTAAACAGAAATTCTGTCAATTGCATAAATATAAATTAATATTTGTAAGAGAATTTGGAATTTCTTTTTCTAGAAAAATCAATACTGGAATCAAGAACTTGAACCACATTGATTGTTGTCCAAATTCATTCATCACATCCTCAATGAATTTTTGTTATGAAACAGTGAAAGAATACCTTTAATAATGTATAAAGAATTTTTAGTACTTACAAAGTACACCTCTAGGTATTCCAGTTGGTGATTTTTTAGTTTTTTACCCAAGATGCATTTCGGAACAGTTGTGTTCCATCTTCAATTGGATCATTTAGTAAACGTACTACATAACATTTATAAAAAAATTCCTACTCAGGTGAGCGTCGTCGACACAGGTACATATAATATGAACATAAAACACAACACTTTAAAAACTTTAAAAATAACGTTAATATTAAAACGAAAACTGAATCCAAACGGACGATTTGAAAATCGAAGCTGGCCAGCACTTGTTGTCCGCACGTCATACGAAAGCTGACTAACGATAAACTACCCGGTGCGCGACCTTTGTGCGTACTTATCGAGGTAATCTAATATTTTAAATGTAACTAAATTCCTATAATCCTCTTTTCTGTTAAGCAGTGTTTTTTTACCGTCTCTTCATTTGTATTTGTAAATATGGTATTGCTCATATATTTTTTATGCTTCTTTGTTCGAGCTATACCTTAATACTTCTAATGAGGTGTTGAAATTGATGTTGTGTTGTGGGTGGCTTTTTAGGCGTTGCGCCTACAACTGACGAAGTTTTACAGTGATTTCTGGCAGCATGTTCATTGTTTTTACGAAAGGTGGGGTCGGTATAGCCGATGTACTTTTTATTGCAAACCTCTTCCCCTGCATTACAAGTAATCATATAAACACCTTTGGCTTCTTCTTTTGGTGTAACTTGTGTTTTCTTGTTTAAGTTGTGCCTTTTAATTTTGTAGGCTGGATTGAAGCCAAATTTTTTGAAAATGTTTCCTATTTTTAAGGAATTTTTGTCTGTGTAGTGCAGTGAAAGGAAGTTTGTTTTTGTTCTAATGCTAATGGATTCTGAGCAGTTGTTAGTTGTAGGCCTATTGTTTATATTTTTCATCCTTGTTATCAACAAACTTATTAGTAAACTTACAAATGACTCAATAAAACTTATGAAAACCAATTTGAACATCATTTACAATAAAAAATGTAAATGTAAAGAAAGATCTATTACTCCAAGTTACATAAATATCACTATAAGGAATAAATCTTATGCTGCCCAAATGGCCTTTAACAAAGCTCAAAAAATTTGGTTATGGTATGAAATAAAATTTCTGATGTCATAGCTACAGCTGATTATTCTTCCATCATGCAGAAAATTAATAATTGAGTAAATAAAATACACAATGTTAAAGAAACAATACAAAATAGAAAACTCGATAAACTTACAAAAAACGATTCACAAACCAGCCCTCTTACTTTTTATAATAGACTTATAAATCTTACAGAAATTGACTTTACTAATGAAGAGACAAAGGTTTTAGAATCGTACACTAAGTTTAATCCGCAACTATTAAAACATAATATGGCTAATATTAAAGATATTGTAATAAATTCAGAAATAGCAATTCAAAAGATTCCCAGAGGAAAACAGGAAAGGATTAGATTTGCAATAGCAGATAACATAGAACATATAGTTAAAACAGGAAATTCAAAATATAAAAATAAAAACAAAACGAATTATCATATGTCAAATTACAATAAAGTCTTGAACAGAATTAAAGATAAGTTATCAAATAACGCAGCTCTAATGATACCTGCCGATAAGTCAAATTGTAACGTCATTATCTCTAATTCAGATTTACAGAGCAAGGTTGAAGATTACATTCGACAGAATAATATTGAAAATGTTCTAGATACCACTAAAAATTACAATTCTGAAATAAAAGAATTCCTTAATAATAACTGCATCATTCCTCCTGAAATAAATAAATATCTGTTTAATACCCATGCCAAGCCTCCCATCCTTCAACCGTTAATCAAAACCCACAAACCCAGCCACCCAATAAGACCTGTCATTAACGCCATCCCATATCCTTCATATAAACTGGCCAAATATTTAAGCAACATATTAAAGAAAAACAGAACTTACAAATCAACACACCATAAAAAATTCCGTTGATTTAATAAATAAAATAACATCGCTACGCATAAACAACACATAAATGATGGTATCTTTCAATGTTGACAACATGTATGGTAACATACCACGTACAGATGCGTTACTAGTTTTAGAAAGAAAAATACGTGAGTCGAAACGTTTCAGTGAAGACGAAATCGGTGATATAATAAAACTGACCAAAATAATTATCAATCAAAGTTATTTTCAATACAATAACAACACATATTACAATCAACATGGCCTCCCCATGGGAGATGTGATGTCCGCATTGTTAGCAGAGCTGTTCATGGAAGATGAAATCCATTTCTAAATAACACTGTTTTTTATGGCCGATACGTGGATGATTCCAGTGTCATAATCAAGGGTACAGCGGAAGATATTAATTCATTTAGAAATATCTGAATTCCTGCCACTCAAAAATTGAATTCAAACACGAAATTGAGAATAACAATACAATAAACTTCGTAGATATTACTTTCACCAAAACAAATGAGGAAATAAAAACAGGAATATACCGAAAGCCCACACAGACAGATTGGTTATCCCTTATGACTCGAAGCATCTTTATAGTTACAAACTGGCAGCCTTTCGAAGCATGGTTTTCCGTCTACTTAATTATAAACTGGACAAAACAGAATACATAAAAGAAATAGCCACAATAAAAACAATATCCAGAAATAATGGATATAACCAATACTTAATAGATAATTTAATAACAAGGATGAAAAATAAAAACAATGTCTGTGGCTTCTTGTGAAAGATAGTTTAGTAAATTCAAATTGATTAAATCGTGCCTACAATCAACAATATCTCAAGATAGGGTATCAAATCCAGCAATACTTTCAATTGAAAACGACATTGCTTCATCTTTAGATTACAGTGATTTAATATCTACTTTGCACCAATTAAGACCAGAAAAGTTATATTTTATAATGTCTCATTTTAAATATTTATTAAATATTAAAAACAAATATTAAGTGTTTATTAATAGAAGATGGAACCATTAACTTGTAATGGTAAGTTATTAAATTTAGTATTTTTAATGTAGTTCTTTGTTTAACTTCATGTTGCTTTAGGATATTGTTTTGATGATGCACTTTAGGCCTACAAGGAATTTGCATGTTTATTAAAATATTTTTATGATAATTTTTTATTTTACTACATTTTTTATAGTCTACATTTGTTACTATTAAATGTATACAAACTAAATACTGGTAATATTACAATATGTAATTTCTTAATTTTGACTTAACAAATATTCTTAAGACATTTGCTGGACATGATTTCATACAAAAATCTACACATTTATATTTATTAAGTACTTTTTTCACTGGATGGGCCTTCATTTTTGCTCTTTTGTCCCCTTTTAATTGTAAAGCCGAGGCGGCTGACGATCTTCTTGCCCCGGGCGCCAAAAAGCCTAGCTACGCCACTGCATTCAGCCTCCCACTTCCAATCAAAAGTTTAACTATTAATAAATTGTACTAATAAAATTGAAATGTTTTAATTATGAGTAAATCTTTAGCAGAATTCGGTGAATAGCACAGTTGATTTTTAACAAAAATTATTATGAAATGTTTCTTCTCGTTGCACTCCCCAGCAAGTACGTAATTCTGCTGCAATCTATGTTATCAGATATTTGTTCTTGTTTGAAAGTAAGGGTCTTTTTCGTGTTCTCTTTGTTTAAAGGAAGAAATCTGAAATTTTACCTAATATGTGCATTTGTTTTCTGTTTGCCTAATTCTGTTTCAGTACAATCATGGCAAACAATTAACTGTAATAACATACATGTGTTTATGAAAGCTATGTTTTTTGTATGGTACTGTATATACTCCTTTAAACAAATGAAGTACACTGCTCGCAGCCAAAATTAAAACAATTTGTACATGCATCAGATGTGTCATTTGTCCGAGGATATGTGAGTCTATCCAGAGGCATAGCTTTTTGGCGCCTGGGGCAAGAAAATCGTCGGCCGCCTCGCCTTCACAATTAAAATGGGACAAAAGAGCAAAAATGAAGGCCCATCCTGTGAACAAAGTAAGTGCAAATGTGTAGAATTTTATATGAAACCATGTCCAGAAAACGTCTTAAGAATTTTTGTTAAGTCAAAATTAAGAAATTACCTATTAGAAGTTTAATATTACCGGTATTCAGTTTGTATACATTTATTAGTAACAAATGTAGACCATAAAAAATGTAGTTATATAACAAATTTGTAACATAAAAATGTTCTAATAAATATGCAAATTCCTTGTAGGTCTAAAGCCCATCGTCAAAACAATATCCTAAAGCAACTTAAAGTTAAACAAAGAACTACATTAAAAGTAATAAAATAAATCACTTACCATTACAGGTTAATGGTCCCGTCTTCTATTAATAATAAACACTTAATATTTATTTTTAATATTTAATAAATATTTTAAATAAGACGTTCTAAAATGTAACTTTCCTGGTCTTAATTGCTGCAAAGTCGGTTATTAAATCACTATAATCTAAAGATGAAGCAATGTTGTTTTATAATGGAAAGCATCGCTAGATTTGATACCCTGTCCTGAGATATTGTTGACCATATTTACGATTTAATCAATTTAAGTTTACTAAATGATCTTTCACAAGAAGACACGGACACTGGTAAAGTAAGAAAACATTTTTAAAGCTGTTGCTAGTGTTTTATAGGCTTCTAATCCCATTGAAGAAATGTATTGTAGCAGTCCCTGAGGTGTAAAGTTCATTTGTTAATTAATTAACTATTCAGTTGTTAGTTAATTATAAGTTAACCGTTGCCCTTTTTAATAAAAGTATGACGTCTTTCAAGTCACTGAACAATTCTTCACTGTTTAGGTTATATGGATACTGTTTTGCAAGCACTGTGCACTTAGTATTGATTTGGGAAAGCTGTTCCTTAAAATGTGTATCCCCATCATTTACGTACGCCTCAAATTTACAGAGGAACCCAAAGCGTTTTTCTAACTCTTTTATGTTAGAGAAACGGCTTGAAATTTCCCATATCTTATAGAGCAGCACCGAGAACATGGTCTACATTGCTGCTAGTAATATTCTGTCCTTCATCACCTGTAATTTCAAGACTGCACGATGCAACATCAACCACGGTACTAGAACCAACTGAATCTTGTAACTGTACTTTGACACTTTCACAGTTTGAAGTATTCACATCGTTAACTTTACTGTATTTATCAACAGCCTCGTCACTAACAACATCCATTTTATGATAGCAAGTTGATTCCTTGTTAATTTTTGACACGCATGGTTTGATTTTCCTTGAATAAAAGACTTCATAAACTCTTTGGATCTTGTTGTAGCTCTTAATCTTTCTTCCCTCCTCTTCCGATACTGGGCGCCACTGAGTTTACTTCGTTTCATATCAGCTTCAAATAAAATTCAAAAAAATTTATTTTCAATAATAGTATTAATATGATGACATACACATGAAGTAATATAGATATACCCACAAGAAGCACAAACCAAAAACAAACCGCACACTCAAGATCCTGATAAACAACTGATAATCAACACGTTCGCTGCATCGAACTGGGAAGAACTGAACATACGTAGCCGACGTAACGTTTATCTGTATAACTAATATCTGTACAAAGCTAATACTGTATGATTATCAGTTTTCCTTTATGGCACAACAAATCACTAACAAAGTTGCAAAAAATATTGAAGACAGCAAGTGAATACAAAGAGCATGAACACTGATACAAACCGTACTGACTAAACGTCTACTCATCACTCGCATGCAAGATAACAAAACTCATTTAAA
This sequence comes from Magicicada septendecula, assembly GCA_034769895.1. Classification (NCBI taxonomy): domain Eukaryota; kingdom Metazoa; phylum Arthropoda; class Insecta; order Hemiptera; family Cicadidae; genus Magicicada; species Magicicada septendecula. Next base: position 117,490,987 of record CM068371.1, read on the forward strand.
ACAGCATGTACTGTTTAAAAACACCGAGATAAGAAAGCGCATAGACTAAACATCTGTCGCCAACTATGGCCTAATGAACACAGAGAATGAAATACTGTATTGTGCAGAGAGGGACAAAGGGCCTCTGTTATAGCGTAATTTGTTATCATAATGAACCGTAAGTACGATTCTTGAGTATAAATAGACTAAGACTGTTTATCATGCAAGGTATGACAACAGATACGCTAGCTGGTTATGCTTCCTTTATGAAAGGAATAGTGATATCAAAGAAACAAGTTGTTTGTACTTTTATAAACTGAAAACAATTTTTTCAAGTCTTGCTCACTTTGCCGCCCAGGGCAGCTGCCCCCTATCTATGCCTCTGAGTGTATCCTTGCATAGAAGTGGCTTAAAAAATTAAAAGCGACAAAAATTAAACAAATATACTGAAAATATAAATTATTCCATTTTAATGGCAGTACACCCCATTTTAAGGCTGCCATCCTCATGTGACTTCTACCAGGAATCCAGGATTAATTCCTCTCTCTCTCTCTCTCTCTCTCTCTCTCTCTCTCTCTCTCAACTTCTAACAACAACATCCTCCTACAGTCATTTGTTACACTGTTTCCCCACTGCACCTCTTTTATTTGTTTTCCCATTGGTTCACCTTTATAGATCTTTTTTTGGCACTCTGTGTCATATAAATATAACATTACTAATAAATGTAAATTACTAAAGAATAAAAAGAAATTGAATTTAAGTGTGTCAAATTTAGACACGACAAAATAAAACAGGACACAAAACAACAAAACACTGTTTTAAGTATGTCAAAACAGGACATATCCACCAGCACTGAAACGTAAACCTAGATCTAAAATTCTTTCATTAATCAATTTGATCGATTTTGCACATTTCTATCCTTTTTCAGCATGCTTCACCCCAGATGATTTCAACCAAACTTACATATAAACACACACACACACACACAATTTATAGTTAATAGTTCTATCTTTCAATGTAGACTAAATTACTTAACAGGAACAATTCAAATATTTAAAGGAAATTTCAGTATCAAATAATTTACTTGTTGTCCCTTATGAAACATAATATTCTAGAGAGCACCTTATAGATATTCTCTATAGACATTACATATTTCTTCTTCAATGTTAAAATCAGATATTCTTTGCTGCAAATTAGACTACTAGATTATTAAATCTGTCCTAGTTTTTTTTGCTATTTATTTATAGATAGATTATGTAGAATAATCATGAACCAAAGTTACCTGAAAAAATAAGTGATGAACCAAGCAATGCCTTCTTATGCACATCCAAAATTTGCACACCACAATATCCAATTATAGTGGCTGACCACATTTTAAATTGTAATACTTACAATGTGTAAATAGATCACTCAAGACATGCAATTTCACATTTTACTTTCATTGTATAAGGAGAAACAGAGATGCACCCAAGGTAAAGAACAGGAACAAAATGTTTCTATTCACTGACCATGTCCTATAGCATAATAGAGGAGAAACCATATTGAAACTTGATCTTATACAAAGAAAATGAGATGTGTTTATTGTCTGTGTTCTTTGTTTAGCACACCGTGCAGTTTTTGCACTTGTTATTCACATCCAGGAATGTTTTCTCAAGTATTTCCAATTTTTATTAACATGCTGATTCCTTTCCCCAGAATATATCAATTTACAACAATGGTGGAAATCTCAGGTGAAAAAACTATTTGTTACATATGGTCTCTGAGACTAGTAAACATTACATATGTTACTGACAAAGCCGTTACTTATAACACTATTTTTTTGTATTTTCTGTACGACAATAAATTATGCCTTTTAGAATACACAAGTGCCAACTAAAAGATTAAATTAAGTTTGTTATCTGAAACTCCAAGAAAAATTCATACATTTAGTAACCTTGACATTTAATAATAAAAACTTGAAAAACTTATTAAATAAAAATTTAATAATAAAAATCTCTGCCGACTAATTTGTTTAGCTTACCAAAAAATGTTTTACATGATCTCACCACAAATAAAGTTACCAAAAAGAATCAACACACAAATACATACTTTAATTATATCTGATTTTTGGTATGAAAAACAACAGCACTCATTAAACACAATTCGCATCTCTTGAAAAAAGCTCTTTTCCAAAATAGATTTTTCATGTTAAATCAAAATTTCTGCCTTAAGTTGTAATTGGTTCTGATAGTTAACATGAACTTCACCATCCATCAGTCATTTCTTAAAGACATTGAAAATTAAGAGATGAAGTAAAGCTTATACAATAAATATTATAAGGAACTGCTATAAAAGGTACTAACTGAGCATTTAAATTAGAACTCTTTCAGTAAGTGTGTACAACACAAGCATCCCCTAAGTCTTTGCACTCTACAAAAATGTTAGTTATTTCCATTAAAATATAGAAATCATTTCATTATTATTTATTCTTAGTTTTTATTCTCCATGACATGTTCAATGTAACTTGAGTTTACATGTAAGTCACTGTTTTTTCACTAAGGAATACTAACTTTTAGCTTACAATTTTTCTAAAACTCTTATCTAAAAATTAGTGTTCTGTAGTTGAAAATAGTATTATGCATTATTATTTTATGTTTGAAATAAAACATCCACTGTTCACATGGTAGTTATTACTATGCTATGTTTGACTCAGGTTTCAATAATTAGTGATCTCATTGCCTTAGCATGCCCAACAGCTCAATCCAGGGCCGCCAAGAGGGGGGGGCAACCGGGGCAGTTTGGCCTGGGCCCCGGCCCCGAAGGGGGCCCCCGATGCCTAAGTGCATCCCATCAGAGATGGGAATGGGATTGGAAATGACAATTGATGATCAAGCTAGCAAAAATGAAATTAGTGAATAAGCTAGTTCAGTGCACCCTAGTAGAAAAACAGTGATCAACGGGGCTGCATAGCTTGCGCTGATTCCCGCTAGGTTACTCTGTAACCAACAGCAAACTAGAACAAAGTCTTCATGTGCTGAAAACAACAGAGTGAGTCGAATTCGTTTCGTTGCAAAACGTACTGTGTTTTGAAGCTATATCTGTTGTTTATAGTTTAACTGTTATTTTTGGTACCTTTATCGATTTACACTGTAAAGTGAAAAATTGTCAAGACACGTTGAAAATCAATCAACAGCTAAAGGAATCCAGATTACGGAAGAAAACAAGATTTCATGACACAGGTGTTGAGGACAAGGAACACACTTTCAAGTTGCCTGAAGAAAGACTTACAGTACAAATTTTCAACCCGGCCTTAGACATTCTTTTGATGCAACTGAAAGACTTGGCAGAAAGAATGTCAGAATTTTCAAGACTTTTTCGCCGATATTGACTCCACCTACTGCAAAAGAACAAGAACACGGTTCGAATGAACAAAATGGAAATTCCAAAAAAGAACATGTTTTCAGTGACAAAGAGATACAAGAACAAGCTGAAGAACTTGCATCAGCTTATCCTGCAGACTTGAAAAAAGATGAACTGAGTGCTGAGCTTTCTCTTTTTTACGAAGTTTGTAAAGAGTCAAAGCTATGTGTAAGTGGTCATATTTCTTCAGCTCTAAAACTTTTGAACATAATTTTCAAAAAGTGATTGGAGTCCATCTTTCCTCAAATCTGCACGGCTCTTCGTTTGCTGATAGTGGCACCAGTGTCTGTTGCATCTGGCGAGAGAGCTTTTAGTAAACTTATGTTGATTAAGAACCGTTTGTGGTCAACAACAAATGAGGACAGACTAAATCACTTGTTAATGTTAAGTATTGAACACGAAATCGCTGACAGATTGTCTTTTGAAAACGAAGTAAATGATTTTGCTGCAATGAAGGCTAGAAAACGTTTTTAATTTTCACTACTGTGCAATGTTAGGTTTTTGAGCTTTCTAAGCTTGATATTCAGCATTTGTTTTTTTTCATAAAACATTTAAAATTGCATTGCTAAACTGAAAGATGTAAGTTAAAAGCAGCTTCTTTGGAAAAAATATTAAAAAAAGCTTGAAACTAAGAATTATTGTGTATGTATAAAAGTAAAAATTACCTCTGTATGTATTAATAAAACTTACTTTAATTTTTTTAAATGTTTTAATTTGCCCTGAAATAGTTGATGGGACAAGAGATAAGTAGTATCACTTAGGGAATCGTTTAGGAGGGTAGGCCTGCTACAGGCTATAGGGCTAAAATGTTAAAGAATGTAGAATGAGGAAGAGCAGCAGTGGAAGAGTGTTGGTTAGGCCGTTGGGATGGGAAGTGATAGCTGATGGGGGGCCCCAACTCAAAATTTGTCCCGGGCCCCCAAATTTCTCTCGGCGGCCCTGGCTCAATCATCGGAACTGTGTGTTTACACACTGTACCTCTGATCTCCTTAAATGAACCATAGAATTTGTCTGAGGAGGCGCTACCATTATCTTATCCAACCAACACTGTCCCATGAGTTTCACCAATATCATAAAAGAAAGCTCAAGGAGTAACTTCTTTCCAGTGCAAACACTAAAATATCGGTATGGAGAACCATACATGACTTCCATATTCTAAGATTTATATTTAAAATCATTTTCAGCCAAACAGCCAGGCTGTGTCATACCTGCCTTTCTATTGCTGTATTAAATGAAAAATATTATATTACATTAAAATGAAAAAATTATAATTTTATTGCCTGGCAACAAAATTATTTTATTTTTAACAATTACCATTGTTTCAAAAAGTTTAAATAAATTTTCAAGTACTTTACTCTTGTTAAAACGTAAAAGGTTGCAGGTAAACTACCCCTTCCCCTTAACCGATCTTCACCAAAATCGAAAGTCATTGAGACCTCTACAATTCAGGGACGTATGCAAAAAATTATTTGATTCTGTTTCAATTTGCGGCTGTTATCGTTTGCCATAGAAAATACGCTTGATAAAAAAACGTTGCAGGTAAACTACCCCTTCCCCTCAACCGATCTTCACCAAAAACAATAGGTCTTGAGTACTCTACAAATCAGGGCTGTATGCAAAACATTATTTGATTCTGTTTGAATTTGCGGCTGTTATCGTTTGCCATAGAAAATACCCTTGTTAAAAAAACGTTGCAGGTAAACTACCCCTTTCCCTCAACCGATCTTCACCAAAAACAATAGGTCTTGAGAACTCTACAATTTAGGGCTGTATGCAAATAATCGTTTGATTCTGTTTGAATTTGCGGCTGTTATCGTTTGCCATAGGAAATACCCTTGTTAAAACATAAAACGTTACAGGTAAACTACCCCTTTCCCTTAACCGATCTTCACCAAAAACAATAGGTCTTGAGAACTCTACAATTCAGGGCTGTATGCGAAACATTATTTGATTCTGTTTGAATTTGCGGCTGTTATCGTTTGCCAAAAAAAAAAAAATTTCCCTTGATAAAAAAAAACCGTTGCAGGTAAACTACCCCTTTCCCTCAACCGATCTTCACCAAAAACAATAGGCCGTGAGTACTCTACAAATCAGGGCTGTATGCAAAAAATTATTTGATTCTGTTTGAATTTGCGGCAGTTATCGTTTGCCATAGAAAAAAAAATCTACAGACAGACACACAGACAGATGACAGACAGACACACAGACACTTTTCGGAAAACGACTTTTTTTCATGTTTTGAGTGTAGTAGAATCAGAATCTGCAATAATCTCGAACACGATTTTTTTTGCCATCATCATACCTTAAGGATGGAAGTAAAATATCGGTATGGAGAACCATACATGACTTCCATATTCTAAGATTTATATTTAAAATCATTTTCAGACAAACAGCCAGGGAAGGAATTTTAACAAAAAAATACTTGTTTGTTGCCAATAACGTAGTACACATATAAAAAAAAAATTATCCCCTCCCCCTTCAACTATAATTTTGATTTATAGAAAATTACCCCCAGCCCGTTCAACTAGCCTCTTCATTTATAGATATTTCATCTACGTTTCTACAGTGGATTATTAAGATCTTATCAGGATACTTTATCAAAATTAAGTACTTTACTCATGTTACAACAAAAAATGTTTCAGGTAAACTGCCCTTTCCCCGTAACCGATCTTCACCAAAATCAACAGACATTGAGTTCTCTATAGCTCAGGCACATATGTAAAAAATTATTTGATTCTGTTTGAATTTACGGCAGTTATGGTTCGTCATATAAAAAATTACCCATGTTAAAACATACAACATGAGATTTATAAAACATATCTAAGATTTATATTTAAAATCATTTTTGAAATAAAATATTTTCATAGAACCTACTAACGCTGGGGAAATCTGAGGAGCCAATCAGAGTTGGGCCTACCTGTCACTCTGCTGAATTTGGTGGAAAGCTCTGTCACTGTCGTCAAAGTATCAGCCTTGACAGGGTCCTCTTTTTCTGCAAAATGGGAGAGGCTTGAGATGGAGTGAGTGACATGGTCCCCACCTCAATGAAGAACCCATTGTTTTATAAAAATATATTTAAATTTTGAAAACTGAAAATTCTTTTCTTGTTGTAAATATTTATATTTTATAATCAAAATGACTTTATTTTTGTTACCTGGCAACAAAATTATTTTATTTTAAACAATTACCATTGTTTCAAAAAGTTTAAATAAATTTTCAAGTACTTTACTCTTGTTAAAACGTAAAAGGTTGCAGGTAAACTACCCCTTTCCCTTAACCGATCTTCACCAAAATCGAAAGTCCTTGAGATCTCTACAATTCAGGGATGTATGCAAAACATTATTTGATTGTTTGAATTTGCGGCAGTTATCGTTTGCCATAAAAAAAAAAGTTGCAGGTAAACTACCCCTTCCCCTCAACCGATCTTCACCAAAAACAATAGGTCCTGAGTACTCTACAAATCAGGGCTGTATGCAGAAAATTATTTGATTCTGTTTGAATTTGCGGCTGTTATCGTTTGCCATAGAAAATATCGGTATGGAGAACCATACATGACTTCCATATTCTAAGATTTATATTTAAAATCATTTTCAGCCAAACAACCAGGCTGTGTCTTACCTGCCTTTTTATTGCTGTATTAAATGAAAAATATTATATTACATTAAAATGAAAAAATTATAATTTTATTGCCTGGCAACAAAATTATTTTATTTTTAACAATTACCATTGTTTCAAAAAGTTTAAATAAATTTTCAAGTACTTTACTCTTGTTAAAACGTAAAAGGTTGCAGGTAAACTACCCCTTCCCCTTAACCGATCTTCACCAAAATCGAAAGTCATTGAGACCTCTACAATTCAGGGACGTATGCAAAAAATTATTTCATTCTGTTTGAATTTGCGGCTGTTATCGTTTGCCATAGAAAATACGCTTGATAAAAAAACGTTGCAGGTAAACTACCCCTTCCCCTTAACCGATATTCACCAAAAACAATAGGTCTTGAGTACTCTACAAATCAGGGCTGTATGCAAAACATTATTTGATTCTGTTTGAATTTGCGGCTGTTATCGTTTGCCATAGAAAATACCCTTGTTAAAAAAACGTTGCAGGTAAACTACCCCTTTCCCTCAACCGATCTTCACCAAAAACAATAGGTCTTGAGAAATCTACAATTCAGGGCTGTATGCGAAACATTATTTGATTCTGTTTGAATTTGCGGCTGTTATCGTTTGCCAAAAATAAAAAATTTCCCTTGATAAAAAAAACCGTTGCAGGTAAACTACCCCTTCCCCTCAACCGATCTTCACCAAAAACAATAGGTCGCGAGTACTCTACAAATCAGGGCTGTATGCAAAAAATTATTTGATTCTGTTTGAATTTGCGGCAGTTGTCGTTTGCCATAGAAAATACGCATGATAAAAAACGTTGCTGGTAAACTACCCCTTCCCCTCAACCGATCTTCACCAAAAACAATAGGTCTTGAGTACTCTACAAATCAGGGCTGTATGCAGAAAATTATTTGATTCTGTTTGAATTTGCGGCTGTTATCGTTTGCCATAGAAAATACCCTTGTTAAAAAAACGTTGTAGGTAAACTACCCCTTTCCCTTAACCGATCTTCACCAAAAACAAAAGGTCTTGAGAACTCTACAATTTAGGGCTGTATGCAAATAATCTTTTCATTCTGTTTGAATTTGCGGCTGTTATCGTTTGCCATAGGAAATACCCTTGTTAAAACATAAAACGTTACAGGTAAACTACCCCTTTCCCTTAACCGATCTTCACCAAAAACAATAGGTCTTGAGAACTCTACAATTCAGGGCTGTATGCGAAACATTATTTGATTCTGTTTGAATTTGCGGCTGTTATCGTTTGCCAAACAAAATTACCCTTGCTAAAAAAAAACCGTTGCAGGTAAACTACCCCTTTCCCTCAACCGATCTTCACCAAAAACAATAGGTCGCGAGAACTCTGCAAAACCGGGCTGTATGCAAAAAATTATTTGATTCTGTTTGAATTTGCGGCAGTTATCGTTTGCCATAGAAAAAAAATCTACAGACAGACAGACACACAGACAGACAGACAGACAGACACACAGACACTTTTCGGAAAACGACTTTTTTTCATGTTTTGAGTGTAGTAGAATCAGAATCTGCAATAATCTCGAACACGATTTTTTTTGCCATCACCATACTTCCATTCCTTAAGGAATATGGAAGTAAAAACCCTTGTTAAAAAAACGTTGTAGGTAAACTACCCCTTTCCCTTAACCGATCTTCACCAAAAACAATAGGTCTTGAGAACTCTACAATTTAGGGCTGTATGCAAATAATCTTTTGATTCTGTTTGAATTTGCGGCTGTTATCGTTTGCCATAGGAAATACCCTTGTTAAAACATAAAACGTTACAGGTAAACTACCCCTTTCCCTTAACCGATCTTCACCAAAAACAATAGGTCTTGAGAACTCTACAATTCAGGGCTGTATGCGAAACATTATTTGATTCTGTTTGAATTTGCGGCTGTTATCGTTTGCCAAAAAAAAAATTTCCCTTGATAAAAAAAAACCGTTGCAGGTAAACTACCCCTTTCCCTCAACCGATCTTCACCAAAAACAATAGGTCGTGAGTACTCTACAAATCAGGGCTGTATGCAAAAAATTATTTGATTCTGTTTGAATTTGCGGCAGTTATCGTTTGCCATAGAAAAAAAAATCTACAGACAGACACACACACAGACACTTTTCGGAAAACGACTTTTTTTCATGTTTTGAGTGTAGTAGAATCAGAATCTGCAATAATCTCGAACACGATTTTTTTTGCCATCACCATACTTCCATTCCTTAAGGAATATGGAAGTAAATATTGGTATGGAGAACCATACATGACTTCCATATTCTAAGATTTATTTTTAAAATCATTTTCGAAATGGAATATTACCATAGAAACTACTTCTTTCTACTTACTGCTTCAGCCTTAACCACAGTACTGTGGTCACTAACATATACCACCTCACGTTATCGCACTCGATTTTCACTGATGATGGAAGTCAATGGCATTGCCGAAACGTCTGGTTTTGTAGAAAACATTGGACTACGGCCAAATATCCCGGGAAGAAATTTTAACAAAAACTACTTCTTTGTTGCCGATAACGTTGTACACATATATATAAAAAATATACATAAAATTAATGGCTTGTATAAGTTAATGATTGATCTCCATTAAGTAGTGCTCAAGTTTCCAAAGTTTTAATATTATGATGTCCGTAATTAAAACATCAGAGCAGGTTTAGTGTGTATGAGGGTTCACCGTGGACAAAAATTTTCAACATTTCCTATTGAGCGTTGCTTAGAATAAATCTGCGAATCTACAGTGTACGTTTCACAGAACAAACACGCGGAAAAGAAGGAGCGCTCCGAAGTCACTCATGGACCCTCAGCATCTTGCAGAGGGTTCATTCCCTAAAGACGAAAAGTCTGTCTATGAATCGTTCCTCTGTAAACACGTGCAGTTACACTGCCCAGCGATCCACAGGAAGCAAATCGCTATCCACGCTGGACACTTTTTCGGCTTGCATGCGTTATGTTGGTATGGGTTCGGCACTTTCCATTTAAAAACCGTGCAAATGTAAGAAAATAAACATGAATGAGGCCAGAAATAACGCGAATTGTGTGTGTGTGTGTGTGTGTCTTCCCTGCCTTTTTATTGCGGTAGTGATAATAATAAAATGGAAACGTAAACAGTACATAACTGAGATATGCTTGCCTGCCACGCACGATATATTTTCTCTTATACATGACTAGCAGAATACCCGTGCTTCGTTACGGAGTTTCACGTTGTACGTAATGAAAATGTTAGTTTAATTAATAATAAAGTTTAATTAAAGTAAGCTTCTTAAAAATAAATAGCTGTTGCCCACAACTTCGTTCGCGTGGTCTTCAATTTAATGCGATAATATATTTAGAACAGAATCTATTCTATTGGGTTGCCATAGTAACCAGATCTAATAGTTTTTTAAGACCGCAAAGGACCCCCCAGAGGATCGTATCGAAAAAAACACCTGTCCTATGTTGGTTCTCCCGTTGCGTAAAATATTTGTGCCAAGTTTGGTTGAAATCGGTCCAATGGTTTAGGTGGAGACGTGGAAGACCCCAAAGGACCCCCCAAAGGATCGTATCGAAAAAAACACGTATCCTATGTTGGTTCTCCCGTTGCGTAAAATATTTGTGCCAAGTTTGGATGAAATCGATACAGTGGTTTAGGAGGAGATGTGGAAGAAACCTTCGCGGACATGCGCACAACAACTCACCGAAGTTTCATCGCAATCGGATGAATGGTATAGGAACGCATACGGGACAAACAAAGAAACATTCATTTTATATATAAGATGTAAACTATACCACTTACTTGACATAAACCGTGATAGCTAAGCTAATGTACAACATATATGTATTAATTATACACATAAATGTTCATCGATAGACACTCTATCTATTGGCGAAAACTTGAATAAAATCCGTTCAGTACTTCCTGAGATTAGCGATTTCAAACACAGAGAGAAAACGGACCGACGTTACTTTATACTATGTACAGATTTACATTAAAATGAAAAAATTATAATTTTATTGCCTGGCAACAAAATTATTTTATTTTCAACAATTACCATTGTTTCAAAAAGTTTAAATGAATTTTCAAGTACTTTACTCTTGTTAAAACGTAAAAGGTTGCAGGTAAACTACCCCTTCCCCTTAACCGATCTTCACCAAAATCGAAAGTCCTTGAGACCTCTACAATTCAGGGACGTATGCAAAAAATTATTTGATTCTGTGTGAATTTGCGGCTGTTATCGTTTGCCATAGAAAATACGCTTGATAAAAAAACGTTGCTGGTAAACTACCCCTTCCCCTTAACCGATCTTCACCAAAAACAATAGGTCTTAAGTACTCTACAAATCACGGCCGTATGCAAAAAATTATTTGATTCTGATTGAATTTGCGGCTGTTATCGTTTGCCATAGAAAATACCCTTGTTAAAAAAAGTTGCAGGTAAACTACCCCTTCCCCTTAACCGATCTTCACCAAAAACAATAGGTCTTAAGTACTCTACAAATCACGGCCGTATGCAAAAAATTATTTGATTCTGATTGAATTTGCGGCTGTTATCGTTTGCCATAGAAAATACCCTTGTTAAAAAAAGTTGCAGGTAAACTACCCCTTTCCCTCAACCGATCTTCACCAAAAACAATAGGTCTTGAGAACTCTACAATTTAGGGCTGTATGCAAATAATCTTTTGATTCTGTTTGAATTTGCGGCTGTTATCGTTTGCCATAGGAAATACCCTTGTTAAAACATAAAACGTTACAGGTAAACTACCCCTTTCCCTTAACCGATCTTCACCAAAAACAATAGGTCGTGAGAACTCTACAATTCAGGGCTGTGTACGAAACATTATTTGATTCTGTTTGAATTTGCGGCTGTTATCGTTTGCCAAAAAAAAAAAATTTCCCTTGATAAAAAAAAACCGTTGCAGGTAAACTACCCCTTTCCCTCAACCGATCTTCACCAAAAACAATAGGTCGCGAGTACTCTACAAATCAGGGCTGTATGCAAAAAATTATTTGATTCTGTTTGAATTTGCGGCAGTTATCGTTTGCCATAGAAAAAAAATCTACAGACAGACACTTTTCGGAAAACGACTTTTTTTCATGTTTTGAGTGTAGTAGAATCAGAATCTGCAATAATCTTGAACACGATTTTTTTTGCCATCACCATACTTCCATTCCTTAAGGAATATGGAAGTAAAAAGGGGTGAACCAGACAAGGTGTCCCAAATCCATTATTATAGAGTTATTCTATACTGTAATTCAGAACATTTCACTGTTTTGTATCAGTTATTACAGTCAACATAGAGAAAATAGTAAACCAATGCTACTACGTTTTTAATGTTTTTGGTCTCTGTTTTGAAACCTCAAGAGATACTGACATTTTTTTATTTAACTTGGTTATCAAAGTTCTTAACAAAATGTACCACATGAAAAGGACAATTTTGAGAACTGAAAAGAGAAGAATGTATCAGAGGATAATTATCCTCACACACTCAAAGAAACTATCACAAACTTGAAGAACATGTAATGCTTTGGTCGGAAAGTTCTCGCCAAATTGTCTGATTTACTTTTCCATTGATACTGCTAATGACTTATGGCTCCTTCCATTTTTATAAGGCCCAACTCTTTCTTGTCACTTAAGAGAACTGTGAATCTATCCACAATACAGTTAAGGGCCTCAAACACACCTGAAGGATTGGCAAAAGTACTGGCAACCTCAAAACATCAACATCATGAGAAAAATCTTGATTTTAACTCCTGGTCCTGGTAACTTACAGTCAAATAATGGGATGTAGACAGACATCCGGTAACAACCTTCTAGGACTTCTAGAGATTCTGATGTGTAATTTTCTTATTTCATTTGTCGGTCACAAATTCTTGGTTTCTGTTTCATCTCTACATCGAGTTTCTGGGCCATATCTTCAATCTTGATATAAACATTATGAAAATGCTTTTCATCTTGTTTCCATTGTTCTTCTAGAATGCCCAGAAGGTGTCTCACCACCTCAGCAGCTCTAGATAATTCAGTTTCTTACTGAAGAATAATACCGAGTGGAAGAGTCAGAGATAATAAATGTCAGTAAGGCAGAACAAGCCTATAATGAACTTGCATTCACACACTGCAGTAATTAGAATGTTTGCTTTACTACCTGTTTTCTTGGCCTTTCATTCAGAAATCCTCTTTAATGCAGTGAGACATTGTTCACTCCACTTTATTTTACATAAATGTGATATTTATTTCCTATGAAGTGTTGAAGAGCCATATCTCTTTGAGGGTAAGGAAACGGGTCCTTCAAAATACTCACACAATATTTTCAATTACCTGAACTTTAAAAGCTTTAGACAATCTGATGTATAGTCTGTGAGTGTAACAGAGTGCCATTATAGCATTACTAGCAAGCAACTTCTTGGATTTCTTTTCCAGCCCCATGATTAGAAAGCATAACTGTGAATCCATCTGTTTCAGTGCCTATAAATCTGGAAATAGGCAAATACTCCATTTCTCTCAGTACGTATATTTCCCAAAAGTTTTGCTGCTAAGACATGCCCTAACAGCACCCTTTTGTGCTCAATGTCCACCCTAAGTTTTAACATTGCCTTAAAATTATCCTTGTTAGATGTTGCAGAAAATTCAATATCAACTGTAATATTGTCTTGATGGCCACAAAGAGGGCTGTCTGTCTCCCAAGATCTATAAACCATGGGCAAAATTCACAAAAGAAGCCTTTCTTTATATCTGACACAACAAGCCATTCTGAGAATGTCTGTAGACGAGTTAGATCGACATACTTCTTAATGACTTTACTTGATACAGTTCTTGTAGAAAATGGAAAATTATAATTAATTTGAGAAAACCAAATTAAATTTAATCAAAATTAATTTAATTTTCTAATAGTCATTGTTGTGTAGTTATTGGTATTCTGGCCAATGTAGTATCCAATGCCATTGAATGATGAACCTAAACCTGAAGATCTAATTGAACTGCTTAGTGTTGTAGTACAACCAGTTTTAAAAGTTGCGATTAAAGGCTCTGAAGCTGAAGAAAAAGAAGGCACTTGAGGGACTGACAGAATACTTTTTGAGGTCTCTAAAGCTGTCAAGGATGGAAGAGGTTAAAAACCGATTTACTATTTGAAGTCTATTGAATTTGTAAAGTGTGTTTGAATGAATGGTAAATAGGCTGCTGATGCAGTCTGGAAAAGACTTTATGAATCCTCATTGTGGTCTGTCCATAGCTTTTTCTTAGGCTGTTTGAAGAAAGTTGGGGATCAAACTTCGAGTGGACCAATGAACCTGATACCAGACAAAAGCATGCAATAGAAGTCACCTACTTACTCGAAGGTGTTTTTATTCTAAACTCAAATTTTTGTTTGTATTACACTAAATATTTTATTTGATCTAATTTTAATCAATTTGTTCTGTTCAACATGGAATTAACAAATCTCCAATTATTTATTTTGAAGTTTGATTTCGGACACAATTGTCTTTCTTTATATAAGAGAGCTTAGCACATGATAGGCCTATTTAGAATACTTCAATAAAAGTATTGAGATTTTTTAATATGATTTACACACCTCACTTACAAGAAATGTTTCTAAGCAAATTTTATTAATTTTGACCATAAAATAGTTATTTTATTGAGTGGAGGTGGAAATATGTCCATACCCATAAATTCTTCCTTTTTATACATAAAGGTCAAAAAGTATTAATGTTCAGGAGTGTGACCACATTAGATGTAAACTTTTCAACAAAATTGTTAGCAAACAAATATTGCTATCCAACGTAATTAGTTCTACATAAATTCTGTATTTTTTTATATTAAATAACTTAAAATCTTTTTATATTTACCTTTATTTTATTATAACACCAATATATATGTACTTTAAGGTGACAGCATGTATCCTGATCTCATCAATAAGCATGCCTACTGGTACCTTGTTACTGTCTTCGTATAAAATGAGGTCTTTCACCATCCTCTAAAACAGCTCTAAAGACTTATCGCTTTTTCATATCTTAACCAAAGTCTACCCTTAGTTGTGTTGTTCTTGTATTAGTATTATAGCTTAGTATCACTAAATTTTGACAGTTACCTTAATACCTTACATATCAAGTCATACAAAAACTAATTCACTACAGAAGTTCTTGATTTTGTAGACAATGTCATCCTTGGTTTTTCAACTGTACTAGGTCTAAATATTTTTATGCTGTTTCAAAAAGTTTTTATAAATAACACAAATTGTATAATTCATACCTGAAATAATCATGTTAAGTAAGAGTTAGAAACTAGTTGGTCAGGTACAGCACAACATTCACTGTGTGTGGGTGAATGTATTCCTTCCGCCACGCATCAGCTGTAGATGGTTTGGTCTTTGAAATGACGCAGAAGTCAAACTGTGGATTAGACCTACTAATTTCCAAACAATTAAACAGTTTTAATGTCTACAAATATGAAGATCAGTAACAATTTTATGAAACAGTACTCATGTTGCCCATGCAGTACTCATGTACACTTTATATTTTGATGCCTTCTTGTTTCTTGTTCAGTGAATGTTTGCTTTACAAAACCATTTCATCTGAAGTGACCACTTGGCAGATCCTCCTCTATGGATCTGCGCCTGCCTTCAGTTGTTTTATAAAGCACAGTTTGATCAGCAAATCTAGTCACTTGTTTTTAATGCAATCAAACATATTGTAAATAAAATGCATACAACATACAACAAAATTAAAAAACATCACACTGAGACAAAGTTAGTATAACGATTCATATTAGTGTCCTATCTGAGCATTATATGAAAGTGTTAGACTGTACAAGTATAGCGCCGTAAGCAAGAGAGAGAGAGCGTATAATCGCAGCCATCTCACTCTAACCTCGTCACAGCGACGTCCGCTACCGGTACAAACATGAAACTTTACTCAATTCAAATTATCAGTTCAACCTGCAATAACTTCAAAACTAATAAATGTACGGCAATTCTGAAAACAGCATTGTGTTCAGCAAGTAAAGCTTTATAAGTAGCCGCAATCTCAGTTAATATAATTAACAATTGAAGAAGTTATATGGAAGACGAACGCCAAAAGGAATAACAAGAGAATTATGCTACATAGGAATTAGGTGTTTTCACACACACAGATAAAGACCTAAGCAACAATATTCTGTGGTCAGATCTTAGAAAACACATTTGCAAATACCTGTAATCAATCAATTTGCAAACACAGGAAGTACGATTTTGACTAGAAATTCTCTGCCGTTTCAAACCTGTCATGGTGTGTTTGCTCGACCTGTTCGAGATTGTCGAGACTGGAAAAACGTATGATTTATTTGAACAACCAATCAGAATCCCGTATTTAAAACAGACGCCAACTCAAACCGAGGGGTAGCGTTACTCTTTGTTCGGATCTGTAATGCGCTAGTCATGTATAAATTACGTGCAGAAATTTTATAATCACGCAAAAGTGTATTTAAGTAAGAAATTCGAGAAGTAGTCCGCAGTAGAGGAACTAGTACAGTTCAACAACACTCGCTGTGTAACACAATTTAATTAATTAAATTATTAATTAATTAATTTATAATCAGCCGTGAAGTGACCTGAGCAACAGAAAGTTACAGCATCTGTAATTGCCTGAGCATCTTCTACCGGATTGGTCAACATCATTTCTTCTGTGCTAAACCATCAAAAGGAGGACCTCTACGGATTCCTATCTTCGGTCGACGCATCAAACAGTAAGAAATAGATTCATTGATCAATGAAATAAGCACTAAACAAATAATAAAAAGCAATAAACAATTTTTAAAAGACACTAAGAATCACACACTTTGTATTTAATGTGTAAGAGTAGTCATAACATAGTATAGGAGTGTAGAATGAAAAGTGAGGTGTAGTACTGGACGTGCAAATTATTGCAGACCTGTTCTTTAGCACTGGTTTGGGAGATATCAATCTCTTAATTAAACCAGATAAGAGCAATAGGTCGTTTGAACGTCTTAATATTTACTTTTCACACTCACTCGTTAATTATAAGAGTTCGAGTAGCAATAAGACCTACAATTAACATTTTCAAGAAGTTTAAAAATAATTAAAACGTTAATTAAAATTACTCAAGCAAATTTTAAAGTGTTATTTGTAACGATTCCCCTTAAATCCACAATCACTGAACGAATCCTGAGAATTTGCGTCTCTATGCTCTGAGCTAAGCTGGAACCGTGCGTGTCATTAGTATCTGGGATTTGTTCTGGCGCCCAGGTAAAGTAATCTCACAGGTAAGTAACGTTTTATCTATCATTCAAAATATTAGATAAGAGCGTTAGATAAAAAGTAGCGTTGTATTAGATATACTTGCTCATGATGTGAATGTGACAGAACTGCCATTGTCACCTCATGTAGTTTTTTCTTCTGATAGTTCCTATCCATTTCGGATGTTGGCTATCATATAGACTATTTTAACTTTCTGTACTGCTGCACAGAATAAGTCAGTTGTATTCATGCCAAACCAGATCCTTAAATTTCTCAGCCATGAGATTCTCACTTACCCAACTCCTCTCTTTCCAAGAATTTTTCCCTGTAGTATGGACTGCAATAAGTAAAATCTCTGTTCATTTCTCATGAGATGTCCCAGATACTGAAGCTTTCTTATCTTCACCATGTTAATAACTTTCCTTTCTTTCTTCATCGTTCTAAGACCTTCAACATTAGTTATATGTGCTGTCCATGAAATGCTCAGCATTCTATGGGAAAGCCACATTTGAAAAGATTCCGAATTTTTTGGTTGTGGCTTCAGTCAAAGTCCAAGATTCTACACTGTAGAAGAGGACCGAGAATACGTAGCAGCATAAAAGTCTCATCTTTCTGTTTATTGTTAAATCGTCACTTTTGAATAAACTGGTCATTCTAGTGTACACTGCTCTTGCCTTTTCAATTCTGCTCTTTATTTTTTGAGAGTGGTCCCATTGTTCATTGACTATAGTACCAAGATATGTAAATTTGCTACACATTCAACTGGCCTTTGGTGCAGTTTGTGAACGTTCTTAACACAAACAATCATTAGCTTCGTTTTATTAACATTGATTGTATACCATATCTACAGTTGCTTTCTGTCACTCTATTCATTAGTTGTTGCAGCCCCTCTAAGCTATCTGAAAATATGAGGGTATCGTCCGCATAACATATGTTACTTATTCTTTCACCGTTCAGATTATTTATTCTACCACATCACATTCATCTAAAACTTCTCTAAAAATACCTTCCGAGTAGATGCTGAATAAAAGCAGAGATAGTATACATCCTTGTCTTACTCCACGCAGAATCTGTATCTCTTCAGTTTTCTCTTTATCTACTCTAACCACTGCAGATTGGTTCCAATACAGTGTAGCTATTATCCTTAGGTCTTTTCCATCTAATCCAATATTTTTCAGGATATCCATCATTTTTTGATGTTGGACTCGGTCAAAGGCCTTCTGGTGAACGATGAAACATGCAAAAACATCACAGTTTACATCTCTACATTGTTGGAATAGCACCTGAATACTGAATAAAGCCTCTTGTGTACCTACTGCGTCTCTGAAACCAAACTGTGTGGCTGATACTTGTTCTTCACAGATCGTGTATATTCTCTTGTGGATGATCTTGAGGAAGAGTTTGAGAAGGTGACTAATTAAGCTAATAGTTCTATATTCATCACACTGTTTTGCTCCTGCTCCTGTCAAGTTTGCCTTGTATTTTTGTCACGTGCAACAGCTAGCAGCCACTGTAACACTAATAAAGATAGTGGTGGTTTGTCTACATGGTTCCCTACTTTACAGAAGGGAACAGAAAAACTGGCTCCACACTAAATTGGATTGGTATGGTATGCTTGGATCAGAAAACAAATCAAATTTTCTGATAACATGTATTTCAGTGGTACTTGTTTTATATTTTTGTGATTGTGTAACTTCCAGAATAAGTGACAAAAGTAAATTAATTTACTGCAGTAATACTCAATTATTTATAACACTTTCAATAAACATTATTAGGGCACTGTGATGAAAGAAAAAGCCTACGAGGAAAACTAAGAGAACTCAACTGAACTTATGAAAATGATTTACTCGTGCTGCCTGTTTTTAGTTTTATTATAGCTGTCACAAGTGCCTCAAAAAAAAGCACTAAACAATGGATTGAACTGAAATATAATAAACAAATTAATCATGAAAAAGCAAAAGAAAATATGAACAACTTTTAAATTGCTAATAGTTCAGGTAAGTTATGTTTATGTTGCTGCTATCACTCATAAGCAATGCAAAATGATGTATCCACCCTCAGTGCTACTTGACACAAGTTCCCAGCCCACCAGCCCCACTGCAGTGTGTGGCCAAAATTCGTTTCTGTTCCAAAAGCTTCAGATTCTGACTGTCCCGTTCAGATCTGATCCAGATGCGGCAACCTTATGAACATTACTTGACAGTGCCATTTGCTAACAGTAGAACAGCATGTTTCAACAGAACAATTAACCTGATACTATTTACCTGTAACATGTCATACCTTGTGTTCATCAGTGTAAAAATTTATTTAGTTTTTGGTGTTATTACTTAATTACTGTGTTTATAAATTCACAAATGTTTTCACCATTAATAGTTTCAAATTATGAAACTACTACATGAGTTAGGGAAACCAAATCTCGTAGATAACTCAATAATTATAAATCCAGGATACTTGATTTATATCAGAATATATTATATAATTGATTTTAATTCATTCCCAAAGTGTGTTATAAAACTATACAAAAAGTATGAAAACTCACAAGCATTCAGTACATGGCACAATAAACTTTTTATTTCACAGAGTAAAAAAAATTTACAAAACGTTCATATTTATAAAGAATTTTGAAAAATAAGGTAAACACACATATTACTTAGTGAACAATTTTAATCCCATATTAAAAAAACTTCTAACAATTTAAACAAAATTTTGAAATTTGAATGTAATAATGAACAACTTAAAAAATTCCTTACTTGATCAGTAGTTCACCTCATCCTTATAGGCCAGTCAATTTGTACATAAAAAAAGGCTAAAATCGCAATAATTCATGTACTTCTAATTTTTTGATATGTTGTTAGGACCAGTACCAGTAGTGTGAATCCAAGTTTGCAGCTTCGAAAGACCTGTGCTAACTGCGTAATGCGTGAAAAACTGCAAACTTTTCGGACTTTTTTCAGTTTTTGCCTTATAACTCCTAAAGTATACGTTCTAGGGAAAAAGTTATAGATACCTTTTTTAAATTACATTAAATTCACAACAATTGGAGCCCAACCGCAGCTCTGTTTGTCCAATAGTTCCCGAGATATGGCACTTCAAAAATTGGCCATTTTTTCCAGTGAAAAAATTTTAGTTTTGGTTGAGTTTCGAGCCAAATATTGGGAAAAGTACTCATCCTACGGGGAAAGTCATGGAATGAATTTGTAGTAAATTTATTTAGCTTTAATTTAAGCACAGAACGACGCCTGCAGACCTAATAGTTCTTTCATTATTTGCAAAAAAACAAAAAATGGGAAAATTGGATTTTGGGAGAAATGGATCTAAACACTTACCATGACGATCTGTGGGAACTTGAAAGAAAAAAAAGGCATAAGACCACGTAAAAGGAATGAAATATGTATTTAATTGAATTAAATGTAATAAAATAACCATAAGATAATTTCAACTGAAACTTTGTGTGAACCCACAAAAGTCTAGAAATTGTTCTTATCTGGTGTAAGGACCTAACGTGGGTCTTCTCCCTCGTGCTCCTTCTAATAATAATATACAGTACCAATATAATGTAACAGATAGTTTAGAAATTAATATAGAACGAGATAACAGCGGTGAAGACGATTTGAGTAATAGTGACAGTCAGCTAATGGTGATAACAGTGATGGAAACATTAGTGGGGTGGAAGAACTGACGTAAATAATTGTAACTGCATGTAGGTAAATGTGCTCTATATTACTTAAATACTTTTAGTCTAATTGTTGCATTAATATTGTCTCTCCTGTTCTTTATGGATAGTTTACATCTGCTTGTTTTTTAAAACACACACACACACACACACACACACACACACACACACACACACACACACACACACACACACACACACACACACACACACACACACACACACACACACACACATTTCACGTGCAGGCTGTTATTCATGTCACTTATTCAAGCAAAACAAGCGTGTTGACGTAGATCCACTCACCATTTTCCAGAGGTTGTGCATTACAAAGCAGTCGGACCAGGAGTTGAAAGACCATTTCAAATATGAGTTGGCTCCATACCCAATGGCATTGTTCAGTGAAGAGGGGATGCGTAAAGGTACAAAATCTACCTTCTACTCTGCTTTTACTCCGCTCCTCCAAAACATCCCTGTGGGAGCCAGTACGTTTGTAGTGGTGGATGGTGGATATCTATTACACAAGGTTACCTGGCACTGTAATGATTCCATTAGAGCAATTGTTGCTGGGTACATCAGCTACACATTCAACCACTTTGGTAGGAATGTGTCAGTGGTGTTTGATGGATATCCAGAGGATGGGGCCCTCAGGAGTACCAAAACCGCTTAACGCTTGTGTTGCTATGCTGCTCTTTCTTGCAACGACATCATGTTTGAAGAGTCAACACTGATCAAAGTGCCCCAGGAAAAACTGTTATCCAACGACAAGAACAAATGACGCCTGATTGACCTTCTGTGCTCAGCATTTGAAAACCAGGGGATTGAGACTAAGAGAGCTTCAGAAGATGGAGACAGCGACATTGTGAGAACCGCACTCGACAAAAGTATGTCCTTTGAGAACGTACTGATAATTGGAGAGGATGTGGACCTACTGGTTCTTCTCAATGGCTTGGGCTCGACCATCGACGTCTACTTCCAGAAAAGTGGCAGAGGTGAGTCAGGTTGCGTGCAGTTTTCCACCACTTCAGTCAATCGGGGAGAATTGGAATTCTCCCCTGGATTTGAACTTTTTTTACACGCATTCAGTGGGTGCGACACCACCTCTGCCCTTTTCTGGCAGGGGAAAACCAAATTGTGGAGCGTTCTCCAGAAGAATCACCACCTGGTGGACCTAGCTACAGTTTTTCTGCTGCCAGATGCCAGTCACAAGGCCATTGCCAGAGCTGGAGAGAAGTGCCTCGTGGCTCTTTATGGAGGGGATGACAACCACGACTCTCTACACGGCCTACGATATTAACTCTTCGTGAAGACGGCAGCCAATGCGAAGGTTAACTTGGCTCGTTTGCTCCCAACACAAGAGGCTGCCATATATCATGCCTACCGCACCTACCACCAGGTGCAAAATTGGTTGGGGGTGGAGAAATAAGCGAGTGATTGGGGTCGGACGAGAAGCCAGCAGGGGTTAACCCCAATGACTACAAAAAGCGAACCGGCTCCACAAACCCTCCTCAAATTTCTATCTTGTAAGTGCAAGAAAGGGTGCACTGGGGGCTGCACGTGCCACAAAGCAGGGCTTAAGTGCTCTTCTTTGTGCAAATTCTGCGCTGGCAAATCATGCCAAAATGTCCCCGTCATCCAGATTGATGACAAGACAGATGACGAAGACGACGACCCCTATGATCCATTGCCTGGGGAAATGCGGATGGAGGGGCAAACAGTGATGGAGCACGATGACTCTCTACCAGGACCCTCCAAGCGATCAAAATTTTGACATTGCCATTTTTTATTATGAATATTTCTATTATTGTACTATTTTATGACATTCAATTTAATTAAATACATATTTCATTCCTTTTACATGGTCTTATGCCTTTTTTTTCCTTTCAAATACCCACAAATCGTCATGGGAAGTGTTTAGATCCATTTCTCCCAAAATCCAATTTTCCCATTTTTTGTTTTTTTGCAAATAATGAGAGAACTATTAAGTCTACAGGCATCGTTCCGTGCTTAAATTAAAGCTAAATAAATTTACTACAAATTCATTTAGTATGACTTTCCTCGTAGGATGAGTACTTTCCCGATATTTGGCTCGAAACTCGACCAAAACTAAAATTTTTCACTGTTTGGAAAAAATGGCAAATTTTTGAAGTGCTGTATCTCGGGAACTATTGAATGTACAGAGCTGCAATTGGGCTGAAATTGTTGCGAATTTAATCTACTTTAAAAAAGGTATCTATAACGTTTTCCCTAGAACGCATACTTTAGGAGTTATAAGGCAAAAACTGAAAAAGTCCGAAAATTTTGCAGCTTTTCACGCATTACGCAGTTAACACAGGTCTTTCGAAGCTGCAAACTTGGATTCACACTACTGGTACTGGTCATAACAACATATCAAAAAATTAGAACTACATGAATTATTGCGATTTTAGCGTTTAAAATGACTGGCCTATTATCCTTCTCACTGATCATAAGATTTTAAACGTGTCATTTACAGTATCTGGTAAAATATCGCTCACTTTATGTTGCAGCTCAAGATAAGATTTGGAGGCATTTGGATTAAAATTTGTATTTACTATAGGGTCACTTTTATAGAATTTATCCTACTAATCTCTCCCATACAAAATTCTGTCCAATTCAAACCAAACAGACTGAGGTCTGCTATGTTCACGTACTCCCTACCTGACAAACACCTTTCCTGCTGAGAGTAGGCCCAGTAACGTTTGTTACTTATTATTTCAAAATGTAAACGAACTGATAAAAATTAGTCAAAAACAAATGATCTGATATTAAATCTATGCTTGAAAGGTCATTCAGTTACCCAACAAAAATCTGTATAAACAAAGCGCACACGTGCTCCTGTTCCAAACAGCAGGAATCTGCTAGACGAACAAGTCAACAAGTTTATGCTTCCCCAATCTCATTTTAGCTTCAGCATATGTGTACTACATTATTTCACAGTACACAACAGAACTCCACAAACTGTTCTGAAATCCTGTGCGTCCACACTAACAGTTGAATGGTCACATCGTTTGGAGAAAGTACACTATAGTATCACAACAGTGAACAGGGAGTAGAGTAGATTTCAGATTACAGGATCAACAAAAATAAACACTGTCATTATACAATCATTATTTATTGATCACAATCTTGCAGAATACCAGTAGCATTGTTAATGTTTTTCGATTTTTTTTTAAATTCTTTTATTTGTAAACAATAGTAATGGTATGATCTTTTTTAATTAAATTTATGAATAAATATGTCTATGTATAATTATCATCATTATCATCATCATATAAAACCAAAAAACAAACAATTTTTTTATCTATTTACATAATAACTTGGTTAAAATTGAGTCCAATAATTAGTTTAATTATCGAAGCAAAAAAAAAAGAAGATAAACACATATATAAATAAACAAGGACAACAAGCTCACTATATGTTACAGAAAATTTACGCTGGCATGGAACAAAACCATGGCATCCATCATACTAGTGCTATGCAAATATATGTACTCATTATACAAATATATATATATATTTATTATTAACAATCAATTAAATGACAAAGCGTATTTTTTAATATATTTACTTTAGGACAACGATGTTTTATTACACAACAAAGAGCTGTGTGTTGTTCTAAGAAAATGTCTAAGCTAAAAGCTAAGATTGTTTACTATATTGTCCTTTGCTTTTAACGTTTACTTGCTTGTCTTTTCACAACCCTAACAAAGCAGCACACATTGGCACACACCTTGGGACGACGACGATTGGTCACACAGATATTATTAATACATCAGACAGTTAACTGACTACGCGTATTTATCTTCTTCGTATGTACGCAACCATTTACAGTAGTAATGCTTTTTTTTAAATAATAATTACTTCAGAACAACAAAAAATAATATAAAAACATCATCATCTTACATCATATAATATACTATCTTACAATTAGACAAATATAAAATATAGCACAGTACTTTTTAAGTCTCATTAGGAATGAATTTTTATATTATGTATTATGTAGTTTTTCCTTATAACTCAACATGCACACAAACAACTTTTCTTAACAAGTACACAAACGTTTCCTCTTTTTACAGTTTCAGATCTCTTAAATTTGTCACACAGAAAATAAATATTTTGATATTTATTTAATTATGGAAACTGTGACTATTATACAATATACTGTTTTTTTAATATAAACATCGCACTTCAAAAAAATACCGTTTTACAATCTTCACAACAGGGGAGTGCAAAACGGGCACGAACTAATTTTTTTAAATTATATTTTTAAACATTTTACCAAAGCTATCCAAATTCATGTTTCATAATAATATTGCAGCATCTGATAAAATACTCCATAGAATCTACAGTTACTTAAATACATTTAAATCACATTTATATGCAATGTAATAAAATCTCACACTGCTTGTTGTTTTCTTTTGTTGTACAAAATTATATTATAAATAAAAATGTTATTACTTCAATCACTGAATGTGCACACAATTTAAAGACAAAAGCTCACCTTCTATGTAACCCTATTATTATCATAATATGATGTATGAGAAAAAGCATTGTCTGAAAATAGTTTTTAACAAGAATGTACAAAAATGTGTGTACTTAATATACTTTCCCCTTCTTATTTAAAAATCATTATGAAAACATGAAACATGTCATGCCTAATACATTACTTAATAGACAAAGAAACTATTTTTTATTTCTTACCAAATTATATATATAAACAAAAGAAAATGGACTACATAAACGAATGTAAGTTAAATATGGAGGCAATTTCATGTTAGTTAATCTTTCAAAGATCATGACCCTGTGATATGTATACAAAATAAAAAAAAACTTGTTAAGTATACATATTATTTTTGCTACTAAACAAACCTTATAAATCCTCATATAAAAGATAATTAATATCTGTTACTTTTCTAAATACTTAATCAATTAATAAACTTTCTATGAAAATGATTTCATATTATCAGCATAGAAATAATAATAATAATAATAATAATAATAATACTTCTGCTCTGTTTCAAAGAAATTTCAGTTATGGGATTACAAATATACAAATGCACACATTCATAAGTAACGTTTTAGTAATTTCCCGTATTGTTAAATTATTATATTAATAAGAATAAATTAAAAATTACCATTCATAATTTTTAAACAACTTTATTAGCTGGGATTACTATCATTTTTTTTTTTTTGGCACTAACAATGAAAAATATAACAACAAAGCATGCTGCTAGTACCTAATATATTTAATACTTCCAAAAATAAAAAGTGTGATTATTATGTTATATATCCTTTTTAACAGTTACATTTTTTCTTCATTAATATTAGGTAGTTAATAACATAACGGTGTTTAAACATGACAATTCTGATTACTGCTACTGCCACACACGCTGACGAGCCTCAACACGGAAACAGCTGCAGATGAATGATTCTTCAAACTGATCAGATAAGTTATTATTCTCTTTTTTCTTCACATACTTTCCACTAGATAACTAGAGTCATGTCACGTTTACTTGGAAGGTTCACTTTTTTACCTTGCCACAAACTGTTGTGAATTGTAAATGCGTCTATTGTTACTGTTAAATGCTTTGTGTGTACTTGTGAAAAACATTTACCACCTGAATTATACCTGAAAAGACAACAAAAGAACAAACAGGAATTAAAAAAAAATTCTTACTAGCTTAAGCAGTATATTGTTTGTTGTTTAATGGTCACTGTAATATTTAATTATGTACATAATCAATTTCAACACTTTTTACATCTGACTTTAAGAACTAAAAAAGAAATTAATTATTTATAATTACCAATATATACTTAAGTGCCCGATTTATGTTCAAATATGTGTAAATGAAATCAGATTTTTTAGGGATTGTTTTTAGGATTAACATGTTCTAGTTTGTCAACAACAACCTTTTCCCTCATGCTACAAAGAGTCAATATGCGTGTTCTATTGCAGTATGGAAATCATTTGACACTGCTGTAGTTTTAAGAACAGGACTGGCTACAGTAACAAAACAGTGAGAGAATGTGAGGGTTATGCAGGCACTGGATGAAGCCCATCACCTGCCCTGGTGCCACGTTCCCAGCTTGTAGAGCTCCTGCCGCAGGGCCGCAAAACCTGCTGTAGTTCCTAGATGTGGCCTGCTACCACCTGTGGGGGGTTCAATTAAGACACTGTCTAATTTAGTGTTAGAGTTTGCTGAGGCCGAGTCCAAGAATCACCTGGCACAGATGTGTGTTGACCGAGGGTGCTAATGGGGGGATTGCCCTGGAAGTGGGCACAGCGGCAGTAAACGTTTCTAGAAAGTGTTCTAGACAGTGGCATTCAGGGAATGGACACGTAGGGCTTCTCGAATGGTGTGGTTCAAAGTTAGGTAATGGGTTTTGCAGGCCCAATGCAAACCTCGGTAGGAGAGACTGTAATTTTTGCTTATGGGTCATTGCCAAGTAGCCCCACAATGGGATCACGTACATAACCATTGGCATCGCATACATGGTGATGGTGAGTTTGCCTATGTGGTGGGTCATTGATTTGCTGTAAGTAGGGGTCGGAGTTGATACAGATGATGCAGGTGAAACTAGAGAGACACTGTTATGCTAGGGCTACAATTTTTATGAAAGTTTTCACATAACAAAAAAAACATATTTTGAGCACTACCATACAAAATAGCAAATATCAAGCAAAAAGCATAAAACAAAAAATGTATTCATAGTTTTGTTATATTATACTTGTGTCTTACTTCTAAAAACAGTGGGTGGAATTTCTCCATATGAGCAATAGCAACAGATAATTCCTCTTCTGGTTATTCCTGCAATACAGTGATTCTCCAATGTTTATTTCCTGTGTGATAGTGATTCATGAAGTAGCCAATGGCCTTTTAATTTTTTATTCAGTGATAAAATATTGTATTGTTGACTGTGTGGGAAACCTGTGTGCTGCCTTCAGGTGTTGCAACATATACATAATCAAAACCACAAACACAACTAGTAGTGTGTTTGGTGACGGGTTAGCAACAGCACTTAGCAGACCTTTGGTAGTAATTCAAACAGTGAATCGCGCAAGACAAACATTACTTATGTGAAGCTTTCCTTGCTGCATATATTCCCTTATCAAGCTAATTTCCTGATGCTACTTAAAAGATTTTTAGCAATAAAAGTTCTAGCTAGTAATGGTACATGACCTGTATAAACTACAAATTCAAATCCTATGCCAAAAAGACAGCGGAAAATATATATTAAGAAGGCAGTGGTGTCTGTGCATGTGAGAAAAGAAAACAGAATATAACAAAGGGAAATGTTATTAAATAAAATTATAAAATAACAAAAATTTAATGTTGATGGTTGTTGTTATAATTTCGGATAAAAATTCAAGTAATGGCATGTGACCTGTGACCGATAGGGGTGTTTTTTGACACAAATAGTGCAGGACAGGATAGTGGGCAGTTATTGGGTTAAAAATTACACAGATGTCTTAATATTTACTATCGGGTCATTCCATATCAATTCAACAAAAAAAAAAAAAAAAAAAATCACTTTCTCACCCACCATCTCAGATTTTGACAAAACTTGGCTTATTTATTCTCCCTACAGAGATAAGTAACCACAACAAATTTTAACCCTCTATCTCTCCCCGTTTTCATTGTATAGGCTTTCAAAGTTTTGAAATTTTGGTGTTTTTAACAATCGGATGTTGCAAAATGAGACTTGCTAACCTTTTGAAAATAATTTGTAACTTTTTTATTTATCATCCAATCTTTGTGAAATTTTGTGGTTATATACTCTAAAATATAAGGATTCTGTTAAAAAATACACAATATCTTTAAGTAAAACTACTAAGGCTGGAAAAACTGTTTTATTTGCATCTTTGTAGTTTTTTTTTGTAAAAAACATGGTTTAGCATTAAATTGAATGTCACAGAAAGGGAAAATGATAATCACAAAAACGTTTTTTCAAAATAATCCTCAATACATGGGCCTATCATATGAAAAAATAAAATTGATGGGGTTTTCAGTCCTTTGTTTTTTTTTGTTAAAGGTAAGTTTTTAAAAAAAATTTATTGAGCGATTTTACTAAGCCTTTAAACTTTAAAAGGGTCTTAAGTATTTTTTTTTAATAAAACTAAAATTTTAAGTGATTATAAAACAAACAGGCCCTATATTAAAACAAATATAATTAAGAACAATATCACCAACTTTTCAAGTAATCAATCAAAATTCAAAAAATCCGTAATTCCATGTTCTTGAGACTTGAATTTCGAGGTATAGGCCTAGGTTGATATTATTGAAGAATAAATAACTAATAAATATTTTCATCCATAAGAAATATTCTATTTAAACCTAAATAGGCTTGTTCAAGAATTTTTTTTAATGCTGACACAAAAGATCAAATATTTTTTAACATTATGTACATTTAATAAAGAAATGATAAAGTCTGGAAAGTTACCAAAATTGTATTCCAATATTTGTTATTTACAGTACAGTATGTATTGCATTCCAATATTTGGTATTTACATTACGTACAGTCAAAGAAATTTAATGGAGTAACATTGTTTTCTGAATTGAACTCATACGCTCCTCTAAGAATCGGTAGCTTCTTCCAATTGATGTGTGAGGAGGCTCAGCAGTTGCAAGCACATGAGGAATTGGCACAGGGAAAATGTCTTCTCATTTGGGCTAATGAAATGATGGTGATGGTCCTGCAGGATGCAAAAATTGAACAGTCACATCACCTTCTTTATTTACTTCAGTGATGTTTCCAAATTACACAGATTGTCATATTTACAAGCTATGTAGCATGGTGGGTTCAAATTTTCTTCTCTGACAAGTGATGTCAATTTATTCCTTAAATTATACGTAAGGGTGGGTTTCTCATCACTACTGATCCTCATTGTATCCAAGTTCCCTAAACAATCTAATGGCTTCAAGTTATGGAAACTTCTGGTTCCTGGAAGTGTTTGTACAATCTTCAAAGCATTCCGCAAGATCAGAATGTATCTGATTAACAGAATCTTTAGAAATAAAATGAAAATTAGTTTTGGTGATGTTAACTTTACAAAACTCAAACAAATCTGATGGAGATAATATTTTATGTCCAAGAGGTCTTTGTAGACTTTCTTTTGGTGCTAGCCTTTCAACAGTGCTTCCCAGTGGCGGTCTGGCTAGGTCGGCTGGTCGGCGATCGCCCAGGGCCTCCGGCCAGAGGCGGCTGTAGGGGCCTCCAAACCCGAAGTAGCAGTTTTTGATACTGAAGCTTTAAAATTTATATGAAACCCTTCAATTGCAATGACGTCTTTTACTCGACATCTTGCTCATCGTAACATATATTTCAATTTTGCTTTCTCAAAAAAGTGCCTGAATCAAAAATTTACATTAAAATTCGTTGACAGTTTCAGTGACTAAATATTTTTTGAAAACACAAGTTTAAACAATGCCTTGGTTATTTAACAAGCTAACAGATAAATTATGTAAAAATACCTATTATTAATTTATTTCAAAATGTCATATTTATAAAAAAAATAACTAATTTTATTGTTACATTCTTATTCTAAAATAAATTGCTGCAAACATGAACCTAAAAAATGCGCGCGAAGTGGGCTAAATAAACTCTAGCATAGGAGAGAATATGTGATGAGAAAAATCTAATCGACTCTTTGATTCTCTCGACAAAATAATCGGTTCCATCGAATTGATACTTTTTATGAAGTGATAGATCCGTAGTACAAAGGCTCTCTCTAAGAAAGCAATCTCTAGTTCGACACCATGCCGCCGCACCACGCCATCTTCCAGAGCAGTTGATATAGATGAGAGGGTTATTGTACGTTAAGTATAACTGCACCGATACAGCGCTGACAGTTATATTTAGGAGACTGTGTATCGTCTAGCTTTGTCTGTTTTATTGTCCCGTTTTGCACTCCGTTTTCATATTTAGATTTTTAAATATGAAGCGAGAACGGGTTCATCCTAGTGGTGCCCACAAAAGGCAAGAGAAGAAAAGGAAAACTGCGGAGTCAGCCAAAAGCTCGGACAGGTAGTTCCTGGCTAAGTAGTTCAAGTTCCCAGGCACAAGTTCAGTCTGCTGGAATTGAGAATGAATGTAACGAGAGAGGTAAGAATAAATAAATTAATAATTATTACATATTTGTCAAGTATGAAACACTCACTGATTATCGTTTTTAAATCAATGTATAAATTGGTTCAAGAATATTTTAGGTTAAGGGAGTTCGGTACTTAAAAATGATTGCAAACTTGAATGATCTTTAAAATTACGGTATATATTTTTTACTATACTATAAATACAAAACTATAGTAATAAAAAAAAGTCACTTTCGGCATAGTATCTGTGTGTATGACTGTCTGTCTATATGTCTATCTGTAAATTTTTTCTATGGCAAACGATAACTGCGGCAAATTCAAACAGAATAAAATAATTTTTTGCATACAGCCCTGAATTGTGGATGACTCGAAGTATATTGTTTTTGGTGAAGATCGGTTAAAGGAAAGGGGTAGTTTACCAGTAACATTTTTTGTTTTAATAAGGGCATTTTCCTATGGCAAACGATAACATCTGCAAATTCAAACAGAATCAAACAATTTTTACTTTCTCTTACCGTATATGTAATATAGGTTAGAGGAAGTAATGCATTCGGCCCAAAAATTCTGTGTGTGTCTGTCTGTCTATGTGTGTGTGAACGAAATATCTGGAAAACTAAAAATCGTAAAACAGCCAAATTTGGAAATTTAGATAGTCATGTTCCGGTGATGTGACAGCAAGGTTTCGGTTAAAATCGGCCAACCAGAAGTGCCACTTTACTCTTGCAATTTTTCAGTTTTTTGCGATTTTATCAAAAACGGCTCCAACGATTTTGTTTAAATTTGCTGTATTTATAGTATTTTAGGTGTTCTTTAATATGTACTAGTCTGTTTTTCGCGGAAATTGTTTGAAGTGGCTTTTTATAGGTGTTTATGGAAAATCGGCATCTGACGACGTAATTTACATAATAATTAGCATATTATACACGTGAAAATTTAAAAAAGTTGATCTTAAACATTTTTTTCCTTATAATAATAAATTATACGCGTTTTGTCTGGAAACAAATGACGATAAAAGTTATCTTAATGGGTGGGCAACTAAGGTATCGGACCCACGGCAGCTTTTCCTTCCTAGTCACTACAACAACCAGATTACTTATTTTATGTTAGTTATTATAAAAACGATCAAGAAATTAAATTATCATATATTAAATAAAGTATAAAGTGATTTAAAACATTTTAAGTCTCATTATTCTCAATTTTATTTTAAATGTAACATATAGTGTATCAGCAAATATGAGTATAAAACACATATTTATACCCAGAATAAATAGTAGTAATGAATGAGTATAAATCTCTATTCGATTAAACTGGTTTACATTCTGAGAAGATGTTGTTCAAAATTCCTGTAAGTATTAAATTCTGTGTTATTCGGTACATACTATTTAGATTTCTCGCAATAACGATCTGAAGGCGTTTTCTGGAAACATTTCAGGAAGATTCGTATCGATTTGTGTATCAAATACTGTAAATAAATGTATTATACGTGTCAAAATATTAATATTAAAAAATAATAATGTTTTTCTCAAAATAACAAAATACACATGTAGTCCTTAGGAACGTTATTCATTATTAATAAGATTCATTATTATAAATTTTATTTTAATGTTTATATATAAATGGTAACGTAATTGAATGAAAACACATCATATCATTTTAGCGGAAGTAAAATAGGTAGGCCTACATGTGTAATATACAATACATGTACAGCAAGCTATAAGAAAATGTAACGGGGCAATTTTGAGGGATATATTTTTACTTTGTTTAATAACAATATTGAGACTGATCTGTTTGGACACCCTTTACGGCCACCGAGACCACTAATACTTGTTTGGACACCCTGTATACAATTCCGTACCAGTCCGTGCTTGGTACAAACGATAACAACTTTGGAATGCGGCTGGGAGTGCGCGCTCGTGTGCTGATGTCTATAATCTCAAACTCAAAATCATTGCCAGAAGTAACCACCACGTGAATAATCCACTGGTCATGTGAGCGAAATTAACCAATCAGCAATCGGGCAGACGGAAGTAGTGAGGACCGACGCTTTGGAAAGCGTCTTTGTCGTTCAGCAAACCTGCGAGCCGGCCGGCTCTAGTGTGTACACGCGTCAAGAAAATTATTTTGCTTGTAAATGTGCTTTTAACAAAACTTAACCAGTAAAAAATGTGATTAATTGAACACGGAACTTAATTGTTAAGTATTTTAACAAATTTGGTTTCCTGTATAATGTGAGTAAAGTTAAACATATACAATGGGGATTACCTATTAAATTTCAATGAATAGTACAGTGATCTACTAATGAATGGTCCATGTAATGTAAAATAAATTGTTTGAGACTATTTAGATGTTGAAGTTAGATATAATAAAACAGTGGTAATTTCCCATATCAAGATGTATTGGTCATTGCGTTTACCTATTTCTCTCTGCTAATAAGTACACCAGACGAGACCCTGGAAGTTTTACGAAAGGTAAGTGTTACCATAAAATTCAATATTTCAATAATTTATTTTAACTAGTAATGTTTTAAAAATTAATTTTAAATAGTGTTTTACGAAACTGCAATAAATCTAAACGGCAAATGAAAGTAACGCTACTGATTAAATTTGAAGCACACAGAAAAGTTGTTCTTTTGATGGAGCAAGTAATATGAAAGGCTGCTACAATGGTTTGCAAGCCCACTTAAAAGATGCAAATCCAGATTTAATTTTTACACATTGTATGGGCCACGTCTTAAACTTAGTTTTAGCCGATTCTACAGAAAAAATTCTTCAATCAGAAAACTTATTTGGATTAGTGCAGGAAACTGCTGTGTTCTTGAGTACATCGTGCAAAAGAATGGCTGTATGGCAAAAAGAAATAAAAAAGGAGCATCGTGGGCATACAAAACTGTACAAATTACATAAGATCGGTGCCACTAGATGGTGGAGCAAACATAAAGCTCTATCGTCAATTGTAGATGAAGAATTCCTAGTTGATAGTGAAAAAAAATTCAAGTTGATCCAAGTTATTAAGGTTTTGCTAAATATTTCAAACGGCAGGTTCGACTCCCAGACGAGATTTATGGCCAGGAATTTAATAAGTCTATGGTCAACATTTGAAAACGTTTTCATGGCTTTCGTTTTACTTGATATATTTTTGGTTACTTCACCTGTATCAAAGTTTTTACAGAGTAAAAGTATAGATTATGCTAGGGCTTGGGGACTTAGTACACAATTTACTAAAACAAATTAACAGTAAAAGAAGTGATGAGCGTTTTGATTTTATATACAACAAATCGAAAGAATATGCAAATGTGGTTAGTAGCAATTTTATTGACGATGGTGAGAGTGTAGAGATAGAGTTAGATTTTAAGGAGAGAAGGGTTTCCCAAAAGAAACGAAGAAACGAATGCCTGGCGAGAAAGAGAAAGCAACAGACAATAGTGCTCAGATACCTGCTTCTCAAAAATACAAAAATAATTTATTTTGAAATAATTGATTGCGTCCGTTCAAATATTGAGGAGCGATTTGAACCTAACAAAGATATTCTTAATGATTGTTCCTGGCTGAATCCTAAAAAATTTCCTGAGATCTTAAAAATAAAATAAAATTAAAATAGAATTTTCATCTGGAGAGTTGAATAGTATTGCTAAACTTTCAAAAGTTGATAGAAGTACTTTATTAGTTGAACTAAGGCAATCTGCCGGTCAATACTCAAATTTGATCAAGATGGAAAAAGACAAAGAAATCAAAAGAAAAATGGACTTAAATAATGATGAAGACGAATATTCAACAGAATCAGAAGAATTCGAAAACGAAACGCAGACAAATGACAACGAGCATTGCTCAAAAAGGAAATGCTACGAATGTTTATCGTGTGCATTTCCCCTTATTTATAAACTCTCCTTATCTGGATTATTCACGAATTTATATATTGTTTATAAGTTTGCTATAACTCTTCCCTCCATGCAAGTTACTTGCGAAAGAGTATTTTCGAAACTTAAAATAATAAAGAATAGGTTAAGAAGCAGTATAAACGAAGAGTTATTATCTGATCTTTTGTTGATGAATATTGAAAGAGATATATTTGCAGATTTAGATAAATATTTAGTTATCGATAAAGTAGAAACAACTTCTGAAGAACTGTGAAAAAAAAATTATTAATTCAAGTTATAAGCTGGTTTGTTTGGTTATTATTATTATTTTTTTTTTTGTTGGTAATTAATAAAGTGTGGTGATTAATAAAGCTCTTACGTTTGTTAATTATTTTCTGCCTAATATACAAAAATAAGAATTATAAATAAGATCAAATTCTGCATAATTTTCTGCATGATTTTCTCTACAATTGTTCTGTAGAAAATTCTTCAGCGATTTCACGCATTTTTTCCACAAATAAGTTCTGCAGAATATCTGCAGGAATTTATGCATAAATTTTTTTAATGTTCTACACAAACGGGTTATAGGTGTAACAGTACGCATACCTATTAAACACTTAGGGGCCTCCAAAAGGCTCGGAGCCGACTGCTCCCAGTGGAGCCAGACCGCCACTGGTGCTTCCTATACCATCACACTCAGTTTTCCCATGGCTAGTTGCAAAGAACGACCACTGCGGCCTGATCTTAAAATCTTTTTTATGCAGACAAAGGTTTATAAAATTAAAATAATTTTTAGGCCTGCACAGCCATCACTGAAATAGTGGATTTTTGTAACATGTGAATATTTTTCTTTAATGAATTCTGCCACAATTTCTTGAAATATTTAGACCATACAAACATCATATTTTATGTTGACAGATATGACACAAAGAGACAAAACCAATCTTTCACCGTCAATTCTTTTAAGATTAAATATAATAGGATGTACAGTGCAAGAGTCAAGATGTCCAGTGGTATCCTTGTGCTTTGTCCTGAATAGTAAAAGAGTAATTTTCACTAAAATCCATTGATACTGTGCCAACGTTTGCATCAGAAGATTCTTTAAGTGTCTTGAAATATTTTGATTGAGACTTTCCAATGTTCTAATGCAATGCAAGAGTGTGGGACAAGTTTTTCCAATTTAGATGAAAGGTCATCAATAAATTCATCAAGTTTTGCAGAAAATGTAATCATTTGTGTTCTGCAAATCCATTGATTAAATTCAATGGTGTCGTCTTCATCACAATCTTCAAATTTTGTTTGTAAAAAGTCTGTTAGTTTTTCTTTGGGTGGGGAATTGTTACAATGCCTTAGCGAACACGCACGGTTTGGGTTTTCACATACTAGCATTTTTGTGATATCTTTATATCTCTCTTTTCAAATTGTGCAGCATAAATTAATAAAATTACGTTCTGATGAATGGTGCATACGCATACTGAGTGGGTACCATTGGCACCTCCTAAAACACACCATTTGGGGCGGAGAGAACAGAATATAGAAAAACAGACTTTAATTTCAGGATACTCCCATTTTAAATTTGACTAAACTTGTGTAGGTTGCCTAAAATCAACCGTTTCCTTTCATATCGTTTTTTTCCCTATGCTGACAACATCTTTCATACCTGGCAAAACTCTGGACTGTTCATCAATTTGGAAAAAATGTATTCATATATGTTGGATAAAAAAACAACACACATACACAGGCTTATAGGAAGTAATACTGTAAGTAGAACACACCATTGTTTCATCAAGAAGCACCAGAAGCAAACTGACCAAATGAGCAAAGATAGCTAGCTACTGCAGAGATGCCTGTTGCTACTTGCTCAGCAGGCTCTGACAGAGGCTACTATGAATGGAAAAATAGTTACTATTAATTTCTTATAACTTTTATATATACACAGCTTACATCATTATTAATGCATACTTGTCATATTACAACTCATATTAATTTAATTTATTTAGGACTATATTAGTTTTATTTATATTGTCTTTAAATATATTAATTAGCATTATAATAATCAGAAATTTTAATTATATTTTTAAAAAAACTATTTTTAAAAAGCTTTAACAATAATACATTGAGCTAAAACAACTCAATGAAAACTTGCCTAAAATTCATACACTTAACAGCAAAAAAACAACAAAGGAATGAAAAACTCATCAATTTTATTTTTTCATATGATAGCCCATGTATTGAGGATTATTTTGAAAAAAAAAAAAGTTTTTGTGATTTCACTTTCCCTTTCTGTGATATTCAATTTAATGCTAAACCATGATTTTACAAAAAAAACTACGAAGATGCAAATAAAACATTTTTTCCAGCCTTAGTAATTTTACTTAAAGGTATTGTGTATTTTTTTTATAGAATCCTTGTACTTTAGAGTATACTAGCCAATTTACCCAGCGTTGCTCGGGTTCACAATTTATTCATAGGCTCATAGGCACCTATTCTTGTTCTAACGTTATATTACTTCTATATTGTATAATCTTCCTTATATTGTTACGTTTGCATTCTCACTGGAGGAATACTCTGTAGCGCGCCTGTTTAAGAACATGTCGTAAACTTTATTCTTATATCTGGAGAAGAATTCTGTTGTGCGTGATGCTCCTACTCGATTTCTAACTCTGGGAGAGGGTGAACAGCTAATCAGTTTTCAATAAAATGTCTACAGTACTTGCATGCGCTGCATATTTAACTGTCGTTTTATAATTCATTGTGTTAATGTTGAAATAAGGTATTTTGTTAAATTAGTGTCTCCTAAACTTATTCCAACAATACAATACCTCTATAGATTTCAGCTTATCAATTTTTAAATTCAAACTGAAGCAAGCGCATTTATATTGTCTGAACACTACTATCTGAATACATTCGCTATCAAAACGTTTTTTATACTCATTTATAACTTACTTCGATCTTAACTTATCCTTATCCAGGGGAAGGTTCTCTGAAGCCCGGGAAAGACGTCGACATGCCGGGCGAGGAGCTAGGACTTTGGCCCAGCCATCTTTCACGAGATCCGACCTAAGACTCCCCCGGGTTCCGTGGACGGACTCCGGGGAAGGTCCGTCGGACGACTCCCGCGCTATTCCCTATGCGAGAGGCTTCCACCTATGCCGGGACACCGCCTGCTTATTCCGGCATCCAGGCCGGTTGAACTCCCGCGCTAGGACTTGGTCAGAGACCTCCCTGGGGTACGGAAGGTTCTCTGAAGCCCGGGAAAGCCGTCGACATGCCGGGCGAGGCGCTGGGACCATTTTTCGCGATATCCGACCTAAGACTCCCCGGGTTCCGTGGACGGTATTCCCTATGCGGGAGGCTTCCACCAATGCTATGGCAACCAGAATGTATTCTATTAGGTTGCCATGGTAACCAGATCTAACAGTTTTTTTTAAGACCCCAAAGGATCGTATGTTGGTTCTCCCATTGCATAAAATATTTGTGCCAAGTTTGGTTGAAATCGGGGGGGGGGGGGGGGGGAGAGAGAGAGAGAGAGAGAGAGAGAGAGAGAGAGAGAGAGAGAGAGAGAGAGAGAGAGAGAGAGAGAGAGAGGGGGGGGGGGAGATCCAACACCGATATAAATTAAACTTAAATTTGTGATTATAAGAAAAAAATAAAACAGGTATGACTAGTCATACAAGCAAATTAAATAAAAACAAAATAGCCATTTAAGAAATTGAGAAAAGAAATATTTTAAACAAAAAGTTGTGTGTGTGTGTGAGGAGAAAATAAAGGATCTTTAAACATTATAGTATATTAGTATAAGAATATTCAAGTGTTGGTGTAACTCTGGGGTTTTGGGGATAAGGATTTTTACTGTTTTGTATTTTGTAAAATGATGAGATCAGAGAAGTTAAATGTGGGGTTTTTATAAATTCAAATAATATAAGTGAGGTAGACAAACTGAGTTTTCTGGTTTTAATTTAATTACTGTAATTAATTTATGTGGTATAATACAAAATCCATACTGCTAGATTAAGTGTTTTTATTTGTCACCTGACTCCAAGCTAACCTGTACTTGGGACACTCGTCTAAACGGACTTGGGTTTTTTCATCTTCTGGTGAGTAGTTAGTTTTCTTTGTTTAGCGCAGGGGTCTCCAAACGTTTTCACTTGAGGGTGGAATTGAAAAATCTTGGAAGTCAGGCAGGCCAACAATGTATATTGTGTGTGTGTGTGTATTGTAAAGTAATTTCTTTAAGTTTACAAAATAATCAACTCAATACGATAGGTATTTAAACAAAAATTAAGCAGACTTACCCAAAGAAAAAAAATTTGTTTATTCTGTAATAAAACGTAATTTTCCTTTATTACAATTGCTGTAGATTATTTTTTTTATTAGTTTAAAATTTCCTCCTCAATATTCTTCTTCAGCCCCACTGATGGGCTAGCCAATTTTGTAATAATACGTGACTTCGCTCGTTGTTTATCTTTTGTTTTAACGCCCCACTGTAGTGAGCGTCAATTTTGTAAAACAATAAAAATTTTGTTTAATTTATAAAAAAAATAATCTTTATATTTTTTTTCTTATTTATTATTTATTAATTAATTTTTGTATTGTATTCGTGTAAATTTTAATTCATTTATTTAATTTTTTATCAATTTATATCACCTTGTGTAATTGGAATTATGATTCTGCGTTAAATGGATTGTCTCCAGGAACAATCGATTCGTGATCTTTCTTTATTCGAAGTGTGTCCTCCTTTAAAGTTGTTAATTTCAGCTGTTCTGGTAGTTATGTATCAAATATTGTTTTATATTATTTTATTTATAAGTTTAGAAATAAATAGAATTCAAAATTATAAC
This sequence comes from Magicicada septendecula, assembly GCA_034769895.1. Classification (NCBI taxonomy): domain Eukaryota; kingdom Metazoa; phylum Arthropoda; class Insecta; order Hemiptera; family Cicadidae; genus Magicicada; species Magicicada septendecula. Next base: position 117,530,674 of record CM068371.1, read on the forward strand.
ATTCAGTGGTTTTTATTGATAAAATATAAAATAATCGATTTTATATCGATTGATGAATCGACACTCTCAGGGCGAGCGAAGTCTTTTATACATATTATTAATATTAATTCTCAGGTTCTTTAAACTGTTATTTTAGAATAGTCGGAGAAAGCGCAAAGTCAGGAAAGTATAACACTTACAATTACAAGCTTAATGATCTAAAAATACAAAGATATTATTTAATATATAATGGTTAGTAAAGTAAGTTGTTCGAACCAATCGTTGTGATGACGAAGCTAGCGGTGGACTGCAGAGGATCATGGGAATTCAAAGATGGTTGCTTCGTGCTGCATATGTTGTAGACGGCTGCACCTCACGGAATTCTCTTCAAATAAATGTTGTTTTTCCAGATTTCCTCATCCCAGCAATAGTGATTAATCCCTCTGGTGATAGTGTAGTTGTCCTGGATCAGTGTTCAGTGATTCGTTTCGGTAATTTGTGTTGAATAATGTTTTTATTTCACTTCATACCATAAGGTCGATAATAGCAGATTTTTTCTTGATGTTCGGAATTATCGTTTATGTGTGTTAAAATGGTTATCGCACCTTTTACTGTTCAATATTGGTTCACTTTTATGATTATACTGGTTTAATTCACTGAATTTAGTAGTTATTTAAGGTTTTGTCAAAATTCGCGATTTTACTTTGAATAGGCTTGGTTGATGCTCGCCATCTTTCTTCTTCCTTCGCTATAAGTGAATATTTCGCGAGCTCTCGTCTGAGGTGAACTACTCAACGTCTAATAATCAACTCTTCTACTTTCTTCTTCATCCGAAATGTCTTAGCCAATTTAATATTAAAAAAGACATTGTTTTAAATCTCTAGCATTTCCGCTTACATGGTTGCCTTTTACATTATATGAATGAATACATTTTTACTATTATTTAATTTTATTAAATACCTAACACATATTCTCTTTCTTTAGTTAATTCTACGTGATTTAATACCAAATATGATACTTTTACTATATTTTTCATCTCAAAATGCCTTATTTACAGTATTTTTACATGTAGGCCTAAAATTTTACTTCCTGTCATATTAAATGGTTTACAATCTTTATGAATTTATAATTATTATTGAACAAGATCCCTGATTGAAATAAAATGTTTATTTTACTTCCATATTCCTTAAGGAATGGAAGTATGGTGATGGCAAAAAAAATCGTGTTCGAGATTATTGCAGATTCTGATTCTACTACACTCAAAACATGAAAAAAAGTCGTTTTCCGAAAAGTGTCTGTGTGTGTGTGTCTGTGTGTCTGTAATTTTTTTTTATGGCAAACGATAACTGCCGCAAATTCAAACAGAATCAAATAATTTTTTGCATACAGCCCTGATTTGTAGAGTACTCACGACCTATTGTTTTTGGTGAAGATCGGTTGAGCGAAAGGGGTAGTTTACCAGCAACGGTTCTTTTTTATCAAGGGAAATTTTTTTTTTTGGCAAACGATAACAGCCGCAAATTCAAACAGAATTAAATAATGTTTCGTATACAGCCCTCAATTGTAGAGTTCTCAAGACCTATTGTTTTTGGTGAAGATCGGTTAAGGGAAAGGGGTAGTTTACCTGTAACATTTTATGTTTTAACAAGGGTATTTCCTATGGCAAACGATAACAGCCGCAAATTCAAACAGACTCAAAAGATTATTTACATACAGCCCTAAATTGTAGAGTTCTCAAGACCTATTGTTTTTGGTGAAGATCGGTTGAGGGAAAGGGGTAGTTTACCTGCAACGTTTTTTTAACAAGGGTATTTTCTATGGCAAACGATAACAGCCGCAAATTCAAATAGAATCAAATAATGTTTTGCATACAGCCCTGATTTGTAGAGTACTCAAGACCTATTGTTTTTGGTGAAGATCGGTTAAGGGGAAGGGGTAGTTTACCTGCAACGTTTTTTTATCAAGCGTATTTTCTATGGCAAACGATAACAGCCGCAAATTCAAACAGAATCAAATAATTTTTTGCATACGTCCCTAAATTGCAGAGGTCTCAAGGACTTTCGATTTTGGTGAAGATCGGTTAAGGGGAAGGGGTAGTTTACCTGCAACCTTTTACGTTTTAACAAGAGTAAAGTACTTGAAAATTTATTTAAACTTTTTGAAACAATGGTAATTGTTAAAAATAAAATAATTTTGTTGCCAGGCAATAAAATTAAAATTTTTTCATTTTAATGTAATATAATATTTTTCATTTAATACAGCAATAAAAAGGCAAGTAAGACACACACACACACACACACACACACACACACACACACACACACACAATTCACGTTATTTCTGGCCTCACTCATGTTTATTTTCTTACGTTTACACGCTTTTTAAATGGAAAGTGCCGAAACCCACACCAACATAACGCGTGCAAGCCGAAAAAATGGACATCAATTTGCTTACTGGCGAAGCTAGTAGTTAATGAATGGGTAGGCAAAAATCTTATCTTAAATTTTTTTTAAGGAATCACTAAAAGGACGGTGGTTCAAATCGGACGCTGAGGTAGAGTTTGCTGTAACCGAATGGTTCCACAAACAGCCGTAAGAATTTTACTAGCAGGGAATCTACAGGTTAGCGCAACAGTGGAACTCATGTCTTAATGTTATTGGAGACTTCTTTTAAAATCGTTGAATAAAAAATGCTTTACGGCTCTATACGTGTTTCTATTGAACAATCCTTGTATTAGTCATACACAATAATACAACTGATTGAACTTCAAATTTTTAAACTTGATTAGTTTCTATATATATGTTTAATGTTACAAATAATTCAAATAACAATCTTGATCATCTGTTAGTTCAGCGGAATAAGAGTGACACTTTTAATAACCGCATAAAATAAACACTTAGAAACAACACAGGCGCTTTAACTTAACTGTTTGGACCACAGAAGTGAGGCATGCCTCAACGCTCTATGTGTACAGCGCGGGACAATCCCCCCTCCCTACACTTTCCTATCACACCACTACATTGCTTACATACGATGTATACAAAAAACGCTGAGGCAAGTTCAGGTTGCCTCATTCGCTTTAAACGAACTATGCCGAATCTCACCTGTCACCATCTAGCGGTCGCTCAATAAAGCACGTTTCGGTTTAATAAATTTGACAGTCGCAGTAACAATGTATAATCTTTACGTTATGTAGTTCATACGTATTTATAATTTTTATTCTACAGAATTTTTTAGGGTAGGCATTGCCTCAATTGCCTCCATGTAACTTCGCCACTGATATATATGTGTACAACGTTATCGGCAACAAAGAAGTAGTTTTTGTTAAAATTCCTTCCCGGGATATTTGGCCGTAGTCCAATGTTTTCTACAAAACCAGACATTTCGGCAATGCCATCGACTTCCATCATCAGTGAAAATCGAGTGCGATAACGTGAGGTGGTATACGTTAGTGACCACAGTACTGTGGTTAAGGCTGAAGCAGTAAGTAGAAAGAAGTAGTTTCTATGGTAATATTTCATTTCGAAAATGATTTTAAATATAAATCTTAGAATATGGAAGTCATGTATGGTTCTCCATACCGATATTTTCCTTAATTCTTTGTAATTTTATGAATTAGTTATCTTTTTTAAATTATATCTTTAATTTAAATCTTCCCCTTAGGTTACAGTGTTATTACACTTGCATTTTTTCCAATAATCCTTTATAGATTTCTTCAATATCTTTATAAAGTATTGGTACTGTTAGAATACATTGTGTTGGATTTATATTATACAAATTTCATTAATTTATTTTACTTATTTATCATTGGTAAGGTTGTTGAGATTTACCATTTGTTCAGATTTTAGTTTTGTTCACATATAATGTTTTATGACTAATACAGCTTGCTTATACCCCTTCTGACTTTCTATTTTTTATACAATCTTAATTAAAATTCCTATACTTAACTAAATTAACATTTAGTATTGAATTAATACTATCAATACATAACAAATATTTTAACACAAAAGAGTTGTACTCAAACTCAGACATTTCAGTTTTGATCAATACTAGTAACACATAATAAATATCTTATAATAAAAGAATGGTATCCAAACTCAGACATTTCAGCCTTGATTAATACTATTAAACATCATGAATATTTTAGAATAACAAAAAACATTATACTCTATTTCCAATATTTAAGTATAGAGTTCATTGACTTTAATATAAACACATCTGTCCCTTCATTATTTAAAGTATTACTTAAAACTAATTTTGTGCAGTCTTGGCTGTTTTTGTTTATTTTGGGGATGTACCCTTGGTCACTTCACTTATTTAATGCCTGCTCTTGTTTATCTTTAGTCATTTTAATAAATGTTATTAGATAAAGAGTGGCACTCACTTAGAAACATTTGTAGTCTATTTTCATAATAATATTCTACAAAATATCATTTCTGAAATCAATACAAAACTTTAAAGTTGTATAAAGGCACAAATTCACTTAGTTTATGAATTTAAACATTAACACATCAAGTCTATTTAATATAATGAAAATAACTTGCACTGGTATTCTTTGAGCTTATCTCTAATCAGTTTTATAGTCTTATAAGATCAAGAATCTTATTTATAGAGGATTATGAAGATTTGTTTTTTCCATTATATAAATAATTTCACTGGTTCACTTTTAATTCTACCTTTAGACACTTTTGTTTATATCTACTTTACATTTTTTTTTTTGGTGTTATACTTTCATTGGTTACATATACTCTCTTTTGGGGTTTCATTTTTTCTTATTACTGGGTTTGCTTTGGGTATTTCCCTACTTATTTTATTCTACTACGTGGTTTCTTCCAATTTCAGTCCTGTTATTAGGGATATCGGTTTGTTCTGGGTATTGCCTTACTTACTCCTATCCTACCTGGGTACCTTCTTACTTTATCTTGGCTTTTGTTTTATTTTTTATTACTCATTTATATTGCATAGTTGTTTTTAATTTATTTTTATTTCTTCAAACTATGTGAGTGCACTTTACTGTGGTCCTTAATTGTCTTTTATTGTATTTTTCTTTGATTTCATTTTAATTTTAATTTATTTATGATCATTATTTCGTTCATTATAATGTGGATAATCTGTCATGCTACAATTCAAAATAATGTAAATAAAAGTAAGGAAAAAATGACATAAATATACTTCTTATATATTATTTTTTGTCTTTCTTATGTACGTATGGGTCGTGTGGAGTTGCTTCTGACATATAATGTCTGTCCATTTTGGGTCAAATTTTGATGCTCCTATCAGTAGAATGGATTTCAAGTGTTCATCTGACAAGTTAAACGAACCATGGGGGGGGGGTAGAGCTGAGCGCATGGGGGGAATAGGAATCTTCGCTTTAGGTTGATGCGAGTAAAAAGCGTGATTCATTCAAGGCAGCCAGCCAAACAAGCACATTAACCATGTAAATGTTTTGAACTTGTACAAAACATTATAACATTTTACTGAACTTATTTCTTGTTTAGTTATTTAGTAAAATATTAAAATAATTGAAGTATTTTGACGATCTATTTAAAAACTGCATGCAGCGTCGGCCGGGTTGCCGGGGGTCGGACAATAACCCTTTGCGGGCTGGAGATCCCTTCGGCGTATGTTTGGAGATCCCTGGTTTAGTGTATCCGTTATTAGCTGGGATTATGATATGGCTCTCACACACCGTCTCTCAAGTGTGAATGGTGACCCGGGGTTTCAGTTCCTTCACAAGCTCTAGTGAAAACTGATTAGCTTTTTAAGTAAGAAAAGGTTTAATGATCTATAATATACAGACGACACCATCATTTTTAGAGTACAATTGTAGAACTTGAAGAAAAGATTGTTAGAACTAATAGAAATCGTAGAACTAGAAATTATGTTAAGACTGTCAGAAAATCAGTCTGGTTTATTCACAAGCCTTAAAAAGACATATAATGTTTATAGACAGGCCACATAACAATCATCCTACAACACTCAACATATCTGTCTACCTGAGGTTGTAACTCGGTGATACTATCTGGGATTGGCCATAACTAATAAGTTCTGAACCCATGGTGAAACAAAAATTAAGACAGCCACAAGTGCAACAATTAAACTGCTATATGGATCGTATTTCTTCATTTTATCACAGGGTAAAACTGGATGTGTTTGAAAATTGTACTGCTGGAGGTTCCTACAAATTACTGAAACAGGGCATCAACATATTTGAATTCAATATGGAAAAGTGTACAGTCCATGAATGCATACTGTGAAGTTTTGACCACGGGTGTGAAGCTTTGTGGTCCCCGTGGCAGCAGCTCTATAAAAAACTTGGGACACAGCATACAAGTGGGTGATGGGCTTGACCTTCGTCCAGCACAACCCATGGTCAGCAATGTTTTGGGTATGTAGCAAACCTCTGTTGATCTGGAGTTGTAAATTGTTAAGAGCACAGTAAACAGCAAAGAATCAAGAGGAGATGATCCTACACACTCCATAGACGAAAACCACGAACTCATTGGGAACACCTAGTGTTTATGTTGTTAATGAGCAATGGAGAACAGCAATATCTTTTACGGTCACCATCCTCTCCTCAGGGTGTAGAACTGAGGAGGATGATGATAGAACACATGAAAGAAAAAACAGTGCTTTAAATACATTAAATCATTTGAAGGCACTGGACAGGTTCTGGTAATTGATATCTTGCAATCATAAAATATTGCTTGCAATATGAATTTATTATTATTATATTATTCACACACACACACACACACACACACACACACACACACACACACACACACACACACACACACACACACACACACACACACACACACACACACACACACACACACACACACACACACACACACACACACACACACACACACACTGAAACCAGTAACAACACAGAGATACCTGAACTGTTTGTTATTAGGTATAATACTGACAGATTTTACATTACTTTTCATTGTGTAACGTGTCTAAAATTTGGGTCATTTTATTTCCTACAGTATGGGGTATTCGTATTTTATTTATTTCATTTTGGGTGGGATTTTATCAATATATTGTGAAAGTTTATTTCCCGGCCAACGTTAATTCCAATACAACAGAACACGTGTTGGAACAGTGTTGAACCAAAGCAGAGACGCAGTTTGTGTTGAGTAACTCGCTGAGGAATGCGCCACCTTAAAAATTCTAAGAACTCTGTATATGTGTGGTGACGCCCGTACGTAACATAGCCGGGCGGGGCGCTGTTAGTGACGCCGTTAAAACTAAAACGTCGAGGTAAAACATGGCGATGGAACGAACAGTTTGCAACACCAAACAGCCAGCTACAGGAAATGCCGTTAAACCCCGCCCACGGCTAGTGACATCAGTACAGCCGAGGCAAATATCGTCCTCGGTTACCACACATATATCGACCATGTGCCATGCATAAAAGGGATACGACACAACAAATTAAGCATGAACGGCGACTAAAACCTGGTGGCCATGAATATGCAGTTCCGCCCGCTCAACGAAGCACTTTTCCCAGTCCTACTCTGTGCGTGTCGGCCGGCACCAGAGCTAAGTATGCTCTAGCAAATTTCATCAGTTTTTTTGATATAAAAGTGAAGTAATCTCTTCCAACAAGTGGCAGTGATGGAGGAATAGTTGCGGAACGTTCATATCTAAATTTGTTATTCAGTTTTTGTGTTTCCGGGACATTTACGACTTACTGCGGTGTGGCCACGAGGTCACTGAAGAACGCGTTGCCGGCGGGGACTTCATATCATGCATTAAATCAAGTAATCAGGGGAATGGGGTTTTATAATAGAATGTGAGTAGTGAGTGAAAGGCAGGCTGGGCTATCTTGTGTAAGTAATTAGTATTAGTAATATATGTAAAAGTAATATGTAGGGAACAAAGTTGCACAACATTTGACGTAATAAAAATGTATTTGATAAATAATAATTTCCATAGTTGATCATTAAAACTAATTATTTCTCTCCCTAAAGATGTGTAGCGTTAGTTATTTCGATAACCCATGAAACACATGTTTGTATCTAGCGTTCGCACGAAAGAATCCTGGCCCTACAGAAACGAAACTTTGAAGGTAGGTGGGAGTTGTATTTATGTATTTTAAAGTGATTTGAGCGTCACAAATGGCGCAGCCGAAAGGGACAGTTTTTATTAATTAAAAAAATACATTAGTAAAAACCGTACCTACAGAAAAGATACAAACATGTTTTTGGGGTTAGCGGAATAAAACAAAAGTGCGTTATTAACAAAAAATTGGTTATATAATACATTATATTGATTATATTATAGTTACACAAGCATCAAGTATAAAATAAGAAATGGCAGATAACAATGAAGTCAGCTTATCTGACAGTCAGACCGAGAGTCAAGTAAATGCTGACTCCGGTATTCAAACAGAATTAACGTCAATAAATGAGTATAACGTAGAAGCATCTGTACTTAGCACACCGGGAGCGATATCAACTCCTGTAACAAGTAAAGCAAAAGAGTTGTCACTGGACGATCTATTTAATTTCATGAGAAACATGTCTAGTGATATTAACGATATTAACATAAAATTTGACGTGCAGAATGACAAGTTTGATGCAATTGACAAAAAATTTGAGAGCCGTTTTAACTCTAGTGACGAAAAATTCGATAAAATAGACCGTCGTTTTGACGTTCAGAATAGCAATTTTAATATAAAACTCGAACAACAGAATATTCAATTGCAGCAGAATATAAATGTAAAATTTGATGAGCTGATACATAATATACAAGACAAGAATGAACGTCTAGAAAGTACCAATAAAATAAGAAATAATTTGAATAAAGTAGAACCGAGTACGAGTAATACAAATGAAAGTTATAATGACAATGTTGTGTTAGATAAAGAGCTAACAAATGATGACGATGATGTAATTGAAAGTATAATATCAGAGAGTACTGATGAGTTTGTAGAATGTGATTATGAGATGTTAAGGTGTGTTAGTGAGTTAGAGAGAGAGAGGAAAAATAATGTTGTAGTAGAGTGGGGACAGGGGGTAGATTTTCCCTTTATTATTTATGATGATTATTTAATGAGTTCACAAGTGTTTTTGAAGGGCAAGAGACCCGTGTTAGTAGAAGAGTTGAGTTGTTTAGTGATGTTGTATAATGTTGTACCCTCTGTCTGTAATAATGATGTTGAAAGTATGATTTGGTATTGTGATGAGAGAGAGTTTAACAGAGAAGTGTATGTGGAGAAAGTAACAGAATTATATAACTTAAATAGAAAGTATGATGAATGGAAGGAAAGTTTAAAAGTATGTTTGAGTAACAATGATTATAATGATTTGACTAAAGTAATTAACCCGATCATGAATGTATTTACCAATGGAGATGTAACAAAAATACCTAACGTAGACTGGTTTAATGAGTATTCTGGTAAAATGAGTGAATTTGGTTGTTCTGGTTATGACACACAAAGTAACCATTTGTTTGTAAATAAAAAGCGACAATGTTGTATAAAACCAAGACTTATCTGGGACGATGGAGGTTAAACTGTAAAACAATAAAAGACAGTGATAAACATTATGTTTTATGGTTTTTGACATGGCAAATTTGGACAATGAAGTGTGGAAAAACTGAACAGTAAATAACAAAAGTCTGTAAATAAAAATATAGTGAATTTATTTGGGTACATGGTGGAATGTTAAGTAAACAAGTGTGTGTAAGTGTGATAATAAAAATAATAATATTTTGCAATTTAAATAAATAAATACCAGAATTAATTTTGAAAACAGTAACTGATTAGTGGTAATTGTGTCGATAACTATGTAATTTATATTTTCAGTAATTAATTAAATTAAACCAATTTGATATGCTTAAATATTTTGATTGCTTATTTAAATGTTAATTAATTAAATTTTTGATGAATATAAATTATTTTATGAGATGGAAATTTGGTAATGAATGATAAATTATTTGATGTAAACTAATATTTTTGTGAAATGTTTCAGAGTTGAGGTGAAAGTATTGTGATATGGTGATTATGTTGTGTATATATCATGTTAAATGGAATGTAAGTATAGAACTTTTACAATATGAATCATGTATAACAAAAATGTTTACATGTAACTAAGATTTTAATTCAGTAATAAGATATTTATTTGAAATAATTGTGTTCAATAAAAATGATAATTAAAAAATTTTTTTAAATAATAACTGAAAGATAATGGAATTTATAATAAATCTTGATAATAAATTCTGAAAATTTTAAAGGAAGATAATGGTTGAAAATTATGAATTATGTAAGTGAGTTAAAGGATTAGTGATGAATGAAGGTCTCATACTATAATGCTGTATATTTGATTTTTTAGTTAGCTATTAAGTTGCTATTGCGGGGGTGGCCTGTGCTCCCGTAGATAGCGAAATGGGTTGGGGGTAACAGAGAGTGTTACCTCCATCGGAGGCCAAAATGGCGAAAATGTGCGGCACACCTTTTTCATGTAAATTAAAATTTACACACTGCTAGACGACCGTGTCGCACATACTAAGACGATGTATAACAGGCAGTGAAATGCAAGTTAGATTTCCCCGACTTTTTGGGCGATTACTGCCTTACCAGCACTAATCGTGGATTTGGCTAGCGGCCAGCTATGGTCATATCAAGTCCCTTGACCATAGCTGACTTGAAATTGGTATATAGTAGAAATTCAATGGGGGGCGAACATTAGGGGAAATCTCCCGGCACTATAGAACAGCGGCTGCCACTCTGCCCGCTTGGGGGCAGCAAAGCCAGGTGGTAGACCCGCATTAAGGGCATGTAATTATAGACCAGAATATGTTGATATTCGATAATTTTAAATGTAACAGGGGAAGCAAAGACACGGAGAGTTAAAACTACTCCAAAATATGCCGTCTTTGTGAAAGCGAAAAGGGCGATACAGTCCTCCATAATTTGAAATAGCGTGTGTGGCTGGGAGGTGACTCAAATGAGTCACGAATTTAAATTGTACAACATGAAAAATTTTTTGCTAATTCAAATTTGATCCAATAAAATTGCTTTTACATAAATTAAAATTTTTTTTGAATTTTAAAATTTTTTGGGAAATATTTTTTTTGGAAATTTTAATTTTTTTGAAAAAAAAAAATCTTGATTTTTCGCCTGCCAGCTAATGAATATTTTAAGATTGATTATTTTATTATTTGTGTGTTAACCATGTTTATTTTATTGATTTATTTTGTATTGCATTGTATTGTTAGACTCTAAATATTCACATGTTAGGTTAAGGATATGTTTAACTATAAGAAATGTTTAAATTCGTTTATTTTAAGATAAAACAGAAAATATGGAAGAGAATTTTTTGATAAAGTATTTTATTTTGAATTTTGAATTTTTTTTCTTAGATGAAATAGTGGATTATAAAGAAGTTTTCAATGTACAATATGTAGTGTGAGTGTGTGTGAGCCCAGTATCTGCTAAAGGCAGCCCAGCATGCATGAAAGGGGAAACATATCGGTGGAGGATCTGGCATAATTTAAGCCAGGGATTGAGGATTTTTTGGGGGTAGCATGTAAGAAGGTGAGGTGTGCGGTGGTACTTATCTGTTCGATTTCTCGGTGTTGGGATCTCTTACGGAGAAGTCCAGTGATCTCGTTCAGATGCATCCATCGTCGCCAAGCCAGGGGGGTCGTGTACCCATGAGGAGTAAGAACAAGAGGGGGTTGTTGGCACCAGTTCCTCACCGGTCCTCTTCGGGGTTTATCAATGAGATTTCTTCTGTTCTGGACAGCAGAATTCTCATTGAGGGGGTATTGTAACGTGTCTAAAATTTGGGTCATTTTATTTCCTACAGTATGGGGTATTCGTATTTTATTTATTTCATTTTGGGTGGGATTTTATCAATATATTGTGAAAGTTTATTTCCCGGCCAACGTTATTTCCAATACAACAGAACACGTGTTGAAACCGTGTTGAACCAAAGCAGAGACGCAGTTTGTGTTGAGTAACTTGCTGAGGAATGCGCCACCTTAAAAATTCTAAGAACTGTATATGTGTGGCGACGCCCGTACGTAACATAGCCGGGCGGGGCGCTGTTAGTGACGCCGTTAAAACTAAAACGTCGAGGTAAAACATGGCGATGGAACGAACAGTTTGCAACACCAAACAGCCAGCTACAGGAAATGCCGTTAAACCCCGCCCACGGCTAGTGACATCAGTACAGCCGAGGCAAATATCGTCCTCGGTTACCACACATATATCGACCATGTGCCATGCATAAAAGGGATACGACACAACAAATTAAGCATGAACGGCGACTAAAACCTGGTGGCCGTGAATATGCAGTTCCGCCCGCTCAACGAAGCACTTTTCCCAGTCCTACTCTGTGCGTGTCGGCCGGCACCAGAGCTAAGTATGCTCTAGCAAATTTCATCAGTTTTTTTGATATAAAAGTGAAGTAATCTCTTCCAACAAGCGGCAGTGATGGAGGAATAGTTGCGGAACGTTCATATCTAAATTTGTTATTCAGTTTTTGTGTTTCCGGGACGTTTACGACTTACCGCGGTATGGCCACGAGGTCACTGAAGAACGCGTTGCCGGCGGGGACTTCATATCATGCATTAAATCAAGTAATCAGGGGAATGGGGTTTTATAATAGAATGTGAGTAGTGAGTGAAAGGCAGGCTGGGCTATCTTGTGTAAGTAATTAGTATTAGTAATATATGTAAAAGTAATATGTAGGGAACAAAGTTGCACAACATTTGACGACATAAAAATGTATTTGATAAATAATAATTTCCATAGTTGATCATTAAAACTAATTATTTCTCTTCCTAAAGATGTGTAGCGTTAGTTATTTCGATAACCCATGAAACACATGTTTGTATCTAGCGTTCGCACGAAAGAATCCTGGCCCTAGAGAAACGAAACTTTGAAGGTAGGTGGGAGTTGTATTTATGTATTTTATGTATTTTAAAGTGATATGAGCATCACAATTGCACAAATTTTAAAATATTTTAACTTTTTGATCAGTGACAACTTGGTTAACATGTTAGGCGTCTGACAGTGGAATTTCTTGGATCTTTGTAAAATGTAATTAAATGTAAAATTGTCAACTATAATTATAGGGAAACTGATTAAAAAATATGTAAATAGTGTTGACTATGTCGTCTCCACTCTCTGATTCATCAAAGACTTTGTCACCCAATTCATCGTTGGTAACATATTCATGAATTTTGTCCTCAGTCAAATAGTTATACTTTTGCAAAGGTACTTTATCAGAAACACTCAATACTAGATTAAAATTGTATACACTGCATAATTTATATAAAATGAAGAATAAGAGTTATTTATAAAAGAAAACACTGTTGACACCTCTACACTTCTGTAAACTAAACACGACATAACCTCCAAGCACACTTCAGCACACGCTCCAAAACACGTGTGATAGAGAATGCACATTTGTCACCACAACTATGTATATATTATATCACACTAAGAAAGAATGAATACCAAATATCTGAGAAACAATCAACTCAAGCGCAGCATGGATAAGATTGCAACTGCACTTCAGGCAACTGTTGTATATCAGCAATACTGAGGCAACCAGGCCCGGCACCAGGCAGGGGCAAACCGTGCCACCGCCCAGGGCAGCAAATTTTAAAGGGCGGCAGATTCCGGGATGTTAAGTTTTGAAATTGAGGGAAAAAATAAAATTATTCACTTAATTTCATCACAATATGTAAGATTAGTAAGAATTACTTTATATATAAAGTCAGCAGAGTTTAACGAAGAGTCAAAAACTCATGAACGAGAGAACGTAAACCTGAGTTTTTCGAAGCTCAAACTTATTAAAACTTATCTCAGATCGAGTATGTCCAAGACTCACCTGAGTGGTCTGGCGACTATATCTACAGAACATCAGTTTGCTGAATCACTTGATTACATCGAAGGAGTTTGCCAGTCCAAAAGCAAGACGAGTTTTTTGTAACTAAGGTATATGATACATTACTTGTGTACATTTCAATCATAATGAATTTTAATTTTAAGTCATCACATAGGCATACACTTTTATTGTCACACGATTCCTTGTATTGTCTCTACAGTTTTTATTGTAGCCGTTCACCACATCGTAAACGCAAAAAAGTTTTAGTTATTTGATAAACACAACAATGCAAACATTCCTAGTCATCATTTGAAGGCAATCGCCTTATCTTTAGAGTAGGTCTAGTGTGCGTGAATGTGTTCAGGTTTTTAAAATAGGGAGGGGACGGCACTCATAAATACTGCACAGGGCGGCAAAAGCGCTGGGCCCAGCCCTGGAGGCAGCAAATGTTGAAAACGTACATATAGGTGATTACTGATCAAATCATTGCACATTAGTGCTTATTTATAACAGTAAATAAAGTTGCAGCCCATAAATGTATAATATATACTGTGCATGCACACACACACGCATGCATACACACACTCAATCATGAATATTAAAAAAACATACTTAAAGAACTTATCAAACATCCTGTCTGTGACTAGTTTTGGTCCTGTGCCATACAGTTTTGCAACTTCTTCTGTATCAGGACAGTATGAATACAGAGCACGGAATTGACAGCCTGCATCCCTGAACAATATTAAGAAGTGTTTGGCTTCTGAACGATTGATTTCTTCCAACACTAATTTCTTAGCATCTCTGTTTACCACTCCTGGGAACACGCAGTACTCAACAGCATTCAATATGATACCCTGAAACAAAACAGAATACTATCAGTAGTTGTTAAATTGTACATACATTTTTGAACTTCGTATTTAACTCTGTTTCATTAAATAATTACTTACAGAAACTATTCTTTTAAGTTTAACTTTTATTTCAAAACCAAACAATTTTTGAGTTTCTTTAATATTCGTTCAACAATACCCAACGGCATTAAAAATAATGACATGGTTGTACTATAGTTGAAAGTTACAGTAATTTGGTTTAAATAGATTATAATCATGAGAAAATAGTGACATAATTTCTTATATATCAGGTCTGATAAGAGTTTTCTTTTGAAAAGGTCCACAAGAATATTAACAGGTCCACAAGGCAGCACTGTAAGGTAATAACATAATAATTTGGCAAATTCTTGTTGGTGCTTCATGCTGTAGTTGATCTACAATCTTGTTTATAAATGGCATTTGATATTGTCAAGAAGAGATGAAATTTGGCAAAATAGTTTATGAGGGCATTTCAGGAATGTTTTTGTGAATAATATATTTTTATCAGTGGCAGCTCGTGACTTAAGAAGCTGGAGGGCACGGCCTTTAGGCTTCTTATTTATAAAAATCTGAACTTGCCTCAAATATTGTGACCTGTTGTAGGTAGTCAGCAGTTTTATTAATAAACATAACCAGACACATTCTTAGTCTCTTCACTGTCTCTTTAGTGTCGAAAGTGTCCACAAAAGTGTTTATACTTTACCACACAAAAATTAATACACTATATTATTTTTATGATACATACTCTCTAAACAGATCATTTATTTATTGACAAAGATCATTCGCCTTTCCTTTAAGTTAACTAACTTTTCTAGCACTCTATCATTAAAGTCCTTCATGTCTTTAACAAGTTCCTTCTTGACAGATAGCATCGCAAGGGCATTCAGTCTGTTGTTTTTCATTGTATTTCTCAAGAAAGTCTTTTAGTCTTTTCAGAGTCAAAAAGCAGAGCTCATGGCAGTTGTCATTGGGATCGTTATGATAATTTTTTATAAGTTTCAACACATCTTTGAAAACAGATGTAAGATTGTTTTCTTTCATAAAATTAAGAAGTTTTATTGTGCCTATAATATTAAAATCATGCCGTCTGTATAATTTTTTCAATTCATTCCGAAGTTTGTTTTCTTATAAGAAAGGGCAATGCTGAATCACTTGCTTGAATTTTTCTTCCTGAAAGTTTGTAGAAGAAAGTGGAAATAAGTCGTCATTGGACACCAATGAAGCTGCTTCTAGGTGACCTGTGTAAGTAAACCTATCTTTTGCATGTGTTATAATGATGTCACATACTTCTTTTGCATCAAAAATTATTGTTCCTTCTTCTTGGTTGCTCAGGAAATCGTCGTTTATTTGTGTTTCTATTTCATTTATTTTCTTCTTCTCTTTGTGCATCTCATTTTCAAACATTCCTATGTCACTAAATACAACTATTTCACTAACGACTCGGAACACAAAGTTTTTTATGAGTAAAAACATAAAGTTTTACCTTACAACCTGAACCGGTTTTCACTTTTAAAAAGCTTCTTCAGTGATTGCCGCTGGTAGCGCTGTCCGTCCTGTTGTGGGTGACGGAATCAATTTTCGAAAGATCGATGTTGTGTGTGTGGGGTGAGATATGTTCGAATAATGCGTGCGATTTGAATTGTGTCTGTTCGTTTAGGATGTCGTTTTTATTTGTTTGTATATTTCCAATTGTTCTAGAGTGTCTAGTTTTCGGCCTTTTGTATGTACGTGTAGAATGTTCATGTTATTGTCCATGTTTCTGTATGTGTGGTTTGCTTCAATGAGGTGTGTTATGAAGCGGCCCGTGGGACCAAAATGTGTTGATGTCGGCACGTGTGTACTAAGAATTTTCTATCAGGAAGAATGACGTTTGGGGTGCTATTGCCATGATGCAGAATGATAACGATAGTAGACTGTATTAATACATTTATTAGGTTTCTGTTTTACACTCAAATCATAGTGTTGAGATTGGCTAATTCTGAAAGATTTCAATTTTGAAGAAACCGATTCGTAAATGAAGCTACATTTTAGATGAGGCGCAAATGTGTGCCACTCAGCTTACATTGAAAAAAACGTTGAGGCCTAAGGCCTAAATAATTGTCGCGACAACAAGAAAGTGAAAAAGACAGAACAGGCAGCAAACGTACTGACGTCCGCTGCCAGCCAAGGCTCGTAGAACTGTATCGTTGTAAAAACATGATAAGCACGATTTGAAAGCGTACAGATTAGCCAACCTATGAATGCGAAAATTACCACATTACTGTCCATAACTGCCCGCAAAAAATCAAAAGATTTTTTAATACATTTTAATAACTTATTGTAGAAAAATACAGAGTTCTTAATAATAAAGGTCAATCTCAGTAAGTTGTATTGAACCTTGAGTTTGAAATCTTAGATAACAGTTATGACATTAACTGCTTAGCGATAAGCTTGAGTGATGATAAGAGTTGAGCAGGCCAAGGTCGGCGTGCAACTTGATTTGTGCATGAGTAAAAATGCGAAAGTTAGCAATGTATTGCCAATATATATTGTATGTATACAATATTAAACGATATAAGACATGAAAATACATAATTTGACAATGTTTAATGATGAATAATCGGTGACTCATCACATGATGGGCCTGATAAATTGTAACATTTATGCAAGTCATAGTGGTTAGCTTGAACCAGTTAAGGCCAGTAGACTTGTACAACAGTAATGAATGTAAAGTGAACAGACAAAGTATTATAAGATTATACATGTAAAGACATAAATTTAGCATGACGTCATATAGTTTGAACGAGGCATGCTATACCTGAAAGTTTCAGGAATTTACAATAAATTATTATGTGAAAACAAGCTATACACAGTTGAATGATTGCAAGCACAAAGTGTAATGACATGTATGTCATGATTAATGCATGAATAATAATTGTGCAATGCGTGATCACAAAATACAAAATGCAATATAAAATACAATATAAAAATAAAAATATAGGCGTGGCGTGGTTATAGACAGTAGATGTGAAAAAGCAACAATGTGTTTTCATACATGGTTTGCATAACTGCAGACCATGCGAATATTATGTAACAAAATTTTTATATAAAAACAATACCACCAATGACATGACACATAACCCAATACCAATATCAAAATGTAAATGTGTAGGACATAGTATGCCTCACAAATTATTAACATATAAATACAAAAATAGCAAAGTATAGCACCATGAAAATATGATAAGTATAGATATAATAGCACAGTGCATGGTTGTAAAATTACAAGTCACATGCAAATTTAGTATAAAAACACGCAATAATACAAGTTAACATGAAAATGTTGTGATGATACATATCACAATTAAGTTGACCAAATTGTCAGACAATAAGGTAATGAAAGCCTGTTGCCAAGTGAAATAGCATTGTGCTAAATAATTATAGTAACCTTGTGTCTAAGCCTCGTCCCGCGCTGGCAACAAACATAGCTTATGAACTGGTCTCCATAAAATACCAGTAAGCGTACGAATGTCTACTACTCTAATTAAGTTGTCTGGGCCGGGAAATGTGGTGGTAATTATACCAAATTTCCATGCTAATGGAGGTAAGTCATCCTCAATCAGTAAAACCAGGTCACCAATGGAAACGTTATCCTTGGCGAATTTCCATTTGTGACGTTGTTGTAATTGATGTAAGTAGTCGCGTGACCAAGCCTTCCAAATGACTTGGACAAACTTCTGGAGAAGTTGCCAACGTCCAAGACGAGAGATGGAAACGTGAGATAAGTCTGGATCAGGTATCGCCGTTAATGGTGCGCAAATCAAAAAATGGCCAGGTGTAAGTGGCACCGGATCGTTTACATCCGATGAAATGGCAAATAATGGACGTGAGTTTAGACATGCCTCTATCTGAGACAAAACTGTCGTAAACTCCTCGAAGGTGAGTATAGACTTGCCTACCACGCGGCGCAAATGATACTTTAAACTCTTTATACCGCTCTCCCAAAGACCACCAAAATGAGGTGATGAGGGCGGAATAAATGACCATGAAACACCCTGAGAGGTCGTAAAGGATTTGATTGATGAGGTGGCATCCTTATTATGCCAAAGATTGTAAAGGTCATGTAAAACATTGCGGGCCTTCCTAAAGTTCGTGCCATTAACAGAATATAACTGGCTGGGTATGCCCCTACGGGACATAAAACAATGTAAAGCAGCTATAAACGCGTTGGCTGTAAGGTCGGAAACCAATTCCAAATGAATGGCCCTGGTTGCTAAGCAGATGAACAAAGACACGTACGATTTTGACAGAGTCCTAGATTTCTGCCCGTCATGACGAATCATGAAGGGACCACCATAATCAACTGCGCAGAATAGAAACGGCCGCGAAGGAGTGACTCTAGGAGATGGTAAAATACCAAGCCTCTGAACCTGTTGTTTGGCACTAAACCTGAGGCACTTGACGCATCTACGAATGATGGAGCGAATGACTATCTTGGCGTTAATGATCCACCAACATTGACGAAGTGAGTGATGCACGAGTTGAGCACTAGCGTGGAGTAGGCAAATGTGTTCGCGTTCAATAATAAGGCGAGTAATATGAGCCGATGGATGCAAGACAATAGGATGCTTATTGTCATAAGGTAGTTGCGACTGCTGTAAGCGCCCGCCGACGCGTATTACGCCAGACTCATCAAGAAACGGGTCCACAGAAGACAACTTACTCCTAATAGACAGAAGACCCATTATGAAGACAATTAATCTCGGCAGCGAAGTGGATCGACTGAGATTGTTTTATGAAAAAATTAAGAGTGGAATGAATTTCAATGGGGGTAAGAGCGCCTGATATTTTCTCAGCACTGGAGAGTCTAATATTTTTGATGAATCGAAAGCAGTAAGTGTATACGCGAGTCAGACAGTGCAACGAAGAAAAGTCCTTTGAGAGATCAATAGCCAGGGTAGACATTAGAGAAAGTTTGGGGGTTTGTTTTTCCTCCGCAGTGAATTCAGAAGACGACAGATTATAAGGTAAAAAGGGTGGAAAAAGATTGGACTCTGAAGATTGAGACAAACAGGCGGGACTGTGCCACCAAAGCGAACAATCGCGCAAAACGTCGGGGTGACATCCCCTAGAAATAATATCAGCAGGATTATGTCAAGAATTGATGTGATGCCATGTGTAGGCTTCCGTAAGACACTGAATATCGGCAACACGATTAGCGACGTAGGTTTTCCACCTCGAAGACTGGGCATGAATCCAGTAAAGGGACACCATAGAGTCAGAATACAGATGAACACTATTAATAAAGGAATGAAGAGCAGGGACGACCTTGAATACGAGTCGCGATAACAACAAGCAAGCGCAGAGTTCAATGCGAGGTAATGATACCTGTCGCAGGGGGACCACGTGAGATTTAGAACACAGAAGGTGACAAGAGGCCGATGAATCTTGATAAATGACTAATGTAAACACAACACCCATATCCCCTTTCAGAAGCATCCGAAAACCCATGTAATTCAACTATCTTTGCTTTAGACTTGCAGCGAATAGAACGTGGGACAATAATTTTACTGATCAGACATAATTTATCGCATAATGAATGCCAATGCAAGCGTAATTGCCCGGAAATTGGCTCATCCCAACCAAGATTGCACAGCCAGAGTTGCTGCATAAACTGTTTGTACAGGAAAACAATGGGACCGACGAGTCCGAGTAGATCGTATATGCCTGCGATAATTGATAGGATTTTCCTCTTGGAGATGCTTGATTCAACGGGGAATGATTTGATGTCAAACAAAAATGAATCGGTAGTGTTATTCCAGAGAATGCCCAAGGTACGCACATTACCCTGTTTGTTTAAAGGGAGTGATAAATTGTCATGATCTGCGACCACATTGGGTTCATTTGATGCCCATTTATGCAGCGTGAGACCGTATTGACTCAACAACGTACCTAAGTCAGATTTCAACTTGGTCAGATCAGAAATGGTGTCTGCACCAGTTAGAAAATCGTCGAAATAGAAATCATTGGTTATAGCTGACGCTGCGTCAGGAAAAGAAGCTTCATGATCCTTACCAATCTGATTAAGACAGCGAGTAGCCAAAAACGAAGCACTAGCAGTGCCATATGTTACAGTTCGCAATGCAAAGTGTTTAAACTGTTCGAGGGGAGAGTCACGCCACAGAATACGTTGATAATGACAATCCTTCTCAGCTACCAGAATCTGTCGATACATCTTCTCGATGTCGGAGATGAGAACATAGTTATGCATACGAAATCGCAAAAGAATAGAAAAAAGGTCTTGTTGGACATTTGGGCCTACTAACAAAATGTCATTGAGAGAAAGGCCATTGATAGTTTTGGACGAACCGTCAAAAACGACGCGAAGTTTTGTCGTAGAACTAGAATGTTTAAAGACGGCATGGTGTGGCAGATAGTAAGTATTTGAAACCCCGGAATTGATAGAGCAATCGTCGACAAGCGTCATGTGGCCAAGATCCTTATACTCCTGAATAAAGTTTGCATATTCGCGCGCAAGCTTAGAATCATGCATGAACCGGCGTTCTAAACTCAAGAATCTTGCTTCAGCGCTAGCATAGGACTCACCCAACTGGGGATTGTCAGACTTAAATGGTAGCGAAACAACGAACCTACCCTCTTGATTGCGATGAGTAGACTTAACGAAATGCTCCTCACAAGCTGACTCGTTATTAGTAGGTGCATTATCAGGGATAGTTTCGGTCTCCCAAAATTTCTCGAGAGACTCCAGAATTTGACTGTCGTTGTTCCTAGCCAGGAACGAAACAGCAGGACCCTTATAACGGCAGTGTTTGGGCAGACTGCCTGCTAGAATGTAGCCTTTGTTTCCTGTATAGTAGGAAAATGAGAACCGCGTACGTATTTGTTAGCTAAAATTAAATCTAGGTAAAATTGCGCTCCTAAAAGTATGTCGATGTCAGCTGATATGTTAAAATGTGGATCCGCGAGGAAAACGTTATCTGGAATGTTAAATTGATTTATGTCAAAAGATTGTGCTGGCAGTTTATGGGTTAATGCAGATAAGACAGCACATTTTGCCTCGAAGCTAAATTTTTGATAGCGGGAAATAATGCGTATAGACGCTAGATTAGTGGCACAACACGCGGTATTATTTATACCTGTAATCGGTATGTTAGATTTAGTCAAGTTAAGCCATAATTTCTTGGCAAATGATTCCGTACAAAAATTTATTTGTGAACCCGCATCCAATAGGACTCTTGCGAGTTGTCTATTGCCAGCCCGGTCGATGACAAACACAATTGCTGTTGATAAAAGAATATTATTTGTAGATTGTAATTTAAGTGAACAATTACAATTGCTGCTGGCAGAAACTGGCTTTGACACATTGTTTATCTGCAACAATGTATGGTGTCGTTTTGAGCAGATCTTACATGATTGTTTAATCTTACAATTAGATGAGAAATGATCTGGTCTTAAACAATTGGTACAGCATTTATGATTTGATATAAATTGTCCTTGTTCTGATGTGCTTAGTGCATGAAATTTATCACACATGTAAATTGGATGATTAGATTTACAGCATAAGCATGAATAATTATTTGACACTGAGTGATAACTTTTAAATGCAGTGCTGCCAGCAGCATTTCGTGATTTATGTTTGTCAGATTTATTATTGAATCTTAAACTTAGCTTGTTGAGCTGCTGTCCGGCATCGATAGGCAGTGTATTTTCTAACAACTGTCTACATGCGTTTAAAAACTGAGTAAAACCTTGAGAGTTAGGAAGATTATCGGGGTCTATAGACTTCTTCCATAATTTAAACGTGGTATGGTCCAGTTTTGCTGACAATAATTGTACAGTGATAAGCTCGAATGAATCCATTCGAAGAAACCGATTCGTAAATGAAGCTACATTTTAGATGAGGCGATAATGTGTGCCACTCAGCTTACATTGAAAAAACGTTAAGGCCTAAGGCCAAAATAATTGTCGCGACAACAAGAAAGTGAAAAAGACAGAACAGGCAGCAAACGTACTGACGTCCGCTGCCAGCCAAGGCTCATAGAACTGTATCGTTGTAAAAACATAAGCACGATTTGAAAGCGTACAGATTAGCCAACCTATGAATGCGAAAATTACCACATTACTGTCCAAGGTGGTTTGCAAAGGTGGATGAGGATGAATAACATACATTACAAACAAAACAACCAAACACTAACAAAACTCATAGTTGACACTGAAACAAATATACAAAACACAGCACCAGAACATCAAGACACACTAAGACATAACGTAAACAATATAACAGGAGCACATAAGACACCAGACACCAAGAACCACAACTCAGAAATACACACAGCCATCAAACTGAGGGAAAAGGCACAAAAACACAACATCACATTTGTAAAAGTAGACAAAGGCAACACGACTGTAATCATCTCCACAGACAACCTACACAACAAAGTACAAAACTTCATGGAACAGAACAACATAACAGAACAACATAACAAAACACAACCCACCGACAGATACCAAAACACAGTACAACAACTAATCAACAAAGCCAAACACATAATGACACACAAACAAAAGCCCTACATGAAACAAATCCGACCATCAGCCCCTACCCTCCAAGCGCTTCCCAAAATCCATAAAGAAGAAATTCCGATCTGCCCCATTATCAATTACCGTAATGCCCCTGCATACAAATTTGGAAAATATCTAGACAAAATTATCAGCAACACACGCAACTAGACAACAACATTGCAGTAAAAAACAACACACACCTAGTAACAAAAATAAAAGACATACACATCCCCCATAATGACACATTAGCCTCTTATGACATTAAAAACCTATACACAAACATCCCCATCTCTGAAACAATCACCATCCTACAAAACAAACTCAAACAGAACAACACACCAGATGAACTTATCAACGAAATAACAGAAACTCTGAACATTATCACAAAACAAAACTACTTTATATACAACAATAAATTTTATACACAGAATGATGATCTACCCATGGGCTCCCTCATATCCAGCATTCTAGCAGAAGTCTTCCTCCAACACTTAGAAAAAACAAAAACCCTCACAAACAATGACAGACACTCACATAAAATACTATATTGGCATAGATACGTTGATGACATTCTAATACTATACAGGGGAAACAAAAGACAATGTGAACAGTTACTAATGCACATAAACAAAACACATAAAAACATAACCTTTACTGCCGAATACGAACACAACAATACCATAAACTTCTTAGACCTCTCCATCACAAAACTTGAACACAGGCACAAATTCAGTATATACAGAAAACCGACTACAACTGACACACTAATACACAACTCCTCCAATCACCCAATACAACACAAACTAGCTGCCTTCAGAACCATGATACATAGACTTAACAACATCCCCCTAGATGAAAAAGACTACAAAGACGAACTAAACACGATAAAATATCTAGCAGAATCTAACGGATACGACAGAACAATAGTCAGTAAACTCCTACACAAAACAAACAACAGACAAAGACAGAAAACAACAAATTCATAACACTAACATACATCAAACAAACAAACTGAAAAAATAGCCCACAGAGTCAAAAAAGCAGGATACAGAATCGCTTACAAAACTACTAACAAAACAGAACACACACTATCAAAACACACACAAAGCACAAAAGAACACACACTATCAAAACACACACAAAGCACAAAACAAATTCGATCTACCTGGTGTTTACAAACTAAATTGCTCAAATTGCAACAAATTCTACATAGGCCAGACAGGACGTAGCTTCAAACAAAGATACATTAAACACACAAAGGCACTCCACTCCACTACAGAATCCACCTTTGCAAACCACCTCATTGAAGCAAACCACACATACAAAACATCGACAATAACATGAACATTCTACATGTACACACAAAAGGCCGAAAACTAGACACTCTAGAACAATTGGAAATATACAAACACACGAAAACAAATAAAAACGACATCCTAAACGAACAGGCACAATTCAAATCGCACACATTATTCGAACATATCTCACCCCACACACACAACATCAATCTTTCGAAAATCGATTCCGTCACCCACAACAGGACGGACAGCGCTACCAGCGGCAACCTCTGAAGAAGTTCAGGTTGTAAGGTAAAACTTTATGTTTTTACTCATAAAAAACTTTGTGTTCAGAGTCGTTAGTGAAATAGTTGTATTTAGTTAAGTAACAGACACATCATGGACAACGAAATCCAAGAATTCCTATGTTACTTAGCCACATTACACTGTCTTTGGTCCTACTCTTCAGTTGTTGGTACAGTATATTCATGTGGGATAGAATGCTATGGAAAAAAGTTAGCCAGAACATAAAATTTTGGTGCTAAAGAACCCTTCTGTGACCACTTGCTTCATTAAATGCGAGCTTGTTTGTACATTTGTCTTCAGGTACTTCGAAACATTCTTCCAACTTATATCGATTTTCGTACACAATGTTGACTGTACGAATGTTGTAAATCCATCTTGTTATAGAAACTGTGGGTAACCTGGCTTACATTACTTTGCTCCAAAACGTCCGTTCATATAGATGAGTGTGAAAAAAGTCCTGGAATAGAGGACAGATTTGAGAAAAAACTTTAACTTTGTTGTTTACACTTGTTGCTTTTTCTAATAGCACATTAAGTTGATGAGCGTAACAGTGTAGTATAATATATGTGAGCGGATACACTTCTCTAATTTTTGCGATTAATAGTCTTATCAATAGTCTGCGATTAGTTGTACGGAGTGAATCAAGTCACTTTCTGCTCAACGAGGCGCAATAGGAGATGTGCCAATTGCCAGTGGAAATACCGCCTATAAGCTTACAGGTTCATTCTACGTTGGACAGAGTGGGGAATGGAGAAATGGGCACGACTGCCATAGCGCCGTGATGTGTGCTTTTCCGAAAACATTTCTGCTATTATCTAACACGAAAACATTTTCTCGTCCAAAGTATTAAAGAAAGATACGTATAATGACTTTCTACGAGTAGTGATAATGGATTGTTTAGCGATATGATTTAAAACGGGGGGGGGCGTGCCTTAGCGCCCTAAGAACAAGCCGCCCCTAATTTTTATTTTTTTATAAATTATACTATACTATAAATTTTACTTCATAGTAGTAATCTCTGATCAAAGCAATGAAAAACATTTATATAAATCTAGGCCTAAAAAACGCTTTATGTTCTTCTTATGAACAACTGGAGGATTTTTTTTTACCTCACAGGTGAAATGATGCAATTCTGCATCAATATGGATAACATTAAGGACACAAAATTGATTATTTCAGTGGGCTTTAAGGCCATAAATTGTTACCTTTCATGAAAAATCTTGAAAATGGATCATTCTATAATATTATTTATGACATAAGTACATAAAGTAATGTACCTTGTTAGATTTTGTCGCAGGCTGCTTGTATAATCGAGGACCACTGTATTCACTTCCGCCACTCTCTGATGCAGTGTCATCATAACGGCGACGGTGTGCAGGTAGAGAGCCAGGACCCGATGGTGATGGTGGGTGCTGGCCAGGTGATGGTGCTCGCCGTGGTGGTGTTGCTCTGCCTAGGCCAGAATCTGTATCACCGTAACGATACAACAGACTATCCTGATCACAACTTGAACCTGTTTTTAAATGATGTACACGTTTATAATCAGTATGTTAAATATTTTTCAAGAGCTTACCTTTACCATCGTATTTTCCTACCCCTTTTTCAATTATTAATTTTCTTGAAAACGTTTGTTAAGTTACATTTATGCTGGTTTGAACATTTATAATTAACTGAAATCTTATATGCACTGCCTGCTATCACAAATATTGACTTGTTTAAACTATAAATGACATTTGTAAGAAAGTGTAATTGATATTTAGAAAAACTGTAATTAATTTAAAAAAAAACTATTAGAAACCAGACAAATGAGACCTGTATTAAAATTAAGTGACAACCTGATCAATGCTTGTATATTACTTTCTCAAGCTAATAAAAAAAGTTCAAATCTATTCATACATTCCTATTCTATTCTAAGAGAACCATTCTTATGTAAATTTATTGCTAATAACAAATCTCACATTTCTAAGTAACTGTACACTAATTGCACTAGTTTTCATAGAAAATTTGTGAACATTAAATTCACACACACACGCGGCACACACACACACACACACACACACACACGTGCGCGCACGCACATTAACATAAAATCGTATCATGTCACAATGCATATAACAAGGCAAAACTGAATGACTTTCTTCTAAATTTTAAAAACATTGAACAATCCAGGTACACCATATTCCACTACCATTAGTGGTAAGTTTAGCGAGTCTCATTTTTCAAATTAACAGGTACAAAAAACATTTAGCATAGAATGCATTTTTAAATGCAATGTAATATAATTAGTAATGGGCCTGGCTACAAAAATATTCTCAACAGCCTCCCATGTGTAGATCAAACCTCTGCAACACTTAATATTTACAGAAAAAAAATTAATGCATCTATAATATTTTATAATAATATTCCACTATGGTTGATCTGAGCTGAGAATTGAAGACCACTGCTACTGATTTTTAACCTGCAAATTGTAGGTTTTACATACAGGTATTTGCATTTGTTACTTTAAGAGTTATGTTTTGTCTGTAACATTAAATTACAACGGAACAGAACAAACAACTGACGTTACCTCAGATATAACAACTTGTGCACAATTCTCTGGAATATGGATATAATATGGATTAAATTTACTACATACTATAATTATATAGTTTAATGTAACATCTGCATTGACAGCTCAAGTAGGAGGAATGCAGTGCTGCCACACTGTGCTATACAATTCCACTACTCCATTACTGGCATACTGCCAAGGACTATTTATTTAGCCTAATGAGGGAAATGAGGGACTACTGTTTATGTCATAAATAAATTTTAAAAGATAACACATAGATTTTGTCAGATTTAAAATATACGGGATATTTTCTCTCTTTTTAACACCTTCAATTCAAGCTTTCATCAACTTCATAAATTAATAACTGAGAAATTAGCAGTAGTGGAAATTCCACAATTTCAAGTGCTTTGTTTTATTTTTAGTGTTAAGGACTCTGCTAATATAAGCTGGTCTTAAATAAGATAATTTTCAATAAATAATATAAGAACAAGATATGTGCAAGGATTATCTTTTACAGACTGGAAATATCATTAACAGACAAAGGACAATATTTCATGGCTTGTAAACTTTACACAAACACAGACAACTGGACATTTTAATTTATTTTCACTTAATTTAAAATATAGTAACATAGTGCACTTTATACAACTGTATGAATTACAGCTCTGTACTGTATAGTCACTCTTTGATAGCTGCAAATTGAAATGAGTGATTATTTTCCCATCAAATGGAAATGGAATGAAAGAAGTTGTGTTCGTGTTGACCCTCTAATCTTCAATTGTCTGTGTCTGCAAAACAGTCCTTGTTTTGCATCCTACATTTATGCAGTTATACAATAAGTTGATGAAGGAACCATCAATAAGGCTGTGTTTTGTCAGTGTATGCAGGTGCATACCGACAAACTGTGGTCAGTACTGACTCAGTCCGTTCTTTGCAATATACTTCTCTGCTGTTATTGTATATGACAGTTGGTAAAAATGTTAGTTTTTTTTTACGCAAGACTGTTTTGTATTATTTATACCTAAAACTCCAAACAACTTGATAGTACAATCTACTCTCAGTCCCAGTAAGTCTGATTATCCACTAATATAGAATAATAGTTAATACTGAATATTGATTATAATAATGAGTCCATTTTTAATGCAAGCTGTTTGTCATAAAAGGACAGTTGAGTGACCAGCACTATGCTTCAGCTGCTCATTATTATCCCAGGATGTTATCCCAGACACTCACTTTCACAGGCCGAGTTAACCTGAGGGCTGGAAAATGCACCTTGAGTTTACGGTGCACTTGGGAATAGAACCTGGGATCTCTATATTAGTAACGATTCGTCTACTGAGCCCAAGAATATCCACTCTTCATTAAATTCTGGAAGACTTACGTTTAAAGCTTTTTATGGTACTGACATATGCTATACACTTTTAGAGGGTATCCAGAGAGGATACATCAGGCTTTATCTGTGACTTTCCTCTCATATGTTTGCACAGCTGACCAGACTGTTGTTAATGATTCACCTATTTTCACATTATCTTATGCAAACTCAACTTTATAAAGCTACATAAAATTTTACTGAAAACAAATAAAAACATTGCAACTCACTGTTTTTACAAAATGTTGTCACTGACTAATACAATTACTACACACTCAAAGATTATTTTAAAATATTATTTAATGTTTATAAATTTATATAAATATAAATACCTTATAGTCCGTCTTGCGGTCTTGTAGTTTTTCAATTGTATCACTACATGTTTTGAAAGTAAACTTTCATCATCAGGTGTATTATAAACTTCCTCCTATTTTCTAGGGCTCGTCAGTGAAAGTAAAAAACAATAAATAAGTAAACAAAATACACAAATATACTAGTCAATATGATTAACGTCAAAATAATATCTCGTAGCAGTGCACACTGTACTATTGTCAACACACAACTGAGCGAGTCTCAAAGTTCATTATTTATCTTCATTACTGTGTCGTATAATATATTGGATTTAAAAATGAGTTGGTCATTGAGTAAACATTTGTTGTTAATTTTGGAAACTCTGTAGATTTTGAATTCTTCTAGAGCATCCATGAGTCTGCCTTTGCTACATATGTGTAAGGGTACTAAATTATCTGTGAAACTAGTGTGACTATGGTTTTCATTTACAAGATGCATGGCGAATGTCGACTTCAAATTTCTAATGTCCCTTTTCGGCATATGTTCTTTGAATCTTTCTAAAAATTTACGTCCAGTTTGGCCGATATAGAACTTGTCGCAGTCACTACAGTGTATCTTATATACTCCTGAACTGTTTTCTATTGCTCTGGGTGGTCTTAGTTTAAATATATTTTTTAGATTGTTGTTTGTTCGAAAGGAGACGTTAATATTAAGTTTTTTGAATACATTGCTAAGTATATTAGGCATCACATTCTGCTGTGACATAATAGTTCTTGTCCTTGTCGGTTTTTGTTTTGTTTTTATTTTTATTTTTCATTTTGTATTTGTGTTTACTTATAAGCTTGTCAACTATGTCACCTTTGTACCCATTATTTATAGCTATATATTTAATGGTATTTATCTCCTCCTGATAGTCATTACTACATAAAGGTATACTCAATAATCTGTGTATAAAGGCATTAAAAGGAGCCAATTTCTGAGTTTCAGGGTGATATGAATGAGCGTTGATAACCATGTCTGTGGTCGTTGGTTTTCTATAGATCTTATAGGTTAAAGAATTATTCTCTTTTCATACAGATAAGTCCAAGAAATTTAAGCAGCCATTGCATTCCAACTCCATTGTGAATTTGCTCTTACTATTTAAGTCATTCATATAACTCAGTAACTTATCTATTTGTCTGTCTGTACCATCAAATACAATAAACGTATCGTCTACATACCGTGTGTATGAAATAATATTTTTGGATAGTGTGTTGTTAGTAGACAATAAATATTTATTCTCATAAAAGTTTAAGTAAACCTCTGCCAATAATCCACTCAAGGGAGAGCCCATTGCTAAACCTTCTTCTTGTATAAAGAATTTACCATCATATGTGAAATAATTCTGTAGTAGTAAGGTTTTTAAAACCGATAAAAGTTCATTAATCTGTTGTATGTTTAGTATAGCTGTCCTAATAAGGATAGTTCTAAGAATATCAATCGTCTCCAGTATTGGTATATTAGTATATAGGTTTATAATGTCGAATGATATCAATTTATACCTTGGTAACATGTCAATATTTTTAACCCTTTCAATAAATTCCATGTTGTTTCTAATGCTGTAGTTGTTTTGTAGTTCGATACTGTTTTTTATTATACGTTGTAGTGTTTTTGCCAATTTGTACCCTGGTGCAGAAATGAAATTAATCAGCGGACGAATGGGTATATTTTCTTTGCGGATTTTTGGTAAACCTTTGAACTTAGGTGCCTTGGCATTGATTTGTTTAACGTAATTCTTGGTATGTGTGTCAAATAATGTATTGCAATTGTTGATAGACGAGTTTAATATTTTTGTGTAGTTTCGTGTGGGGTCCTTGTCTAAGGATCTAATGTTATTGTTATTAATAAAATCATATCCTTTTGTATGTAATCCGAATAGTTCAGGAGAACAACCGTGTCTCCTTTGTCAGCATTAGTTATTATTACTTTATTCTTGTCGACTTTATGCTTTATGTTCTTGGCTATTTTGTAGTCCTTTTTATATCCGTTGGTGGCCCCTATGTTTGTTTTAAGAACTCGGTTAAGTTTATTATTGACCATAAATCGAGTTTCACATTGGTTATCTTGGTTGTTGATGCATTTAATTGCAGCTTCCGCATTAGTTACTTCCCTCAGTAAAACATTTTTCTTGAGAATTGGTAAATTATAATTTAGACCCTTTGACAATAAAATTTCTTCGTCATTAGATAAGCTTATGTCAGAGTATTTAACTACGCGTTTATGAAAAATATGATTACATTCAATCTTATCTTGTTTGTTTTGTGCATTGTATAATCTATTAAACTTCTTATCGTGTTTGGCTAAAATATCTTTAATCATGTTCATAATCTGTGTGCCCACCACATCCATGGCTTTGTTTACCATGACTGGGTGTAACATGTTTAACATTTCCAAATGCCAAGGCACCTAAGTTCAAAGGTTTACCAAAAATCCACAAAGAAAATATACCCATTCGTCCACTGATTAATTTCATTTCTGCACCAGGATACAAATTGGCAAAAACACTACAACGTATAATAAAAAACAGTATCGAACTACAAAACAACTACAGCATTAGAAACAACATGGAATTTATTGAAAGGGTTAAAAATATTGACATGTTACCAAGGTATAAATTGATATCATTCGACATTATAAACCTATATACTAATATACCAATACTGGAGACGATTGATATTCTTAGAACTATCCTTATTAGGACAGCTATACTAAACATACAACAGATTAATGAACTTTTATCGGTTTTAAAAATCTTACTACTACAGAATTATTTCACATATGATGGTAAATTCTTTATACAAGAAGAAGGTTTAGCAATGGGCTCTCCCTTGAGTGGATTATTGGCAGAGGTTTACTTAAACTTTTATGAGAATAAATACTTATTGTCTACTAACAACACACTATCCAAAAATATTATTTCATACACACGGTATGTAGACGATACTTTTATTGTATTTGATGGTACAGCCAGACAAATAGATAAGTTACTCAGTTATATGAATGGCTTAAATAGTAAGATCAAATTCACAATGGAGTTGGAATGCAATGGCTGCTTAAATTTCTTGGGCTTATCTGTACGAAAAGAGAATAATTCTTTAACCTATAAGATCTATAGAAAACCAACGACCACAGACATGGTTATCAACGCTCATTCATATCACCCTGAAACTCAGAAATTGGCTCCTTTTAATGCCTTTATACACAGATTATTGAGTATACCTTTATGTAGTAATGACTATCAGGAGGAGATAAATACCATTAAATATATAGCTATAAATAATGGGTACAAAGGTGACATAGTTGACAAGCTTATAAGTAAACACAAATACAAAATGAAAAATAAAAATAAAAACAAAACAAAAACCGACAAGGACAAGAACTATTATGTCACAGCAGAATGTGATGCCTAATATACTTAGCAATGTATTCAAAAAACTTAATATTAACGTCTCCTTTCGAACAAACAACAATCTAAAAAATATATTTAAACTAAGACCACCCAGAGCAATAGAAAACAGTTCAGGAGTATATAAGATACAATGTAGTGACTGCGACAAGTTCTATATCGGCCAAACTGGACGTAAATTTTTAGAAAGATTCAAAGAACATATGCCGAAAAGGGACATTAGAAATTTGAAGTCGACATTCGCCATGCATCTTGTAAATGAAAACCATAGTCACACTAGTTTCACAGATAATTTAGTACCCTTACACATATGTAGCAAAGGCAGACTCATGGATGTTCTAGAAGAATTCAAAATCTACAGAGTTTCCAAAATTAACAACAAATGTTTACTCAATGACCAACTAATTTTTAAATCCAATATATTATACGACACAGTAATGAAGATAAATAATGAACTTTGAGACTCACTCAGTTGTGTGTTGACAATAGTACAGTGCGCACTGCTACGAGATATTATTTTGACGTTAATCATATTGACTAGTATATTTGTGTATTTTGTTTACTTATTTATTGTTTTTTACTTTCACTGACGAGCCCTAGAAAATAGGAGGAAGTTTATAATACACCTGATGATGAAAGTTTCCTTTCGAAACATGTAGTGATACAATTGAAAAACTACAAGACCGCAAGACGGGCTATAAGGTATTTATATAAATTTATAATTATTAAGCGGTCTGGAGACCATACAATTATAATGAATTATTTAATGCTCAGCATGTCATATTCGTACGGGAAGGTACAATTTTATTTGGACTTTTAATTAGAATTTGAAAGCAATTATCATTTTACAATTCAACTAAATAATTAAAAAATTGTTGTTATGTAACAGGTTGCACCACAACCTGTCATGCTGCCAGGCACAAGCCCTGACACTAATCTGCGACATTTGTGTGTTCTGCCTTCGGGAAGCGTCAAGAACATAAGAAATAATGTTTTTGTACCTAAAACTGTGTAGTTATTAATTACTTGAAAAACAATTTAAGCTTGAGACACACAGACAATTCTAAAATATCTTCACAAATATACCCGTATCCAGTCCTTTTAACTTTCATCACCATACACTCAAGTGCACAAATACTGTAATTTTGAAAACATCAATATTTGAAAACTATGTAACTTAAACATACGTTAAAGTTTAGTTCATGCAATTCGCTCACTAACCAACACCTAGTTTTAAATGTACACACATATATACGTATGCAGCAGTAGAACCACACACTGTTATACAAACGTTAAGCAGATGTTAATACCACACATGTTACTAACAAATGTGTACAACCTAAAGTGTGTATGTCGTCTGTCACACTACTGTTGTTATTTCACTACTCTGAAAATGCCTTTTTTTTTAAATCACTTTTCATGCTTCATTTTATTCCAATAACAATATTTTTCTGTGCGCTATGTTTGTCAATAAAATGTGTTTCTGACTATATAGTTTGAACACAGTTACAAATATGGGTCAACAAACAGGTTCACAAGTTTCTATAATGTTCTCTAATATCTCATAATGCAATATGGTGTTTAGAAAAAAAAAGAAACAAATGTTGAGTAATAATATACAGACTATAAAATATAGTCTCTATTTTTGGGGAGACCATGAACAAGGTTAATATTCAAAAGATACATTATATGTTTGAGGAGATCCATACAATAGTTTTGTACAAGAGATAATACTCTGATAACCAAATCACGCTTTTGAAATATTAATCTTTGAAAAACACTGGAATGTCAGCATGCTTATAGTTTCAAGATATAACAACTAAAACTGACTAGCATTGACTTAAAAAAGTCTAATATGAAGATGAAAAAAAGAATGTTAGTTGAAGTTTTGAGGGCCAAAACAAAAAAGAAATATTAAAAATCAAACCTATCACGTGCAAAACACAAAACCTATAATAACCTCTGGTCTACTGTGTGCTCACAAATTAAAATAATGCCATAGAACTCACTGAGTTCATTACTTTTAACTTGTACATGACTCATATGAATTTCATGTTACATACAGAAAATAATATAATTTGAGAAAATACTGAAAATTCAGATCACATATTTGAGCCATAAATGAAAATTATTGTGTAATAAATGACCAACAAACTTCCTTTTGAAAGAGGGTGACTTATCTTCATTTCTTGGCTTTTATATTTTAGGCAACCTATATATATGCAGCAAATACTTTCAGAAGATTATGTTAATGACAAGACATAATGCCAACATAAGAACTCTAGATGTTGTATCATGTTTACAACTTTTAATAATCCAATTAATTTATTAAGATACATGAACACTTTCATAAGGAAAATATTTCAATTAGAAACAAAGTATGCATTTGTAAATCACAATATGAAGACAGAAATTACTGTGGCCTTCTTAGAGAAATCAAAAATAAAATATATATGCATTCTTCAAAACGGGTGTGTTGTGCATACACTACACGTGTTAGTTTTTAAAACCAACATTCAACGTCTAAACTATGGTTCTGCTAATGCTCTTTCTAAATTCTGATAATTTGATCACACGCATACATCTCTCTAAGTATGAACACATTTGCTAGCAGTAACAAACAAATAAACCACCACCAAAAGCATGCTTGGTGGCTTACCACTTAGATTCATCAACGAGTTGGACTTGCGATGATGACTCTGGTATGTTGAAAACTTGTTTCGTGTACGTGGCGCATCTAACGATGCATCTGAAAACATGCCCGCTAATACTACACAACTACTCTCTACCCAAGTATGTACGCTCAGTGAGTGACTCAGCATCAACCAACATGGATACCATTAACTAATCACGTTCTTGGTCATATTATGTTTAATGAAAACCTCCGACACATCACTTTTAAAACACACTGAACGTTAAAAATACTACTACCTGCTTATCTGATTTTTATAAAACAGCTGACTTTTTGAATGTAAACTTTTTCTATTTAGTACGCTGCATGTAAACAAACGACCCAAATTTATCTTAAACCTTACACAAGTTATTACAGATATTAAAAATTGGTGTTTTAAGACAACTATGCTTCACA
Source organism: Magicicada septendecula (assembly GCA_034769895.1). NCBI lineage: Eukaryota > Metazoa > Arthropoda > Insecta > Hemiptera > Cicadidae > Magicicada > Magicicada septendecula. The sequence continues at coordinate 117,566,267 of CM068371.1, forward strand.
TTTTGAAAACTTCACAGTTCACATTTTTCAAAATTGAACACTCCTTATATCATTAGTTACCATGGTACATTTTAGTTTACTGTTATATCAAATTCTAATAACTTACAACATGTGAAACTCGTTTTGTATAATGTGTTAAACATTGTTATAAATCAGAGAATGCCAATTTCTGTAATGCACACTATATGGAACTAAACACATTCACAATTCTCTACATCTTTGTTCACACGATTATTGTACCTGTTTTGCTTGTATTTAATAATATTCAGTTCTCATCTTGCATGGATCAACAAGGTATCTGCAGATATGTGCACAAAAAAAATAAAACATAAAAATAGAGTATATTCTATGCAAACAAGGTGTATATATATATATATATATATATATATATATATATATATAAACATGAACATTGAAAATTTACTGACAGAAAAGCCACAGTCTAGTACTGATTTCACTGTTTAAAATAGTACATTATTTTATATAGACCACTGGATACTCTCAAAGTTAGTGTTATGGTACAATTAAAAGTGATTATCAATTGAAGAAAAATTACACATTTGTTAATCTCACTCGTTCTACATTTTAATATTGTTTTATACTACAAATCTGAAAAATTTAATATTTTCCTTGATACTTTTCTAATTGATATTTTCTTGATGTTTCCTCTGAATATTGTAGCACCTTTTATTAAGTTTAAATATTATTCTGATAAACTATTATCAACTCCAAACTTGCTAACAAATAGCACTGTGATGTGTATATGGACAATGACTTGACTATAACATAATATTGTTTATTGTATCTGATGCAGTCTCGTAACATTTAAATATGTTAAGTCTGTCTAACAGTTTTACTTTATTTTATTACCTACAACACAATTACCAGTATTTCTACATACATGGTTAGTGCATGCTGCAAATAACGTTAATGAAAAGTAACAATTAAATTTTACTTGGAATCTTGTACAATGTTCATGTCAGTTTTAAAGCAAACTTACTATGTTTCCTTTTTGTTCATTACTAATGAAGTCAGCTGGAAATAAACTACTAAATTCTTATTTTCTTCATTGATTAAAAAAATATTATTTAAAGTAAGTGTTTCAGAAAAATATGTTAAGATGCAAGATATTTTTAAAGTTCAACAACAATATTTATAAAACTCACTGTTATCCATGTTGGTAAATGCAGAAAATTACAATCTACAAAAAATATACAATGTTTATATGGTTTACATTTTTACAACTACTACAGAAAAACATCGATATTTACCTCTGGAAGTTTTGTATGAACCACGGCGACCAAGAGATCGTCCTGGTGAAGCACCTCTGCTATCATCACCAATGTCTGTAACAACCCCTGTATTACAACCCCGATCTCTCCTATATTGTATATGCATGAGAGTTTGTTGTTAACTCAACAGAATGGCTGTCAGTGTTACAGCACAAAACAAATATGTGTAATTTACCTACAGAACTGAGAACTTCAAAAACAAATAACTTGATATCAGTATTGTGTGTAGAGAGTAATGCTTGAGTTGATTGTATGGACATATCAACTCAGCTAAGATATTTGATTGTTAGAGATGTTTATAAAAACTATGGATGCATCTCTTAAAAATGTTTCTTATTGTAGATCAAATTACTTTAAACTTTTATTGTTAATTTTAAAACAGTAATGTACGAGGACTAACCTAAAAATATCCAACCATTTTGAATATTATTGGACCTGGTTGCGCAACTGCATTGTAACTCTTCGATATCCAATCAGATGGAACCTTTTCACGCATGCATGAATATTCCTGGACTATTCAGTTATTTGTGAGACTCTGTTGTGTTAACATGTGCTGTCTGTGATTCATGTGATTAGTATTCATGTGCATTATGTGCTGTCATGGGGGTGTCATATTCATGATATGTGAATGACCAGCTCAGTGAATTTGTACATTTTGAGTATAACTTGAACATTCATTCGCAGAAACAATCAGGAAGATTAAGAATGCTTTTAGGGAGGAATCAAGTTAAATTATGATAAAATTATAATACAAACACTTTAAAGGTGGATGGGAAACTGTTGAATGCATGTAGCCACAACAAACAAAAATGACAGCTTACAGTGTAGGAATTAGAAGATCTGGGGATCCACAGAATTGTTTTGGAGACTTTTACGGGAGATCTTAGAATGAAGTGTGTGGCAGCAAAATTAGTGACATCATAAAAATTACTGTTTCAAGATAAAAAAAGTTCTGTGCTGAAGTTGTGCAAGATTTTCTCAGTACAACTAACGGTGGCCCAGACTTCCTCAAAAAGGTCATAACTGGAGATAAGTCATGAGTTTATGGCTATCATCCTCAAACAAAAGCCCAATCTTCCCAATGTGGAAGAGGGAATACAACAGTTTCAGACAATGTATGTTTACACAACAGTTGTACAGCTAACTAAATAGTCTAATACGTTAATGAATATTCACAAATGTGTTAAAAGGGCCCATATGACCAAGAATGCATTTGCTCAACCACTTTCCATAGTATAAAAAAATGGTTGGATACTTTTTTGGTCAGACCTTGTACTTGTCAGACACAAGTATTATAAACATCTAAATACTTCAAACTATTATTTTTAACTGTGGTGATACATGAAAGGGTTGGAACTTTTGGAATTATATATTTATACGAATCAGGATGCTTCAAAACACAGTAGAAGATATACTTTTCATAAAGGTCCAATGAAAATCATACAAATTAGAATACAAAGAAATTCACGATAAACCAAACTTGTCATTTTATCAACAGTATTACTCATATTGAGGAATAATTGAGACAGGTAAGGTCTACAGGAAACTGAAATTACAGTAAAGCCCCGATTATCCATGAGCGGATTATCCGCGAGTGCCGCGAAAAATTTTTTTAATTACGAACCTCAAAAAAAACAATTTTAATCCAAGCCAACAACAGGGAAAATACAACAGGCCCTACAGTGCGAAGGTCGAAAATTTCTGACAGGTTTATTGTGCATCGTAATCCTATAGGCCTTCTCGGAATTTTGTTTTGCCTCTTGCTCTTTTGTTTTGGTCAAGTTCACTAACCTTCCCCCTCTACGTACATATTCTCTCGGTCTGCCAGTGGTGTCAGTTGTCAGTAAGTGTGCTTAGTGATCAGTCGTGATCAGTTCGTTAGTTCCTGAAATTAATAATGGCTGAAAAACGAAAAAAGGTTGTGTTAATGATTGCACACAAACCTGAAATGATTTCTAAAATAGAAAATGGCGCTTCAAGGAAGCAGATGTGTTTGAATTACGGGATCGGGGAAACAACAATGCGAGACGTTTTAAAGCAAAAAGACAAACTGTTAGCCTTTGCATCAGTGTTGGACAGTGCTTCTGGGTTGAAAAATCGAAAAACAATGAAGAAATCCACCTATAATGAACTTGACTCGGCATTAACGGAATGGTTAGCTCAGGTGCGAAGTGAGGGCACCCCCGTGTCTGGTCCTACCATTGCAGCTAAAGCAAAAATCTTTTTTGTTTTGTTAGGCCTGGAAGGAAATTTTGATGCGTCGTCGTCCGGTTGGTTACATCGTTTTAAGAAACGTCATGGAATTAGAGAGTTTGGTCTACACAGAGAGAAGCTGAGTGGTGATCAACAAGCAGCTGATGATTTTCAACGTGATTTTGAAGAGTTTGTGTTGTCTGAAGAGCTGTCATATGAACAAATTTATAACGCTGATGAATCAGGGCTTTTTAGGAAGTGTCTTCCCACTCGTACTTTAGCATTTGAAAGTGAACATCAAGCGGCAGGTCACAAAAGTAGCAAGGAAAGAATTACAATCTTGCCATGCAGCAACGCTCCTGGTAGTCACAAACTTAGGCTTCTTGTAATCGGTAAATCTAAGAAACCGAGGTCTTTTAAGGGGGACAAGAGCAGAAAATTTACCAGTTGATTATTTCAACCAAAAAAAAGGTTGGATGAACCAGCAGATTTTTCAAGAATGGTTTGAAAACATTTTTGTGCCTCAAGTACGTAAACATCTTGACTCAAAAAATTTGCCAAAGAAGGCTGTTTTGTTAATTGACAACGCGCCTTCACACCCAGCTACATGTGTGCTTACTTAAATCTTCTGACGGGCAAATCTTCGCAAAGTTTTTGCCCCCAAATGTTACTGCGCTGATACAACCTATGGAACAGGAAGTCATTGCAACCACGAAGAGAACATACAGAACAAAGTTGTTACTGTCAAAAATCGAAGAAGGCTGCGATCTCAAAGAATTTTGGAAGAAATATACAATTTTGGATAGCATTTACGATATTTCGTCTGCATGGGATTACATCAAACCCTCAACCCTTGTTAAATCATGGAGAAAACTCTTTCCGAGTATCGAAACAAATGTCAATCAAAACATTTGTGAAGAAGAGAATGAAGTCATGCCGACCGCTACACTTGTTGACCTAGTGACATCCGTTCCGGGAGGTGAGAATGTCAACGAAGAGAACATAGAAGAGTGGCTGGAATGCGACGCAAGTGAGCCGGGGTTTGAACGACTGACTGACGTAGAGATAACGAACAAAGCAATGGGAGTGAACGAGTACGAAGAAGAACAAAGTGAAAGTGAAGAAGACGAGGCGCCTGCGCGGATGACACACGAAACTGATTTGCAGCACGTAGACGGATTGCTTCAATATTTAGAGGAACAAGACGACGACGCACATCTGGCAGAAAAACTCATGTTAAGGAAAGTACAATCTAGAATAAAGAAAAGGTGTTTCCAAAGCAAGAAGCAAAAACGAGTGACTGATTTTTTTAAAAAGGCGTAACTGAACACTTTTTGTTAACAGTACAGTATTGTTTTTTGTTTACTGTTCTTTATTTTAGTGATTTATACGTAGAGCAAAGGTTTCTGCTGTACTGTACATATTATGTTTTTTGTACAATAAAACATAGTTTTTATGCTGAAATATTTTTGTTCGTGTTTACACCTCATTTTTAGTCTTTTTTCGGGTTATCCGCGATTTTCACTATCCGCGGTGCCCTTGCCACCCAATTCCGTGGATAATCGGGGCTTTACTGTACTTATAAAGGAATACCAACACATGTACTGAATTTAAAAGTGCAACTATTAAAATCTGACACATTGTAGAATGGTTACAACTTGTTTGTTTCATTGGTAAATGGTAGCACTTAAAGTTGTTTCATTGAAGACCAAGGTTTTCATAATAATGGCTTTTTATGGAGCTGACCCTATATGAGCAAAAATTGTTGCAAATGGTACTGTTCTGGAGCAGGTCAGTAATTTTGAATATCTGGGTTGTAATGTATCTTACATTACAAACAATGATGTGGTGAAGAAGCTCCGCAAGTTCAACCATATATATGGGACCATCAGGAGAACTATAAAACCAATGAGTAAAGAAACATGCCTGAAGCTCTACACAGTGATGACCCTCCCCACACTCCTCTGAGAGTTGGACTTTAATGAAATCCCCAGGCAAGTTGTATTCAAGTGGCTGAAATGAGATTTCTCAAGGACATGGCAGGATATATTCTTCAAGACTATAAAAAGAAATGTCGATGTACAGCAGGAACTGAATATCATGAGTATATTGATAGGATTGCCCAATATTGGCTCAAATGGTTAGAACAACTTAACCAATGGACGACTGCTGCATACCCATACAACTATGGAATAATAAGCCGAAGGATGGAGAGGTGTGGGGTGTCCGAAGAAATGTTAGAGTGACCAGCTCTAGTCTAGCTGCTTCGGACTGGAACAAACCATTCTTTGTTTAATCCTTGGTGAAGATGATGACTTAAAATTATTCAAAACATTTTCATAGTAAAATGACCAATGTACTTATTCTATAAAATAATTCAAAATCATGTAAAAACTAATATTGCCCTATAAATTACTTGGTGAAATCATAATGAAGCAAATAGAATTCTTACAACATTTTAAATGCACAGCCATTATGAGTGGAGACTGCACTAGAAAGTGAAGCTAGTTAGAAAACACAGTTTTATTATAAAAAGTATTGAAATACTTTCCAAAGAATGTGAAGCAAAATGCACAGATCATGCTTCTCAGAATTAAAAACTTTCTATTTTATTAATTCAAAACCACTAAAATCCAGAAGAAACTTCCTTTGGTGATGTTAAAAAGTCACGGAAACAGAAAATTACAACTCTCCACATCTCCTTCATCGTATAATTTCATTCTGTCTTCAACGTTTTAATGTATTCTGACCAGGGATGGGCATGTGTGTATGCTAACATTACTGACTTAAAAGTATATCTCCATTACAGATTACAATCTTTTTTTTTATAAGATTTGAGAAAAGTCGAGATGGATCAATACTGCAGCAAGAAACAAATTACCTTTAGAACATAAAATTACAATCAAACTTATTAAGTATACAGGAATTTATTTTTGTTAACAGTTTTTTATCATATTTTACCCACTTTTTTACTTTATCATATATTTGATTTCTGATAACAGAAAACTACCTGAGGTCTGCGAGTGCTTTTTAATTACCGTGTCTACGAATAAAATGTAATGACATAATTTAAAACAATCTACTAAATCACATCTGTAATGCTATTTCAACAAATATATTTAATTGATTGGCTGATATATATATATAGTAGCTGACATAATAACAAAGACCATAAATTAATATATAACCAACAAATTAAAGATGTTCTACAAATAGGTATAATAAATAGAATGCACAAATTAACTACAGTATATGCAGGTACGCAGTGGCTAGTGAATAAAAAGTAACCTCCCAAGCTAACAAGTAAACTAGATGTGAGATGGCTAAAGCATCTAATTCTTAACAGATAAGAAGATTTTCTAATTTACTCCACACAGCAATGTTACATATGCTTTTATATGATTGCGTGTAAAGTTCAAACACTAGGACCAACCTAATCATGTGCAAAGAAAAGCACAGTTAATACTATCTGTACCTGAAACTCATGCACAGGATTTATGCTGATGTTGTGAATATTATGGAGGAAGAACACTTACAATTTATCATCCATGGATTGTAACTACTGTTTACAAGATCAAAAACCTAAGAAGTTGTGAGACAATGGGTCATGACACCATGCATACTTTGTACTCATGCTTTTCGAACAGAATAGCCTAGGACAGTCATTTGAAGGTTGTCAAATAAAAACTCAACATAAATTATATGAAGATAAAAATTTTATCAGAGAAATTATCTGGAAAAACTGTCACATGTCAGAATTTCTTCAAAAATAATGGATTATGAGTTGAATTATTTCTGGCTCTTTATGAATTAAATTATGGCAGATAGATCGCTACTATTTACGATTTGTATACATCATATATACTGTGACAACAGCGATTCATTACGTCTGCTCTCCGGTACCAGCGACACGGCACGTGACACCTGAAGAATACGAGGCGAGCCAATCTGGCATCAGCAGCCGCCGAGACGTGACCAACTACGTGTTCGGAGCGAGACAATTAGCGATCCCGGTTAGTTAATAAAACCCGGGCCGGCAGAAAATTTTGCACACACTTCAACGCCACACCATCGGACGCACTTCACCCTCACCTCTCTTGGATGACATCGGCGCGGAGTCAGCCGGAAGGAACGGCCGAAGAACAGAACCGGCATTCTTGTGTCTTCGCCCTCCAGTTCTGCGCCAGCGATAGGACATCGCTGGGCCGGCAACCGACTCTACACCCGATGCCGAAAGAAGAGGAGGACTGCAGTACGCCACAAACAGCGGGCGCAGCCGCCGAACATCTCAGCGCGGCACTACCAACATCAGCGTTCTCGCCACCAGGTCCTTTTTAGGGCCACCAAAAACACTAGAGTGTACGATTGGCGCCACTTGTCATGCGGCAAGCTTTTGTCCGGTGACAATACGACTTATGATATACAGTACTAGGTATGTTAAAAAAAAGACCGAACTTTTTGAATAACACATCAACACACATAAACAACGCGTCACGACTTTGGGCGCACCTAGCGATAGTTTTTGACAACAGACTGCCATTTATTCTGTTCCGCTATCAGCATTAGTCTTTGAGGTATATCAGATTGAGTGGGGACATGTGCAGGCTGGCTGGCACACAGCGACAAAGTGACAAAGCGATTAAGAAAGAACGATGCGTGTGTATGAAATTTCATGGCAAAACTAGGTTAAAACTTTATAGAAACATTCTGGTTTTGAATTAGGCATACCCGGAGACCTGCATGAGCCAAACGATTATTTTAAGAATTTTTAAAGATGGCAAAAACAATGGTCAGTGCAGATCAAAGCGAAATCAGAGATCATGGGAAGAGAGCTCATGATGTAAATCATCGTTTAACTCCCAAGACTTTCTGAGAGAATGCAGATCCATATAAGATCGTAAACTTAAATTTTGACAGAAAAATTTAAATGCATTGTATCACTGAAAAAATCTTACTCCATTTGTTGATGACGATCGGAAAGAGACCTGTTTTGAAATTGGTCAACAACTGCATACCAATGCAAACGGTAATGCAAACTTTGGAATGCAATGGAAATCTGTAAAGATTTTACGAAGTTAGAAGCAAAACTGTATACACACGCGTTGTGTTAAGATCTTCATTGTCACTTCATTATAAATCCGCTGGACAGTGTGTGCCCGTGCCCACTACAGCATGTGTAGCTCGAAGATTGATGATCATGACGGGATGGAGAAAACGCCATTCTGGCGTCAAAACCTGTCGTTAGCAACACTTAATTGTGCAGCTCGCTCTATGCACAGGTTGACATGCTACACAAATAGTTCGGTCTTTTTTTGAACACACCTCGTATACTATTATAATACCTATAAAACGTTATTTTATGTAGGTGAAAATGTTATTTTAAAACATAATATAATAGTTTTAATGAAGGCAAGTTTTGAATTGTTAATAACTGCACCCTGATAAATACAAATAAGAAACAATTTGTTAGTTGATCTTGACAATAACAGAAAATAAATTACAGCATGTGATCAATCAGAGGTGTTTATGTCACTTCTCCACCTAGATCACTTTACCAGCTATCTCAGTAGGAAGTGGACACAGTAATCACAAAAACAAGACAGCAGTCTGATTATGTGAAGTGAGGGAGATGATTGGCTATTTCACGAATATATGGTTTACCATCAAAATACTTTAGCCACTGAATGTTTTACAATATGATACAATATAATACAATCTGAACTCAAGAATGCCTTCTATCTACATTTTGAAGCAAAATAAATTACTTCTGTAAAATTTTTGATGTTCCGCTAAATGTTGTCTGATGTGTTGAAGTTGTGTCATCACAAAGATCTAAACATTTACCTGAACATACTGAAGCTGATGTCCTTCTAGTTTCTGCAAGGCAGTCTTGAGAACCTCGGTAGTAATCCCGTCTCATAGTACTCGGAGGGCTAAACACTGAAAATCCAACAGTCCCTCCCAACATCAAAATAACAAAACAAACAAAATACAACTGAACATAAATTAAAACATACAGTAACAACATAAAACAATACATACATTAATTTAGTGCCCTTTTCATTACCTAATGTAACCACGTATTGTTAATATTACTAACAGTTGTACAAATAACTGCCACTGTTATTTTCCACTGTGTTAGTTTTCTGACAAATATATTATTAAAATTAATGACCCATATTTGGATAATTTTATTAGAAATTTGTAAGATTCAGTATGTAGCTGAGGCTATAATTTTATAAAACAAAATATTTAATAATATTTCAACTATCTATTTTACGTAGATATGGTTTAAAGAAAAGTAAGCATAGTCTAATAATACATCACTGAATTTCTAAAAAAATCTATTTTGTAACAAATGAATGTCATGTCTAAAAAATGGCTTTAACGCATTACTAATAATAGCACTGTTTATGAATTATACATATGTAATATTAGCGAATACATTAATAGTTGCTCAAGTTTAAATTTAATATTTTAAACTTTACAGAAGCGATGTTAAATTAAGACGGCACTAGTTAAATTACCCTTTAACTAGTTTTAAAAGATGGCGCAGAGCTGACTGACATATTAAAAAATACTGTATGTTTTTACTTATCCCACATGAAGATCTACAACACTTTATACTTAATGCCTTGTAAATACATCAACAGGAAGAAACCAGACATAATTCTATCACAAAATTATTACTGAAAACTGGTAATTAGTTACCTCATGACAAAGCTGCTGCACTGTTATAAGCATTAATGACAAAACAAATTGGTATGACACAAAACTGGTAAATAGATTTTAAAACTGTATAAATTAGGACAAAGTAGATTGATAATGTATGTGTTCTACAAGTTGGCTGCTGTTCAATATGTTATGTACTTCTGCAAGGAGAAAATACATTTCCTTCTCCAAGGTATGTCTGGCTATTGAGTGTAATACCAGACACAGTAGTATGATGAACATAACATTTTTTTAAAAGGAGAGAGGTAAATAAGTGTGCAAAGTTTGGAATTCCCTGGGCATTGCGAAGTCAGTGAAAAACTGATTACCTGATTTGACTGGAAAACCAACAAGCGTGAGTTAAAAGTAGGTAAAAAGGAACATCTCATTCAATATTAGTATTCTGAATAAAACTTTGTGTCTCTTTTACGTAATATTACTTACAACCGAACACCAAAATGTATCTGTACACGTGTGCCAACAAATGGAATGGTTTGGATATATCTAAATATTAACGATTTCACATAAAACTGTTCTCAAAATAAAGCACATATAACACAAATTTGAAACTTCTTGTTACAAGCAAATTGTAATATTTGTACATGTTCCATTTATAATTTATTACTACTTTACAAATCTTGAGTTTAATCTGAAATAAATTATAAGATGCTGAGGTTGAGAGATGTATTCATGTTTGCAGATCTGGACGACGTTGATAATATTTTATCATTTAATGATCAATCATATATAATATTTTCTCAAAAAAAGGGACCGCTGTTTTGATATTTAATTTTACAATGTTATATAAATTAAATAAATAATTATATACTGTTTCCATTCTTAGCTTAATCCTGATGTAAACAAACAGGCGTGGCACATCTGAAACGCTATTTGCTGCTTGAATTAGAGGTGTGTCACTCTGACAGAAGGAGTACAGACAGGGTACATATAATACTGATACTGTATAAACACAAGTAAATTGTAATAATTTGTCCTGACCAAAGTAATATTTGTGTGACTGTCAGAGCGACAATGACATATTTTATAAGACGGAGTGAATAAGAATAGCTTTCTTTTATTCACTGTTTGAACACCGCAAGAAAAAAAATAAAGTAGGCCTATACTTAAAGCAAAAATAGAAGCTGTGATAATTGCCAGTGTACTGTATATTATCAGCTGCTGCCAGAGAGATGGTATCTTAATTCATGTCTTTCATATCTGTGTCAGAAGAACTTGAATCATCACTTGAGTCACCATTGTGAATGATAAGATTGTCCACGACGGCGGCTGTAATTTGGCCCAATTCCCTTATCTTCTTCCTTGAATACATGCTCAACACAATGACTCCAATTGTCCCTCATTATTTCATTTACCGCCTTCTCTATCAGTTGTTTTACATCATGCAGCTTATATGTTGTGTTGTGATGGGAACATATCCTTTCAACTGGCTTCATATTTATTCAATGGGATTCAGAATACAGTGATAAGGAGGAAGTTTTTAAAATGGCGTGCCCCAATTTTTCTCCAATATCATTTACTAAAAACTTTTTAAATTTATGTTCATTTTGCTAGCAGTGATAAAGTTCTACTGTGTATTCATAAAGATGATTAAACGTACTCAAAACCACTTGTCGCAGTAATGACAACTGTCACATGACTATACAGGCATTCTGCACATGCGCGTAACAGATTACTGTGTAAACAATGTCAACGCCCCTGACCAATAGTGTTTCTGATGAGCCATGTGGGTTTGTTTACATCAGGATTAAGCTAAGAACGGAAACGGTATACATTAATACTTGAAGTGTTACTGGATTTTTTCTGTACTCATAGTAATGGAAAACATAATTATAGGGTTTGTTTCATACATTCCCTACATGACATTGGAAATCAAATGAAAATATCCTGAAATAACAACAAATCACCACCATTTGGTTGGACACAAATTTTTGGCTAGTTTCTGACATCATATTCAACTGTGTGACACCTTGTACTATAATTCTGGCATGCATTACTTCTCTTAAGATAAAAACTGTTCATACAATCCGCATTATTCAAGAATTGCTTATAGCGAATGAAAAATGTATTCTGCCTGGACAGGTTCACAGCCAATCACGATACTCACGTTCACTGGAAGATGTGTGATATGATGTCTAAACCCATATTACGCAGATATTCAATTGAGATTAACGTACAACTGAGAAAGTAAAGTTAATTAATACAATGTTGGTTAAGCATTTTGTGAAATAGATATGCAGTTTGAAATGTTATAGAAAAAAGGATGGTTTTTCTTATATTCAATCCTTGTTTGAGTCCAGTTGATTTCAGCCAATTAGAAATGTTTCAACTGGCCAAAACAACTGTCAAAAGTTTTAGAAATAATGGTTTTGTATATTTTGTCAAGTAGGTATATGAAATCCTATACTATTAAGAGAGCAATAATTGTATGTAGCTGTTTTTTTTTTCTTGAAAACGGCTCTAATGATTTTCTTGGAAGTTGGTACTTAAGGGTATTTTGACATCAGGAATCGATTGGACTCGGTCCCATTTTCTGCAAAATTCGTCTACGGACAAAATCTGAGGGCCTTTATTTTAAAATATCGCGGGACCGATACCGTGCGACAATTAATTATTGCTAGGCAACTGCAATTTCTAACCAGCCATCGATAAATGCAAACGGCACAGTATTGATATGTTTATACATGAAGAAGAATGAATAGCTGTTGCAATCAATATAAATAAACAAAACAAGAGTTGAGACGAACAATAATTGCATACCCTATCTAATAATATTAACCGAGCACTAACGTATTTAATTTATAATGTGTTCCCTGTATGCTGTTGTGTTTTCTGTGTTCTCTGACGTAAGCATTAATACACGGACACGTCATGAACAAAAAAATTCAAGGATTGTATTGAAACGTTCGAAAAAGGTTGTTAGTAAGCTAAAGTTAATAATAATTTATGAGTTTTTTGGAACTGTTGCTTTTGCTTCTTTGTGACTTACAACAGAAAGGTACGTTTTATTATAGAGTAAAACGCTCGGGTTGGTGCGTGGGGTATGTTACCTAAATATGGATTACACAATATGGATCAACTACTTCATTCTATAGGAAATCCTAATATAGCCTTTGGTGGAAAGATTGTTGTCTTTGGAGGAGATTTCTGGCGAAGTTTGCCCGTTCAACCTTGTGCTAACCGCAGTGAGTTGGTAGACCTTTTGATTAAGAAAAACAGTCTTTGGTGTCATTTTAATTTCTTTTCACTGACTCCTATAATATTAAGCAAGCAGTAATTGTATGTAGCTATGCTTTTTTTCTCTCGAAAACAGCTCTAACAATTTTCTCGGAAATTGGTACTTAAGGGTATTTTGACACCAGGAATCGCATGGACTCAGTCTCATTTTCCGCAAAATTCGTCTAAGGGCACATCTGAGGGCCTTTATTTAAAAATATCGTGGGACCGATACCGACATTATTAATTAATGGGATCAACAATTAATTATTGCTAGGCAACTGTAATTTCTAACCAGCTTTCTTATCTTAACGTACAGATAAATAAATTACAGAAACCATTGATAAATGCAAACGGCGCAGTTTCGATATGTATTGCAACGATACAGCCATATGCTGTATTAGGCATTACTTTGAATAAATATAAAATTTGTAGAATTATTATAAGTTAAGGGTAAATGGACAGGTCTGAGATTGTAAAAATATTTCATTGTTAGATTAGGGGAGAAATTAACCTGTTCCGATAAGCAGAGAACACCTGCTCAATTGTATGTGTGTTACGCGTGTATCTTGTGTGTGTTAGTGATGCATGTACAGACAGGAATCTCAGCTACCCTCCCCAAGTAATTAATAAAATAATTATTTTAATTCACTGTGCGAAAACTAATTAGTGTAGAAACAAACCAAAGGCACCAAAGTGTGTGTAAATTTTATAGTTATCCCCAGTGAAAAAATGACGTTAATAGGACACACGACGCGAAGACAGTGCGAAATAAATGTGCCAAAAATACGCAAATTACCCTAAGACACTCAAATTAATACAGTGAGTGCTTAATCGAATTAGCTATGATTTGTGCTATATCGATTCCGTGCAAAACATTACTAATTGCTAATAATTGCAAATAGATGAAAAGGTTCGGGAGTGGGGGCTATCAGGCGATCTGCAGGTATCGACAGGACGATTTTGGAGCCAACTGGCGCGGAATCTCAAGAGGGTATAAATTGAGGGTTCGACCAAACACCCTTCTCTTCATTTCAAGACACAGTTGCAGTCGGACATGCTGTCCGTCGGCAGAACAGTTTTATTTTTATTACAAGTCTCATTAACGAAAGAATAAAACGTTCGTTAATTATGTGACAATATTCCGGAAAACGTAAAGTACCGGGACCATTTAAGTCTACCAAGAGTATCTATGGAGAAGCTACTAGAGCGACGAGGGATGCTGGACGTTAGACAATGTTTAAGATCTACCTTGCAGCAGATAACAACTCTCTGAAGCGGACCACACACGGCTGGAGAAAGACGCTGGACTCTAGACGTATCCAGGATCACGCCAGGACAGGAGGAATGGAAAACCAACTCTGGACAATGCTGGACCCCGCCAATAAGTCGTAAGATCATCAGAACTCGAGGTGACATTCATAACGCATTTATAAATGATTTTTAATAAGAGCTCATAAAGACTATATCAAAAGACAATAAATTAAAACAAAGAAAAATTTATAATTAGAAATAATATTTTAGAAATGTAGATAAATGTTTAGTCGTAAGAATGAGCGATCGCATATAAAGAAATGAATTTTAAATAAAACAAAAAGAATTTAAAGTTGAGAGAGTAGATTTCGTTTATCAAAGTAAATAGGTAAATTGATTTGATATCTGCATTATAGAAAAGAATAATTTAAATTTGAATATAAAACAAACGCCAGTCTAAAAGTAATTAATATAAATTTAAATTTAATTTTAAACATTGGTATAGACTGAGCGAGTTGAGGTCAGATCTGAATTAAAGAAATTCAATTCAAATTACATTTTAATTTTATATTTTATTAGTAAATCAAATTATTAACATGTCTAGATTAAGATTATTAACATGTCTAGATGTAAGAGGGTTTTTAAATATGTGTAACACTGCATAGTATAAGAGAGAAACATTTAATAATGAGCAATATCGTGACCGTGTTGAGAAACAAACTTAATCGAAATAAATAAATAAAAAATACTGCCAGAAACTTACCTGCGATCTTTCTTCGCTTACTTACCTTGCATAAATTTCAATCAGAAGCCCAGAGTCGCCACGATATTTTTTGGTTATATATCGAAACCTTAACACTCTACCTTACTAAAAATTGGGACAATTTTGCAATCTGACTACCTCCCCATAATAATTTTCAGAAGAACCCGGAACGTTAGACGAATCTTCAGCACAGAACATTAGGAAGTGGTTTTGACGAAATAACTACACTAACACATGGTATATGCTGTTAAATAATTCTTATTTATTAGATCCATTAGTTGTTCAGGTAACACGTGCAATTCCCGCGTGTTGGACGTCGACGAAATTTGGTGTCCACTAGTTGACGTCATTGGACAGGCGTATCCTTAATCTTATATCCGCCTTGCCCCAAGCACATTGTTGAACAAAATTCGCCCAAGCCATTTTGTGCGACTTGAGTTTAGCGTGGGTTCTGCGCTCCGCAGATGTTAGTGCGTTTGGGCTAATTACACAGTACTACAGTTCTGAGAATTAAGAAGTGGTGTGCGACACGCACATTCCATTGTACTGACTTCCCCTTACTGTTCTTTGTTTGCTACGATTTATATTGCCATGGGACGGACCACACATATGAAAATGAATTGTTACAAAATTTTTTAATAAAATAGAACTCCTCCCTTTTAGACCTGTTACAATACCCCCCCCCCCCAATGAGATATCTTCTGTCGAAACAGAAGAAATCTCATTGCTAAACCCCTAAGAGGATCGGTGCGGATATGGTGCTAAGAACCCCCCATTAATTCTTATACATCATGCGTAAACTACCCCCCTGGCTCGGCGACTATGGCTGCACCTGAACGAGATTACTGGACTTCTCTATTCGAGATCCCAACACCATAAAATCGAACAGACACGCACCACAGCGCACCTAACCTTCTAACATGCCACCCCAAACTCCAAATCCCTGGTCTTATACCATGCCAGATCCTCAGCCGATATGTTCCCCCTTACCATGCACACTGGGCTGCCTTTAGCAGTTACTGGGCTCGTACACACACTTATAATTACTCACTAAACAAAATTATCCTTTAAAATTCTCAAAACATTTCTCTTTATATTCAACATTCATTTACTTTAAAATCAAATTGTACTTCCTCAAAAATCACAATAAGAAAAATCTTTTACATGAATCCCTAATTCTCTTCACTACTACTAACAATCCTAAAGAAAACAAATTGAATACCTTATTAAACATGAATTCACTTACTCTAACATTTGTTTACACACATATTCTACACAATATAATTCAATAAAAGACACTAGTAATATACATAAACAATAATACACTTACAACTCAAAACATCAATTATATGGCAGGCACAAAATAAAAAAAAATTTTTTAATTTATTAAAATATACTTTTCTCAATATTCAGAAAATTTAAAATTATTTAAATCAATTAAACAACAAAATTTGCATCACTTCATTGCCAAAACTGGTCTAGTTTATAACATCAACCATCAGCTGATCAAACTGGGTCAAGTCCACAACCTTGACCTACATAGGTTATACATAGGCTACATCATAAAATACATTAAACATCTTTAAAATTTTTATCTTCAAACATAATATAATAAGACATTCAGAATTAACATGGTTATTATTACAATTAACAATAAAACTGACATTTAAATTAATTAAAAATTACACATTTATTGCTCTAATTAGTTTCAACTTCTATTAAAATCTGTCACTTGTTTCCATTAATTTTATATTGTTACTATGACTCTCTTTCTTTAACATTCTCAATCTCCATTAGTTTGGGTGATTTAATTATTCATAATAACTTGATTTACAACTTGGCATATATACATTTATAATCCCCTCCTGACTCTAACAACTTTAACTAATATGACACCCCTCTCTATCAAAAACATCTATCAAACATTCTCTAAACCCACTTACTATTCAACTCATATCGCATCATTCTACCCTCATATATATAAAAAAATACTCTCTACCCCTTTGTACTCAGGATGTGTGTTCCCTCCCAAAGCTCATTCCCTTATCTGGTTCCTGGACTTTCCCTAGGCAACCCTTTCCGGCGCTAATCGGTCCCTTCCCGTCCCAACACCTTTCGTTGCAGACTCCTTATCACACCACCCCCCCTTACAAAATTCCCATCAACTAATTACCCTTCCAATACATCACTTTCAACTACAAATATCTCCTTTTACTTATTACATCCATATATCTATCATTACTATACAAATTATCCCCATAGCTACTGTGTCTCTATTACCTCTCAAATTCTACATTACATTATTCATAACAATAATTATTCTCTCTAGTACCCCCTTAAATTCAACATGGACTGATCTACATGTCCTAACAAAATAATAATCACCCAAAATCTCCCATCTACTATCTTCTACAGACCTTTAAAATTCTTGACTATTTCACATTATTTCCATCATTTAAATTAAAATCTTTTAACACATTAAAATCATTCTATTCAAACATTAATTACATTGGAAACTTGCAAACAATTTATAAGTGACATTTTACACATCTAACTCCAGCTATCAGCTGATGTTCTAGGTCGGGTGAATGACCTTTGTTCAAAAATGCTACACAAAATTATATAACGAAAAATACATAACACATATTTATAATTCTTACACTCTAACACAACAAGATTAATGACCCACTGAAACATGATAACCAAAACATAATAAACATCTACAGTATCCATTTTCTCAAATCAAACAATTATTTAATTACTTCAAGAGCGAGTTGCCATTGCTAAGTTACAAAATTATAATTCGTTGCTCCCCTGAGCAACCACCTGAACCACACACACTATTATTTTCTGATGGTGGACTGTTGCGCCCATTTGCATCCACATGGACGGCATTGATGGAGGAATTTATCATCTCCGTGTCCTTGCTTCAGCGTTACATTTTAAAGTTAAGTGGATATCATCATATCTATGTTATATATTAATATGCCCTTAAAACGGGTCTACCACCTGGTTTACTGTTCCTACGCGAACAGAGTGGCAGCCGCTGTTCCATAGTTCCGGGGATTTCCCCTAATGTCACCCCCCTTTAATTTCAAATATACACCAATTTCAAGCCAGCTATGGTCAAGGTTCTTACTTTATGGCCATAGCTGACCGCTATCCAAAACCACGATTAGTGCTGGTAAGGCAGTAATCGCCCGAAAAGGCGGGGAAATCAACTCTAAATTCAGGCATGTTTTCTTCGTCATTTTGATACACGCCAGTCTATCAGCATATAATATAAAATTATATAAAAGGTGTGCCGTGTATTTTACGCCATCTTGGCCTCCGATGGAGGTAACACTCTCTGTTACCCCCAACACTTACCGCTACCTACAGTGGCACATGCCACCACTGCACTAGCCAACCTAGTAACTAAACTAAACCTTCCACAGTTACAGTTTCTACATTCCCTATGTATAGCACTTCTATTAACACCACTCAACCCCCCAAAATTACCCACATATCTTGTATGATAACAAGTTTCTAATTTCTTCTACACACTTTAACACGTTCCAACTCTCACTGATACTATTAACTTTACAATTATATTTGGTCACTTATTTACTAAAATTGATATAAATTTAAAATTATAAACATTCCAAATTATATTTTGATAACTATTTACATTGGAGGCTGTCTATTCTTACTATTATAAGTGATGGTAAGGCAGTAATCGTCCTGAAAGACGGGGTTTCTGCCGCAAAGAGAATAGGGACCCGGTAGACCTACTTCGTGAATTTACGTCCTCTTTCTAACACAAAACCCATTACTTACAATCTCCCATTTATTCTCACCTGCCGTCTACCTGTTCCCCATCCCTCTTGCCACAAAACTCAATCTTTTCAGATTACACTGGAATTGCTGTCAATGGCTACGTTTAGTTTCGCCATTGACACGAAAATTTTAATTTGCATGGCAGGGTCACCAATTGTTGAGAAACAAACTTAATCGAATTAAATAAATAAAAAATACTGCCAGAAACTTACCTGCGATCTTTCTTCGCTTACTTACCTTGCATAAATTTCAATCAGAAGCCCAGAGTCGCCACGATATTTTTTGGTTATATATCGAAACCTTAACACTCTACCTTAATAAAAATTGGGACAATTTTGTAATCTGACTATCTCCCCATAATAATTTTCAGAAGAACCCGGAACGTTAGATGAATCTTCAGCACAGAACATTAGGAAGTGGTAATGACAAAATAACTACACTAACACATGGTATATGCTGTTAAATAATTCTTATTTATTAGATCCAATATTCAATTCGCTCTTCCTTTAAAATTTACTTTAAAATCTTTCATTTACTGCTACATGGCCACTATCCTAGTAATAACTGTAAATAAAACCTTAACCTATATAACTGACTAAACTACGAAAAGCAACCCAGCGTCTTGCTCACACACACATTTACATACATCCCCATAATTTATATTTAGAAATCTCTCATTTTTATACATTTAGTGGATTTGCGCAAATACTGTATTATTAATCAATTTATAAATAAAGGTTTAAAATGTACTCATCCTGTTCGTAGTTGCCGCACTCTTATTAACACTAACTAAACTCCTTCGCTGTCCTGGCCGGTCGGTGCACATTTTTTGGTGAATGATTTTTTCGTACCGCGCTCTAACACAACGACGCGATTCCGAGTTTAGACGCCGAACTGTCTTTGCCCGGTATCCCCATTTTATGCACAGGCGAGCTGGAAACTGCGTCCAGTCGGCGGACGCACACACGACTCGCGTCCGGCACTTCTAGATGTTAATGTCCGACTGGCTTTGCATGCGGGCGGACATCACGGCCTTGGCTGTAACCAATTTCGTCGTTGTTCACAGCCTTTGCTGCTAAAGTCTGAGTAGTTGTTCAGGTAACACGTGCAATTCCCGCGTGTTGGACGTCGACGAAATCTGGTGTCCACTAGTTGACGTCATTGGACAGGCGTGTCCTTAATCTTATATCCGCCTTGCCCCAAGCACATTGTTGAACAAAATTTGCCCAAGCCATTTTGTGCGACTTGAGTTTAGCGTGGGTTCTGCGCTCCGCCGATGTTAGTGCGTTTGGGCTCATTACACGGTACTACAGTTCTGAGAATTAAGAAGTGGTGTGCGACACGCACATTCCATTGTACTGACTTCACCTTAGTGTTCTTTGTTTGCTACGATTTATATTGCCATGGGACGGACCACACAGATGAAAATGAATTGTTACAAAATTTTTTAATAAAATAGAACTCTTCCCTTTTAGACCCGTTACAACCGAAGGTTATTAATGATGTTTATGATTATTTATAAGATTTAGTAAACAATAAATATGAATTTTAAATACTCATAAATAGAATACTCTTATTATAATTACACCTGATATAGTTATACAACCTGCATATATAATTGTGTTGTTATATAATTTTGTTGCCCGTCGACGTGTAGCACGACACGCTCACAATTTATGTGTATGTTACGTTGCATAAATGGCGCTCCAAGATCGTGGGGCTCCTCAAACGCAAATAAATTTATATTTGCAACGTTACATAAATGTCGCCCATGAACGTGGAGCATGAAACGCCTACATTTAATAATTAATGTACGCTCTATGATTACCAATGTTTTATAATTTATATGTTATACCGTAACTAATATTATATTTTAATTAATTTTGTATGGTAGTATGTTTTAAATTGTTGTGTATTGTATTGTAATAACGCAACTGGCGCCCACCAAATAAACAGGTGTAATTGCAACAGGAGTAAATAAAAATAAATAAATAATAATAATTAAACAATAAGTAAATAAAAGCTCGCATACGGTTCACTAATAATAATAAATTATAAATAAATATTTTTTTAATAATTCGACACGACGACTCCAGGAAACTTAGATATGGAGGCCTTTCAGACAACGATGCGTGCTTGGGTAGATGAAATAAGCACAAAACAAACAGAAAATATAAATGCTAAACTTAAAGAACAAACTGAAAAGGTAAATACTAAATTAGAACAACAGTTTGAGAATTTTAAACAAGGCTATAAGAATAACTGAAAGCTTAGAAGAATTCAAGAATGGTAATCTTGAAATAAAACAAAGTATAATCGACAGTAATGCACAGCTAACCGAGAAAATTGTTGACACCAACTCACATATTGACACTATCACAGAAAATGTATGTGACAATTGTTAAGCAAATGGAACAAATATGTGAAATGATGGTATATGAATAAACAA
The DNA here is from genome assembly GCA_034769895.1 of Magicicada septendecula. Lineage (NCBI taxonomy): Eukaryota > Metazoa > Arthropoda > Insecta > Hemiptera > Cicadidae > Magicicada > Magicicada septendecula. The sequence goes on from CM068371.1 coordinate 117,587,982, forward strand.
TAGTAATATATATAAAACTTTCACTAATGAACTTACTGTTGTCACTTCCCAAACGTTTCGAGATGTTGTTTCTCTTCTTCAGTGGAACAACATCTCGAAACGTTTGGGAAGTGACAACAGTAAGTTCATTAGTGAAAGTTTTATATATATTATTAAATTAATAAAGTGAACGAAGAGGATGCAACAACAAGATAAACAATAGTAATTGAAAATAAGAAAGTGTAATGGTACAATTATGGTACAAATATTAAATGACATAAATATGGTACAAAAGACCATAAGTATTATATCCTTTTGTTTTTACGATTTGGTCAAAATTAAATAAACCTTTTATAATCTTTGTAAATCTACAGTGAGTGAACTATATAAATATTTGTCAGGATTCTGACTATTTCATAGCAAAAAACGTGAAGCCCAGCAAAAAACCGTGTCGCAAAATGAGATAAGGCGACAAGCCCTGACTACGTCAGCGCTGAGGAATGTGTTTCCGTAAACAAGGCGATGCTGTAAACAAACAAACAATAGCCGGGTGACGTAGTTTCACCCCACCTAAGAAATATGTGACAAAGGATCTGTGTCATTTCATCAGGAATCGTGATCGCAGCCGGCCGGCAACAAGTTCACGGAAAGTGAATTTTTACTTTTACACCACTAAAAGTGGTTAATCACAACAGTGTTTATTAACAGTGACACCTTACCATTAGGTAAGGTTAATAGTACTCCAAGATGTGACCGGGAACGAAATCGATAAACTCGCGGTGTGTGTAGTTTTATCGCATGACCAATTTATATTTCAATACTTTAATTACAATGAGCTCAATAAAATAAAATTCTACGAGAGAGAGAGAGAGAGAGAGAGTCTTATAATTTCTAAATGCTGGGTTGTGCGAGAGAAATATGTATATCTATATTTAATAACCTATGATATCTATATTTAATAACCTATTAGTTAATGTTACATAATTACACATTTTTATATCACATATCTCATGATTTTGGAGGGTTTGAAGTTCGCTGAATGCAGCATTATGTACGATGTACTTCTGGTATAATAAACAGGGTATATCATTGGTAACAATTTTAACCCGGTCTTATTATTTCAAATAATTTCCGCTTCTCAAAAGTTCGCGTAACGAATTCCTGCCCTATAGTGTTTAGCAATGGTAAGTAAAATGACAAAGTTACTAAAATATATGTAATCAAGATGGCGCCCAACTTTTGAAAACAGTGTCTATACGTTTAACATATATCGTATATCGTATATTATATATTTATTGTCAACAAGTTCGTAGAGTTACATTTGGCTTCTGGAACAGGGACTCTATATATAATCTAATTTTATGTGGAGTACGCCTACAAAGAAAGCGGAAAAAATTATTTGAGGTAATAAACACCAAAATTTTAATACGTAAACATAACCTAATGTTATGAGGTTATAAGATTGGATGCATGCCTGTATTATAAATTGCAAACATGAATACTGATGAAGATAATAATACCAAAGTCAGCCTAACTGACGAAATAGTCACGAGTGAGATGGACGTTGAATTAACTCCAATTAGTCAGATCAGTGAAGCCAGAGTCACTGAGTTAAACACAGTTCCTTCAACATCCATTTCAACTACGTCAGAAGGTAAATCAGATAATACCGCTGCTTTGATGCAGCTGTTATTATATGAGAAATTCACTAATCTAAATGACAAATTAGATGAGCAAAAAAGCGATTCTAATATCAAATTTACAAAATTGAATGACAAATTTGATAGTTTTGATATCAAGCTAAATGAATTACGGAATGAAATTAAAACCGGTCACGATAATCTCATTAAGCAGTGTGACAAGGTCATTAAAAAATTGGACGAGAATTTAATTCAATTAGAAAAACAGAAGTCAAATAGTAGTGAAAACAGTACGAAAAACGAAGTACTGACTAATAATGTAATTAACAATGATAATGTGAATAATGAATTTACAGGTAGTAAGAATATGATATTAGAAAATGATAATGAAAGTATTATGAGTGATAATGAGGTGTTTGAGTGTATTGAGTCAGAAAGAGAGTTTGGAGAAAGTATTTTTGTACAAGGGGTGCAGGGGGTAGAATTTTCTTTTGATGTTGTGTTAGGGGGTGAAGAAAAGTCTTCACGTATTTTGAATAAGGACAAGAGTTCCTTCAATTTATATTTGGGAGACGATAGGTCTACAAATAAAGTTTCTTGGTGTTTTGTGTACCTCATAAGTGGTGCAATAATTTCAAGTTAGGGACCCCTGCATATTTGGAGAGAGAGAGTGTAACTTGGTGTTGTGGAGAGAAATATATTAAGAGAGAAAGTGTAGAGAGGTATTGTGAGAAAAAGAAAGTAATACAATTTTTTAAAGTAAATAGAAAGTACAGAGAATTGGTAGAGAGGTTAGGCATGGATGAAAATAATGAATACTTACCTTATAGTAACAATGATATTGAAATAATAATAGGTGATGAGAATAATGGTATTAAGTACTTACCTGTGGTAGAAAATTATGATGATAATTACAAGATAAATAACAAAATTATAACATATGATATTACTGAGATAGACAGAACCCTCCTCGATCGTGACTTGATACATTTATTTGATAGTTGTTTGATATATGAATATGAATATAATGTTTCTAATCATAAAATTTATTTGTTAGACAATAAATTAAATAGACCTAAGATAAGGATGTTATTCAACGATGGAGGATAGACTGTTGTATTGTGTAATGAACATTAAATATATGTGAAAAGTGGTATTGAATTGGACTGCATATGGACTGAGTTTGATAAATAACAAAATAATGTGTTTGGAGTGTATATTTTTCGTTGTATTAAATGTATTTATGTATCAATGTATTTATGTAATTTTGATGTCGTATTACAGGTATATTTTGTGTACACCAGTTATTATGTATTTCAATAATTAACATGTTTTGTTTAATTAAACAAGTTTAAACAAATGAATAATATTTAAAGGCCAATTACTGAATTAAAGTAGTACAAAAGAAAGTTGTACTAATTTGTAACAGAAGTAAATTATTAATTGTAATCGAAAGTTTCTATTAATGAAGTTAAATTATTAATTCATTTGTAATGAAGGTAAATTCTTAATGAATAATACTAAATAATTAAGTAAAAAAAAATATATATTTGAATTTTGAGATGTACTGTGTAGCATGACAGATGTATGCATAATATTGAATGGCAATTGATCATTAGAATAATGAAGTTATAATATTTAAATTTGGAAGAAAGCATTAAGTTTAATATAAATAGATTAATTCATAGCAACTGTGGAAAGAAATCATTATTATAAAGAAAATACAAGTTCAAGTAAAAGGAGTTACTAGTGATGAGTCATCCAAGACCAGTCTCATAACCAAAGGTTTTCAAGGTATAACCCAGGAAGGTAAAATAGTAAATAACCAAGCAGTACAGAATATGACCAAACCCACAACGAGGGAGAATAAATAGAATAGAAACCCTAAAATAAGCCAAGATCAACCAATACAGGTGGTGTATTTCTGAAATAAAGAAGAAGATGGAGAAGATCCCAAGAAACCTGATGGCAGCAAGAAGAAGATGGAGAAGATACCAGTCCCAGAAGGCAGGAGAAAAGAAGACTGAAGAAAGAAGAAGAGGGCAGCATCCTGAAGAAGACGTCATGCTCTTATAAAAGACACCCAAATCCCTATATCCCCAAAATAAATATCTAAAAACAAAAGTATAACGAAATAAAAACCACATGTATATAAATTTAAGAGAGAGAAGTGAACAAAGTAAAAGTTTCCTGTGAACTAAGATGAAACAATAATATAGTACCCATGGAACAAATCTCCATTGGAAAACGCTAACCAATTTATTATGTTGATAAGACTATACGACCATTTAGCATTAACATAATATATAACTGAAAGTGAACCAGTGATAGTTTTGGGTATTATAAAAAATGAACCTTGTGTTTCATTCTTGGCAATCACAAACATTGGATGCAATGAAATATGCATTTTTCAATGACTTAAAATGTGTACTGTGACAATATATTGTTCATAAGTCATGAATCTGTTTAAAATAACATTTTGTTTTACATGAAAAAAGAAAAACAGATTTCATTATACTTTTTGAACAATTCATACTATTTATTTGTTAATGACAGGGTGCAATTACCCAAAGACAATGTATAAAAGACTGTATAAAAACTGTAGAATCCTACTTATAATAATAGTTAGAAATAAGAATATAAATATAAGGTTTTTATGTATATAGTATAAGAATGTTTAAAAATGTTTTAGATATAAGGACATTTGTTTGGGTCTGTAACAACTAACATCAGAACTATAAAAATAGTTACCACTTGTAAATAATAGAGGGTAATTAAGATGTTAGTTAGTAAAAAACCTTTTTCGTAAACCATGTTTCCATGTTGGACATGGGGATTTTGTTGCAAAATGTCTGACTTGAAGACAACCATTTATTTAAAAAAAAATATTCTTTATTTGTTTTAACTATTATTTGTATTGTAACCAATACTAATTGTTATTGTGTAATTTGAAAACATGTTTAATTTATAATACTATATGTAAAAGTCAGAGAGGGTATCACACATCATATATTGTTTGTAAAATATTTTGTAAGAAAAATTGTTAAAAAATCATAGGCCAAAAGAATGGAAACCAAACTTCATCAAAACAGAGAAATTGCTCATTTAAATGCAAATAAACAAAAGGGGTTTAGACAAAATAAACTTGAGATCATGCCATATAATTGCACATACCATTTAGAGAGATTTTAATAAATTATATTCAGAATTATGAATAAAAATGAAAATGACTAAACTCAGAAATTTAGACATGGGAGTCATATATTTCAGAATAATGGTTCAGAATACAACTAATTCAATTAATTACCAGAAAATAAGGGAATAGGAACCTTTTAATACAATATAGGATAATTAATATTAAATATAACTGATAAAATGGCTGAATTTATATAATGACAGGAAGTAAATTTTAATGTTTTGACCTTTCAGAGTATACCTAACTGAAAGTGAAATTACTATTTTTTGGACAGAAAACACTATAAAATGGCATTATTTAATCTGAAAATAACCAGAATGAACTGAAAGATTAATTTAAATCAAATCTATTGAATAAAATTGACAAATAACCAAAGTTTAGGCATTCATATAGTGAAAATGTAAAAGTGTTCACAGGATGTGAAAAATATTTGAACAATGTTAAGGATAATATTATATGGGCTAAGAGTTTAATTGAAACTGAAGGAAACAGTTAGTTAATTATTGGTAGTTGAACGGTTAACATGACATACGTTTGATAACGTGGATAACCTAACCTATAATCGTCATACAAAGCGAGTGTATAGTGCGTTATTGTGAAATCGCGAGTGACTTGTAAAATACTTCTGAAACTATCATATTATAACAGAAACAATCAAGTAACACTCCATAACACAGAACAATATAAATCTACTCCGAAAAACACCATAAAACACTAGAAAACTGTATAATAAATTAAACCAAATTAGTGACGGAATCGGAGAAAGTGTTTGAACTAATAATTATACGGATACACTAAATACAACTCAGAAACAGTACACCAATCACTACACAACATTTAACAAGAGATTTGCAGAAACAAGAACACAAATATTGCCAGAAAATACATTATTTGGAACACGGCAGGAACGAGCAACATTTTGATCGACTTGACGGCAGCCATCTTTCTTTGACAATTCCAGTGCCTCCTCTTAGTTCAACAGCTGTTGGGTGAAAACAATTATTATATTTACAAATTATTATTCAATGTCTGTGTTTATTAATAACTATTAATTTGATTGTAACGTTATACTTTTTAAATATTAGCCCGATTTCTCTGACTTTGGTAATAACTGGCTGTTTAAAGAACCCTATTTAATTTTTATATCATATACTTGTAACTTTTTTCGATATCCTGAGAATCGATACTAATCGATAAGAGTCAATATTGCTATTACTTAATAAAATATTAATACTTTTCAATACTTAATAGTTCTTTATTTCTTCAATAATACTAATTACCAATAATATAATTCTAATTGATAATCTACAAGAACTTTACCACCCGTAAGTGAAGATAACCTAAAAAATAAAAAGGTAAACAAGTATCGATTGGTTTACAGACAGTCTTATGAGTGGTGATAGCTTATTTAAAATATACTAAAACTTTAATAAAAATTTTCAGAAGAGCATTACACTGTTTAAAACTTCACAGCCCTATATTAATTAATTGATCCTAATTAATTAATTAATAAAATTAAAATAATTTTTTTTAATTATTTTTTTTTATAAACATAATTTTTTTTTAAATTTCCTTCAAAACAATAAATTTTGTTTTGAAACTTTCGGCGAAGCCGAACATATATATTCCTTCATCAACTTTACGCTACTCGACCAGTCTTGCTACCATTGGGACTGGACCAGCTGGGAAACTTAAGGAAGTGTTTCAGGCCAGTAAGACGTCGAGAGCCACACCAAATACACACCAATATCATCAACACACAACATCATTTGTAATAATTATTTTATTACAACTGTTATGAGTAAGTGATAGATGAATTTTATAAGACAAGTGTCAATGATTACAGTAAGGTAGAATGTTTAAACAGGAATAGTGCCTGGGTATAGATAAAATGCAGGTGTGAGTTATTTAATTGAAGTTAATGGGAGTTAGATAGTTAAGAATTTTGAAGTAAATAATACAAAGAGAGTATTAGATATTTAGGGACACAGTAGTTAGTGATTATTTGTAGAGGTGAGTAAAGAAATTGGTATAAACATACATTTGTTGTTGATGATATTTTGTAGTGGGGGTGAGGTGATAAGGAGTAGCCAACTTATAGTGTTGTGGCAGGAAATGGCGTAGTTTTAGGGAGCGTTTGCCGAAATTTCGGAAGGGCAAAAAATTATGGATGTATATAGCCAGTTAGGGAACACCCATCTCTGTACAAAGACGAGCGGTGCTATAGGATTTAAATGAAATTAGTAAAGGTGTTTATAATTGAGATATTGGTGTCGTGATAGGTAAATTTGGTTGTCAGTTAGAAGAAAGGTGAGTAAGATTATAATAAGTAAAGTGAATACAGGAGTCACCCAGACTAAACAATGATTAGAAGGTGAAAGGTTAGGTAGTTAGGTAGGTAGAAGGTTCAGAATAGAAAGGAAATAAAATAATAATAATATTATAATAATAATATAATAGAATATTAATAATAAATTTGAAATGAATTTTAATAATTATAATAAATAATTGATGTCTAATTAATGAAAGTTTAGATTTGTAAATTTTATAATTTAAATGCAAATTTAAATAAATAGAATATGCAAATTTAAATGCAATTCTTAATCAAGATTAAATATGAATTTAAAATGTATTAAAAGTATTAATATAATGATCATGTGTATTAATGTATCAATGTATTACATGTATATGGAAATAGTGTATGAAGGGGTAAATATAATTGGCGTTGTCAATACCAATTATTACCTGTTAATAATAATAATAATAATAATAATAATAATAATTTTAATTTAACAATTCAATAAGATTTATGAATAAATAATACCATAAAGATTTATTAATTATTTTGTCTATAGTTTGTTTTTCTCCATGTTTGGAAGATATATGGGAATTTTCATATTTTCAGTTATAATGTAATTCTTTTTATATCAATATGTTTCTTTTGTAATTATAATAATTATAAAATAGAAAGAGTTAAATATTATCGATGGGAATCGAAACAATTTAATAATTCAGGGTAGTCCATAATGAGAAAGGAAGTTCTATATAATTCTTGTGGGTTACATTTTCTGTAATTATATTTTAGTAGTATTTCAAGCAAACCCAGTGCTTATTAGCACAAACCAGCACCTAGCTAAGGGGAACCATATCAGTTAAGGATAGAGTGATTTAACAAGCCACTATTTTGATTTTTCATTTATTGTTTCAGTGTTTGGTGATATGACAGCGGTCCTGAGCTGGCCAGCGCGTCAGAGCAGGGGCGTTACGCGCCTAAGTGGCCTTATGGTGTTGGGATCTCGAAGGAGAAGTCCAGTAAGGTCATGTAGGTACTGCCATCATCATCAGACCAAGGGTGAGTTATTATTTTCTTTTATATAAATTGTAAGGGGGTTGTGGCGACCTGTCCTGGCTGATCCCTTTAGGAAGAATGAAAGGGTCAATGAAAGTTTTTATGCTTCAGCACAAAATCTTTCATTGAGGGGGTTTTGTAATGGTACAATTATGGTACAAATATTAAATGACATAAATATGGTACAAAAGACCATAAGTATTATATCCTTTTGTTTTTACGATTTGGTCAAAATTAAATAAACCTTTTATAATCTTTGTAAATCTACAGTGAGTGAACTATATAAATATTTGCCAGGATTCTGACTATTTCATAGCAAAAAACGTGAAGCCCAGCAAAAAACCGTATGTCGCAAAATGAGATAAGGCGACAAGCCCTGATTACGTCAGCGCTGAGGAATGTGTTTCCGTAAACAAGGCGATGCTGTAAACAAACAAACAATAGCCGGGTGACGTAGTTTCACCCCACCTAAGAAATATGTGACAAAGGATCTGTGTCATTTCATCAGGAATCGTGATCGCAGCCGGCCGGCAACAAGTTCACGGAAAGTGAATTTTTACTTTTACACCACTAAAAGTGGTTAATCACAACAGTGTTTATTAACAGTGACACCTTACCATTAGGTAAGGTGTAATAGTACTCCAAGATGTGACTGGGAACGAAATCGATAAACTCGCGGTGTGCGTAGTTTTATCGCACGGAAACGGCAGCTGAAATCGGCCAATTTGGTGAGAACGTTCCACATTCAATTCAATAAATTCATTCAAAACTTATCATTCAATTAAATGACCAATTTATATTTCAATACTTTAATTACAATGAGCTCAATAAAATAAAATTGTACCAGAGTGAGAGAGAGAGAGAGTGAGAGGGAGAGTGTCTTATAATTTCTAAATGCTGGGTTGTGCGAGAGAAATATGTATATCTATATTTAATAACCTATGATATCTATATTTAATAACCTATTAGTTAATGTTACATAATTACACATTTTTATATCACATATCTCATGATTTTGGAGGGTTTGAAGTTCGCTGAATGCAGCATTATGTACGATGTACTTCTGGTATAATAAACAGGGTATATCATTGGTAACAATTTTAACCCGGTCTTATTATTTCAAATAATTTCCGCTTCTCAAAAGTTCGCGTAACGAATTCCTGCCCTATAGTGTTTAGCAATGGTAAGTAAAATGACAAAGTTACTAAAACATATGTAATCAAGATGGCGCCCGACTTTTGAAAACAGTGTCTATACGTTTAACATATATCGTATATTTATTGTCAACAAGTTCGTAGAGTTACAAAAGAACAGACGTTCATGATTACTGATGATAATTCAAATACAATAATTAACTCTAAGGAAGAATGTAAAATACATTTAATTAAACACTCGTACCGTGTTGGCGAAAATATCCAAAGTGTTGGTTGCACACAGAGTAGGAGAATAAAAAAGGTAACACGATTGAAACAAACCACACGCGACAAGTGTACGCACAGCAATTATCGAGTGAACGATAATCATAATGATAATCACTATAATTATAAAAACTACAAAGATTATCATAAACGATGCGCAAAAAAGCAAACAGCTGTTTATATAGGCTTCAAACGGACTGACCCTATGCAACACATGCAGGACGAGAGAATTATGGAACACAGAGAGAAAGAGAGAGAGGTTATTCGTCACATCTGGTGAGTGCAGAGTCGCAACACTACAATGGAATGCGGATGTTGTTTACACGAGGGTGAGAACAATGGTAAGCACGGCGGAGAGTACACGTCAAAGGAACACTGAATTTCCTGTTGACGGACCCAATGCATTGTTATAAGGAGGGGTGTAAAATCAAACGACACATCGAACTCAATGCTCTATTGAATGTGAATAAATAATTATTTAAATGAAAAATATTACGGTTAATTATTAATAAGATAAAAGGTTAATTAAGAAATGTATTATTTATGGTAAGGAATGATAATATGTAAGAAATGATTGTAAGGAATGTTATTATCAATGTGTTATTAGTATGAAGAAAGGACTTGAGATGAGAAATCAATTATAATTGTCAGAATGGCTGATCAAGCAAAATCTTCATACCTTAGTGGAAAGGCAAGGACACAGAAGATAGCGATAGTGAAAGTCAAGGGCAGAGATTAATTAGAGCTCAAATACTACGATTAAAACATAGAGTAGAGTTAAGCACATAAAATTCTGGATATAGACGTGTTTCTAAGGTAGTCATCTGTAGCCGATAATGACTCACTACGAAGCTAACAAAAAAGGTGTATTTCAGAAAGTAATGGTAAGGATGAAGAAAATTATTAGCGATCAGAAAGGTAATAGTAAAGAAATGTAATAAAAAGTAATGAAAGTTAACATATTGTATAAGTAATGTTCATGTTAAGAAAAGAGTTAAGAAATGAAGGTAAGAATGTATGAGTAAGGAAATATAAAATTACAGAGTGAAAAATAGCATACATATATGGAAATGCAGAGTATCCAAAAGGACTAGAAAGGAGAGCTAATTGCGGTAGATTTTCTTGGACCACTCCCGAGATCAAGTCGGGTAGTGAAACACATACTTGTCTGTATAGATGTATTTTCCAAAGCCGTCCATCTGTATCCAATTATGCGACCCACAACTAAAGTTGTTTTGAAAATACTCTTGCAGAAATACATTCCTGCATATGGTAAAATCGTTATACAACCTGCATATATAATTGTGTTGTTATATAATTTTGTTGGCCGTCAACGTGTGGCACAACACGCTCACAATTTATGTATATGTTACGTTGCATAAATGGCACTCCAAGATCCTACTTGCAACGTTACAGTATAACTATAATTGTAAACCTTATCTAATAACATTAAGTGAGCAATAACGTATTCCCTGTACGCTGTTGTTTTTTCTGTGTTCCCTGAGGTAAGCATAAATACACGGACACGTCATGAACATAAAATTCAAGGATTGTATTGAAACGTTCGAAAAAGGTTGTTAGTAAGCTAAAGTTAATAATAATTTATGAGTTTTTTGAAACTGTTGCTTTTGCTTCTTTGTGACTTACAACAGAAAGATAGCCTATGTTTTATTATAGAGTAAAACGCTCGGGTTGGTGCGTGGGGTATGTTACCTAAATATGGATTACACAATATGGATCAACTACTTCGTTCTATAGGAAATCCTAATATAGCCTTTGGTGGAAAGATTGTTGTCTTTGGAGGAGATTTCCAGCGATGTTTGCCCGTTCAACCTCGTGCTAACCGCAGTGAGTTGGTAGACCTTTTGATTAAGAAAAACAGTCTTTGGCATCATTTTAACTTCTTTTCACTGACAGAAAATATGTGTGCGAATCTAGAGGAAAGAGACTTTGCTGAATATTTATTAAAAGTTGCAATGGAGACTTGCCAGTAAATGCTATGCATGAGATTGAACTACCAGAGGATATTCTTTCCAACCAGTAGCGGCTCGTACAGGGAGGGCAAAAGGGCGCAGCCCTCCCACTAAATTTGCAAATTAAACTTGTGAATAATATAACTATAATGTGATAATGTGTAGTATCCTTACTGAAAGATATTTTTGGGGCGACTAATAGCGATCACCCGATGTTTTCGGCATGGCCCCGCAGCTGGGACGGTTTCGCTGTAGTCCTCCCTGCATAGGCTGGTCTTTCGGAGAGCGGGGCAAGAGACGTGTACACATGTCTATGCATTTAAATGAGCATCCGCCATTAGAGGTGGGGCTGTGCCCGCTTTCTGATTTCGCGGCTAAATTCAAAGAGAAAGGAGCGTTTTCAAAACTTCTCTGTTGCTGTATAAAGTGCACATATTTTCTCTTGTGTTTCATATAGTTTTGATTGTGTTCTTGTTGTACTTTTTGTGTAAACGTAATGTTCTAATAATTTATTCTTTATTAGGCAGTGTATTCTGTGTACGATAGTGTTTTTGTCGAACCTTGCATAGGCCTACATAAACGTGTAACTTATTGTGTAACTTATTCTGTGTAGGCCTGAGCCTGTGTTCTGTGCGTATTTGTTAGAAATGATTAAAATGGCTATGAATTCGGTAAGTAATATTAAATGATTGATTATTTCAAATTCACTTACTTACGAAAAGAAAATAGAACTAAAAAAATTAGGGCCACCAAAACCGAATTTAGATATTACACAACAAAATTATAAAACGTGGTTATAAATAATTTTAGTTTCAAACACTGTTTAAATATTGGTAGTTTGCAAGGTAGGTTTTTGATATTAACAATAATTTTAGTAGTGAAGCAAAAGATTCAATTTTACAATTATTTGATGATAATAGCAATAATTTAGTTTCTACTGTATTTTTTTTATATAATATATGGGTACAACTAAATTTTGTCCCCCCAGTCAAAAACATTACCAGCCGCCACTGTTTCCAACGGCAATCTTACTGAAGAAGTATTCGGAGACAGTCTGGCTAAAAACAGATATGAAGATACGAAGGACAGGGCTATACTAGAACCAATAATAAAGATGTTAATAAAATTAATGCTGAAATTATTGAAAATCTTCCTGGAGAGTGCAAAGGTTACAACAGTTATGATTCTGTCAAAGATCAACCAGAAGGAGGTCTCGAATTTACTTCTGAATTCCTGAATTCCATTTGTAACAGGGCAAATAAAAGGGATTTTTTATTTTATTAAATTCGGGTTTTCATTTTATTAAATTCAACAATTTATTTCATATGTGTGGCCAGTCCCCGGTTGAATCTAGAAGCGTAGTTTCGAACAAAGGAACTGTGATGAAACAATGCAAAGGAATGTGCGAGTCGACGATTCTTGGAATTTTGCGATTGTGTGACACTCACCCACAAACGCGCCACATCCAGCAGGTGCGCAGACCCACTCCAAGAAGCAAACTCAACATGGCTTGAAGGCGAAAGTTTTGATAGCACATGGTCCGAGCTGGCGGAAGTCTTGACGAAGTCCCGCCTATTTAGTGACGTCGTCCAGTGAACACTGCATATTGCCGATGTCAAAAACACGGAAAAACCCATGTGTTGAATGTGTCACCACAATGACTAAAAAGTACAAGGCATTGCTTTCCGTCTTCTACAACCAAAAATCTAGTAGTGGGGACTTAGAGACGCTGAGAGAAGGGCATTGTCGTCTCACCGCCATGGCGGTTGCCGGCTGAACAATAGCTCATGAGCCGAAAGAAATAATTTTAGTGTAGAAATGTAAATTAAAAACCGTAAACAGTACAAAATTTAAACAGTGGAAAGTTGATCAAGATGAATGTTAAAAGTTCTAACAGTGCAAACGATTCGGACAAAAAGGTGAATAAAAATGGACTAGATCCAACACGTGGTCATCGTGGATACACTCTAGGAAAGTAATCATTTCAAAATCAACTAATAAAAAAATAATAATCAATTCAAAGCGCTTAACTAAATGGGGTATATATATAATTAGATGGGGTTTTTTTGTAATTAGTGTGAATGTGAGAATGGGCAGACTGGGCTGTTTTATGTAAGTATAAGATGAATATTTAAAAGTGTTAATATAAGATGTTTTGCTAAGATTAAAGGAACTTTTAATTTGTTTTGAATTGTGGGTAAGAATATGTCATGATTATAGAACAATACAAAAAATGAAATAACTATATATTAGAAAATGTTTTAATCTCTTAATAAAATGCGAGTTGCGTCAGTTATTGACATAACCCTACAATCATGCTTGCATCCCAACGTTCGTGTGACGTAACTCTGGGCTGAAAAAAGATTTTTAAGGTAAGTGGAAAATAAATAATTTTATTTATTTGTATTTGTATTCAATTAGAGTATCACAATTGGCGCTTCCGAAGCAGGGACTGTTTTTATAAATTAAAATTTAAATATAAAAACCACACCTACAAGTAAGATGCAAGTTTGATTTGAAGGTCAAGTAACTACATAAAAATTACGCAGCACATATAAAATAGTACATCAATGTTCAGAGGTTAAGAGTTAAGTGGTAGATATTTTTATGTAAGAAAATCTAGATTAATAAACTTATAGATATGGCAGGAAATAATGAAAGCGAAATAAATGAAATGACTAATGTCGAAAATTGTGATGAATAAATATTATGAGTAATTTTGAGATACATTCGACTCCAAGTGCGAGTCAAGAGAAAATAGAAATAAATGTAACAGATCAAAGCAATGTAACTGAAGATTCGGGCGTGCAATTAACCCCAATCTCAACAAAATGTAACAGTCAATTTAATAATGATGTAATGAATATGTTGCAATTAATTTTAGAGCAAAATAGTAATTTTGACACCAAATTTGATGGTATAAATAGTCGTTTTGATAATAACGATATAAAATTGAATGAGATTAAAAGTGAATTTAACTGTAAATTTGATGTACTTAAATTTGACATTAATGAGGTCAAAATGAAATGCGAAAGTAGTTGTAACGAATTGAAAAGAGATATTGAGAAAATAGTAGAGTCAGTAGGAGAACAGATTAAAAGTAAAAAGAATAATGATAATAAAAAAGTTACAAGTGATAAAAATAATGTCGAAAATGATAATATAATTAAAAATGTGGTATTAGAGAATAAGGTAACAAATGATAACAATGATATTGAAAATGGTAATGTAATTGAAAAGGTGGTATCAGAGAGTGATACGTTGAAAATAGATAGTGAGCGAGAGAGAGAGAGAGAGAGAGAGAGAGAGAGAGAGAGAGAGAGAGAGAGAGAGAGAGAGAGAGAGAGAGAGAGAGAGAGTAATAGATGGTAACGGAGTAGTAATTGGTGTTGTTGAATTAGAGAAAGAGTGGATAGAAAGAGTAGATGAGTATGTAGGGCAGAGGGTAAATTTTCCCCATATTTATGATGAACCAAGGTGTTCAAAAATGTTATTGTTGAAGGGCAAGAGTCCCTTGTTAGTGAAAGATTTGAGTTGTTTCCCCTTGTTCCCCTTTTTATATAAGTTAGTACCCTCTGTGTGGAATGGTGTTGAAAGTGTGAGATGGTGTTATGATGAGAGAAATTTAGATAGAGAATTGTGTGTTGATAGAGAGATAGAATTATATAAGTTGAAGAGAAATTATAATGAGTGGAAAGAAATGTTGGAAGTGATAGAGATAAATGATAGGAAATACTTACTTTGTGCAGGAGAGATTGAGAATTGTTTTGATAATACCTGTTTAAATAATAATAATTTACCTTATGTTGTAAGGAATGAGAAAATAATTGACTTTATAATGAATATAACTACTAATGGAGACTGGACAGAAATAAATAATGTTGACTTGGTTTATGATAAAATAATTATAATGGGAAGTAACCCTATATATGATTATTATGGTAAAATAAATGACTTAAAATTGTATGGTTATTACACACAGGATAGCCATATGAGGTACGTAAATAAAATTGAAAACTGTTGATGTGAAACCCAGACTAATATTTGATGATGGAGGCTGAACATAAAATTAATAGATGGAGATTTTAAATATTTTGATTTATGGTTCTGACCTTGCAGACTTGGACAATGAAGTGTGATAAATTGAATAATAATGGTGAAGAATTGTAAATAATTGATAGTGAAATTAATTGTGTGTATGGTAAAACGTTAGGTAAACAATGTGTGTATGTAGTAGGAATTGTTGTGATAATAATAATAATATTTTTTGCAGCCTAAATAAATAACAAAATAATTTTGAAGAGGATAACAAATGAATTGTAATTATTGTAATTGGTGAAAGTAATCAAAAATGTTGTTTTTAATAATTGATTTAATTAAAATAATTTGAAGTGTTTAAATATTTTTGATTGATTTAAATGCTGTATAATTGAGTTTTCTAATGGATTTAAAATATTTTATGAGATGTGAATTTGACAGTAATAAATAAATAAATGTTAAATTGTTTGGTATGAAATAACACTGTTGTTAAATGTTTCAGAGGTTACGTGGAGGTATTGGTGTGTGTGGTGTGTATATTTTGTGTTTATGTCAGTAGGTGAATAAAGTACTGTAAGTATAAAATTTATAATACCAATTAGATAGAGTAAAATGTTTACAGGTATGAAAAGATTTTAACTCAATAATGAGATTAATCTGAGATAATTGTACTAAATAGAAACTAGAATTAAAAGGTAATAATCTGAAAGGTGATGTAAAACAAATAATAAATTTGTTAATAATAAATTTGGAATTTTGAGGAATATAATTGCAGTAAAGGATAAATAATGAAATGATATATAAAAGAGTTAATGAAAATTACAAATTATAATGTTTATAAGTTTCTATATAAATTATTCAAAGGAGAATTGTTTCTTTAATGTGAGTGTAACCATGCTAATGTCTATTTGTTTATTATGTTATGTTATGTTTTCATTCAAGATGTGTGGGTCATTTTGGGGGGTTGTGTGGTGTTTATAGAAGTGATATAATAATGGAGTGTAGAAACTGCAAATGAAGGAAGATTTAGTTTAGTTATTAGTGTGCTATCGCTGTGGTGGCATGTGCCACAGTAGATAGCGATAAGTGTTGGGGGTAATAGAGAGTGTTACCTCCATCGGAGGCCAAAATGGCGTAATATGCACGGCACACCCTTCTATACAACTTTATATTGTATACTGATAGATTTTTTGTGCCGTGCAGATTAATGATGATGATAACATGCCTGAAAGTAGAGTTGATTTCCCCGACTTTTCGGGCGATTACTGCCTTACCAGCACTAATCGTGGTTTTGGCTAGCGGTCAGCTATGGCCATAAATTAAGAACATTGATCATAGCTGGCTTGAAATTGGTTTATATTAGAATTGATGGGGGGGTGAAACTAGGGGAAATCCCGGAAACTATGGAACAGCGGCTGCCACTCTGTTCGAGGAGGAAAAGCAAGGCCAGGTGGTAGACCCGCATTAAGGGTGTGTAATTATGTAACAAAAGATGTGTTGATATCTAAATCTTTCAAATGTAACGCTGAAGCAAGGACACGGAGATGTAAAATTCCTCCACCAATGCCGTCCTTGTGGAAGCACATGGGCGCCACAGTCCAACAGAAAAAACAATAGTGTGTGTGGCTGGGTGGTTGCTCAGGGGAGCAACGAATTAAAAATTTGTAACCTAAAGATGATAACTCGCTCTTGCACTAATTACATGCTTGTATTATGATTTGATAAATAGGTGTTCGTATGTTTATTATACTGTGTTTATTCTGCCTTATAAATGTATTATTTTATTGTGTTAGAGATAAGGATTGATAAAATGTGTGATTTGTAGAATTTTGAAATGTGTTTGTAGTAAGGTCACTCACCTTGCTAAGAAAATCAGCTGATCCGCTGTAGAATGTCACGTATAAATTGTTTGTAAATTTCCAAGGTAACAAATGTTTGAATGTAATGTTTTTAGCATGTTA
The DNA here is from genome assembly GCA_034769895.1 of Magicicada septendecula. Classification (NCBI taxonomy): domain Eukaryota; kingdom Metazoa; phylum Arthropoda; class Insecta; order Hemiptera; family Cicadidae; genus Magicicada; species Magicicada septendecula. The sequence continues at coordinate 117,605,536 of CM068371.1, forward strand.
AAGATTTTATTTGATGATGGAAAGAATTTGATATAGTTGAGAATTTTAAATGATGTGTAAGAAATAAAAAAGGTAGATTTCGGGTGATTAATATTGAGTTAGGACATTTAAATCAGTCCATGTTGAGTTTCAAGTGATAATAGAGAGAGTAATATTGTTGTGAATTAATGTAATGTCAAATTTGAGATGTGATAGTGACACAGTAGCTATGGGGAATATATGTAGAGTACTGATTGATATTGATGTAATAAATAAGTGGATATATTTTGTTGTAATTGAAGTGATGTAATGAGAATGGTAATTAGTTGATGGGAATTTTGTAAAAGAGGGGGTGGTGTAGGAGTCCGCAACAAAAGGGTTGGACGGGAAGGGACCGTTTAGCGCCGGAAAGGGCCGTCTAGGTAGAATCCAGGGGCCAAATAAGGGAATGAGCTTTTGGGAGGGAACACACATCCTGAGTACAACGGGCTAGAGAGTATTTTTTTTATAAGAGTAGAATGATGAGAACTGAGTTGAGTAATAGTTGGGTTTAGAGATGTTTGATAGGTGTTTTTAATAGAGATGGGTGTCATATTAGTTAAAGCTGTTAGTGATATTCGAGTCAGAGGGGAGAGTATAAATGTATACATACCAAGTTGTGAATCAAGTCATTATGAATAGTTATATCACCCAAACTAATGGAGAATGAGAATAGTAAAGAGAGTCATAGTAAAAATGTAAACTTAATGGAACTGAGTGACAAATTTTAATAGAATTTGAGAATAAAGTAAAGTTGTAAAACGTGTAATTTTGAGTAATTTAAATGCCAATTTTATTGTTAATTGTAATAATACTATGTCAATTTTAAATGTCTTATTTTATTATGTTTTTGTGTTGGAAGATAGAATTTTTAAAGATGTTTAATGCATTTCCTGATGTAGCCTCTGTATAACCGATGTAGGTCAAGGTTGTGGACTTGACCCAGTTTGATCAGCTGATGGGTGATGTTATATACTAGACCCGTTTTGGCAAGGAAGTAATGCCAATTTTGCTATTTAAGTGATTTAAATAATTTTTAAAATTTTCTGAATATTGAGAAAAGTAAATTTTAATAAATTTAAAATTTTTTGGAAAAAAAAAGAAAAAAAAAACTTGATTTTTGTGCCTGCCATTTGATTGGTGTTTTGAATTTTGATTGTATTATTGTTTATGTGTATCAATAGTGTTATTGAATTATATGGTATAGGATATATGTATAATCAAATGTTAGGATAAGGGAGTTCATGTTTTAATTAAATGTTCAATATCTTTGTTTTTCTAATTATTAATAGTAATGAAGAAAATTGATAAATGTAGATAAACGATTTTTTTTGGTTTTGATGAAAATAATAATAATATAACAATCTGATTTTGAACTTAAAGAATTGTGAATTTAAAGACAAATATTTTGTGACTTTTAAATGATGAGTTTGTTGATAAGATATTATGAGAGTATGTACGAGCCCAGTAACTGCTAAAGGCAGCCCAGTGTGCATGATAAGGGGGAACATATCGGTTGAGGATCTGGCATGGTGTAAGACCAGGGGTTTGGAGTTACGGGTAGCATGTTAGAAGGTTAGGTGCGCTGTGGTGCGTGTCTGTTCGATTTTATGGTGTTGGGATCTCGTATAGAGAAGTCCAGTAATCTCGTTCAGGTGCAGCCATAGTCACTGAGCCAGGGGGATTGTTTACCCATGATGTATAAGAACTAATGGGGGTTTGTTGGCACCATATCCTCACCGGCCCTCTTAGGGGTTTAGCAATGAGATTTATTCTGTTTCGACAGAAGACCTCTCATTGGGGGGTATTGTAACAGGGCAAATAAAAGGGATTTTTTATTTTATTAAATTCGGGTTTTCATTTTATTAAATTCAACAATTTATTTTATATGTGTGGCCAGTCCCCGGTTGAATCTAGAAGCGTAGTTTCGAACAAAGGAACTGTGATGAAACAATGCAAAGGAATGTGAGAGTCAACGATTCTTGAAATTTTGCGATTGTGTGACACTCACGCACAAACGCGCCACATCCAGCAGGTGCGCAGACCCACGCCAAGAAGCAAACTCAACATGGCTTGAAGGCGAAAGTTTTGTTAGCACATGGTCCGAGCTGGCGGAAGTCTTGACGAAGTCCCGCCTATTTAGTGACGTCGTCCAGTGAACACTGCATATCGCCGACGTCAAAAACACAGAAAAACCCATATGTTGAATGTGTCACCGCAATGACTAAAAAGTACAAGGCATTGCTTTCCGTCTTCTACAACCAAAAATCTAGTAGTGGGGACTTAGAGACGCTGAGAGAAGGGCATTGTCGTCTCACTGCCATGGCGGTTGCCAGCTGAACAATAGGCTCATGAGCCGAAAGAAATAATTTTAGTGTAGAAATGTAAATTAAAAACCGTAAACAGTACAAAATTTAAACAGTGGAAAGTTGATCAAGATGAATGTTAAAAGTTCTAACAGTGCAAACGATTCGGACAAAAAGGTGAATAAAAATGGACTAGATCCAACACGTGGTCATCGTGGATACACTCCAGGAAAGTAATCATTTCAAAATCAACTAATAAAAAAATAATAATCAATTCAAAGCGCTTAACTAAATGGGGTATCTATATAATTAGATGGGTTTTTTTTGTAATTAGTGTGAATGTGAGAATGGGCAGACTGGGCTGTTTTATGTAAGTATAAGATGAATATTTAAAAGTGTTAATATAAGATGTTTCGCTAAGATTAAAGGAACTTTTAATTTGTTTTGAATTGTGGGTAAGAATATGTCATGATTATAGAACAATACAAAAAATGAAATAATTATATATTAAAAAATGTTTTAATCTCTTCACAAAATGCGAGTTGCGTCAGTTATTGACATAACCCTACAATCATGCTTGCATCCAGACGTTCGTGTGACGTAACTCTGGGCTGAAAAAAGATTTTTAAGGTAAGTGGAAAATAAATAAATTTATGTATTTGTATTTGTAATTAATTATATTATCACACATTGAAATGGCTGATCTACCACCACATGAACTGAAACTTGTAAAAAATATAATAATAATGCTCTTGCAAAACTTGGATGTCTCCGAAGGACTATGCAATGGAACACGGTTAATAGTTACAGAGTTGTGTAACAATATTATTAAATCAAAGATTATCACTGGTGAGAATGCAGGCCGAGAAGTCCAGATCCCAAGAATCACATTAGATTCTAGCAAAAATCAACTTGGATGTACTATGCAATGGCATCAGTTCCCCATAAGACCTGCTTTTGCTATGACCATCCACAAAGCTCAAGGACAAACATTTGAATTCGTTGGCATCTACTTACTTATATCAGTTTTTATGCATGGAATGTTGTATGTAGCATTTTCTAGAGTAAAAAGACGAAGCAGCAAGGGCAGTCCGACCCGCATATAAACTCAATGTTAACTTTATGCATGATATCTCAAAAACTATAAGAGGTAACAACTTAATTTTTTTTTATTTTCAAGGTTGGCTCCTTATCTAGTTCCGTACGGAGGGTTTTCAAAATAAAATAAAAATAATATATTTTTTAAAAAGTACTTACAATTTTAATGAAAAACAATTTATTACAAATTTGTTTCTCAGCCTGGGATGTAAATTTTGTAAAACCCTTCCGTACGGAACTAGTAATTGTTGTCAAAAAGATACAAAAAAAATTTGGTAATGATATCTCTATTAGTATTTGCTACAGCTTACATCAAAATTGTCAAAAAGCATATTTTCAGAAAACGCAGAAAACAGTGAGGGCTGAACAAAAAGTAGGCATACTTACAAGAATAGTTATACTAGTAATGCCCAGAACTGTAGGATGGGTTGTCCTGGTCCTCCTCATCCTCATATAAGTCTTCTAACTTCCTTTTTCCCAAACTTCTGGCCTGTCAGATTTTTTTTTCAAGGTCCAACGCAGCCTTTTCCGCCTTGCGAACACAAGCTATATCAAGTCTTTTCATAGCTTTCACCATGTAAGAGCCAGCTGGCAACCCTAAATGTTCCATAATTTTAATTTTAGTGACATAACCCTCATTGTAGGTTGAAACTGCCTCATATGTTCCAAACTTCAAGGTTTCTATAGAAACAAATGTTCTTTTCGAGATACATACCCAAATCACATTATTCAGTGACTCATTTGGATTTTGAGATTTACCTGAGAGGCATTTTTCTAAGAGGCTAGTTTCAGAAAGGTCTCTGAAAATGGGTTTCATCTCTAACATCACAGCTTCTGGCAGGTGGAAATGTTTTTGGTGGTCATAGTGTTCTTTTGTTCGGAGAGACTGGTTGAACTTGCACCAAGTGTCTTCATCCTTTGGGCACAGGTTGTGAGTAGATTTGGCATTGGTTGATTGTACATGAAAATAAATGGCCCACACAGCTGTCCTCATATCTTGTACACTCTTTGTGTTTCTTCGAATGGCCAAGCCATAAAATATCTGCAATTTTTGAATTGCAGCATCTGTCAAACGATTTTTTCCACCCAGCTTTTTACCGTCCGCTAACTCAACCCCTCTTTTTTTCTCTTTCAATTTCCCATTCTTTTCTGGATGTGTCCTACACATTCCAGCTTTTTTATGACTTCATCTGGGCCATATGGCATAGAATTACTAACTGTTAAAAAAGCACTGGTGTCACCGTCTCCCAAATACTCTGTATATTTCACATTATACAGCAAAGTCGACCTGTGAAAAATGTTTAGGGCACCATCGACTTCCATCCCTCCACTAGTTCCTACATAGTTAGCTTTGCAGGAATCTAAATGCACTTTATTGTTATTATCAGGACACAGGCAATATTTACTCAAAACATGTACATCTAAAACTTTACCTGTATCGACAGAAGTCACCGAAACTATGCCATTCAGTGAAACATGGCCTCTTCTTTGCCATAAGCCGTCTACTGCAACACAAAGTTTTCTACTACCTGGATCCTCAGTCTCATTGACAGCTTCTTCCACTGCTATTTTCATCTGTTGTTTACACAGGTCTTCACAAATACGGCCCAAGAAAGCATCATGCTTTTTGAACTTCGACGGAGGAGCAGGTAGGTTCAATATTCCACAAAGTGACTGCGCTGGAGTTTCGCCTTTGCCAATGGTCCGTAAACCATATACTAACCTTAGGTTTGAATCATAAAAAGTTTGGTGTTGCTTTAGGCCTATTTCATTATTGATTTCTGGCATGCATACTTTATCACAGTTTATAAAACTTTTATTAGATTGGTCACATACTGTGCAAGAAATAGTAAGTTCCGTCGCAAGACCCACCAAGGTTTTGGTTGACAACTTTAGGTAACTATGACATAACCTACAAACTGCTACCTCTCTTAGTGTGGTTTCAAATTGGCCTAGATCAAGTATTTGGTATTCCAAGTTTTCCTTTTTGCTCTCATAGTAAGAAAAGTTCTTACCAAGCTTTTCTTTGGATCTTGAAGAGGTCTGAGAGGTAGTAGACATAGGAGATGGTGTGCTATGTTCTCTAGCCTTAAATTTTCCACCACCTTTTCTTACTTTGTAACAAGAATTTCTTGACCCAATCTTCTTTTTATTTCCCATGATGATCACTTCAATCAATATTTTACTGTATAAAAACACACACTGACTTCCACTTCACTTCAAACTAAACAAAATAATAGTAACTACAACTGTTGTACAACTTACTTCAAAACATAACCAAGTAAACAGAACACACAAACAGCTGACTATAAAACACTACAGCAGAGTAGCCAACCTAAAAATTGCACAGAATGAAATTTCCCTCGTAATTTAGATAAAATTACTATGTGTGAACAGTAATATTTCAAAAGTCACTCAATTTTGTCGGAAAAAGGTCGGAACATATGTTACAGAAACATTTTTTTCAAAGGCAAATAATTTTTTTTATTCTTAGTGTTATATATGGCTGTAAAGAGGAGATTTCAGAGAATAATAATCAATTAAAACCCCAAAATTGAAAATAAAAAAAAATATTCCGGGTCGGACTGCCTTTAAACGTTCTTTTGCCACCAGAAAATCCTCATCATACACGAAATGTTGTATGGAACGAAATACTAAATACTAGAAGACTAAAAATACTAGAAGACTTTACTATAACTTTCCAATAATTTTGTATTATTTTTGTATTATACTGTATTTTGTATTATTTTATTTACTTGTATTTTTATATGTGTATAACGCAATTGCTATTATTTTAAATGTTTATACAATACATGTATAGTTTCTGTTTACGTTTACAAATTTCTGCTTATGTTTACAAATCCTAGACAATTTAATGTAAAAAATAATCTGTATATATATAAATAAATATCAAAACTGAGCAAAGCTCAGTCCCCCGATATTTAATTTAAATTGAAAGAACAATTCAGCATGAGACAGCATTTGAAGAGGTGACAGTCTCTGGGACATATAACTTTACAAGAAATTAATCTGAAATAAAATAGGTTTACTTGATTTTTTTCAAGGAACACGGCATATCACCATACAAGCTCCACCTCATGCTTAAAAAAAATTGAAACATTACTGGCAGTTATGAGTTAGATATTTCAGGAAAGGGATAACTTGTTATATTATAAAATGAAGATTTTGAATCATACTATAATTGTTACTACTGTAAAAAAGTTACCAAAGTGTTCCTTACTGAAGATAAAAACAAGAAAAGACAAAATTAAATAAAACTGGAACACATCCTTGTTTATCTGAGAATTTTAGATATCAAATAAGGCCTGATGAACATAGGCAGTTTACAAAATTATAAAAGATACATTCCAACTTTCTGCAAACATAAATTTGAATATCATTCATGTAACTAATAACTTCACAATTATTTTTTAAATTCGGGTTGTTGCAACTTCAAAAAAATTTTTATCTGGAATCATTAGCTAACATGTATAAGATGCCATCAGCTACACGCTCGAAATCTTACTAGATATGTTTTAAAAATAAACAAAGGACTAATAAATAAATATAAATATAGACTGAGCTAAATGCAATGACCCTTATTAAACGCATAAACAAAAATTAAAAAAAGTACTATGCCAGTTCAACAAAGCATCAGACACAATCAGCCAATTATAAATACTTTATAGCCATGCAGTGTTTTAAAACTGCTTATTAAATACAAAATATAACTTGATCACACAGACAACAAGGCTGCTTAAATAATGTTAAGATGCTTATAATAATAAGTAAAATAAATAAATACTAAAAATAATACTTATAACACCTGCAACAATTGATAAGGTTTAAAAGTGAAATACGTTCTAAAATAAAATACAAATATTAATGATGCCACCAGAATGTAGCGAGACCCACAGGTTTTGCAACAACAAAAATACCTGAAAGGTTGGATGACGATCCTTTCTTGCCTCGACTCGGAGTGAGCATACCGTCATGAGCATCAGCACCACTATCAATGTGAATGGTCTTGGGTCGAGGCCGGGCTGGTTGTGCTTTGGCTCGTAACTTGGGACCTCCACCACTGCTACTGCTGTTTATGCTTCCACTTTTTAGCGAGTTAAGTAAATCTTTGTCTATCAGTTTACCCTGAAAATATATATAAAGTGCAATTATCTTATTCATATTTTTAATATGACTGCGTTTACAATTAACATAATTTGACACTACCATAAAACATCACTGCTGAGGAATAATGTATAAACTCATAATACATTCCCACTGACGCTGTGAAATAATAAATACCAGCGGTTGTTTAGTAATCAAAGGTTCTGATGAGGCGATAATCAGGCATACTGATTTTAAAATATGTAATACACTATCTGAGCTACTCCAGTCATAGGTGGTTTCTCAGATGGTGTTTTAGAATCTAGACAAAACAGAGGACAGGCGAGGGTCAAGATAAAGGAGGCGAAGGCCAGATTACAGGCTGGAGCACCATAGGAGGAGCAGAAGAAGGATTCACCATTAAACTACAAGCAATCATCACCATTATGACTGAGATCAAATTGTATAGAGATCATCATTTTCCATGAAAATAACCAGTTATTCTAAACAGACGAGTATATGTGTCAACATTATATGTTCATGTGCAGTGGTGCGGAGAGGCAGCTGACTACATGTTAACCTAGACAAGTGGTTCACGTAAGACAGAGACAGAGACATTTTATCTTAATCTTTGAATTTACCTCTCTTTCTGCTTCATCTATAGCTTTTTTCAATTTGTACTGATCCAATATGGCAGCACGTCTAGCTTTCTCTTCCTCTTTTTTCCTTTGTCTTTCTTCTTCCTTAAATTTCTCTTGTTCTTTACGCCGAGCTGCTTCTTGTTCTTTTCTAGCTTTGGCCTCTTCTTGTGCTTGTCGTCGTGCTAACGACATCATTAAGATCCGTTCCTTTTTACGCTCCATTTCATCTAGAGTCGTCTGAATGTGAAACATTTAAATACATGTATTTCAACTGCTGAATTAAGATTGGGAGTAAACTAACATTTTTTGAGACAGATACTTGGTTAAGTGTTGGCTACTTCTTTTATAGTTTTTATATAAAAATGTTTAAGACCAAAAGCAAAAGTAACAATTATTGCCCACTTTTATTTCTAGGTATTTTCTACATATTTCTTACAACAATAATTAGTCTATAATATGCATTATGATATTTATGAAACACAATAAAAAATAACAAGAATTTCTTAATTTCACATGCTATATGTTTTTAGTTTACAATATTTTTTCTCATGTTAGTACCGCTCTCTGTAACAGCTTCCTCTCTGTGTGGACGTTGGTATATCAAAAGTCATGAGTAGCAATGTTTACTAATATTTTGGGCATGAATGAGTGCCAGCCAAGTATGTTCGAAAATTGTTAAAATTTAACATTTAATGTTTGGCAAAAGCAGCATCACCTGCAAATGTTGGCTGAAGTCACTGATGTGACCCAGATTCACTCAAACACGTCATAACAGGTGACAAAATGTGGGTTTACGACTGTGACATTGAAATAAAGGCACAGTTGTCCCAATGGAAGCTTCCTGAAGAGCCAAGACTGAAAATAGCACACCAAACAAGATCGAATGTGAAGGTTCTCCTTGCTGTTTTCTCTGATAACAATGGCTTAGTCTACTACGAATTCTTACCATCAGGCCGTATTGTCAAAAAAAAGTATTACCTTGAAGTCTTAAGCCGATTGCATGAGGGAATCTGAAAAAATGACCATAACTGTTGGCAAACAATTATTGGACTTTTCACCATGATAACGCACCGGCTCACACTTCACTACTAATTAGCATATTTTGGGCGAAAATAACACAACTGTAAAGGTACAGCCACCCTATTCACCAGATATGGTCCCATGTGACTTTTTCTTTGGTTCCCATGGTTCCCAAAAATGAGAGCACGATGAAAGGGCAATGTTTTATGACCATAGAGGAGATAATGGCAAGATCACTGAGTGAACTGGAGGCTGTACGAAAACGAAAAGTTCACAAATATTTTATGAACTGCAATGGACGTTGACATAAGTGGATTGTATCGATTTGGACGAAAATAACACAACTGTAATGCTACAGCCACCCTATTCACCAGATATGGTCCCATGTGACTTTTTCTTGTTCCCAAAAATGAAGAGCACGATGATAGGGCAATGTTTTATGACCATAGAGAAGATAATGGCAAGATCACTGAGTGAACTGAAGGCTGTACCAAAACGAAAATTTCACAAATCTTTTACAAACTGCAACGGACATTGGCATAAGTGCATTGTATCTGATGGAGACTACTCTGAAAGGGGCAATATTAGTTTTGAAGAATAAATAATTTTATAAAAAAAAGGAAATTCTCATTCTTTTTATCACACCTCATATACATCAGTTGTCACATAAGTAATGTTGATGGATGTCTACTTCAAATGTCGCACAGCTATTCATAAGCAATTTGTTATAGTTGTATGGGCAGGTTGTAAATATTTATTAATCTAACAATTAAAAAAAATTATAAGAAATGAATGCTTTGTATACAAAAACAAATTAGATAAAACAGGAATGAACTAAATTACCACTAAAATCTATTACTATCTACAAGATTTAGCAGGAATTAGTGCATTGAAATCTGTGTTGCCTAGAGTTAAAAAAGAATGGATTTAAAAAACTCACTATGTACTTCAGGTAAAGCACTTCTACTTACCGGATCAGGATTCAAATCATTACTGATAATAAGTCCTACACCTGAGACACTGTCAGCTTCCTGACCAGCGGGAGGCACACGAGGGGGTTCATTTCTGGGCGGTGAACTGGCAACAGGTTCAAGCCTACCAGATGGTACTGTATCATAATCTGCATATGGACTAGTTTCCTTGATTCCTCTTGGAGGAGGTTCCGATATTCGGGACTCCTGTTGTGATGTGTTTGTATACTGGCCTACATCTAATACTTGTGTCAATGAACGTTCCTTTCAATAAACAAGAAATTAGATTAATTATTTTACCCAGCCAATGTAAAAGTGTTATAGATAACAAGTTGTTTTAATTCATATCAAGCAATTTTAAATTCACGTAAACAATATTTTACAACTTAGTACATCATTTCAAAATCACATTGGGGATGTGAAAAAAATTATGTTATCACAGATCCATCTGTTTTCTCGACCACATCTGTACCAACATCATAATTTTATTATACATTATTGCTCTTAGTACACACTACATGACCATATACAGGTCTCAAAACATAGTATTGTATTGTTTTTCAGTCATTCCAAAGCATCCTAGAAAAGCTGAGTAAACAGTTCTCGTTCCTTCCCCAAACATTAACTCACTGGTTACATCAACGACAATTTTAAAAGGTAGAGGAACAACACAAACTGAGCCTGAGATCTAGCTGTTGTATACTGATTAAAGTGCTGTGTGTTGTCATAAGTGAGAATAAGTGTTTACTTGTAGACAATTACTGTATGTATAATCGGACACTTGTAATCGCCGGAGTGTACCACAAATAAGACAAAATTTCAGGCAGATGTATTTAGTAGTTTCATTGATATAGTCAAGTAAAACAAACAATTTTTGGCGTTTCTTGAAAAAATGATAAAATAGAATATCACACCGTGATACATGCTTCATTTTAAAAGGTAACCTGCTCATAATAATGGAAATTAAAAAAAAAAGTTGGATTCCACTTTAGAAGATGTTTCACCACTGAGTAACAGTGAAGAAGTAGTCTGCTGAATACAAATGTGGTCATTCATCCATATATGATTATAAATATTCAGATCACAAAATAGAGAAGAATTTGAGGAAATCGCAGAAAAATCCAGACTGCTGTGTTCAATGATTGACAAGTAAACATGCGGGGGCTATAAAAGTCCATAATGTCTTAATGAACGTTGTAGCGTGACAGAAAATCCACTACATTTTAAGTCATATGAAATCATAAAGTTTAATTACACCAACAAATGTTACAATAATATTGAATGACATTTAAATAAATCAGAGGAATGAACCACAATAAGATAAAAATCCTCACTACATAATATATAAAAACCACTGTTAAAAGAAACCAAAGAAAGTATTGAAGCAACTCATCAACTCATAGTATAAAAACAGTAAGTTACCCAGGAAGCTCAGATCAGTAAACCAGTTATATAAGACCATATCAAAGAAAAAAGAGACTCAATTAAAGAGTGGTGAATACCAAAATACCCCAAAAAACAAGAAGAGGGAAGAATAAAGTTTGTGAACAGGAAGAAAACAATACCCTGAAACCTATATAGAAGAATAAAGCCACAGTGAATAAATTAAATACTCCAAACTAAACCTCAGTCGTGATAACACCAAGTACCTTGGTTTACCCAAGAATGAGGAAGGAAGAACAGAAGAGTGAAGACTAGATGAGGGACAAGAATGAAGACTAGAAGAGGGACAAGAATGAATACCAGAAGGAAGATACGAAGAAGGACAAGAAGGAAGACAGGAGGAGAGGAAGAAATAGTATGAAAGAAACACCGTAGTAAAACCTATTATTATATAAACTACTATCAATCCCAAACCCACAAAAACTATGCAAAAGAAAGTATAACATACCCAAAATATTATAAAATGTAATTATTGAGAAAACTAAAGTGCTGTATAGCGTTATAAGAAGTGCACCGGCTAAAGCTATTGTGTAATAAAGAAAATAAACTAGTCTTAACGGTCCATGATTACTAAAGGTCTGGTCTGAGATAATAAGACTCAAAATATCAGAACCAACAGTGAAAGTGAATTTGTGTAAGTGTTTTTTAAAAAAAAGCAATAAACTTAAAGTTGGTGATACTATAACTTAGTAGTATGCTATATCACAACTTTAAAATCTAATAATAAACAGCATAATAAAATAATAAAATGGAAGGTTTCCAGTATTCTATTATTTTAATGTAAATCTTTATTTACAAGACATTTGTAAAAAATGATAATAAATAGAGTATGGGAGTTAATGTTTACTGATGTAGGGGATCACAATAATAATGGTTTAAACCAGAAAGGACTGGTACTAATATAGTATGAATAAGTGTAACATGTTTAAATAGACTGTTATTTCACAGTCCTAAAATCAATGTGTTAAATAAATGTATTTGTAAGGTTTATTAGAAAATAAGATTTATGTTATGTGTTTTAAAAAGAATTATGTTTGATAAATAATGACCTACATACCAGTAATAATGTTCTAATAGGTATGCTATGTTAGCTCAAAAATAGTTAAAAGATATATGTTCAAACCATATCTGCAATATGTTCAATTGTGCAGATTGCTAAACCATGTTCATAATTATTTATTTTAATAACTGTAGTGTTAATTAACTACTACACAACACAATAAGTTATAAATCATGTTATTTTCATATAATTGTAATTATGTAAAGTCAGAGGAGGAATTAAGTTTAAATTATTTGAGAAAGAAAGAAATATAAAATTCTAAAATCTAGGCCATTTGGTGAAATCAGAGAACTAATATAAAATAGTATAATTCACTTATAAATCCTGTAAACTACCAAGATTTATATAAGATAACACAATTAACCACTACTAGGAATGATCCTATGAATTAAAATGATAATAAGGAAATATAGCTTAACATTTTGTAAATTGTCAAAATATATAAATTAATTAATTTTAAAGAGCAATGTCAAATTTACAGATTAACACAAAAAACCAGTTCAAAGGTGTAATTTATATGTATTTAAGGAAAGGAAGAGGAATATGACTAATTAAAATTTATTATAATAGTATTAATAATATTTAAATGGAGGGGATTTTGTATAAAGACGGAAATCCAATTTTGAGCCTATATTTCCATAAAGTAAAGAAATTTGTTAATTTCCACAAAATATCTACAGATATGGACTATAATGCATCAATTTAAAGGGAATGATATGATTAAACCAATAATAAGGTTAATAATTCATAAAAGTGAGGAATAAAATAGATAAATTCCATACATAATGTAATATTTTATCATATGTATGGGAAGTCGAAAAATGTTAACAATACTTTTCAAAGATTAACTGGGCAAGAATTATGACCAAGTTAATTAGTCTTTTGTTGAATATACCACCACAAAGAAGATGAAAATAATTACCACTGAGGAAAAATGAGAAGAAGAAGGGACAAAGAACCAAAATGGGAATTTAAGAAATAAATTAATTAAGAAACTACACCTTATAAAGGAACTATGAGCAACAATGCACTATAATAAAAAGCATCCACCTGGGTATAAAGAAAAAATAATAATAAGAAATACGTTTGAATAAAGACAAGAAAAGAGTCATACAATATTTATAAAACTAATATGATATGTTTACCATATAATTATGAAAACTATTACAATCATTTATGAAAGGTCTATGTGGCAGTAATACATGAAGAAAATAGAATTTAAAATCCTCTAAATTCTAAAAAAAATGTAAGTTCACCTTACATACCAGGAAAATGTGAAAAACTTTATGGCTAGAATAGAAGAGAAGAAGTTTAAAAACATAAAACCTCCAAATTCTAAAAAGAAATATAAGCACATATTATCTACAATTATTAGAAAATTTTATGGCTAGAAGATATATAAGATAGAATTTAAAACCCCTAAATTCTAAACATAATGTAAGACAATTACATACAATTTATTTGAGAAGAAACATATTTTGAAGGAAGAATAACAAGAAGAATTTTGAAATAAACAGCCAAATTCTAAAAAGAAATATAAGCACATATTATCTACAATTATTAGAAAATTTTATGGCAAGAATAGAAGAAGAATTAGAATTTAAAAACCTCTAAATTCTAAACACAATGTAAGCCAATTACATACAATTTATTTGAGAAGGAACATTTTGGAAGAAGATATATAAAACAGAATTTTGAATGTAAACCAACCAAATTCTAAAAACAAATGTAAGCCCACTTTACATAACAAATATTTGAAGAAAAACTTTATGGCTATAATATAATAATAAAGAAGGAGAGAATTTAGAAATAAAACCATCTAAGGTCAAAAAACAAATAAGGACAGATTACTAAATATTTATTTGAAGAGAAACATTTTGACAATAATACCAAGAGAGTTTAGAGAAATAAAACCAGCCAAAACACATGTAAGCCCACCTTACATACAAATTATTTGAGAAAACTTCACAGAATAATATAAGAAGAGCGAATTTTGAATTATGAATAAATCAAGTTTCCCAAACCAAGTATAAGTACAACTTACCAACCAATTATAAATAAAACACTATGGTGAGATAAACTGATGAAATTTCCTACCATATTTATGGTAAGCATAGAAGATAATTACCATGGTAACAAAGGATCATAATGGGATGAATAAAAGAAAACAGATTTAGAATTAAAACAAATAATTCTAGACAGTATAATCATGTCTAAGTTCAATATGAAGAGTAAAAACCTTTCCGTAAAATGGTGTTGAAGGAAATAAAAAAGAAAAAATTCTTTAATACGATTTGAGTGATTGAATAAAATAAAGTACAAAAACTTCTTTGGAATTATGAGAGAATGAAACTTTAAGTGGTATGAGGAGAAAATATGACCTCATAATGAAATTAATAAAAAAACCATCATTTGCAAGTATAATAGCAATGACCGGAATAATGTGAAAATAATGTCAAAAATTTACGTAATTAAATGAATTAATATAAAATGATTTATGAATTAAATGACAATTATGATAATGACAGTTATACAAATTCTAGAAAATAGAACAAGTGGAAATTTTAAGAACGATGAAACAGTCTAAAAATGTCATAAAGATATGCTACTATAAATAATGCAGATTATAATGAAAAAAAAAACCAGAAGGTAATAAAGAATTTATAACCAAAAGATTTATATGATAAGAAAAGTTGAAAAAATGTAATAATAGAAGAGCTTCCTACCATAATATCAAATGAAAGAAACATCCAGATAATAAGTCAGATGAACAACTGAGATAGAAATATTAAAATCTCTGAGAAGTATAATAAGTAATAAGTGAAGTATCCCAAAGATATTTTTTAAATAGTAACAAATGTGTACTATTCTGAATAATTTTTTTAATCTGTCTGATGATAATTCCAGCAGGATTAATATGTTTTTTGAGCAGAGATGATTTGCCTCTGTACTCAAATATGTGTGAAGTATTGGACAGCAGAGGAAAGTAGCGTACAGTGCCTCTCTGAACTGAACCAGCTCACAAAGTAGGGAACGATAGGGAGAAAATATCCCAAGGAGAAAATACTAAGAAGAAATATAAAAATGAAATAATAAATATGAAACTCAGATGACTATTACTATCAAGGAAGATCAAGTGAGAATGATATAAACTCAAATATAAATAAGAAAATTTTAAAATGGAAGGAAGTCCAAAAAAGTAACAAACTTAGAATAATTATCATAAGCAATTGTTTCAGACAAAGCAAGTATAGTCTGAAAAAATTACTTCTGGAGAAGGGCATTCTGTAGCGTGACAGAAAATCCACTACATTTTAAGTCATATGAAATCATAAAGTTTAATTACACCAACAAATGTTACAATAATATTGAATGACATTTAAATAAATCAGAGGAATGAACCACAATAAGATAAAAATCCTCACTACATAATATATAAAAACCACTGTTAAAAGAAACCAAAGAAAGTATTGAAGCAACTCATCAACTCATAGTATAAAAACAGTAAGTTACCCAGGAAGCTCAGAGCAGTAAACCAGTTATATAAGACCATATCAAAGAAAAAAGAGACTCAATTAAAGAGTGGTGAATACCAAAATACCCCAAAAAACAAGAAGAGGGAAGAATAAAGTTTGTGAACAGGAAGAAAACAATACCCTGAAACCTATATAGAAGAATAAAGCCACAGTGAATAAATTAAATACTCCAAACTAAACCTCAGTCGTGATAACACCAAGTACCTTGGTTTACCCAAGAATGAGGAAGGAAGAACAGAAGAGTGAAGACTAGACGAGGGACAAGAATGAAGACTAGAAGAGGGACAAGAATGAATACCAGAAGGAAGATACGAAGAAGGACAAGAAGGAAGACAGGAGGAGAGGAAGAAATAGTATGAAAGAAACACCGTAGTAAAACCTATTATTATATAAACTACTATCAATCCCAAACCCACAAAAACTATGCAAAAGAAAGTATAACATACCCAAAATATTATAAAATGTAATTATTGAGAAAACTAAAGTGCTGTATAGCGTTATAAGAAGTGCACCGGCTAAAGCTATTGTGTAATAAAGAAAATAAACTAGTCTTAACGGTCCATGATTACTAAAGGTCTGGTCTGAGATAATAAGACTCAAAATATCAGAACCAACAGTGAAAGTGAATTTGTGTAAGTGTTTTTTAAAAAAAAGCAATAAACTTAAAGTTGGTGATACTATAACTTAGTAGTATGCTATATCACAACTTTAAAATCTAATAATAAACAGCATAATAAAATAATAAAATGGAAGGTTTCCAGTATTTTATTATTTTAATGTAAATCTTTATTTACAAGACATTTGTAAAAAATGATAATAAATAGAGTATGGGAGTTAATGTTTACTGATGTAGGGGATCACAATAATAATGGTTTAAACCAGAAAGGACTGGTACTAATATAGTATGAATAAGTGTAACATGTTTAAATAGACTGTTATTTCACAGTCCTAAAATCAATGTGTTAAATAAATGTATTTGTAAGGTTTATTAGAAAATAAGATTTATGTTATGTGTTTTAAAAAGAATTATGTTTGATAAATAATGACCTACATACCAGTAATAATGTTCTAATAGGTACGCTATGTTAGCTCAAAAATAGTTAAAAGATATATGTTCAAACCATATCTGCAATATGTTCAATTGTGCAGATTGCTAAACCATGTTCATAATTATTTATTTTAATAACTGTAGTGTTAATTAACTACTACACAACACAATAAGTTATAAATCATGTTATTTTCATATAATTGTAATTATGTAAAGTCAGAGGAGGAATTAAGTTTAAATTATTTGAGAAAGAAAGAAATATAAAATTCTAAAATCTAGGCCATTTGGTGAAATCAGAGAACTAATATAAAATAGTATAATTCACTTATAAATCCTGTAAACTACCAAGATTTATATAAGATAACACAATTAACCACTACTAGGAATGATCCTATGAATTAAAATGATAAGGAAATATACCTTAACATTTTGTAAATTGTCAAAATATATAAATTAATTAATTTTAAAGAGCAATGTCAAATTTACAGATTAACACAAAAAACCAGTTCAAAGGTGTAATTTATATGTATTTAAGGAAAGGAAGAGGAATATGACTAATTAAAATTTATTATAATAGTATTAATAATATTTAAATGGAGGGGATTTTGTATAAAGACGGAAATCCAATTTTGAGCCTATATTTCCATAAAGTAAAGAAATTTGTTAATTTCCACAAAATATCTACAGATATGGACTATAATACATCAATTTAAAGGGAATGAGATGATTAAACCAATAATAAGGTTAATAATTCATAAAAGTGAGGAATAAAATAGATAAATTCCATACATAATGTAATATTTTATCATATGTATGGGAAGTCGAAAAATGTTAACAATACTTTTTCAAAGATTAACTGGGCAAGAATTATGACCAAGTTAATTAGTCTTTTGTTGAATATCAAGCTGGACAGTTGTGTGAAGAACGTTTCTTTAAATCGAATTGAAATGATACTAGTGTTTAGCCATTGAAATCAGTGAAACGAGAGTTAGGCGGTTTAAACACTTTTAAAAGCTAAAGCTGTTAATACCTTCACGACAATAGTGAAAACAAACACTTAACTACATAATACGAGTGATAGAAACAAGTAAAACACTATATCTCAACTGATATATTCTGAAATTCCTAACCATAACTCGAAAACTTAACCGCAGAAGTTGAACACATAGAAAATAAACTAACTAACACAAGTTTACACAGAACACTTCACCAGAATACACCAAACAGATTAACAGACATATTACACCAGTGCGGGGACATTTTAGACCTGGATGAAGGTAATTTTATAGTAATTTTCTGACTCGACGCATATGCAATAGCCAAGACCAACCCGAGTAGCGGCCATCTTGAAAACGAAATCTGCTTACTACATCGCAGTCACTGACGTCACATCAGTCTTCATTGGTTCGACAAAACATTTATTCTAATATTATACACTGAATTATTTAAAATACTATTGAATAGTAATTATTGTATTTATATCTTTAATTGTTAATGTTATACTTTCTCGTCACCCTTCTCTGACTGTTAATCCATAATCGCTCAAAGAACCTGTCTTTTAATATAATATAACATAAAATTTTGTTCTGTATGACACAATCGATAATTCCTGAGACAGAGTCGATAATTGCTCTCCATCGATAAAATATCGATTATTTGTTTAAAATTGTCAATAAATCTTTATATTTCCATTATTTTGTATCTGTAATTATTTCACAGGGTAATTTAAGGGTATTTATGAGGCTGAAGGACTTAAGTGAGAAGAATATACTCTATTTTGAACAAGATATTGGACCAGTCAGAAAAGTCACCAATCGATTATTACCTGGAGTTAATCTATTTAACTCCAGACTTGGTGCAAATCTTCAAGAAGTACTCGACGGTCAATAAATACCTACCTGTTATTAAAATTTTACCAGAACCTTTTAAAAAACAGATTTATCTCTTATACATACCTCTATAAACATAAACAAAATTATTTTATTATTTGAAAATTCTATTTTTAGTGAATTTTCCGTATACCTTTTATTCTTTTGTAACGACCGGCATACAGCGGTCTGGTGACCTAGTGGCTAGCCCAAATAGAGGGAACAGATTAAATTACAGCAGCCACATAAAGCGTCTAATAACAAAGTGGCTTCCATCGCGGGGCTTGAACGAGGCAGACGTCTAGTATAGTTACAAAGTGGCGTCCAACTTAGAGGGCTTGAATAGATAAGCCTGGCAGCGGTTATCCAGTCAGGAAGAAGGGCAACAACGATAAACCAAAATGACAGAACTTACACCAGAAGCAATGGATAGGATAATGGAAATGCTCCTACAGTTGAGTAAGCAAATGGAATCCACAAAAGAAGAATTATGTAAGAAAATGGACGAGAATGTGGAAAATTTCTGCAAGAAAATGGATGAGAACATGGAAGAGATAGGTAAGGAAAGGAAGAAGCAACACAAATTGGTGATGGAGAAATTGGATGATATAAGTAATGATAATAAACTGTTTAGGGAAGGATTAAGAAAGGAGAAGACCGAGGAAATAAAAAATGATAGCCAACCAGAATCAGAAGAAATAATAAATGATAAAACGCAGGAAGATAGCCAACCAGAACCAGAAGAAGTACCAAATGACAAGACAGAGGATCCCGTTGTAGTATTGCCTGAGAAGAAAACTAGCGGGAATAAAGAAAATACTACAGATATGGAAGTAGAACCAAGGAAAAGGAGAATGTATCCAAGAAGTGTAATAAAAACGAAGGAAGAGTTGGAGATGATGAAACATGGGTTAATTGATGGCAATAATATCCCAATTACCTATGACAAAGACATCATGAATTCTATGAATTATAGAAGGAGAATCGAAGCAATTTCAGAAATAATTTACCACAAGACAGTAGTTTATCACTGGGAAAGGACCAGAGGTAAACAGAATACGACATGTGGAACAGATCAATTTCAGTGCGGAACTAAACAGTGTATTTCAGAAAGATGGAAATATAACATCTTATCAGACTGTGACGATGGCACTGGTGAATCACCAGAGTGTGTTCCATTAGTGCGCCATCCAGGACTATTCCAGTGTACAATTACACAAAAATGTATACCTTCCGGATGGATATGTGATGATGAACCAGATTATGGGGATTCAGAGAAGCAAATAATTGGTAAACCAGATGAAGACCCTCACAGATATTTTTCAGGTCATACAGCATATGGACCAGAGACCTATTGGAATATAAGACAATGTAATAATGGGAACAATACTAATTACCATGATAATAATAATACGGGTCCAAATTATCAAAACCCGAATCGACCCTCTAATGGTTATCAGGGTAACCACAATCCCTACCCTGATAACGTAAATAGTCACAGAAGCCCCAATTATGGTAACAGTCCTTACCCTAATAATGCTAATCGTGCGGGTCCCAATAATAGTAATTTTAATAATAATAGGTATCCTCGCCCTAGAGTGAACCTCATACGAGCCACAAAAGGAAGACAGCGAGGATTCAACCACAATCGACGAAGCAGTTACCGAAGATACGAAGAAAGGCGGAGGAGCCTAGAACGGGACCAACCGAGGTACTATCCGGCGCGTAGGAGCAATAGTTTGGATCTGATAAGGATCCATACGGATACATAATGAGGTGATAAAAGGGATGAATGTCATGATAACCAACAACGGCAAAACCACCACAAAGAAGATGAAAATAATTACCACTGAGGAAAAATGAGAAGAAGAAGGGACAAAGAACCAAAATGGGAATTTAAGAAATAAATTAATTAAGAAACTACACCTTATAAAGGAACTATGAGCAACAATGCACTATAATAAAAAGCATCCACCTGGGTATAAAGAAAAAATAATAATAAGAAATACGTTTGAATAAAGACAAGAAAAGAGTCATACAATATTTATGAAACTAATATGATATGTTTACCATATAATTATGAAAACTATTACAATCATTTATGAAAGGTCTATGTGGCAGTAATACATGAAGAAAATAGAATTTAAAATCCTCTAAATTCTAAAAAAAATGTAAGTTCACCTTACATACCAGGAAAATGTGAAAAACTTTATGGCTAGAATAGAAGAGAAGAAGTTTAAAAACATAAAACCTCCAAATTCTAAAAAGAAATATAAGCACATATTATCTACAATTATTAGAAAATTTTATGGCTAGAAGATATATAAGATAGAATTTAAAACCCCTAAATTCTAAACATAATGTAAGACAATTACATACAATTTATTTGAGAAGAAACATATTTTGAAGGAAGAATAACAAGAAGAATTTTGAAATAAACAGCCAAATTCTAAAAAGAAATATAAGCACATATTATCTACAATTATTAGAAAATTTTATGGCAAGAATAGAAGAAGAATTAGAATTTAAAAACCTCTAAATTCTAAACACAATGTAAGCCAATTACATACAATTTATTTGAGAAGGAACATTTTGGAAGAAGATATATAAAACAGAATTTTGAATGTAAACCAACCAAATTCTAAAAACAAATGTAAGCCCACTTTACATAACAAATATTTGAAGAAAAACTTTATGGCTATAATATAATAATAAAGAAGGAGAGAATTTAGAAATAAAACCATCTAAGGTCAAAAAACAAATAAGGACAGATTACTAAATATTTATTTGAAGAGAAACATTTTGACAATAATACCAAGAGAGTTTAGAGAAATAAAACCAGCCAAAACACATGTAAGCCCACCTTACATACAAATTATTTGAGAAAACTTCACAGAATAATATAAGAAGAGCGAATTTTGAATTATGAATAAATCAAGTTTCCCAAACCAAGTATAAGTACAACTTACCAACCAATTATAAATAAAACACTATGGTGAGATAAACTGATGAAATTTCCTACCATATTTATGGTAAGCATAGAAGATAATTACCATGGTAACAAAGGATCATAATGGGATGAATAAAAGAAAACAGATTTAGAATTAAAACAAATAATTCTAGACAGTATAATCATGTCTAAGTTCAATATGAAGAGTAAAAACCTTTCCGTAAAATGGTGTTGAAGGAAATAAAAAAGAAAAAATTCTTTAATACGATTTGAGTGATTGAATAAAATAAAGTACAAAAACTTCTTTGGAATTATGAGAGAATGAAACTTTAAGTGGTATGAGGAGAAAATATGACCTCATAATGAAATTAATAAAAAAACCATCATTTGCAAGTATAATAGCAATGACCGGAATAATGTGAAAATAATGTCAAAAATTTACGTAATTAAATGAATTAATATAAAATGATTTATGAATTAAATGACAATTATGATAATGACAGTTATACAAATTCTAGAAAATAGAACAAGTGGAAATTTTAAGAACGATGAAACAGTCTAAAAATGTCATAAAGATATGCTACTATAAATAATGCAGATTATAATGAAAAAAAAAACCAGAAGGTAATAAAGAATTTATAACCAAAAGATTTATATGATAAGAAAAGTTGAAAAAATGTAATAATAGAAGAGCTTCCTACCATAATATCAAATGAAAGAAACATCCAGATAATAAGTCAGATGAACAACTGAGATAGAAATATTAAAATCTCTGAGAAGTATAATAAGTAATAAGTGAAGTATCCCAAAGATATTTTTTAAATAGTAACAAATGTGTACTATTCTGAATAATTTTTTTAATCTGTCTGATGATAATTCCAGCAGGATTAATATGTTTTTTGAGCAGAGATGATTTGCCTCTGTACTCAAATATGTGTGAAGTATTGGACAGCAGAGGAAAGTAGCGTACAGTGCCTCTCTGAACTGAACCAGCTCACAAAGTAGGGAACGATAGGGAGAAAATATCCCAAGGAGAAAATACTAAGAAGAAATATAAAAATGAAATAATAAATATGAAACTCAGATGACTATTACTATCAAGGAAGATCAAGTGAGAATGATATAAACTCAAATATAAATAAGAAAATTTTAAAATGGAAGGAAGTCCAAAAAAGTAACAAACTTAGAATAATTATCATAAGCAATTGTTTCAGACAAAGCAAGTATAGTCTGAAAAAATTACTTCTGGAGAAGGGCATTCTGTAGCGTGACAGAAAATCCACTACATTTTAAGTCATATGAAATCATAAAGTTTAATTACACCAACAAATGTTACAATAATATTGAATGACATTTAAATAAATCAGAGGAATGAACCACAATAAGATAAAAATCCTCACTACATAATATATAAAAACCACTGTTAAAAGAAACCAAAGAAAGTATTGAAGCAACTCATCAACTCATAGTATAAAAACAGTAAGTTACCCAGGAAGCTCAGAGCAGTAAACCAGTTATATAAGACCATATCAAAGAAAAAAGAGACTCAATTAAAGAGTGGTGAATACCAAAATACCCCAAAAAACAAGAAGAGGGAAGAATAAAGTTTGTGAACAGGAAGAAAACAATACCCTGAAACCTATATAGAAGAATAAAGCCACAGTGAATAAATTAAATACTCCAAACTAAACCTCAGTCGTGATAACACCAAGTACCTTGGTTTACCCAAGAATGAGGAAGGAAGAACAGAAGAGTGAAGACTAGACGAGGGACAAGAATGAAGACTAGAAGAGGGACAAGAATGAATACCAGAAGGAAGATACGAAGAAGGACAAGAAGGAAGACAGGAGGAGAGGAAGAAATAGTATGAAAGAAACACCGTAGTAAAACCTATTATTATATAAACTACTATCAATCCCAAACCCACAAAAACTATGCAAAAGAAAGTATAACATACCCAAAATATTATAAAATGTAATTATTGAGAAAACTAAAGTGCTGTATAGCGTTATAAGAAGTGCACCGGCTAAAGCTATTGTGTAATAAAGAAAATAAACTAGTCTTAACGGTCCATGATTACTAAAGGTCTGGTCTGAGATAATAAGACTCAAAATATCAGAACCAACAGTGAAAGTGAATTTGTGTAAGTGTTTTTTAAAAAAAAGCAATAAACTTAAAGTTGGTGATACTATAACTTAGTAGTATGCTATATCACAACTTTAAAATCTAATAATAAACAGCATAATAAAATAATAAAATGGAAGGTTTCCAGTATTTTATTATTTTAATGTAAATCTTTATTTACAAGACATTTGTAAAAAATGATAATAAATAGAGTATGGGAGTTAATGTTTACTGATGTAGGGGATCACAATAATAATGGTTTAAACCAGAAAGGACTGGTACTAATATAGTATGAATAAGTGTAACATGTTTAAATAGACTGTTATTTCACAGTCCTAAAATCAATGTGTTAAATAAATGTATTTGTAAGGTTTATTAGAAAATAAGATTTATGTTATGTGTTTTAAAAAGAATTATGTTTGATAAATAATGACCTACATACCAGTAATAATGTTCTAATAGGTACGCTATGTTAGCTCAAAAATAGTTAAAAGATATATGTTCAAACCATATCTGCAATATGTTCAATTGTGCAGATTGCTAAACCATGTTCATAATTATTTATTTTAATAACTGTAGTGTTAATTAACTACTACACAACACAATAAGTTATAAATCATGTTATTTTCATATAATTGTAATTATGTAAAGTCAGAGGAGGAATTAAGTTTAAATTATTTGAGAAAGAAAGAAATATAAAATTCTAAAATCTAGGCCATTTGGTGAAATCAGAGAACTAATATAAAATAGTATAATTCACTTATAAATCCTGTAAACTACCAAGATTTATATAAGATAACACAATTAACCACTACTAGGAATGATCCTATGAATTAAAATGATAATAAGGAAATATACCTTAACATTTTGTAAATTGTCAAAATATATAAATTAATTAATTTTAAAGAGCAATGTCAAATTTACAGATTAACACAAAAAACCAGTTCAAAGGTGTAATTTATATGTATTTAAGGAAAGGAAGAGGAATATGACTAATTAAAATTTATTATAATAGTATTAATAATATTTAAATGGAGGGGATTTTGTATAAAGACGGAAATCCAATTTTGAGCCTATATTTCCATAAAGTAAAGAAATTTGTTAATTTCCACAAAATATCTACAGATATGGACTATAATACATCAATTTAAAGGGAATGAGATGATTAAACCAATAATAAGGTTAATAATTCATAAAAGTGAGGAATAAAATAGATAAATTCCATACATAATGTAATATTTTATCATATGTATGGGAAGTCGAAAAATGTTAACAATACTTTTTCAAAGATTAACTGGGCAAGAATTATGACCAAGTTAATTAGTCTTTTGTTGAATATCAAGCTGGACAGTTGTGTGAAGAACGTTTCTTTAAATCGAATTGAAATGATACTAGTGTTTAGCCATTGAAATCAGTGAAACGAGAGTTAGGCGGTTTAAACACTTTTAAAAGCTAAAGCTGTTAATACCTTCACGACAATAGTGAAAACAAACACTTAACTACATAATACGAGTGATAGAAACAAGTAAAACACTATATCTCAACTGATATATTCTGAAATTCCTAACCATAACTCGAAAACTTAACCGCAGAAGTTGAACACATAGAAAATAAACTAACTAACACAAGTTTACACAGAACACTTCACCAGAATACACCAAACAGATTAACAGACATATTACACCAGTGCGGGGACATTTTAGACCTGGATGAAGGTAATTTTATAGTAATTTTCTGACTCGACGCATATGCAATAGCCAAGACCAACCCGAGTAGCGGCCATCTTGAAAACGAAATCTGCTTACTACATCGCAGTCACTGACGTCACATCAGTCTTCATTGGTTCGACAAAACATTTATTCTAATATTATACACTGAATTATTTAAAATACTATTGAATAGTAATTATTGTATTTATATCTTTAATTGTTAATGTTATACTTTCTCGTCACCCTTCTCTGACTGTTAATCCATAATCGCTCAAAGAACCTGTCTTTTAATATAATATAACATAAAATTTTGTTCTGTATGACACAATCGATAATTCCTGAGACAGAGTCGATAATTGCTCTCCATCGATAAAATATCGATTATTTGTTTAAAATTGTCAATAAATCTTTATATTTCCATTATTTTGTATCTGTAATTATTTCACAGGGTAATTTAAGGGTATTTATGAGGCTGAAGGACTAAGTGAGAAGAATATACTCTATTTTGAACAAGATATTGGACCAGTCAGAAAAGTCACCAATCGATTATTACCTGGAGTTAATCTATTTAACTCCAGACTTGGTGCAAATCTTCAAGAAGTACTCGACGGTCAATAAATACCTACCTGTTATTAAAATTTTACCAGAACCTTTTAAAAAACAGATTTATCTCTTATACATACCTCTATAAACATAAACAAAATTATTTTATTATTTGAAAATTCTATTTTTAGTGAATTTTCCATATACCTTTTATTCTTTTGTAATGACCGGCATACAGCGGTCTGGTGACCTAGTGGCTAGCCCAAATAGAGGGAACAGATTAAATTACAGCAGCCACATAAAGCATCTAATAACAAAGTGGCTTCCATCGCGGGGCTTGAACGAGGCAGACGTCTAGTATAGTTACAACGTTTGTACATGAAAAAGTTTTCACTGTGATGGGTACTGAGTTTGTTAATGATAGTGTTACCCAATTACAGAACATTCTCGAACAATGGAGAGTGTCGTTCTACATGTTTCTCAGTTATCCCGGCTGTAATGTTTGTGTGTGTACATGCCAGCTTTGTGGTGAAAGACAATTATGTGACATTTATCATGCATCAAAAACTGAGGCTGTTCCAGACCGCACTGGTCGGCACACTGTGTTCAAGGCCAGACATTGACACTGTTTCTAGTGGATTTGAGAGCACCTGTAATAAGCACTTGTTTAACACGTTTTCCAAAAAGTGATAGATTATTCTCGCATCTCAGCAGCGTATAAATATACGCATCCAGCGGCGGTCAGTTCAGTTTTTGTCGGGTGATTCACTAAGTGCGTCACATGTGGTTGTTAGTGAAAAGTGATTATTGTGCGGGACTCTATTAGCTGACATTATTATTGTGTGTGGACAAAATTAACTTGAACTGTTGTATGAGTATAATCCTGTTGAATAACCTGTTGATTACAAACTGTTATTTGTGATTAATTAAAGCTGGTGATTCATGACTTAATTGGTGTATCTATTTTGTTTTTCACTGTACCAAATGACGATCAGTGAGACCGTCATAACAATAGATTAGAAACACGATTGAATGAATGTTTCTCAGGAGTGCTTGGTGATGTTTACACACAATTCAACCAAATTTCTGTGATGTTTCATCACTGCTAATAAATCGAGGATTCATCATTATACACCAGACACGAACGAAAGGTCTAAACAATGGGTGGAAGTGTTCCGAAGAAGATGAGAACTATTCTGTCAGCAGGAAAGGTGATAGAGACTGTTGTTTGGGATTCACAGGGTGTGCTTAAAGACCATTTGCATATATTGCAAACTAATGTTGTTTTTCTTAAAGCTGTACACATTTAGAAAACAGTTTACATATCTGTCAAAGTACGTAAGTTTGCTGGTTTTACCTGTAATAATTTTTAAGCACAATAATTATACTCATAGTTACCAAATATAAGCAAATTTAATGTATAAGTAGTATTCTTTTATAAACCTCCCCATCCATCTTTAATAATTACAAAAATGGAATTATTATATAAACCCATCACCCAAAAATGTGAGCACAATTATATAGCAACTAGTGTAGGGCAATAGAGCTAAAATGTAAGTACTAATTTGTTACAATATTTTAAACAAATTTTTATAAACAACACAAAATACACTTAGTTACAAACTTGAATAAACAAACTTCAATAATGACACTTCTAAATAAATGAACTTTATGCATATTGAATATACTGTATGCATTAATATACTGCTGTGCCATAAAAATATAACAAAAGTAAACACACACACACACACACACACACACACACACACACACACACACACACACACACACACACACACACACACACACACACACACAGTGTTTACCTTTTTAGGTGATGCCCTTTTAACCCTAAGCGGAGGTTTAGGCCTTTTTGGTGGTGTGTCATCATCAAAAGATATATAAAACCCTTTTTCTGGAGCTGGTTGTGAGGGAGGTTGCGTTGGTGTTGGAGAAGAAAATGAGTTGCGAGTTAGAGAGGCATGTGAGCGAGTTGGAGATGGGATCCTGTACGTTCTAGTTCCAGATGAAATCTGAATGCGATTTAAACCTGCTGATAACTCTTCTTCTCCAGAACCTGTGCATACAAATCAATAATACTTCCATATTAATGCAATGAAAAATAGCAAGAAAACATTTAATGCGATTCGATTTAAAACAATTAATCACAAAAAAATGAAAAGAAGTGTGGTAACATTATTAATACAACCACTGGTATTTTGAAACACTAGATGCAAGATGTCAAGATGGCATTTAAAAAATGCCAATTAACATGGTTAGGATATTACAGACACCTATCACTGCCTACAACTGTATAAGTTTCAACTCCATATGAAACTCCTTCCTTCAAAAAAGTACTTTGGAACACAAACCACTCTCTATTGGTGTTCCCAATAGAGACCACCAGTAATTGGTGTTCCCAAGTCTCTTTCAATAATGACATCTTTTGCTTCTGTTCATTGTAACATACAAAGGAAAAATTAGATAAATCTGATCAAGTTTTTATGAAGCAAATAATGTATTTTTACACGATGGCAACTAAAATAATATCACACACACACATACACACACGCGCACGCGCGCGTCAAAACTCCTTAATCAATTTGTGTGTTTCCTCGTTCTAATAAGTAGGTGCTGGAGCGGAGACACAAAGAAGTCATATAGGCACACGGTGTGTTATCATAACAATAGACATTTGGGAGGCACTGAATGGCTTGAGCATGTACAGTATCTCAAGAAGATAGTTGTGGAATACCTAAGTCATAGGACCTTCATATAAAATAGAGGCTGGCCTTAAGGACATAAAGGTCACTGGAAGTGTCCCACATGGTTTTCTAAGTTGACCCACTGTTGTGGATTATCATGTACAACAGAGTACTGAGGATATCATGCTAGTAGTATCTGATAACACTGCTGTAGTAACTGTCACAAAATATTCAGAAGAAATCACAATTTTCTGGTGAAGCTATAAATGTCACACAGCACTGGATCAGTTGGCTGCATACTAGCAATAAGTCCTCAGCTACTGCTACAGCACTAACACAGCTGTACCCAATGTTGGAGGGTCAAGACAAAGCAGGAGACTGCTGCTTGTCCCAGTAGTATTGTGTGCATCTCATTATGTATAGTGCCAATCAATCTCATCAACGCACTGAAGGCTGAGGCAAACAGAAAGAAAATTCGGCAGTATATTGGCTTAATGATCACAGAGTGACAGCCACATTTTGCACTGTATCTAAGGGTGCAGCATGCATTATTACAAATGTTGACCATTGACCTCTTGGGAAAGAGTGTATGAGCAGTGCTCTTTTCAACTCGCACTACTAAACTCAGGAGCACATATAAAGTGAAAGCGCATTGTACAAAGAGAGACAGAATGTAACACTGTGACAGCCAGTAAGTCAAACGATTGACTGGCTCTTATTGCCTGATACATCACATGATACTATGCTCTTGCCTCTGTACAGCTAGCAGCTCTTGCCTTCCTTTGTGCTCCGCACTCTAGAATTATGATACCTCTTCAGAAGAGGAAGCATAACCTTGTAGTGTCAAACTATAGATGCTGATGATGATATGTTACAACTTGGAATAATGTGCGTATAATTCCCACTCTTTTCATAGTTTTTTACAAAACTGACCATAATGTACGTAAAGCTTAATGTTTTTGTTTCTACTTAATGAACTGTTAACTCACCTATAAAGGAGATACTCTGTGGTTCCATGTCATCAACAGGTGGTGTAGGGAGTGCGGTGTGTGTCACTCTTCGGGGAGGAGGTGTTGGTGCTAATGACGGTGGAGGACTAGTTTTGTAACCTGAATCCCCACCTCCACTACTACCATTATGGTGAAGTGTAAATCCTCCTCCAGAGTATGGTGAACTGCTCAATGACACAGGCTGGCCATGACTGTAATCACTGGAGAAAAATAACACAATTATACACAAATATTTGTTAATACTTTTGGCCATTAAATGTTTCTACTAATTACTCTTACAGGTGATAAATACAGATCAGAATTTACCAAGCCTGTGTACCAATTTTTGTTACCTTAGAATATATTATTTTTAAACAAAAAACAAAATACAGAGCGACCACGGAAACAGTGGAAAAGTGTTTGAAATAGGAACAGACAATATAATTAACTAAACCTGGGAATGCAGAACACAAAAATGTTTTAAACTTGATAAAAATTCCTCAAAATCTTACTTAACTTAGTACTGACACGGTGAAAATGAAAAATACAAGTATGTTGCTTTTATGGAGAAGCATCAGAATTCTATTTATTAGTAAAAATAATTTTCCACCAAATATAATCTGTGTTTTCTCTCTCTTTTCCCTCTCTCCTACATACACAGACACAGAAGTTATAAATTATACATGTATATACATGTAAAGAGAAATCATCATCTGTTTATTAGTCCAAAAAGGAAATTAAAATGAATGAAAATGTAAGTAACATACTTGGTATTATTCCAGTGAGTTCTTGGAGGTTCTGGCTGTCCCCAATTCCGTCTCTGACTTGGTGGATCATGCAAGTAGAACTCGCCTGTTTCCTGACTGGCACCGCGTAGTAGCTGATTGACTTGCTGCTGTTGGTGTTGTGTTGTATGGCTTGCTGGAGGTGGAGGTGAATAATTGGTATTGTCCGCATAATTATTGACACCCGGTGATACGAAGCCTGTTGTCGTATTATTGAACTGCCTCATCGTCTGCTGTGGCAAGGGTGCAAAACTGTTCATTTGTGTGGTCTGCTGGTTCATCAAACTGAGCGCCTGCACGAAAAGTTAGTCTTACTAAATGAACTGTAACTACTGGAAGGAAATACTGATCACAGTACACACACCAAAAGCCAATGTTAGTTAGCATACGAACAGGAAACACTGTAATCACCATTAAAAATAAATGTAATAATCTACCATAGTATCCCAAATGTAAAACAGATTGTTAATAATTTGATTTGCAAACCCATTAATTCCACACAAATTCCATTATTAGTGAATTTCTTGTTTAACACGTGTGATACGCTAACACAGAATGGATTTCTTTAATACAGCATGGATGTCTTCTTACTTCAAATGGAGAATAAAAGTAACATACGTAACACTGTGTGAAACTATAACTTTCGCAAGAAAGGCAGAAAACTTGGCATGAATGTCTGATTTATCTGTATAACAAATGAACTTGGAGGGAAGTAAATGTTTCCCACTAAAAAGGAAAAATAAATAGATGTAATATGGGGTTTAATGAAATGATATACATAAATTAGGAAAAAACTGAAATATAATCTTACTCCAACTCAGGACACTCGATATTATTTGACTGACATATTTTTACAATATTCTGAATTACAAATGTTGGTACCCAATTGAAAAAATTATAAATATAATTTTTTTCAGTCGTTTCCTCTAGAATTAACATGTAAAAAACTAATGTTATATTTACAATTCCCATATGTTTGAGATAATAATGGTAATTTTTTCTTTACCATTACAAACATACACGGTATAACACTTTTATGGCATTCTTGATACAAACTACTGGCATTAACATTTTAAACTGAAACATTTAAGGATCATAGATCAAATTCCTTACAACCCTGCAAAATATACAAATTAACATTTGTTTTTCTTAACGTATGACTTAAATACAAATTATTATAGCACTTTCTACTAAATTTAATCAAAATCTATGAGGTGTAATGAAAAAAATTGCTCAACTTTTTGAATAGCATACCAACTAGCAGCAGAGTATACAATACATCTATAAGAGACATTTTTTGGCAACAAACTGCCGTGTGTCCTGTGTGCTATGAGCATTGGTATCTGAACTGTGTCTGCTCGAGTAAGAATGTGCATAAGTCAGAGTAGTGACTAAGTGACAATGAAGACCTTCAAAAACTGCTATATGAATGGAATTTTCTACAAACTTAGTAAACTGCAAACTCTAAAGAGGCTATTCAATTCCAAAATGTTTATCTATACTGTGAGTAGTTCCTGCCCGATATCAATACTGTTCTTTTTCACAACATCAGCCAACAACTGCAGCATGAATTTTGAATAGATGCAAAAACTAAACTTTTCCAGTCAAAATTGGATGACAAGATCTATGCTGATTCCATGATTATCTCTGTAAAATGCTTAAACCACGTATAGTGCTGCATTTTACTCATAGAGCCTTCTCTGAATGTTTGGTTAAGCAAATGATATGTCTCTGTGAGAGTTTAACCAAGTTTGCATTGCTCTTCAAGATCTTTCATTGTCTTTCAAAGCCAGAAAAGGGCAAATGGCAGTTTGTTGCCAGAAAATGTTGCTAGGCACACACAACAAAGCAGTGCACTTTACGCACTAGTTGGCAGCAGCTGAAAATGTTTGGCCTTTTTTTGAACATACATTGTACTTTGACACTTATGTGTACCACGATTATGCTTAGATAAAATGCTTCAATTTACTAAAATACATGTCTTTTATTTTTTCGTTGTTATTGTTGCAACTGACTGCCTAGTCAGTGATATGCTGACAGTTACTGTATCAGCTGGACCAGAAAGAACAACCACAGGTCATGGTGAAGAATGGAACATTTCAAAATGAGAGATTCAATGTTTCTCAACTCATGGACACTTTATAATAGTGGACATGTGAATTTAATCTATTCTAAAATCAGTTACAGTTGTGAATAATGTCATACACGAAAAAATCACACTAACAGACACACATCCTATACTAAAATGTAAACCATTCCTAACAGTGGTCCACAACAATGAACACCTAAAGCTAAGAGATTCCTGTAAGCAACAATGTCACCAGTGTCCAACGCCCAACTGTCTAATGAACACCCCTTCCTATACCATAAACATAGTGTGCGCATGCACACACACACACACAGGGCACTGAAAACTAATTATTACGTTAAATATCTACCGGGTGGCCCATAAGTCAGTTGGCAAAATTGCAAATAGCACTTTTATTGTAGAGGTGCAGCAGGGATACAGATACAGATAGTTAATAGCAAAGTTCTCATGACCTACAAGAAATGCTCAAAGTGGCCTCCATCCTTTTCTATGCAAATTTGACATCTTTGAAGCACTGAAGCACAAATTATGTCCGAAATATTCATGGACTATAGGTGTTCAAATTCAGATTGAATGCCTTCCTTCAATTGTTCCACATCACGAATCTTCACGGAGTACACTGCATTTTTTAGTATACCCCAGACCGAGAAGTCCATCGGGGTAAGATCAGGAGAATGTGGAGGACAATCAACACAACCCCGTCTGCCAATTCATTTATCGAACGTTGCATTCAAAAGGTCTCTCACAATCAGTCCATAGTGAGGGGGTGGCCCATCTTGTTGCCATATTAACTTTTCTCGAATTGGCTGCAGGTGTTAAAAAGTGGACTGTTTTCTAGTTCCATCAACACTTTGTGAAGCATTTGTAGGTAACTTTCAGCATTCACTGTACCATTAAAAAAGTAGGGTCTGATGATCCCACTGGCAAAGATCCCTGCCCAAACAGTAACCCCCGGAGCGTTTAACTCTGTCTCTATCACCACATGTGGATTCGCAGTATCCCAGTAAACACAGTTGTGCCTATTCACTGTACCATTCAGTGTTGCCATATTAACTTTTCTCGAATTGGTTGCAGGTGTTCAAAAAGTGGACTGTTTTCTAGTTCCATCAACACTTCGTGAAGCATTTGTAGGCAACTTTCAGCATTCACTGTACCATTAAAAAAGTAGGGTCTGATGATCCCACTGGCAAAGATCCCTGCCCAAACAGTAACCCCGGAGCGTTTAACTCTGTCTCTATCACCACATGTGGATTCGCAGTATCCCAGTAAACACAGTTGTGCCTATTCACTGTACCATTCAGTTAAAAGTAGCCTCGTCACTCCAAAGAATGGTTTTGTAAAATTGTGGATCGGCTTCTTGTCGTATTGCGTACCATTCGCAGAATTCTGTACGCCTATCAGGATGATCTTCATTTAGGCCTTGGAGTAAAGTGGGCTTATATGATCTCAACTTCAACGTTTTCTGCATCCTTTGCAGGCTTGTTCGAGGTATTCCATACCAGTGGCGGCTCGTCAGGTGACGCAGGTGAAGCGCTGCTTCACCTAAAATAACTGGTTCAATGTGTTTCTTTTTACACAAAATTATTTTCAATTTTTAGTAAATTTTGTTTAAAAATATTTTTTTTAATTAAATTTTGTCTGTATAATAATTAAAATAACATTTACAAGCGATGGAAATAGGTTACAGAAGCTGAACTTCGCTGCGATCACATACAAGCCTACTGGTGGCGGAAAGTGCTGAGATCATAGAAGCAGCTTTCTGTATCTCGAATGCTGCATCAGTTAATACGTCACTAACAACGCTCGGTTTATGACGGTTGCCATGACAACGTATGCCGTACTCAGCATTCCCCCCCACACACGTTAAGCAGTGTCGCTGGCTGTTTCTCAGTGGTGTACATGTACAATGCTTTACCTATCCAGCGTGTTTGTTTTGTTCGTTGTTCGTGGTGTGTGAAGTTTTTACAGAATGTTTCCTTCATATGATCCGGTATGTGTTTTATTAGAAACACCATTTTCAAGATGGAATAATGATGATAAGAAAAATATTTTAAGCTGTGAAAAACCTATGCCTATATTGAAAGTAAATAAAGTTGCAAAAATAAAGGACAAAGTGTACAATCGCAACTTTAAACAAAATTGGTATTCAACGTTCGAGTGGTTGTGTGGCAGTTATTATTTAAATAAACTTTTTTGTATGCCCTGCTTAATTATTAGTGTTAAATCAAGTGCGTGGAATAAGAACGTCTTTGATGATTTTGGTAACGTTACTCGTGCTCTTTCCAAACATGAAGGTTCTTCTGAGCATATGCGTTGTGCATTGAGTTTTTCAAAATTAAAGAAAAATTTAAGTACTACTGAGGATGCTTTGAAGGAAAATTCTAAACACTTGAAGGTTGAAGATTAAAATATATTAAATATAATATATTAAAATATTAAAATACAACCTTTGAAGGTTGTATATTAAACACTTCAATGACAACGTTCGGCTTAACAGATGTTTCATGCATCTTCCTATTTGTGCAGTTCTTTACTTGGGTAAACAAGAATTAGCATTACAAAGAGTTATCATCTATTAATCGCAGAAATTTAAAGAACTGCTAGAAACCTTTGTTTCGATAAGCCCTGTAGATAGATATTCAAGAACACTATAAAAAATCTCACACGTCTTTGCCGGCAATTCTAAGACTATTCAGAATGAAATAATTGACTGTATTTCACAATATATTGATGAGCACGTCACAAAGGAAATAGAAGATAGTACATTTTTTTCAATTCAAGTGGATGATTCCACAGACATTGTCCACAAATCTCAATGTAGCATCATAATTAGATACATTATTCCCGGAGGAAAGCTGGTGGAAAGATTTTTGGGATTTTATGATGTTAGTTCCAGTCGGATTGCTGACATACTGTTTCACGTTGTGTCAAGGTCCCTTGAAAAATTTGACTATAAATCAAAACTTATTGCCCAGTGTTTTGATGGTGCAGGCGTTATGTCATGAGAATTAAATGGTATTCAGGTAAAAATCAAAGACGTAGTGCCACAAGCGGTTTTTGTTCACTGCATGGCGCATCGTTTGAATTTAGTGCTACAACAAAGCTGCAACAGCATTTCGAAATGTCGGATATTTTTTGCAACTGTTAATGGTTTACCCTCTTTTTTCCACAGTTCTGCTAAGCGAACTTATGCAGTAGACACAGTCGTTGGAAAACGAATCCGTACTTCCGTTATTACGCAATGGAAGTCTAATTCCAAAATTGTGAATACTATATACAACGAATGGGATTCATTAAAAGAAGTATTCACTAAAATTGTGAACAATTCAAATTATGATCAAACATCAATTAGGCAGAGTGATGGCTTCTTAAATAAATTTAATGGTTTTGAATTTACGCTTTTGGTTGTCATTTTTAACGATATTTTTGGAGCCACGGATGTTCTCTTCGATGTGCTACAAAAGAAGTCATTTGACATTAATTTCTGTATCTCGCAAGTTAAAAATACTCAAACACTCATAAATAGCAAAAGAACTGATGATGCATTTATGAAAATTTTCGATTTAGCTGCTTCAAAAACAACAATTCCAACTGAATACCATGAGTTGCAGAAAAGAATTACACTCACACGTGATCAACTTTTTGAAAAATACAAAATTCTGTATTATGAAATTTTAGATAACCTTTCAGTACAAATAGCCACACATTTTAATGATATGGAAAAGCTTCAGTTTGTTACATTAATGGATACTTCAAAGTTCGTAACGTATTCTGAAATTTTCCCACGGATGCATTAAGTAACTTGTTACAACACAAATAAGCCACCCCAATACCAGGGATAAAAAAGATGAATCTACAATAGAAAAAAATAATTCGTATAAAATAAAATGTTTAAGATAATGAAATAAAATGGCAATGACACAACAAACGACGACATGACCTAACCCAAGTGATTGACCAAATAAAAAAGAAACAAAAGGAGAAGGGAAAAACGAAACCAAATAAGAAAATGAAACCAATTGAAGGAAGTAAATAATTCCATACAACCAAATGAAATAAAACCAAATGAGAAGGAGTAAACTAAAATAAAATGAAACAAAATAAGATGAAAGTGAAGAAGGAAAATGAACATGAAACTAACCAATTATAAAGGAAATAAAGTGAAACCAAATGAGAAAACACAGACAAATAATATAGAATATGAAAAGGAGAAATGGTACACTCAAATGTAATACTGGAAACGAAACCAATAACTAACCAATGTATAAGATAATTATTCTTATCGATTGAAAGATAAATGTAAATGATTTGATGAAACCCAATAAAGTAATGTGAAAAATAAATAAAAGTACACTAACCCAAGAATTAGAGTTAGATGTGACAAAAAACTCTATAAAGACAAACTTATTAATAATATAAATAATATTTGTAAAGAGAGAGATAGTGAGAATATAAAATCAACTAAGTGACAAAGAAAAAGTAATTATAGGGATTACCCACTAATAAACCCTTAATATAAACATTTAAGGAGTGCAAAAGTGAAAGTGTAAAACCCCAAAATAATTAGAAACCATATTAATAGGAATAAACACTTAACCCTTAATTGCCCGGGTAGGCGTATAGAGTACGCCAGCCACGCAAGTTTTGCTGTAAATGAAAACCTACCAATCATCAAGGCACGGCCCCCTCAGTACCCTCCTACCAACTCCCTCCGAGCACAATGAACCTTTTGAAGTTCACCAGTCTGTTATCGCAAGCCGAAGTAGTGACGTCTTTTACTTGCCGGTCGGTACGCCGCCCCTCCAACTATGTCGCGGAATAAAATTGTGCGGCCCGAAGATTTCGAACGTGTTTTACGTGAACTGTCGGATGAAGAGAAGCAAAATTCAGGCGTTGACACTGACATTCAATCGTCTGATATTGACGAACGTGAGATTATCGAACAGAGTGACCACAATAGTGATTCCGAAATAGATGGTGATCTTCCTCAACCACTTCCAAGGATCCATGTTTTTTGGTATCCAGGCCACTTATAGTATATAATTAGTAAAATAGTTTACCTTTTTCTTGTCCGTCTGGTGGCCTTTTTTTCTATATTTAATTCAACGCGTTTCGGGACATATGCCCCATCATCAGGATTATCCCTTGTTGAAGTTCGTCGATCGTTAAAATATTAAAAACACTGTATATACAAGTTTACACATAACAATAAATATAATATAAACATAAAAAACACACATAAAATACCCAAACTTGCGTCTATCTCGCGCCTGTCGATATCCAAACTGTCGATATCACGTGTGTCTCATAATCCACACCTTCAAGATCGTGCAAACGTACGAAGCCTACCTGTGCATTCAAAAGCAATAATTCGTAGAGTGCTTTCTTCGGACGGAATAAACGAGGAGCAGGAAATACAACCACCCGCAAAAAAGGGAAAAGGACGATGCACTTCATGCGGAAGAGCAAAAAACAACTACACTATGATTAGTTGCTCAGAATGTTCTGCTTCTACATGCAAAACTCATTTGGCGAAAACAGTTTATCTCTGCGGAACATGTGCTAATAAAAATGAACTGGATGACGAAGATTAAGTTTTTGACAATAATTACTGAAAACGTTGTTTGTGCTTTTGTTTTTATTTTCGAAATGTTGTTTGAAACTTTTTGTAAGAAAAAAAAATATATATATGTAGGACAGCCATTTCCTCTTTCATATTTCGTTTCAATAAACGCATATAATTACCAGCATGTTTTTTTTTTATTATTTAGCTTTTTCAATGTTATCACGTTCACTTCGTTGTGCAATAAAAAACATGTTCTCTTGGTAGTGTTCTGTTTGTTGCGGCTTATCTCAGCGGCTTAGCTCGTTTGTTTACAAACGATAATTACAATTTTGTTTATAACCAAGATAATTACATTGAAGGACAAAGAAATAATATTATGAAACGAAAAACGTTCTAGAGCAGAGAAAAATAATTGTTTTATTTACTGGAGCTGAATTACTTGGAATTGTTATCAAAATGACACACGGTGTGTCATTCACAGTCAACGTGTTAAAAAATTACAAGCAGTTGAAGATAATTTGGTGGGACAGACCAACAAATGGACTGGCGTACTCAGTACGCCGCCCGAGCAAAATTGTATCGCCAAACCGCCCGGGCAATTAAGGGTTAATAATCTATAATAAACTCT
The DNA here is from genome assembly GCA_034769895.1 of Magicicada septendecula. Taxonomy (NCBI): domain Eukaryota; kingdom Metazoa; phylum Arthropoda; class Insecta; order Hemiptera; family Cicadidae; genus Magicicada; species Magicicada septendecula. Next base: position 117,644,737 of record CM068371.1, read on the forward strand.
AAATGATTAATGGTGAACCATATTAATAATTAATAATGTTGTTAATGATAGTATTAGAAGTAAACAGATAATAACCTGTAATGAACACTGAAGATTGATGGTGACATTATTATTTAAAAAGAATCGTATTGTTAATATAATTAAGTTTAATTGTATACACTAGTATTTAAAAGGGATAATCCCATGAAAGGTAAACAGTTGGTGTTATCATGGGTTGAAGATGGAGATTAAGGAATTAAAAATGAAATCAATAAACACCCCAAGTTATAAGGGATAATTAATTGAATAAGTTTAAAAGGTGTGATGATGTTTATCACCCAAAAAATAATAAGGAATGAAATGAATTGTAAACAAACATTACCTAATAACTGTTAAAAAATCGTTTAATTAAATTTATGAATAGGATATGGCTGAAGGAACTGTACAGACCATAGGCCTAGATGTTTTGTTTTAATAGTAAGTAATAGCCATATTGTTAACAAGGGCAAAATAGATAAATAAGAAGGTAATAAAATACAGAACTAATTACACTAGAAAATCTGTTAAGAAATAATTAACAAGCCATGATATAGAAAATAATAGAAACCTACAAATAGTATAAATTCAGATCCAAAACACATCAACAAATAAACCAACCAAATATAATAACAAAACAAAACACCTTAAAGTAAAATGAGATATAATCTGTATAAAGTAAGTAAAGATAATCAATGGCTGCTTAGGCCTATGAAATGCCTAACTGCAAAAAACAACTGCAAATTGTATAAAATCAACAAGGAAATTAACAAATCCAAGGCGAACAACTAACCAACCATGATTTGTAAATCATATTAAAAGAAAAATGTTAGAATAAGGACTTAAATTAAAAGAGAAATGTAATTAACAAATATTGACATAATTGTACAAACATTAATATTTTATACAACCCAACCTTATGGGATATCAAAACAATCTTTGAAAGGAAATAATAACAGTAGTGATAATATTTAATACATAGGAATGAAGACAGAAGATTAAAAGCAATCAGAAGATATACAGTAATGTTGAATAATAATTCAAATTTGATAACAATGGTTATAAGTCATGATTAACCAATCAGAATATATTTGTAACCATGACAACAATCGTTGGTTACGAATTTTCCATTAATTTATAGTACTCTCAAAGTGACGCTCATCCAGATTAGACACAAAATCTTGAATGACCTAAATTTTCATTTAAAAATGTGTAAAAAGTAGTCAAAATTCAAAAAGAAGAACTAGTAAACAGCAGACGATGAACAATACCTTTTAACTGATGCCAAGGACCAAATTAAATAAAAATTAAGTGAAGAAATTACTACAACTAACTTTAAAAAGATGCCAGAAGCCCAAATCATTCAAAATTGATGACTAATTCCATTTCACCATGAACAACGGTTTAACTCCAGCCTACTGATTGATAAGTATCATTAAATTACCCAAATTCCAGAAATAAACTCACTTTAAATATTTCTCACAGTTATCTGAACTCTCACTATAAACTGAATATAATTTCTTTCAAAGATTAAGTAAGATAAACCAACACTGAAAATTTATTAACTAAGGAAATAACCTAGCATTAGATTGCGAACTTTTGAAACACACTTTACTACACCGCAGGAACAAATTGTAGCTACACTTTATATTATTTAAGTACAAATAATGTAAGGTAGTGTACTTTTTATTGTAATCATTATTAATATTTTTCTTGTAATCACAAGGACCCAGATTTTGAACGATAATAACTGAAAACAAACAACTCAGTCGCCATCTTAGACTGCAAAATCCGTTCAAAATCGATTCGCCAGACCCTAGAGAGAGTAGACTCATATTAATAGTCGGTGCAAAATTGTTAATAACCAAGAATAATTTTATTGTCAAACTGAATAATTACCAAACAATAATTAAAGAAACTAGTACAGAGTGTAACCATTGTTTTTATTTCATAGGGAAGTGTATTGTATAAATTGTGTATTGTATAGCAGAGATCTGCGAGAATGACGGCAGGCGCTCACGCCGCCAATGCAACAAACTACCTGCTCGATTAAGTAGGTCGAATGAAGGCGGAAACAAATTTGAATGCTCCAGGCCGTCATAACGAAAATCGCTAAACCATAATATTTATTATTTAATTGTTTTGAATTGTTTTGAATTTGGCGCCACCCGGGATTATTAAACCCCTATGAACAAACAGGTAAGGTTTCCACTCGCGTTGTACTGGTAATTGCAGAATCGCTATGGACATCGCTAGCGCAACACATAGATGTAACGACCCCAGTGTGAGGCGAACACACAACATATACATAATTAAAGAGACGACAACATCTCTTCGTTACAAACTTAAAGGTGTGCTACCCTAATCTGTTTACCGATTTCCAAAGACTGAAAAACGAATTACAGCTTATTTATGAGGATAAGCAATACAGACAAATGGAACCACTAAATTTTATGGAACTTTTAGCTGACAACAGGAACATCTTTAAAGAAGCTTACAAACTGTTTTGTTTTAATAGTAACTATTCCATCCACTAGAGTTTCCGTAGAACGAAGTTTTTCTTGTTTAAAAAGAATAAAATCATACCTGCGCAATACAATGACAGAGGACAGACTTACTAGCTTATCAAAAATTTCTATAGAAAAGGAACTGTTAAACGAATTAATTAATGTACAACCATTTTATGACGACATTATCAACAAGTTTGCATATTTGAAAGAGAGGAGAATTGACCTTGTGTTCAAGAAATAAAATGCAAGCCTGTAAGTACTTACTATTTTTAACTACTTTATTTGTAAATTTTATTAACATACTTTTCTTTTGTCTCCATATGTTATTCATGATTCCAAAACAGGAAGAAACATATTCACACAATTTTTTTGGGGGGGGGGGGACCTGCCACCGATTCTGCTTCACCAATCCTCGAAGCCACGAGCCGCCACTGTTCCATACTCATTGGACGCTTTTCGTGTTGATTTCTTTGGTGACTGCATAAAACGTGCAACGATATTTAAATTCTCTTCTGCTGTAACTGTTTTTGGCCTACTGATCAAGGAAGTTCCGCTACCATTCCAGTCTGTTCAAATCTCTTACTCAGTTTACGAATACCTTCCCTAGATGGAGGTGCGATGTTTGGAAAATGTTCTGCAAATAACTCAACAACATCACTGTAATTATGGTCCTGTTTCCACCACGTCTGCAGTACAAAAACATGCTGCTCTGTAGATAGTTTTCTATTCATTGTCTCGCAAACAACACGAACAACAAACAAGCGCTAACAACAGCATACACATCAACATCAACCTAACCTCATAACCTCAAATCTCAACTGAATTATGGGAACTACTGCTCTAGTCAAGTCAAGTAACTACTATGTTAGTCAATCGAGCGTCTACATACTGCTAGTGCCAACTGACTTATGGGCCACCCGGTATATCAATTTCAGATAACGGTATCAATGAGGTAAAATATTCAAAATATTCAGCTTTGGAAGTTTTGAAATTTTTGAACACCAGGGCCCAAAAAGTGTACCAAAAGTTTTGAAAAATTGTAAAAATTCATGCTGAACATCAGGGTAAAGATGTTAATCCAAATCCAAACATAATGTTTGCTTTAAACATTTTTATTTTTAGGGGTGCCACAAGCCAGAAACGGAAGTCAAAATTTTGCAAAAAATTGTAAAAGTCGGGCAAGTTCTTCAGCTAATGGAGCTAATTAGTATAATTAATATTCATGTTAAGACCCTGATGGAAAAATCAACTTTTTATAATGGGAAAAATCATTATCATTTAAATAGAATTCTTAATGCCAAACTGTCATGGTATGAATTATGTGGCGAACATTCTGGACTAATGCCTTTACAAAATACATGATGTTTGCAACATTAGTCAAACGACATCATTAACTGATTGTGGAATAACCACCGATATCTTAGTCAACCAATTCAGACACTAATACTGATATTATGAATAGTTAATGAATCATAAATTATTTAATTATGGTGGTGATAAAGTGACTAAATAGCAATCGAAACAGAACACAAAAACTGTTTTTCTAATGACCGACTTCATCTTTTTTTAAAACTAATCATAATCAGATTCCTCACTTTTTTTGCTCCTTAATCAGATTCTGCCACAGTAAACACAATGATGAAAGTCTTATAATTTGTTATGCATTGTAATTGTAAATAGTGGCATTTTGGAGAAAAATTATCTTACACTTTAGTGTAAAACTAAACTCGCTATATTCTTACTAAACTTGTTATATTAAAAAAAAATTAAAGCAACAGAAAACACCAGAAAGTTTACAAAATGCTGATTTTCTGTTCACCAGTGATAATAAACTAAATACTACAAAATATATAGTTTGATCAGGCACATGAGATAATTTGAAGGTCAAAAGTTGAGATAATTTTAAAGTTATGATACAATATTTTAGCAATACAGCATATGGACTTGTAAAGTATCTGGCTTTTCAACATGATTAAGCTGGCACAATACTTTGTAGCGTATAAAGCACATAACATATAACACATCGTAAAATACACGTAATAATATATACACATCACATAATAAAATAAATCAATTGTAAATCTGTAAAACACAAACATTTAAAAAAACGCACACATAAGCTTGTTAGTGCACCCAAAACAATTTTATATCAAAACACAGTCTACTAGATTTTGTTGTTTATATTAGTCACACTACTGGCTACTGACTTTATATGGTTACTTTGACAAAACAGAAAGAAACTGTTAGACAACAGGGTATGTAACCAAAGGAATACTCGGGGTGGAGACAGGAAATACAAATGAGCAAACTTTAAACACACATTTTGTGTGCTGCTTAAATGCACCAACCCTTTTCTTGACAAAGTATCTTACAAGATACCAAGGTAATTTCTACTTATAAATTTATGGGAAGAGTGTCCCATAAGTTTAAAAGTGTTTCTTTTCCTCTTTTGGTATGTTTTGAACACACTGGCAGCACTGACACATCAGTAAATCTTTCCCCTATGTGATGATCAGCTGTTTTGTTCACTATATTATTGTGTGTCTGTGGTTATGGCGCCATCAAAATTGAAGGTGAGTATTTTTTCGTTCAGTATTATAACTACTTTTATCATAGAGTAATTTTATAAATATAATGTTATTCTGTGTATATCAGAGTTTGATCAGAGTTACCAAACAGAATATTATAGTGATTTCTGTTCAAATTACAGTAAAAAATATGAATGTATCTTATAAGATACTTTGCCAAATTACTGTGACTTTTTTATGCAGTGACATTAGATCATGTTTTTTGATAAAATAGTTTATTTTTTCATTAATTATTACTATAATGAACATTTTGACAGTATTCCTGTCAGAACATTTTTTTTTAAATAGTGAATGAAAAAACTGCAATTTCTCTAACTTACTTATAAGCACTTGCTTGGAATGAGTTAGGGAGTACAGTTGTAACTTAGTAGGACTTCCTCTGTTTGCAAAATCAAAATGTTTATTCATGAACATTTGTACTATTGTATATTATTTTTTAACCTAAATTCATGCAGTTTTCAGCATCGCGAAAAAGTTGTCAATTTAGGGGTTATAATGTGCTTTTTAAAAAGTATATCATAATTTGTAAACTTATATTTCTGGATGTAGTGTAAATACAATAGAATATTGTAGAAGATACAAACTGTATTTATGTTCTACATGTACTTTCTTTTGTTTTTAGAAACCAATTATCCAAAGTAGAGGGCAGTTTATACTGTCGCTCATACCAAATAAGTATGTCAGCTCTGACAATGAAGAAGAGACAGAAGAAGAAGCTCAAGTTACTGTTGAAACAGTACCAACAGATTTTGATGATCCACAGAGGAACAGCATGTAAAAAACCTTTTTACTATAGCTACAAACAATGAGATATTTGCCAATGATTTGTCTGGTAACGAAACATCTACAATAGAATCAGCTGCTACAACAGAATCTACAGCAGAACCTGTGGGTTCAATTCAAAGATGGGAGTAAAGATGATAATGCAAAAGTACCAGTTGCTTGTCCATCTATTGTAAATGTTTATAATAAGCATATGGGGGGAGTAGATGTGCTTTATATGATGGGGGGGGGGGACATGCTGATTGCTTTATATAGGACCTCTTATAGGACCCACAGGTGATATTTTGCTATTTTTGGCCATTTATTAGATATATGTGTCAATAATGTTTGACTGTTATACAGGCGAGATGTGCCTGATAATTGTAAAACAATGAGTTTGAAAGAGTTTATGTTGACAATTGCCGAAGAATTACATATGTATCAAAGAAAAAAAATATCTAAACATGGTGTTACAAAATGTGCAACCCCACCATTACCTCGAACTACACCAAATTCTTTAGTGTCATCTGGTATTCGATATGACCAAGTTGGGCACTTTCCAATTTATGAAAGTAAAGGCAAATGCCGTAACTGTCACACAGGACAAACAACTGTTCATTGCTTGAAATGTAAAGTTCGGTTATGTTTTACTCCCAACACAAACTGCTTTTTGTTATTCCATTCCAGTAAATAATATAAATCACTGTTATACAGGGTGATTCACGAAGAAACGGAAATACTTCGGGAGATGAATCTACATCGAAAAATAAGAAAAAAAGTTCATATAAACATAGGTCCGGAAATGCTTCGTTAGCGAGTTACGGCTAGCGAAAGATTTCGCCCGGGTTTCGGTTCCCCCGGGTACATGAAGACTTTCTGAAATTCTGGGAAGGGGCGAATTCTGTTGTTTCTTATGGTTTTTTACCTGAAAATCGAATAAAACAGGTCGCAGAACTGTATCTCCCATAAGTTTCATGATATCCGACTTAAAACAGAAAAATCTTTGCCTAAAAACAAATTTTGGAAAATTGGAAACAATTGGAATTTTTTGTTGATTTTTATTGACTTTATTTGCACCATTTTTCTCAGAATTAAATTCTTTACAAGTTTTGTTTTTAACTTTTATGCATTTATTAGTCATTTAACAAAGTTATTGCACTTCTAACCTAAAAACACGTTTAGAAGATTCATCTCGCGAAGTATTTCCATTTCTTCGTGAATCACCCTGTATATTAGTATGTAATATTTTTTTTAATTGTTAATTCCGATTTCAAAAATAAATGTTGTTTTATATTTTCATTTAAAACTTTCATGCTTGTTTTGCCTCCTACGCTCCTAAAACTCCCCTGAAGACATGCTTTTCAGTTGTATTATTGGTACTTCCTGTTTTGATTAGTTGGCAGAGTATCTTTCAAGATACTTCCCTGCAAAATCATAATTTCCGGCTTTGTTGGCAAAGTATCTTCTAAGATACCAATTTTAAAAATGGCATAAATCATGAAATTTGGTAAAAAACATTTATTCTGCTAATTTTTAGTTACATTTAATAAAAGTAATTCATATAAAATTATCACTAAAGAAAAAATTAATTTTTTGTGGCCTTGCCAAGAAAAGGGTTTACTGTTACAAACCCACACACAAATTTTCACAAAGTTAAAAAAACCCAATGTGAGTTACACACAAAAACACCCAAATTAATAAGTATCTGAATTCTGTACCAGTCTTTTTGTGTAATATATACTTTCTTTGAGGAATTGGTTGCAATCCTACTCCTACGATATGGGTGTGACTGATTGGGCACGACAATAGTGTGACTATTTCTGCTATCCTAAATGAATTTAATGAAAATATGAACTGTACCTGTTGCTGATTAATGAAATTATTCTGCTGGTTATGTTGAGAGATAAAATTATTTGGCTGTTGTTGATTGACAAGGCTGTGCCACTGGGTGGAGTTGTTATAGAGAAGGCTGTGGATTTGTTGAGGAGCTGTGTAGTTGATTTGTGAACGGTTGTTAACAAAATTATTTTGACGCAATGTCGCAAAACTTGCCATCTGAGGAGGCGGTGCAGGTGCCTGAGGTTGGATTGTGTTCTGGAGCATCGTGTTTCCTCCGATTTGGTTCTGTGATTGTTGCTGTTGTAATACATTCCCTGAGAGCTGAGGTTGTATTTGGTTTGACTGCTGCATTTGGTTTTGATGTATTATGTTGGTTCCTATTTGATTCTGATGTAACTGATGTGACGCCAATCTCTGCAGGTCTGCTTGTATTTCATGTAAACTTGAATTCATTCTGAAATACGACACTATTGCGTATGACATATACAAATCAAGACCACTTTATAAAATGTATATTTAGCTTTTACACAGTGTTAAACAACTTTAATTAAAGTGAATGATAAATTAATTTCATATTAAATTGACTTTATTGTTATTAAAGTAAAGAAAAACCTTACAATTTAAAGTGTTACTTCAATATCTTCTGAAAACATTCGTTATTGATACTCACTGAGCTATTGACTGCTGGTACGTTTCCATATCCATACTATCTATATCAGGCGTTTTACGTTCTTCTGTAAAGTTCTCTCCTAACCATTTCTGTTCTACTTCTGTAATATCCTGTAAAATACGCACACATAATGTTTATTTAAAAACATAGTCAGTCTGTTTGCTTACAAAAGAATGTCATGTGTAGGTAATTTATGCAAATCTCTCTCTCTCTCTTTCTTTTAATTATAACTTAATTATTTTACTACTCTGATGCCAATACAGACCCATTGCAAAGGAATTTGACAAATTTTTGCCACCCCAAAGGGGCAGTGGATTGATTACATGAATACACTTATATACCACTGGTATTGTTTGAGTTGAAACATACCCTGGCTGGTGGACAAAATACAGACTTCTGGAATGATGTTAATACGAAACAGCAGTTTGTTGTAGGCATCGGGAATGTTATTAAGATTCTTGATGTGTAATTCAAATATTTTAACACATTTATGTACATTTTTGAAGGCAAGAATTAGTTTGTACATTTATAACATTTTAATCTTGTAGCAGTTGCTTGAATTATTTTGTAAAATCTAATATTGCACTATTCGTTATTAAATATCATGACCACCTATTAACCGTAAGCTTTTGTATTCACTTACGCCAAGTATGTTTTATAAAAATTCATTAAAACCAGTAAAAAAAAAATACAAAATTCATATTTTGTGCCCTTATTCCTGGCAACGGGAAACTCTGATGTCCATTAACTCAAAGAATAACTGCGGTTTTGAATTTGTTTGAGTTTTACAACAAAAGAGTGCATGAATGTCTTGGCAGACTTATAACTGGAGTAAAGAAATGGGATAAGTTTGTGCATTTGGAGACCAAGGGACAGTAGATCCAGTGTTTACAAAAAACTCCAAAAATTACACAAACAAAACAAAAAAATAATGGCTAGTGTTTTGGACCACAAAAAATGTCACAGGTTTACTATGAAACCCTTAATAAGCCTTACAAGTCAGTGAAAAACACACAAATGGGTTGCTCATAAAAATGGCGTTGTTCTGTATGACATGTGTCTCACATAAAGGCCTTATTTGAGTGGTTCAAACAGAACTTTACTACTTTTCACTAACACCCCCAACATGACGGTGATATATAACTTTTGTATGTAATATTAAAAATTTTGTTTACCACACAATCTGAAGTTATTTTTGGACAGTACTCGTACAGCCTTGGTTTAATCTTCCTGAAGCATTATTAACATAATCCTTGATGCATTTTGTTCCCAATTTTATCCCTTGAAGAACCCTTTATAACGTTGTACACATGCTACTTTCCACACTTGATAAAATAACATTCTTTTTTTGCGATCATATTTAGTAATCAATTAGTAAATTCTGTAATAATGGTTTTGGTCATACCAGATAGCTTGGGTAAAAAGAATGAGGCTTCATGCATTGTTCTTTCTCTATCCCAGAGTCTTACAGATATAATTTTAAGTAACTACTTTTGGGCTGGGAAAAATGGACAATAGTTGTTCATTTTATGAAACAGTCCCAATTATGTAATTCTAATCACTTTCCGGTTTAACCACCAACTTACATGAATTTAAACTCTTGGGTTGCTGTAAAGTAGTATGTAAAAATGTCAATCACACACAATAGGTATGCATATTGTACATACTGATTGTAGTTGACATGAAAGCTGGCAAAACCTACGCAACACAGATAAATCAAGGTGAATATATCCTGCTGATACACTTAAAGCACAGCTGTACACAAGCATTTGTAGAAACAAGATGCTCAAAGGAAGAATATAATTACTGATGCTATTACACACACACACTTTACCACTTAAAAGTAATTCAACTGCCCATATCAAAGGCTCCTATAGTTGGCATTACATCTTCCTATGGCAATTGAGGAATAAGGGGGAGGTGCTGCTGGTCTGACAACAATGGGGAGTCACTGAGGAGGAAGTGAACAGTAAGAAGATGATAAAAATATTTGGACACAAACTAAAAGTTCTTACGGTAAATTAAGTAAAAAACTTAATTTGTTATGTGTCTTCTTACAGGTTTTACCATTTATTTCAATTTTTTATCGTTATTCTTCAAGTTTTCTTTTCCATTTTCTACACAAGGGCAATACCATATTCATTATTAGTAAATACAGTAAAACCTGACCTAACAGCCACCTTTATTTAGCGGACACCTTTATGAATGACCACTTTTCTTAGGAACGGATGGTTATTTTCCGTAAGATCAATGTAAATTTTCCCTCCATTAAAAGGTCACCTCCTCCCTTGGCCAGTGGTCAGTCCATAACAGGTTCCTTTACTTGCTAAACGGTCACCAATGATCAGTCATCTTGAACACAATACAGAAGACAAAACAGTTTGACAAAATATTCAACGAATATTGTAACGAAACAAAATGTTATAAAAAGAATTGTAAATATAATATGGAAACCCTATCCAGAGAGGGCACAAGAAATCATAATTAATAGTCAATTAAAGGAAAATACCAAGTTTTAAAGAAATTAGTAAAGAACCAAATATAACTAAATAAAAACAACCTTTGACTTATTTAATATCATCAAGAGACCCAGAAATAACCCAGTAGAATAGGGCAGTAAACAAGCCAAAATTTAAATAAAGAAACTTAGTAGTCCTAAATAACTTGCCAGGAGTAACCCAACCAAACCCAATAAAGAGTACCAATTCATAAAATAAAATTGTATTAAACAAAATTGTATAGGCCTATAATCAAGGAAAGAAAAAGGGACACAACCCCTTACAGTGATATAAGTGACAGAAGAATAATAGTGACACAAACTACATTTAAACAGTGTGCTATTTATTTTTTATAAAAAAGTGTTTTATTATTATTAACAGACAGAAAAATAGTTTATCATACAGACAATAGTTTAACAGTATAAATAAACTAAAACTGTCAAATCAAGTATTATTATTAAGAGTTGTGTTATATATTATAAGAGTTTATGTTATCAGTTAATTAATTTAAATATATTTATCTCAGGGAGTCAAGGTAGAACTTACAATCAACCATAACAAATTGTTCCATCATATATCAGAGAAATTCACTAATTACTAAGGTTTTACAGGTATAACCCAAGGCATGTTTAGTACCAAATTGTTTATAATTATATAATTAATAATCATATAAACATTGCATGTATCATTAGGATATAATAATAAAATTATATATTAAAAGTAATTTGTAGAATGTAAAGTAGTTAATGGGTATTGATCATATAACACTTAACCTGTATATAAATGGCCAATCAAAATTTAAGAAGTTTTGATGAGTTCGGTGACTAAAAAAGAAGAAATAACACTTAATTGTTAATTGTGATAGAGAACAGTTTAATAGTGCGTGCAGAGATGTTATTAAAATAAAAATCTAAAATACTAAACCGTTTGGTGAAAGAAAATTTTTATGACAACCACTGAAGATAAATAATTCCTTCACTACAATCATCTCACTAACCAGGAACACACACAATCAAGAAAATATAAGGAAAAAACAAACAGGAGACGTTCAGCAATATCGCCTAGATGTGTAACGTATGATTCGACTTAGTAACTGACAACATTTTTTATCCAAAAACGAACAACCATTAGATTACACTCTAATTCACACTAACACTAATCACTAGTGAACATTTTAAGAAGTGAAACAAATTCCATATCTAAAAGAATCAGTGGTTACCAGGAAAACATTTATTTTGACATATTTAGTAAACTTCAATTATTATCTGACACGGACGACGGCAGCCATAATGATGACGTCACTCTAACCAGCATGCTTTGTACGAAGCGTATTGAATCTCATCAGACATTGTATGTTATTTATTATTTAATTTTGTAATTTTTTTAGATTATAAGTACTAGGAAGATTTGTAAAGGTACTCTATATTGTTATTTATCATGTAATGGAACTTTTCGTAGCAGTCACAAGAATTCCCACGAAATATATTAAACCTATTTTATTATTCACTCCTGAGATAAATATCGATTGTTACTAACGTGTGTATCGAATGAAAATTTCTATCAATTGGAACTCAAATTACAGAGATTAAACAATTATGTTAATAAATCATATCCATGCGTTGCGTTATTATTATAACAGTACATAAAGGCCCAATACCTTAATTATGGGATTTACGGGTGTTTTCTAATGTTTTATTGTATCACAGTTGAATAAAGTATGGTTAGGTCCATTGTCCCTGTGTAAAAAATGAGCAACGCATATTCAGTAAGAGGAGCATAATGCCAAGGTCACCGGTGGACGAGCAAAAGCAAGCAGAGATGATGGCGGTGTATGTGATGACGAACTCTTAATAATAATTGTGATTGGTTTACAAAGCTGTGTCGTCATGAATAAAAGACAATGACGCAGGAACCACAGAGTACGAAATGAGGCGTTGGCCGAGCAAACAAAAGACGGTGACGTCAAATGCACTAACACATACGCAAATTTGCATATTACTCAGTTCTCAGTTCCACACAGCACACCAAAAGGTCAGCAGCGATGTATCGCTGTTGACTTAGTTTTCAGCAGAAGTTTTAAGAAAATTATTATTCATCATTAAAAATGTAACAGTGGAGTTTTAAAAGACTCAATTAATAGTAAACAGTTAAATATCAGATGTAGAGTCAATGCAAACCAACAGAAAGACGAGAAACATGAGGCGACCACCTGCCATCAAAATGCGTAACATCCAACACCAGCGAGGGAGCCACCCTGGTCCATTTACAGAGAAGTCAAAACAATTATTATATTTTTTACATATCAATGAGCTCAAATAAAAGATAAATCTGATGAAATGTATTTGTGATAGTGTGTGTGAGTGAGCATATGAGTGAATGAACGCATGGCCATGATCATGACTAAATAGGGCATTGGTTTGTGTAACATACCAGTATATAATTAATTACATGTTATTAGAGCTGCAGCCAGAAGTAAATATAAAATATTAACAAGATTCACCATAATATAAAGTAACAATGACTAAATAGGGCTTAAGAAAATGTAGACGCCATTTTGTTTTTGGCAATTGTATGTGACACCATTTTTGGTTATGCTTCAATATATATTTTTTAATTCTGGCAATTAAAAGCAAGTGATTACATTCAAATGAAAATCAGTGTTGTCATTTCTATTACCTCTTTGTATCTGAATCTCGCCGAGAGTGAACCCTGGCCCCTTAGAGAGATTTATATGGGAAAGGAACCACGTGCTCACACATACAGTGATATGGTAAGTACACGTGTTTACTGTATATCAGTAAAAGTAAATATATATAAAAATAAATGTGTGTAAGAGGGGGGCGGTTAACATTATTTCATGAACATAAGATATTATCAACATTTGTTTTATAATTACCAAGACTAAGAAGACGTCGGGGAGTCGTTGGAATTACACAAACTACAAAACCAAGATTAACCTCAAAGAATAGGGTTAAGCCTAATATCGAAGGTGAACTTGAGAATTGTTTGGGACGACTCGACCGCTATTTTTGAATTAATTTGGAAGTTTTAACTGCTGCATTGGAATAATAATAATTCTGATTATTAAACCAAGGCTGAATAATTCATTTCTTAACTTATATATTAAATCACGTTACAAAACACGCAACATAAATAATTGACGATCAACTGATACACTATTTACAACCTTCTATCACAACTTGACATTTACAAAAATTATAACACGGGCAAATTATTATACAACGGACACACGAGTCTTACTATAATATTCAAGTAGTGTTTATACCTAACCAACTGAAACGACCTAGCCTTATGTAACTGCTTACTTTTAAATTTACAAATTGTTATTTGTAAGCAATACACTGTTGAAGTTTCCATAACGTTGAAACAGTAGTACACGTGAACGTTCCGAACTGCTGATACCTTTGTAACATTGAATTCGCATAAACGATTTACATGTGCTTAAGAAGTGTTTTTGTAATTTGTAGTGTAATTTAACATCATTACACAAAATTTCACAAGAACCTGTGACGGTCTCGAAGGCAATTGGGGGAATCGACTTCAGGAAGATTATAAGGGTAAACCAGAAAATTTCTGCATTTACTATCAAAACTTTTTGAAATGGTCGATTAAAATCTCTACTATTCCAGACAATATACTTTTACAATAGAGTAATTTTTCTGCTTTTTGCAGAAACCGGTGATAATGATGTACAGAGTGAAGAAGAAGAAGAAATTAAAGAACCGCAGATGTGTTTAAAAGAAGTGTTACAATCTCTTAGGGGGATCAAAGATATTTGCGTTACTCTTGATAAGGAATGTGGGGAGAGTGCTGTGAAACAGTGTAGTAAGCTTTACTGTTTGGCCAAAACTTACGGAATTTACAGGAAAACTGCTACCTTAAAACAGACCAGACTATTTTTTTAAAGTATAATCTTTACCAATGCGTTGTAATGTAATTATTTACACTGAAAACTTACTGTAAATAGGAATACAACTGCAAGTACATGATATAGCTGAGACCATCCCTACTTAATACATTATATTGTTACTATCCCCTCCAACCCCTTTATTTAACGGCCACCTCTCTGAGCGGCCACATTTTATTGAGATCCAAGGGTGGCCGCTAAAGACAAGTTTTACTGTAGTATGTTCAGGATTTTTAAACAAATAATTTTGCTTCCAACAAAGACACTCCTTGCCATTTACGGTGTTGTTTTAATAAATACTTTTACAGTTTCATTCCAAGTTGTTTTATTTTTAAATTAGCTTTTCGAAATTAAAAAACTGCTTAGCTACACAAATATTTTAGTAAAATTTTAACATCATAAACACAGATACACTAAAACTCTCACAATACATTTTTAATTAATAATTGAGAGGGTGCTTTAAAAAAATTATTTCTGACAAGGTGGCAGTAAGTGAATGAAAAAAGTTTGGGAAACAGTGGTCTCTATAAAATATATTACTTTCTGTTGTTCACACACACACACACACACACACACACACACACACACACACACACACACACACACACACACACACACACACACACACACACACACACACACACACACACACACACACACACACACACACACACACACACACACACAAGGAATAACAGCTGTTAGGTTAGCTATTTTATATTTAATACATGAATTTATGGACTTTACAAGTATTCTAAAAAAACCAGCACACTTACCAAATTCATTGTTATGTGTTCACACATTCACCGTTCTCAAAGCACGCGTGCGTGCGCGCGCGCGCACACACACACACACACAGCGAAAAGGAGCACTGTTCTGAAACATTTTACTATCACAGATAGTTTTATCAGTTTTGGAGAAATACACATAGATAAAAAAGAGGAACAAGTTCTGTATGTTGTGAAATTCTCTACAACTGATGAAGTTATTTACAACAGTAAAATATTTCAAACAGTGTTGTTTTCCTTACATGTGTTTTGAACATGGTGAATTTGCTAAGTTTGCCAAGTCTGACTACCCCTATAATAACTTTTTAAGTATAACTATGTCCAATGGCTTCTAACATATCAATGTAACTTTAATGTATGGATTGTGATGTATGTCACATAACAATGAGAGGTACTCAACAATCTTACCACACAATAGGATCTCAGTACAGGAAATTCTCATGGTAACAGAAAAACTGGTGGATCTCTCTCTCTCTCTCTCTCTCTCTCTCTCTCTCTCTCTCTCTCTCTCTCTCTCTCCACACACACACACACTACAATAACTGTAAAATGAGATACATACAATTCAATTAAAGAAATGTTCCATCAGAACTTCTTTCCCCTGTGAAGAATTAATATTTGAAAACTACACTTACTGGGGAAAGTTACGAGAGTCAGTCAAATAAAAACCAGAAATTCTTTGCAACAGCAAAACATATGAACTCATGGTGTCGAGACTACACAGACACGAGCAGTGAGCATGTCCTAAAACTCATCGCATCCCTATGCTATTGTTCTGGTAGTTGTTAAAAGATAAGCAAGCAATCATTACCTAGTAGAATTGCACAACATATTATAATTAAATTTTTAACAAATAAAAACATTAAACCAAGTTAAATTTTACAAAGATTGCACTCACAGTTTGGTGATGAGACTTATCAAAAACACATTTTGTGAAAAAGCTGACTCAGTTGCATCAGTCAAAAGCCAGTATAATGCTTGAAAAAATTAATGAAGTTAACAACAAAAATTTATGTGTCTGTCACATTTAATGACAAATTTATGTGTCTGTCATTAAATGTGACAGACACATAACAGTAGATCAAATTAGTGCAAAAATCAGAATAATCAATCCATTATCAAAAATGAGTTGAAGTATTGGAAAATTTCTGCACGATGGATTCCAAGCATCTTGAATGCTGTTTGATCAAGCTGAAATTTGTCAAAGACTTTTGACTGAAGCTGAAGATGATGCATTTTTGAAGCGCATTCTTACTTCTGATGAGACATAGGTACACCAACAGGCGAAACAACAGTGGGTACATCCCTAAAATGAAGCAGTTGAGTATGGAATGGTGTTTGCAAAATGAAACTGCTCCTATAAAGGCAAAAACGAGATTGTCGGCAGGCAAGGTTCTTGAAATTTGGGGGGGGGTATTTATATAGTAGTTATTTATATAGATTTTCTTCTCAGTCATAGAACAGTTAATGCGGCATACCACTGGAAAATGCTGAACAAAGTGACAGAAACATACCGGACCGAACACGGTATGATGTCCCGATCTGCAGAGTGTTGCTTTTACCTGATATCGCTTTGCCCCATAATCCCGCCATAACTCAAGAGAAATTGCAGCAAATCCACTGGGCCACTGTTGAACATCCCCCCTACAATCCCGATTTGTCACCAAGTGACTACCATATGTTTGGGTCTCTGAAAGAACCATTAGGGTGACAACGATTTTCCGTTAATAAAGAGGTGGAAGAATTTGTGCGCAATTGACTTCTCACATGTTCCAAAAGGGAAGAAAATGGGGTTAAAAAAAACTGCCAATCAGCTGGGAAAAGAGTGTGGATGTTAATGGAAACTATGTGGAAAATGATGTTAGTATAATTTGTAAATAATAAATTCGTTTACAAAAAATTACAATTTACCGGTATATCTGACTAACCCTCATAAAAAACTGAATGTAGGAAAACAAACTGCAGTGTTGCACACTGTGTCACATAATATATAATGTTCTGAATACACACTGTGCAATACTGGGAAATCTATGGACAATGTTTTAATCTCACATGCTTGAGGACACACTAATAACATAAATATTGTAGAAACGCCTTATTAAAACTATTATGAAATTAAAAAAAATTTATTTAACTTTAACTGATACAATTTACACAATGATCTCACACAAGCACACATTACTACAGATAATCAAGCAAAAAATTCTATTCACTATGTTACTGCATGCCACATTATTATTGATGTTGTTCCAGTAATGAATGTACTACCTGTAATGAGAAAGGCCTCTGCGGCTTATCTGTGATCTCTGCAAGTTCACCATTAGTTTCTCGGCCTGGGTCAGACTCTGGTGATTTTACGTTGGCATTTTTACCTTGACCCTACAAGACAGTGCAGGTTAAACACAATTACCGCATGCATACCCACCAGTCACCAAATACCCAACACATACACACACAGACACATCAACATTTAACAAATAAAGAAATTTACAAAACTTAGCTCTGTCAGAGGTAAATACACAGTGCACTTATAACATAACACGAAAAAACTTGAGTGTTTGCGTGAACATTATTCAACAAATCAGAACAAGACAAAAGTCAGTGGCAACCGTACCATCACCTTAAACACCATAATCACAAAGCAAGTTTTCATAACACTGAAGAAATATAAAATGGTATACTTTTACAACAAAGAAATAGGTTTCACTAGCAGCAAATGAGGCTGGTTTTTATGTCTCATTATGTGTTAACAGAAAAATTGTAAAGTTAATCACAAATACACTATTTACTGCTTTCCCACTGTGAATAGAAATCCTTTATTCCATTTTAATACACTGTAACTCTGACTAGGCAAAAATACTTAAAATGCATTTTACTGTGGTTTAATAATTTTGAAGCAATTGTGAAAACTGCACGTTTGTATGTTTATCTAACATAATGGTGTATCATGAAAAGAAAATATCACTATGTATGCAACATAATCTACTTTGTCTGTTAACATGTGTTCTACATCACTAACAAATTAAAATGTCTAAAACAATAATACACGCAATGCTACAGACATGGTTTTGAATAGTATACAATGTGCTTGGTCTCATAAAAAGATTTCACAGGTGTATGATTTTAATTTTTTCTTTTTTCAACCTTTACCTGGGGTTAGGTGGGTGGCTATATTTTCATATTGTTACATAATCCAAGACTGGAAGATCAAATTACTACAGTTATGATAAAATATTTTAGCAATACAGCATATGGACTTGTAAAGTATCTGGCTTTTCAACATGATTAAGCTGGCTCAATGCTTAATTGTATTGAAATTGAGTGATCAGTTGCAATCATCGCCAATTTGAAACACTGGCACATTTTCTTTCACATCTTTATTTACTACTTAGCTACTACCTTCAGCAGGTGGTATCCTTTGCAATCACAGGAAGATTTTACATTACAAGTTTTACATCTCTTGTAAAAATAAAACTCAATATTTAAATAAAAAAATAATAAAAAAAAGGGTTTCTACCCAATGCAGACTTCGAAGTTAATTAACAAGTGAGTGGCACTAGTTCACGAGATAGTAAGGGGGTTTCTTCCTTTAAGAGTACCAATATTTATAAGCATCAATATATAGGATTCAGTTAGAGATTCGTGATGGTTAACTTCCCTGATTCTCCTTTACTAAACCATTGCAAGCAGTTTACAGTGTCAACATCTCCCACTAAGTTAGAAATATGAGCATTAACTCTTATCTGTTGTATAAAAAAACAATTTAAGGAGTAGTAAATTTCATTATAAAATCAATTACATGCATAATTCGCATGGCTGTAAAATGCATACAGTAGAGAACTTATTAGAAGGGAAGTTACTGACAAGAAAAAATTGGAATAATTGTTTTATCAGTTCAAAATCAATTAACAAGAAAATAGAACAAAGAAACTTGAGCAATATAAATTTACTATCTTAAAATTTTTTTTATACCGCTATCATTTTCATATTTAATGTGAACACATTTCAAGCTTGTCAGAATGTATGCCTGGGAGCTCGGGTGTTATAATATATGAAATTATGTCAAATGGGCACTAAAAAAAATGAAGAAACACGAATGCAAAAGTTTTGGTTTTAAAATTGAGTCTTCTACACAGGTGAAAAGTTTGGTTCTACCAGTATCTTTAGTAATCATGAATCTACTTGAAACAAATATTACTGACAAATAAAACTAGACAAGATAATGAGTGTAGATGGTCAAGACATGAACAAAAATTGGTGAAGGAAGATATAAACATATTTATTTAAGTGAGAGCTTGAATATAATGTGACACAAATTATACAACAAAACTGTTTAAATATAAACTAAATTTTAGGTGGGGCTTATGTCTAGCATGATAATGGGAAACCAACCTATAGTTTCCTTCTCTAGTAATATCTCTTTGCTTAGCCGTTTGGAACTGACATTAAATATAGATATCTTACACTTCTGATTTGTAAAAAAAGAGAAATGTAGACAGGTCGCTAGCATAGCAGTAAAAGAAAACTAATAAAGAGTAACCACTAACAAAACGGTTGTTGTATCTGAAATGGGTAACTACGTATGTTCTTTCTACACTGTTTTGTATTAAAGTAGAAACAGAAGGATGGCAAAACCCTTCACACAACAAAAACTGTTTTCAATTTTATATACATATATGAATACACAGAAACAGCGACACAAAGTAATGGAATATATAAAATATATGTGTGGCACTAAATTTTATTTTGACTTATTATGAATTTACGAATATACTATGCTAAGTGATACAAACCGTAACAATCTCTACTGAAAATGAATGATTCAATACTACATCATGCTTTTGTACATCTAAAAGAAAAAATGAAGTAACACTGTGTTTCTAATAGACAGACTCACATTAATTCATATACATAAAATACTATTTGCCTTTCTTGCAAACTGTATTTCAATAGTTTCTTTAAGTCATTAGAAACATTTACAACATTCAGTAATTGAGAACATATATTCAGCCACATATTTTACATTTTATGCAACTGTTAAGGCTTCTGCAAGTACAGTCCTAGCTAGTAATGTCTTCTGGGGAAAAAAAGGGTCATTCAATAAGATTTAAGTAAACTGAAATGTAAGAAAGTCTTAGATATTTATTATGATATATGCAACAGAAAGACAGTAAATTAAGAAATGTGAGGGTAAGAAAAAGCTGGACTACATCAGGCTGTATCTACAAGATCTATACTACTGGCTAGTATCATGTATTATGGCAAACTCAAATTTTATTTTTTGCTTTTTTATATCCATTATAAATCTGTAAGAGCTGCATCTTCCAATGACATTCTGAAAAGTGGGGCTCCAGAATATGAATCTCACAAAATGTATGAATTGTGAAGAAATAAACAGCAAAACTTGCAAGAATATTGTAGAAAATCAATAACTCTTAAAAAAACTGTATGTTGGCGAGGGGTGAAAATATTAATATTCAAAATATTCATAATTTTTACATGTTACAAGTATTTTAACATATAATAACGAATCCACAAATAACACTCCCCTTTCCAAACTGATCTATGGAGTCTGCCATAGATCTAATTAGATGTTTTTATAAATATGACGAAGAGTTCAGAAAATTGCTTCCTGTGTACAAGAGTTATCACAACAGTCACCACTCTCACAAGTATGTATGTGACCAACTAATAAATAATATACTAGAAAGATTAACAATAGGTTTTAAATGTAAAATGACAGGATTAAAAACAAATTTTAAACAGTATTGTGACGTACAGTTTATGAATGGTCTATGATGTTATTTTATTCTCTGGTTTCTACACATCAAAACATTTGGTGCATTTATATGGGTGGATTTAGTATAAATTCTTTGGAAATTAAATGTCTTGTCTGATCATTCCACTACAAATATTCCACACCCAGTCAACTACTTTCTTGAAAAAACTAAATGAGTTGTAACCCTTTCTTTTATTTCATGCCAAGTTCTGTGCATTTTAATTTGTCAATACAGTAATTTAAACGATAAGAGAGTTTGTATAGTAAACAGTTAAATTCTCACCTTGGTAACGGCCTGTAGAAAAGCAGCTTTTCCGACTTTCTGTCTTTGTTTACTCACAGCCACTTCCATTCTTCTTTTCTCACTTTCAATTCTACGCCTTTTCTCTTCAAGCTTGAGCCGGATGTTAAGTAGTTGTGAGCCCATAATTCCCACATCTCCTCCAGTACTCTCTAAATTATTTGATAATACGACATACATCAAAACAACAGCAGATGTTTTATGGTTTCCACAAAATTAACTAACAAAATTTAACACTCATAAGTGAGGAGGGATTCACAAATAACCTAGTCACGAAAAATAATTTAATATAAGTTAAAAATCAATCTCATAAATTTATCAAAATAAAAAATTTATAGCAATTATTTAGTCATCAAATAAACATGGGCGGCTGAAGCGTAGTAATGGCCACACTGCCTTCCTTGTATGCCGTACGGCTCACATTAAGCAGCCTACCCTGCCTACTCCTAAGCTACTTCGGTGGTACACATGGGAGTCATTATTATTATATATCAAATAAACAAAATTATCGAAATAATTTAAGCAAAATTAATAGCAACTATTATTTTTGGTATTTTTTGTACTTTAACTGACTTATACGTGTTTTACATATAAATTAAAATGAATAAATACAATTCAAGTTAAGATTACAATACTTTAAATATAAAATATGATTTAATTAATGAAAAAAAATGTCATTATGTGTTTAATGTGTAAAGAGAAGGTCTACTTGCTATGGAAACAAATTGTACTCAGCTCGGCTTTCCATGCACTAGATAAAATACTGTTACAACGGTCTCTGATCGTCGTAGGTACAGTGGAAAACAAAATACAAGACACCAATTAAGTCACTAATCACCAGCTTTAATTTTCACAATTACACAGTTTGTAATTAACTCGTACAATATTTCCAGTCAGATTTGTCCACATGCAATAACAATGTCTATTAATAGAGTTTCACATAATTATTAACACAATACTACTTCACTCTGACAAACACTCAATCCGCACTAGCGAAAATCGCTCATGTAACTGAACTGACAATCTGGCTGCTATGGCTTTATGTACGCCATGCAGAGGTGCAGTACAGCGTTGCCTCCTTACTGCACGCCAGTGGCTTAATGCGTATCTCTAAGTGTTCCTGTAACTCACTAGAACCACCTACCTACATGAATGATGCACAGAAGCCACACTGGACGGGGGGAGTGGAGAATGTTCTGGATTGTTCAGTACGCTTCTCATAACACTGCCCCCTCCTTAACCCTGTTTGTCCCGAACTGGCAAACCGTCTCTGAAGTAATACTTGGCCAGGCGATCTAGTTGGACGTCCTTGTGCTAGAATAACAGGTAGATAATTCTCCCGTCCTTTGAATTCAGTCTTGTGTGATCCGAACATCAAGTTCCCAGGAATACGAGTCTTCCGCATAACCGCTAGTTTTGCTGGAATCACTCCTGTTGCGTCGTGTATTGATGACCTAAACACCACTGGCTGATCCAAGTCCGTTTGGTTCTCGTCAACAACAACCTCTTGCATAACTTCATCTTCAGCAACTTTTCCCCTGGGTGCTTCTATTAACTCACGAACAAACAAGGGGTTTTCCTTGACACCCATAGTTGGCTTTCCAGTCACTTCTTTTGCTGTTTCACGTATTTGTACTTCCTCTGCTAGTTCTTCCATTTCTGCCTAGAATAGGAAAGGTTCCTCTTGACCAGACCTGTTGACTTCTTCTTCGACAATGCCACTTGCTTAATCGAATGGTTGGTAGACCTTGTCATTTTTCCCATGCAAAGCTTTATCTTCTCTTGGCCAACCTTCAGGACATTCTCTCTCAAGTCCACAATGAATCCGTAGGCATTCATAATGTCTGTGCCAAGAATCACTTCATCGACAATGTCTGCAACGAGCATTTGGTGGCTAAACTCGAGAAGACCCCGGCGTACACATACGTCTACCTTTCCTAGCACCTTGACGGGGCTTCCAGTCACAGTCTGTACACGAGCTAATTAGAGGTTGGCGGTTGCTGACTAAGTCAGGGCGCACAATGGACACTGTTGTGCCCGTGTCAACTGTAAATGATGTTGGTTTACCTTCAGAAAATCTATTAACGATCAAGTTGCCACTGGTCTTATATAGCATGGAAACTGTGTGCTGTTCTGGGGCTTTACTTCTCCAATTGGTGTCACCACTTCTTGTAACACTTCGGTCTTCTGTCTTTATCCTTTGGTTCAAAAAATTGTTGTGGCGCTGCTGACTTCTTAAACTGTTGTTTTTGAATCATCTCTTTATGCCAGCTGCTACTACGATACTGTGGTATTGGATCCATTTGGCTACAACATGATAGCATACTTTGATTAATGTAGGTCGCCGACTTGGCAGCTTCAAAACGGAGAGTATGAACTAGAGCGTCTGAGCAATTATGATGCCGTGCCATTTTAACACTTGTTGTAATTGACAGTCTCTGATACCGTTAATAAACACAATGTGAGCAATCCACGTTCAGAAGACCTCCGATTCATCAGGATAAGCTAATCTCATCAGTCGGTCAATATTCGCTTCAAAATCTAGAAGGCTCTCCCCGGAACGCTGTCGCCTCACTTTAAATTGAACATGGTACACTTCGCACAAATGCTGGTCACTATAAAAATAGAATCTTCTAAAATTGAAATATTTGTTTTCACAGATTTTTCTATTTCAGATATTCTGTCAACTTGTTTGTTCCGCTCACCTCATAACAGGACGAATTTTGCAGTGGTATCCTCTTGTATAAACGTCTTAACGGCGTCTGCTTGACGACTAAATTCTTCTTTTTGCCGTCTTTCTAGCGTTTCATTTTCACGCTTACGTTTTTCTTTTAATCGTTCTTCCATTAGTGCTTTCTGTCGATCCTCAGCCTCTTCTCTTTCCTGCCTGCGTTTTTCATCCTGTAATTTTTCTGTTTCTTCCGCCTCCTGTCTGCGTTTCTCATCCTGTCGTTTTTCCGTCTGCAACAGCAAAGCTTGGAAATTTTCCATCATCTGACTGGCATCCATGTTGACAGATTAATTACAATATATACTCGTGTTGTACAAAGTGTTCACTGTTTCCACTGTTAACCGTTCTATCCCAGTTCTGACAACACTGTTTTCACTGTTAACGGTTCTATCCTACTTCCGACACCACTGTTACGACGGTCTCTGATCATCATATGGTACAGTGGAAAACAAAATACAATACACCAATTAAGTCACTAATCACCAGCTTTAATTTTGACAATTACACAGTTTGTAATTAACTCGCACAATATTTCCAGTTAGATTTGTCCACATGCAATAACAATGTCTATTAATAGAGTTTCATAGAATTATTAACTCAATACTACTTCAAACACTCAATCCGCACTAGCGAAAATCGCTCACATAACTGAACTGACATTCCGGGTGCTATGGATTTATATAGGCCCTGCAGAGGTGCAGTACAGCTTTGCCTCCTTACTGCACACCAGTGGCTTAATGCGTATCTCTAAATGTTCCTGGAACTCACTAGAACCACCTACATGAATGACACAACACAAGCCACACTGGACAGGGGGAGTGGAGAATGTTCTGGATTGTTCGGTATGCTTCTCGTAACAATACTTATAATCACATTCAGACAACAATCACACATGTTTTACTAGAAAGAAAGAACTTGTACTGTCTAAACTGAAATTACCATGCATGTTTGTGTTTTCCTATACAAAGATTAAATCTTTTAATGACTGCCTACAAAGTTTATAAAATCTAAACACTATTATTTATGGAGAGCCATGAAAGACAGTTTTAACGTTCTTTATGTTTACAGAAAATAATGATATTTGTATCCAAAAAAAAACTTTTGACTAATCTCAAACTCTAAAATTTATAACCTACCACACCACTCTGGCTGGGTTTCCACTCTAAGCTATTGCCACAGCCACTTTCAGGACATGGTATTCTTATTGTGTAGTAATGTAGTAACAAGCAACATATTACTTTTTTACAGTCACTGTGCTAACATAATCTATACAGTCATAATACTGACAGTATAATTATAGGTGTTTTTCTTTTCTGTATGAACAAATCTATTATCCTCTAGCTTAAAAAACGCATTGTACAAAGGTTAAGTGTGGAAATGTTACCCGTGTCAGACGAAGCACTCTCATTGGCTTGCATGTTGGCTTGCTGTTGCTGTTGCCATGTTGTGGTGACCTGAGGAAGTGCTGCAAAAGTCGTTTTCTTGCTACTACTGTTGACATTGTTCTCGTTTTGACTAGTTTCTTGCAATAACGACTGTAGACCAGCACTACTACGATTGTCTTCGGCACTAGCTTTTGGCGAGGCAGGCACTCTACGACCTACAATTCATACAATATGAATTATTATTACAGGACAGCTCATGTTCATACATGCAGATTTTACAATATAACAGCTTAAAAGTTTAATACTCTTGTGAAGGACTTGCACAAGCCAAAAAAAGAATTCATTTTTATGTTAATTCAACCTCTTTTTTTTAACTTCAAGTATCCGATAAACTCAAGGTTTCTTGAGAATTATATAATTAATGGTACATCACACAAACACTGAATGGAAACTTGACAATAAATTTCAGTAATGGGAATATATTTATAAGAATTGTATGACTGATGGACATTGTCATCAACGTTGATACTTGTGCACTTACATCAGTGAGTGTGGAAAGAAGTGTGTGTGTGTGTGTGTGTGTGTGTGTGTTACATTCATTCTTGTTATAACCGTTATTAAATTCCATACGGCCATGGAAATATTGAATATGTGTAAAAGGGAATGTGTGTAAATATGTGTAAAAGGGAAAATATAACGAGACATTTCCTTGTCACATTATATTGCCATCGCTGATTATAAATCCAGTTAACACTGTCACCTCTGACTATCTGATGTCAAACCACTGAGAAGCTGTTCTTCAGTATCCTTTGTAACGGGACAAAAGGGAAGGGTTAATAAAAATATATAATAAAAATAAATAAAGATACACCTTGGTTCGCAGATGATAGCTACTGTCTTATGACTGATAGGGATCTGACAAGTAACGCACAAAAAAAGTAAAATATACAGGACGGATTATTTAGAATAAGAGGTAGGAGAAACAAGAGACAGTATTCTGATCATCAGCACAAAACAATAAAAAGTTGAAATACTTCAGATGTATTGTGAGTGAAGAAAAATATTTTATACTGATGTGAACTGTCTCAGGAAAAATAAAGGGAATGGAACTATTGACACATGATAAATGTCTTAGTTGCATAACCTCTGAAAGCTAGAAATTACTGAAACTGTCAACTAATAATATGGCAACCGTTATATATTTTTTTTGTTATAGAGAATTAAAAAAAAATCACACACACACACACACACACATTATAACAATACCATAACAACAGAAATGTATCTCCTGGTAAACTATTAAAAAACGTTAGGATATAAATCAGAGTTTGCCATTAACTTACCCTGGGACGAAGACTGAAGCTTTTAGGGAGAGCATGAAATATTTATAGAACATTTCCCAGTAATCAGAGTTTGTAGTAAAAAGGATATATGGTTTACTTGTACGAAGAATGAATGTTAATTTTTCTAACAGCAAATGAAACTAGATAATGCAAACAAGAAAGTTGAAAAAATATTTTAGCTTTAGGGGGCTAAATTGTTAAGAATCACTGGTACAGAAAACACACACACACGTGTAGCAATGCTTAATAGACCAGTGTATATAGTGCCTGATACTTATTCTGTTAGGTATATAGTGCCAGGTTCGATTCCAGGTACATTGTAAAATCAAAGTGCTTTTTTTCAGCTCCACCAGGTCAACTTAGGTTGTGGAAATGAGTTGCTGGTAACAACCGGTGGTAATAATGTGCATCTGAATGATAGTGATGGCTACACTGCCTTCCTCACAATATGTTCAATGACTAACATAAGGCAGCCTATGCCTACTCCTACCTACTTTAGCGTTACAAAAAGGAGCCATTATGTAGTATATGTTCATGTTTCAAGTTCGTCAGCTAATTGGCACACACACTTCAATATATTAACGGTTATAAGACAAATAGCAAAATCATATGTTTTCAAGAACATTTAAGTACTTATTTCAGCATATTGCAAAGTCTAAACAATTTTGAAAAAAAAAGAAATGAAAGCATGTAGGCAGACCAGCATGCCACTTATTTGTGGGGATAGATAAACAAACTTCATTGAGATGATCACAATGCTGACATGATATTTACATCTGTACCTGCTGTATGTTTGGTAGTCACATTTCTTCAAGGATTTTGTATGCTACATAAAAACTCGGCGTATTGACAGTTGCTGCAAGGATTTACTAGCAGGAAAATACCATTTTGTTCCACGGAACATTAGTCACAAATACTACTAGATAAGCAAGTGATTAGATAATGTAACACTCTTACCACTCAGCCAAGGTGGTGTTTACGGTCTGAAGCCTGCATTGTCTCAAACTACTGAAATTTAAGTGCAATTAGTGGTATTTGGAAGTGCCTGTATTGTTGTTAAATAGTGCAGTGAAAAACAATATACGTGCACAGCATTACTAAATTCAAGTGAAAAGTGGATAGTGTACATGTAAAGTAATTAAGACGAAAGAAAGAGAATGAAGGCTCTTGTTATTATGTATCTGACTCTGGTTATTATATTCTTGTAAAGTACTATATCAAAAATTTTATAGACTAAAATAGAAATATACAACAACATCTTACTGAAGCCTAAGTAGAAACTACATGAGAGACAATGTAAAGGAAACAATCATTACCAGTATATTCTTACTAAAGAAATTGCATATAAGAACATCTTATTAAGACACTCATTATAAAACTGTTTTATTGTAATACTGCTTTCTGAGATACAATCAAAATAAATAATGTGAGCCACAGAAGAATCAGCCCAGGCCATAAAACCATATTTTGCACCATTTCAGCCTCATAGAATGACAATTGCATTTTACCCATACAGTCACTTTAACCTATACTGAACTTAATTCGATACACTTTAATGCCAACAGCAAGAAAGTGAATACTTTCATGCTGACTAACAAAGAAGCAAATTTTGTATGATTCCTATTAATTCAGTGTCTTTACATATATGACATGGATTTGTTACATTTTCCCCTATCAAATTCTAATCTTGTTATCTGTATGTCATTTAAAGAAACAGTAAATTAATTTCAGATTAACATATGCATACTTGTAAATGTATACAAATTATACTGCTGTTAAAATGCACACAGTACATAATAGGGAGGTAATAAATTTTAAAAGAGAAAGGATGCAGATTTTGTATTGAATGTAAAATATGTTTTAAAATGTAAACAAAAAACATTGGGACTATCGACTCACCCAGTCAACATAGAGGTCGATTCCTATGTGATATAAAACAATATTCAGTCATATGTTCTGAAAAGAATATATGAAATTGGAAGGAATGTTATAATAAGAATAAAGAGTAATAAAATTATAATTTAATAAATAACAACTAAAATTATGAGTATTAGAGGTAAAATAAAGATGTTTAATAAGAAATAGAAAAATGATATATGTTTTAATAGGTATATGATAAACAGATATAAAGAAATTAGGGAATTATCAAAGTGGCAATTTTGTAAATTGTTAAAGTATTGTATTGTATAGTGATGAAGAAAATGTTTATTAGTCTTTAAATATATTTAATAAGAGTTACATCAGGAGTCTAATTTTATTTTCAATAAGAGTAACGTGAAGAGTCTAATTTTATATCGAATAGTAACAGCATGAAGAGTCTAAAAGTATATCTATTAAAAGTAGCTTGAAGAGCCTAAATTCATAAAATAACATTTGTACATCATCCAGTTTAATGTAATAGGTAAAAGAAAATAAAGTAAAGGAGTTGTGATCCCAGAGTTTGATTATAATATTTAATAAATAAATACTATTACGAGAAATACAACAATATCCTTAATAGAACGATGATAGAAGAGGGAAATCCTGGACTGAAGAAGAGTTTAAGTGGCCATAAAGGATAATTAAGTGTTCCGAGGAGACATCTGTGTTGCAGTCGTCCTGGAGAGCGGCATTCAGTGGTGAGATCAATAAGAAATTTGTGTGAAGGAACAGATTGCCAAGCCTAATATTGCTTTTGAAAAAAGGTAAACAACAACCAGAAGTGAACCCGTGGCAGATGAAAGAATTCAGAGTCGGTCAAGTTACATTAGTTTGGTATTTATTTTTTACATGGTTAATTCTCAAAATACTACATATTAACTGAATTTGGTTTGGTTTAAAGAAAAGAAAATATTAGATACAATCGTAAATACGATCAAACAGCTTAATAATCATTAACCCTGAGAGAAAGAGTTTCTTTACATGTACTGGTAAACAAAAAAACATAATAACAGTAGGTACATTTCTTAATTATATTATAATATTAAATAATTACAAAACTCATAAAAAAATAACAGTACTATATATGGTAATATAATAATACGTAGAAAATAAAAAATATCATAAAGCACAAAAAAAACTAGATTTAAAGCTAAGTATTATTTAAAAGAAATATTTGAATAAATTAAAATTTTTAAATACTTCAGTTTCAATCAAAGGCTATAAGTCAATGATTTATCAGTGATGCAATTAGCTGCCACACAGATAAATCCACGACTAAGGTTCAATTATTTCTTACATATGAACTATCTTATCCATTAATGTATCTGATCATTATTACTAGATCTCTGTAATTAGTGTAAAATGAAAAGTACAGTATAAAAGGTTATATAAATTTTGTAGCATAAAAATTTTGTTTATATATTTCAGTACAACAGATTTGTTGTCATATAATGTATTGACTGAACATTTACATAATTATAATTACCTGAATGACTACCAAGTAACAAAAATTCTTACAAATAGTTCATATGCAAAAATGAATAGAAAAATGAAGTTGATAATGAATTCAGAACAGCTGTAATTATCCCTGTGGATTAGACCCAAGGTCTCTAGACAGAAACTGACTTGACGGTTACAAAGTGATTAATTAATTAACATTATTTATTATAAATATTTTTAACAAAACAAAATATGTAGCGATCATCTATTCGTAAAAGTTTATCATTACAAATCTACAAGCACACACACTCAAAATAATTAAATAACATGTTTGGTTACAGCTTGTAAAGGGACAGAATTGGGTGATGGGTTTTAGTTTAATTATAAATGCGACGCACAGAAGTTACCCACACAGGGCCTCAATTTTAACCATAGACATTCCTTCTCGGGGCACCCAGTCGCACGTTTGGTCTGTACGCCCCGCAATAAGCTACATTTCCTGATGCTGAGGAATATGAACGAGTGAGCGCCTGCTTGCCCAAACATAGTATTTTGTGATGGTACAATTCTGGTGCATTATTAAATTAATAAAAACATGGTACAAAAGACCATAATTATTGTATTCATTTATTTTTAACAATTTGGTAATAATTATTTAATTATTCAAATATTCCATAATCCCTGTGAAGCTGTGGTGAGTGGACTATACAAATATTTTATAACACGCAAATGTGAATTGACAGGATTCTGACCGTTTTTCATTGCGGAACGACAAAACACAGCAAAAAACGTATGTCGCATACCGAGATAAAGCGACGAGCCCTGATGACGTCAGCGGTGAGGAATGTATTTCCGTAAACAAATCAAGGCTTGGCGAGATGAACAATAGCCTAATGACGTAGTTTTACCCCACCTACGCAATGTGAAACAAAGAGTCTTGGTCATTTTCTTCTAGAGCGTGAACGTAGCCGGCCGGCAAAAAGGGTTCACCGGGTGTAAATTTTAACTTTACACAACAAAAGTGGTTAATTACAAAAGTGTTAATCAACAGTGACACCTTACCATTAGGTAAGGTGTAATAATTCAGAATGTGACCGGTAGCGAAATCAGTAAACTCGCGGTGTGCGATGTTTTACCGTACGAACAACCGCAGATCAGTAGCGGTCAAATTTGGTGAGAACGTTCCAAACATTCTTTTTATTGCAAAATCAAAATTCACTCAATGTAATAATGACCAATAAAAATTTTATTTAAAACATTTTAAATGAGCTCAATAAATAAATAAATTGTACCAGAGCGTGAGAGAGAGAGAGTGCCTTAAATTTTCTAAATGCTGGGTTGTACTAGATATTTATACGATTTCAATGTTTAATAATCATCTATCAATATATCATGTTTAATGTTTATTTTGGAGGGTTAAAATTTTGATGTTTGATAAACGCCCCATGGCGTAAGATGTACTTATACGTATATAAATAAATTGGGTAATCTCATTGGTAACAATTTTAAACAGGTATTATTATTTCAAATAACAATTTCCGTTCAAGAGTTCGCTTAAACGAATTCCTGCCCTATAGTGACTTTAAAAGGTAAGTAAAATTAAATGTTATTTACGTCTGTATTTATTCTCTTGCAATCAAGATGGCGCCTGACCTTTGAAATTAAATTAAAGCAAAGACGTTATCAGTAATAAGTTATTTTATTATCAGTAATAAACGTAATATAACAAATTGCGCCCGTAAGAACAGGGACTAGTTTATTATATTTTATAACAATTTGTCACGAACTTTTTGCGAGCCTTTGAACGCAAGTAAATGATACACAGACTCGCACCACAAAAGATACCACGTGACGCCCGTTGGGCCTATCCGAAGCAAGAAGCCAGACTCAAGAAGGAGCGTTGGCCATCTTGAGAGCGTCGTTTTTGGCGTCTGTCGTTCTACAGCTGCGGCTTCGGCTGGTTCAGCACAAAGGCTCGCGAGCAGAAAAATTTATTAAACTTTCAAAATGTGTTCTAAAGTAAAATAAAAAGTGGTAAAGAATGTGTGTAAACTACAAATAAAAATGTAATACAGTATAAACAACGAAAAGTGAGCAAAATTTTAATCAGTGACAACATATTTCGGAACAACAGTGAACAAAAAACCGGACTGATTTCGACATGTGCCTGAGGCGACCACAGGGACGTAAACATTATGTAAACCAACAATTTTTATTAAAACAACTCAAAATAAAGGTTATAATAAATGAAGAGATCTCTTATTTTTAAGGGGGTAAAGAATGTGTGAAAGTGAGAAAGTGAGCGGGTACTGGGTTGTCTTATAAAACAAAAAGGTATCTAATTTAATTATAGTAACTAAATATATGAATTTTAGCAATGTCACATAAGAATTAGTAATTGTTCTTGAAAAAGAAAAGAGAAAGTGAGAAGTTTAAAAAAGAGTATACAGAGAAATGTTAAATAAAACTGAGATAGTTAAACATTCCATGAGAGAGTAATTATTACAACATAAAACCCTAAAATCACTTATAGGCTGCGAGTTCACATGACGACCTTGGGACCCGATGAAGGTAAGCCGTTTAAAAAATAAATTTTATTAAAGATTATTATTTATAAAGAGTGAACGATTACAGTTGAGCGACGAAACAGGGACTGTTTGTACAAATTTAAATTTTACAGACCACGTCTACTCGTAAAAATAAGTGATTTAGAGGTTAAGGTGTATTACGTATATATTTACGTTGAATAAGGTTATGTTTTAGTAGCGTTGTTGTGTTTGTTTACATTGAGATACCGATTTTATATGTTGAGTGTTCGTGAATTAATATGTGTAATTATTGAGGAAAATAAAGGGGTATTATATAAATAATTCTTTTGAACATGGCCGAGGCACAAGTAAACGATATAGGTTTCGTGTGGGACGAATGGGGATACGAATTCAAAAGCATTGTGGATAGAATGACGGACGATGAGTGGGGTAATTTGGACGATAATTTGAGATGGATGGAAGAACAAGAAGAGGGAATATTCGCTGAAATTAAAAAACACAGTGAGGATAAAGGTAAGATAGTTGAAGTGATAAGAGTAGAGAATAAGACAGTGAATAGGCCTAATGACAATGATGACAGTGTAGTGGTGGTAGAAAAAGGCAGAGAGACAGACCAATTTAACAAGAAGAAAGACAATAGTAATGACATAATAAATATGATGAAATTCCTTATGAAAGAGCGAACTAATGAAATAAATAGTAACATAAATGCTAAATTTGATGAAATAAACGCAAGAATAGATGACATGATTAATAACTTTACTATGAATAAAGTAGATGAAGTATTTAAAAGTGATATAATGAAAATTAATAGTGTTGATGATAATTATGAGACTAAAATGGGGGTAGAAAGTGTTGAAGAGACCGAGCAATTAAACGGAAATAAAGACGATCAGTTTGCACATAATACGGTAAGTAGGAGTGAGAAAAATGACAATGTAATTAAAAATGTGGTGTTAGAGAGTGAGGTTGTGAATATTGAGAGTGCTGATGAAGTTTTAGTTAAAGTAGAGTGTAATAATGAAATGTTAATGAGCGTTGATAAATCTGAGAGAGAGAGTAGAGACAGTTTACAGATAGAGGGGTTGCAGAGGGTAAATTTTCCCGTGGTGTTGTGGGGGGGTGAAGAAAGGTCTTCACGAGTGTATTTGGGAGACGTAAGGTCTACAAATAGTTGTCCCTTGATTTTTTGTGCATCTGGTAGATGGTGTAGTAATAAAGTTGTATTACCTTCTGCGTGGATTAATAGAGAAAATGTGAAATGGCATGATGATGAGAGATATTTTGAGAGAGAGCGAATGATAGAGGTATTTAAGTTAAGTAGAAGTATAAAGAGTTGATAGAGAGGTTAGAATTGAAGAAAATAAACGATATTGTCGACTTACCTTGTGAAATAAAGATTGATGATTATTTTGATGATACCGTTGTAGATGATAAACACTTACCTTATGATGTGATGGATACAGTGGAGGAATATGATGATATCACTTACCTTATGTTAACCAAAAATACTGACGGAGACAGGACGAAAATTACCAAGGTAGACGGGTTTTTTGAATTAATAGGCAATAATGGTGTCAAATACTATGCTGACATAATTAATGATAATGGTCATTACAATAATAATGATAATGTAAGGAGAGTAATTAAAGATGATAATTGTTATGTAAAAGTAAGGCTAATTTACGATGATGTTGGTTAAACAAACAGTGAATGAACATTTAATTATTTTAGTTTATGGTGATGACCTGGCTAACTTATGAAATGAGGTGTGGTAAACAGAAAAATAATGACAAAAAATTGTAAATAAATTTATAGTGAGATTAAGTGTGTTTGTGTTGTAAAATGTATTTTATGTAAACAATGTGTGTACGTAGTATGTAGTAGAAATTGATTTAATAATAATAATAATAATAATATTTTAGCAGACTAAATAAATAATGAGAGTTTGTAATAAATGAATTGTAATTGTTTTGGAATAAGGTACAGTACAACCTGTCATATCCGGACTAATATGGCGACCGGCCGATCCGGATATGGAAAAATCCGGATATCACAAGGTCATTTATAAATACCGTATTTTCTCACATAATTAACGCACTTTTTTGACGAAAAATACCGGCGAAAATTTCGGGTGCGTAAATTATTCAAGGATTTCAGATATACCCAAATTTCATTTGAAATTTATTGACATTTAAAAGATACATTAAATATACTGTATTATACACAAAATCAGTTCAACTCATTGAAGTTATCGTCATTTGGCGTAAAATTACGGTTGAGTTTTCTTCTGAACAATCAAATAGAGTACATTAGGCAAGTTGGAGTTAATGATGTTAATAATAAGATAGAGCAAACTAATAAATAATCATTTTTTTTTATACCGAGGAGGGGTATATACAGTATAACGATTCATAATATGTCGTCATATCTGAGCATTATATGAAAGGGACAGACTGTGCGCCGTAAGCAAGACAGAGAGCGTATAATAAGCAACTATCTCACTCTAACTTCATCACAATGAAGCACGCGGTCGGATCAGACATGAATTTTACTCAATTCATTTTTGCAGTTCAACCTGCGATAACTTCAAAACCAATAAATATACAGCAATTCTGAAAACTGCATTGTGTTCAGTAATTAAAGCTCTATAAGTAGCCAAAATCTCAATTAATATAATTAACAATTACAGAAGATACACAGAAGAAGAATGTGGTTTTTTTAGACGTTTCTATTGGTTTAGCATTTGTATTTGCGTCGGCTGGACGCAAGCTAAGACTCAGTTGCCCCAAATAAAGTATTTCAATTGTAAAAACTTAAATATTCAAAAATAGTGAACCATATCGCAGAATGACGTAAGTGTAGTGAAGAAAAAGTGGTGAACAGCCAAAACATCAAGAGTAGTATCTTTACATCCCTAACCATTTCGCTAACCAAAATTGCAAAAATTAGTTTGGAGACACGTCCGGATATGGGAGGTTCCAGATATCACAGGTCCGGATGTGACAGGTTGTACTGTAATTAAAGTAATGTTGTGTCTAAATAACTGATTGAATTAAATAAATTGGAGATGAATTAATTGATTAATTAATGTTGTATAAATGAATTTTGATAATGAATTTAAATAATGTTTCTGAGATCTGAACTTTAAAATAAAATGGAATGAGTAAAAGTAAAATGTGTTTAGTTGTGGGATCACAAGGTTGTTAAAATTTATCAGAAAGTACCTATGGTTATGTAAGTTATATTTGTGGTGAGAACTGTTTACAGTTTGAATTTATGACAGTAATCATGTTGTATTTGAGTATATGATTGACCATAGGTAAGTAAAAATTTGATAATGATTTTGAAGTAAAGTAAAATGTTTGAATAATAAATGTTAAATGAGTTTAAAAGGTTTTAAATTCGATGATTAAATTAATTTGAGGTAGTTATGAATTTTCTAGTGTAATTTTCAATAATCATATTACTGTAAAAGTTGTAAAAGATGGAGTTTGGGTGATAATTATTTCAATAAGGCATTCGAGTCAGTCAAAGTTAATTTTAAATGGGTGTTAGACAAAATAAGAATTTTGGAATATAAATAATACAGAAATGGTGTAGTAGTATGGACACAGTAGCGGGAGTGCATGTATGTAGAGAAAGTGAGAGTGATGTAAATGGAGAGTAAATAGGTGGTGGTGAAATTTTGTAGTGAGGGTGGAGGTGTAAGGAGTCATCAACGACAGGCGTTATGGCGGGGAGTGAAAGATTTAAAGAGGGTTACGGGTTACCTGGAAGGGCCAGGAACCGATAAGGGAATGAGCTGGTAGTGCGGGAACACACATCCTAGGTACAAAGAGGGTATCAGGTATTTTGTAATAAGAGGAGAAGGATGTGAGTGGAGGTAAATATTATTGAGAGATCGGTGTCACCCTATGTAAATCCATTAGTGGTTGTTAGAAGGAAGAAGGTGGGTAAGGTTATATTTAATGCCTATTCAATAAATCAAATCATTGTGAATGACTGAGAATCACCCAAACCAATTGATGATGAAAATACTTAACAGAATTTCATAATTGAAATGAAATAATAAATGTAACAAGTGAAAGAGTTAATAGCATTTGAAACTAAACTTAAAGTTGAATGTTGGTAAATTGTATTCAGCTGCAAATGAAAGGTTTATTTTAATGAAATGAGTTTTGTGTTCTTTATGAATAATGATATTGTATTATGTTTATTTGTATTTATGGTACTGAGAGTAAGGTCATTCACCTGATAATGAGGCATCAGCTGATGACTGGTGTGGACTGTAGAATGTGTAATGTAATCAATTCATATGTTCTTTTAGTAATTAATTTAATTTAATAATTTGTTTCTTTTTATTAATTATCAGAATATATGTTTCTGGAATTTAAATTCATTTAATTGGAAAAAAAAATTTTTTTTAATTTTTTGGTGAAGTACAGATTGTGTTGTGTTTTCATGCTCACGATATATTGCTGATTGTGTGTACTGATAATGTATTACCTGATTCATAGTGTTCATATTATAGGTTTGTAACCAAATGTAGTGGTAATGGAATTTATGATAGAGATAAGTTGTTTATTTTATTTTGTTTATTATGATTGTTAGCATCTAGTTATGAGGATTTATAAAGAAAAGTAAATTCATTTAAAAGATTTTGGAATTTTGAAAACTGCGAGTAAATTAATTAATGGAAAGAGATGATGTAAATTAACAACTGCAATGTGAATCTTTGGTAAGGGACTTAGATTTATTTCACTATGTGAACAAAATTTAAATAATTTAATTTGATTTGAAACAGTAACGTCAAGCAAACAATTAAAAGTTGAGAAATGGGAATGAATTTTGCTTAGAAGCAAATATGGAATGTTTATGTGAATGTTACATTAATGATGAATATTTAGAGATCTTGTCTTTCAGTTAGTAATGAATATGTGTACGCACCCAGTACTTTGCTAAAGGCAATCCAGTATATGTGTAAGGGGAGATATATCGGTTGAGGATCTGGTATGATATAAGGCTAGTTGTTGATTTTATTTGGAATGTTACAAGGTTAGGTGGTACTGTGGTGAGTACCTGTCCGACTTTACGGTGTTGGGATCTCGAACAGAGAAGTCCAGTAATATCATTCAGGTGCAGCCATAGTCGCCGAGCTAGGGGGGTAGTTTACCCATGATGTATTAAGGAATAAAGGAGGGTTGTTGGTGCCATATCCTCGCTGATCCTCTTAGGTGTTAGCAATGAGAGTTTTTCTGTTTTGGCAGAAAACCTCTCATTGGGGGGGGGGGGATATTGTACCGGGACAGAATTGGGTGATGGGTTTTAGTTTAATTATAAATGCGACGCACAGAAGTTACCCACACAGGGCCTCAATTTTAACCATAGACATTCCTTGTCGGGGCACCCAGTCGCACGTTTGGTCTGTACGCCCTGCAATAAGCTACATTTCCTGATGCTGAGGAATGTGAACGAGTGCGCGCCTGCTTGCCCAAACATAGTATTTGTCACGAACTTTTTGCGAGCCTTTGAATGCAGGTAAATGATACACAGACTTGCACCACAAAAGATACCACGTGACGCCCGTTGGGCCTATCCGAAGCAAGAAGCCAGACTCAAAAAGGAGCATTGGCCATCTTGAGAGCGTCGTTTTTGGCGTCTGTCGTTCTACAGCTGCGGCTTCGGCCGGTTCAGCACAAAGGCTCGCGAGCAGAAAAATTTATTAAACTTTCAAAATGTGTTCTAAAATATAATAAAAAGTGGTAAAGAATGTGTGTAAACTACAAATAAAAATGTAATACAGTATAAACAACGAAAAGTGAGCAAAATTCTAATCAGTGAAAACATATTTCGGAACAACAGTGAACAAAAAACCGGACTGATTTCGACACGTGTCTGATGCGACCACAGGGAAGTAAACATTATGTAAACCAACAATTTCTATTAAAACAACTCAAAATAAAGGTTATAATAAATGAAGAGATCTCTTATTTTTAAGGGAGTAAAGAATGTGTGAAAGTGAGAAAGTGAGCGGGTACTGGGTTGTCTTATAAAGCAAAAAGGTATCTAATCTAATTTAATTATAGTAACTAAATATATGAATTTTAGCAATGTCACAAGAATTAGTAATTGTTCTTGAAAAAGAAAAGAGAAAGTGAGAAGTTTAAAAAAGAGTATACAGAGGAATGTTAAATAAAACTGAGATAGTTAAACATTCCATGAGAGAGTAATTATTACAACATAAAACCCTAAATCACTTACAGGTAGCGAGTTCACGTGACGACCTTGGGACCCGATGAAGGTAAGCCGTTTAAAAAATAAATTTTATTAAAGATTATTATTTATAAAGAGTGAACGATTACAAGCTGTTATCTGTTGTGTGTGTTTTTTTTTCAGTTAGTATAAGGAAATCTACTTTAGGTATAAGCTACATTTTTTCTAACAAAAATAAAGCATGTGAACACCATAAACAGATCATCAAATATGATTTCTGACCTAACTGCATCGCCAACCTTAAAAACTTCCTTTTTCTTTTTTGATTCTTAAATTATTTTAGTTGTTTGGTCTGCTGTTTTCACTTGTAAAGATTTATGCTTCATTAAACCTATTCTGACACTAAGCCTGTCTCTTTGTCACACATCTGTTCTCGTTTATAACTAATTCTCAACTCACAATCTCTTGAAATGTTGTTAATGCATGCACACTGCATTCTTTTATTAATGGATGGACACTACTCTTTATTTTTTTTTTCAAAGCTGTGTACCATTGAATATTTCTTTAAAATGTAAGAAATGTGTGTATACTTATCTAAAACTTCCGGGCTGAAAGGCCGTGGTCGAGTGCTTGATCTTCTACAGCTAGACGTTTCGGCCACACCACCGGTGGCCATCTTCAGTAGCAAAAAAGTGTTCGAAATAGATGGTACGCCGAACACGTCTCCCAATGAACTGGGAACAAGCAACAGTGAGTTACGGCTACGCTGTCTCTATGTATAACTTTTTGGCCGCTTAAGGTGTATCACGTAGACCAATGAGAAGCCAGCTCATCATTCTCCATTCTGATTGGCCATGGAAAATAAACCATGCCAGACACTATTTAAGCCGATGCTTTCACCTCGGCGGTTCATAGCGACGGACGCATTCTTATGAATATGGATGGACTCCAGATGCAGGCGAGTGAAGTAACCCCGGACAGAAAACAACACCCAGGCTTCATCAAACATCACCCGGTGATCGTCGTGGGAAAGAGCGTGTTCAGCGACTGCGGACTTCTCCGGCTGGCCCAGGCGGCAGTATCTCCGATGTTCAGAGAGGCGCGTCCGGACACTACGTTTCGTGGTGCCTATGTAGACCTGGCCACACGTACAAGGAATACTGTACACCCCGCACGACGAGAGCGGATCCCTGGCGTCTTTTACCGGTCGCAGGAACTGTTGGATCTTTTTGGTTGGCTTGAAGATCGTCCTGACGCCCCGTTTACTCAGCAACTTGCCGATGCGGTCAGTCACGCCACGGATGTAGGGCAAGACAGCAGAGCCAACAACCTCG
Source organism: Magicicada septendecula (assembly GCA_034769895.1). Taxonomy (NCBI): domain Eukaryota; kingdom Metazoa; phylum Arthropoda; class Insecta; order Hemiptera; family Cicadidae; genus Magicicada; species Magicicada septendecula. The sequence continues at coordinate 117,685,333 of CM068371.1, forward strand.
GGCGACACCGACTCGTCCAGCCTACCAGATCTTCTCGGCCGGGCAGCTTTCCTAACCTCCGCAGCAGAATAGCCGTTGGACTGCAGTGCTTCCTCGAGATGCCGAAACTCATCTTCGAGATACCGGGGCTCACAGACTCTTTTTCTCCGGTCTACCAGTCTTCAGCACCGCCCTCTTCTGCCTAGGACGATGATTGGAGGACTTGTGCAGATATCTGTCGGTGTGCGTTGGCTTCCTATAAACTTTATGCCCCAAGCTGCCATCGGTCCTTTTCAGGACCAACACATCCAGAAATGCCAATTGATCACCGCTCTCGCGCTCCATCGTAAACTGTATGCGCGGGTGCACAGCGTTCAGATGTCCAAGGAAGCGTTCCAACTCTTCATCCCCATGGCTCCAGACCACGAAAGTGTCGTCAACATACTTCCCATCGCGACGCCATCCAACTGTTCATAAAAGCTGCCGTTCCATTGGAAATAGGTCGTTGTTAGGACCTGCCGGAACAAAGTAGTGATGTCCGCCGGGAACAGTTCACCTATATACCCCAAGACCTCCTGAACAGGGACCATGGTGAAAAGAGAGACCACATCAAAACTCACTAGCACGTCGCCAGGCTCCAGCACCAACTCCCGGATCCTCCGGAGGAAATGAGAAGAGTCCCGGACGAAAGAATCCATCTGCCCGATGTGCGGCTTGAGCAATCCAGTGAGGTGCTTAGCCAAGTTGTACGTAGGCACAAATAGCACTAACGATGGGCCTCAGCGGAACGTCTTCCTTATGGATCTTCGGTAAACCTAGAGACGAGGGGGAAGGGCCTCCGAACACCGGACGGCCGTCTTCACATCAGACGCTAGAGAAGATTGCTTTACCAAAGAATCCGTTTTTCTTAAAACAGTAGCAGTCGGATCTTTTTTCAGCCTCCGATAACTGGCCGGATCTAATAAACCTTCAATCTTCCGCTGGTAGTCTTCGGTGTTCAAGACCACAGTAGCGCTCCCCTTATCCGCTGGCACAATGTCAACGGAGTCATCCCTTCTCAATTCCCTCAAGGCTCGCAATTCCGCCAACAGAAGATTGCATTTTGGCGGAGCGGCCCTTCTAAGGGCCCTAGAAGCTTCCAATCGTATCTCATCTGCCTGGTCTCGGGGTAGTCCTCGGATACCTGCTTCCACGCTCGCAACTATTTCCTCCACCGGTACTGTCTTCGGGGTAACCGCAAACTTCTCACCTTTGGCTAACACCGTGGTCTCATGTGGTGTCAGCTGACGGTTCGAGAGATTAACGACCATCCTGTCCATCCTGTCGCGATCTTGTACTCTTTCCCTGATGTTCTGGGAACCATAACGTTCGAATTTTTCACGCTGTCTCTGGCTGGTACTGGTATAACACGCCTCGAAAGCATTGTACGTGAGACCATCCAACATCTCCCAATCCTGTCGTTGGAGGGAACTGCTGAGTTGTAAGTGCAGCTTCAACAGGTTCTGATCATTTAATGCCAACTCTTTCCATGTATGGTGTATGCACTCACGCAGCATGGCATTTTCCGTTCTCCTGTAGATCCTATTGGCCTGTGGCCAGGTCTACATAGGCACTACGAAACATAGTGTCCGGACGCGCCTCTCTGAACATCGGAGATACTGCCGCCTGGGCCAGCCGGAGAAGTCCGCAGTCGCTGAACACGCTCTTTCCCACGACGATCACCGGGTGATGTTTGATGAAGCCCGGGTGTTGTCTTCTGTCCGGGGTTACTTCACTCGCCTGCATCTGGAGTCCATCCATATTCATAAGAATGCGTCCATCGCTATGAACCGCCGAGGTGAAAGCATCGGCTTAAATAGTGTCTGGCATGGTTTATTTTCCATGGCCAATCAGAATGGAGAATGATGAGCTGGCTTCTCATTGGTCCGCGTGATACACCTTAAGCGGCCAAAAAGTTATACATAGAGACAGCATAGCCGTATCTCACTGTTGCTTGTTCCCAGTTCATTGGGAGACGTGTTCGGCGTACCATCTATTTCGAACACTTTTTTGCTACCGAAGATGGCCACCGGTGGTGTGGCTGAAACGTCTGGCTGTAGAAGATCAAGCACTCGACCACGGCCTTTCAGCCCGGAAGTTTTAGATAATTATAATGACACCGGCCGTGAAAGCCTACGTACTAAAATGTGTGTATGTTTACACTGGTTGCAATTTGGTTTTTCCTTTTTTTTCCTTTTATCACTTTATGTAACTAAAGTAGATTTCCAAAGTCATTATTTTATAAAGACTATGCCATATCCTTGTTCAAATTTTATTTTCTAAAACCCTTGAGTCAGTGAATACTCCACAATTTGATTGGCCATTTCTTGCAGTTTCCATAAAATATGGTTTTTACACGTGCCTTCTTTCCGATGCTATGTCCATCATATCAAGTGAACACTACAATTTTTTGCATTCTTGCAGTTGCTGTACAATATGGTTTTCACATAGGTTTTCTATTATATCCCTTCTTTCTACTGTCAAATCCACCATATCTTCCCTTTAGTCTGGTACATGCCTCAGGTGCCCATACCACATGAACTATCTTTCTCTATATTATTTGCCATCACTGTGCTTCAAGTTTCCTCCTGTATCTTATTTCTGTGTTTCTAATGTGTTCCAACCTTGTTGCTTACAGCAACTTTTCCAATAACCCATTTCTGTCATCTCCAATGCCTGGCTCAATCAACTGTTTAGCCCCTACACAACACACCACCATTGTCCTATGTATTCTTTTCTTTGTGCTTCTTGTTTGCAGTCACTCCATATGAAGGAATTATGCTGCCTTATCAAAACTCTTCCCTTTGACACACTGTTTTGTATATTTTTTCGACCATCCCATCTGGTGTTAATGTTGCTCCTACACATTTGAATTTTTGTTACCTTTTACACAAACAACTTCACAAATTCACAACTTCATAAACTGTTAGTCAGATAATTATTACAGTTATCACATTTCAGTTACATGAGACTGCGAACAATTGAATATACTGTTACACCATTACAGAACGTTCTACATGTTTCTCGGCTATCCCAGCAAAGCCCAGCTGTAATGTTTGTGTGCTTACGTGACACTTAACATAGGTCAATGTTATTCCAGACCACATCGGTCGGCGCACTATGTTCAAGGTCGCAATCAATTATTCTCTAGTGTTTTTGAGTAGTGTTGATGAGTATTATGTATTATTCCAGAATCTCAGTGGAGTATAAATACAAGCATTCAGCTATGCTTAGTTTAAGTTTAAGTGGTGATTTATTCAAGTGAGGTTCGAAGTATCGTGGCGAAGTGTTATGGGTTTTATAATTGTGCGGGACTATATTAGTTGACATTATGACTGCGTGTGGACAATTTTTATTTGATTTGTTGTAAGAGACTATCATGTTGATTACAACTGTTAACACTTTGAGGACCAACGGCGTAATATTGCGCCGCCAGTGGACTTGGTATTTTGACAGGCGGCGTAATATTATGCCACTCACTTTTCAATGCTTTCAAATGCTTCGCGTCATACTATTATGCCACAGAACGAAACCAGAGGTTTTATTTGACATTTTAGTTCGTGTTTCTGCCATCAGATTGCAGCACTGACTGAAGAAAATAGTTTTTAGAAAAATAATTTGTACAGTTGGCAGCGTCATGACTTTGTTTAATTTTGCGTGTTCAAGGTGGAAGTTGCGATTTTTGTTTACATGAGGTTTGCGGTTTTTCTGAGGTTATTTTGTATTTATTTTCCATGTTATTGATAGCAGCGAGCGTGTTTGTTTTAATTACTATATTATTAGTTACAAAATTGATAAACAATATTTGACAGAATTTTTTGGTTAAAATAAATGTACAAAAAACGTATTTTTAAACAGCTTTAGTTGCAATATATAAAATCAATAATAAAAATATTATAAGTATTTTCATAACAGGAAAGTAGGAAAAAGTGTGGTATAATTATTTTTTTAGTATTACACTGTATTAAGTATTTATGAGTGTTTATACAACAGTGCTTTTTTTTAAAAAAACCGCTGGTCATAGGGGATGGTCTATGCACAAACGCCACGGTACTCAAAGTGTTAATGGTGATAATTAAAGCTGGTGATTAGTGGTTTCATTGTTATCTTGTATTTTGTTTCTACTGTACTATACAACGATCAGTTAGACCATCGTAACAATACTATATACTACAACATTTTAGTAGACAGAATGTTCCTAATAAAGAACTTTTTCTTTTATACCTTCAAACTCTCCTTACCTACTTAACTACAGTAAACACAGATTTCAGCAATCTTCTTTCACTTGTATGTCATCCTTTTTTATATCTTATATATTATAACCTGTTACCATTTCACCACAGTACTTGAGTTTATTTCAGAATGTACTTGAGTTTATCTGTGGAAAATTCATTTAGTTTATGTGTTAAAATTCATTATATTATATACGAAGTTAGTACATAGTTTGACTCTTTCTTAGTACCAATAATTTGATCATCAAAAAACAATACTCTAGAAGTTTTGTGTAGTGGTTACTCCTACTATAATACTGCCAACTCCGACAGATCACTCTGTTGTGGATTCAGAACGCGCGCGCACACACACACACACAGTGACCCTGCGGGTTGGGGAAAAATAAATTTTTTAAATGTAAATCAAGTTCAGAAGGTAAGCTTGCTAACTTATTTAACTGATTAACTTGCATACAAAAGAGCAAGCTGTAAACAATAAAAATGCACTGATAACTAGTTACAAAGCCATATGGTATTAATAAATATAATAAACATATGTAAAATAGCATTTTAAACTGGAAGCGTTCGTACAAAAATACTGTTACTATCAATAAGTATCCTCTGCTCATATTTATACAATATAAAAGCCTACAAATATTAATAACCAATTTTAAATAATAATGAAAACTTTAAAATAAAACCAAGGAAACAGTATAATATGCAGAAGAAGATGAAGAATCAAACTAAATGAAGGGAAGCTGTCTGATCAAACCATGCTGTGGTACCTTTACCAGTTGTTATTATTATGCTGCTTACCTGGCGTGTTTTTAGAACGGAAGCATAGACAGTAAAACAGACCTGAGTAAGTGAAAACTGGCAATGTTAATGACTTATTACGAACACATTAAAAACACACATACAGCAATAAGTGCACATTACATACTTGTCGGTTCTACATCTGTGTCATGAATGGCATTGTGGAGAGCAGTCGAGCGATTGTCTTGAACAGTACTCCTCGTCTGACTGGTTGTGCTGTCCTTACGACCTATATGTACTGCTGGTTCTTTGTCGGGATTACGACCCAGAAGATGTAAATTCTCTTGTGATCCACCAAAATTCTCTAACGTTAACTAAAAAACAAATACAAAATGCTGCAGTTGTAAAAAAAACACAATTTCTGTTTTTTAAGTATTACAATTTCCAAAATAAAACTATATTATTTAAATAGTGTAAATATATCATTTACTTAATGTAATGGTTCCAAGCTTGTAATGTGGGGGAGGGCACATTATTACTGGGAGAAACAATAACAAAAATTATTAAATATAAAAAAGTAATTTGCAATTCATGTGTCAACAAATAGTACATACAATACACACTTGAAAATTTAAATATGACACTTAGACCCAAGACAGGCCACCCTTTTCTTTTATACATCAAACGGACGTAACAAATAATATTCACCATGGTTGAAACGTATACAATCAGAATACGTTGATTTAATAATATGTTCTTAGAAGTACTGCATTGCCACTGTGACACAATCAGATTATCCCATAAGAAAAATGACATCATCACATGACATTCACATGGATATGGTGGTGAACTACTAATAGTTATCAACTTCAATGAAGCTAACCTGTTATGTCATCATGATTCTGCTGTTGGTATATACCTTTGTTAAAATGATATACAGAAACATGTCAAGAATGCGATTACAAAGAGGCAATAATAAATCAGTACAAAGCTTATTATATTTATATTATGGTCATGTTTCAAATGTATGAAACAGGGCCATGACTGAATATCATAAACTGTGCCGAACTAGGGGGTCAGTTGAAAAGTTAGCGGAGCGACATCTATACCTCACTGGTAGAACTAAAGTCTTTTATGTGCTGCAAGACGTATATTTTGCATTAATTTCTAGATATAACTGTGAACTTATTCACTTTTTACCAGCTGTTTGAAATTTTCCTGTCACACGTGTTTTTAAAATAGATAAAATCAAACATCGTGTTGTAATGAATTTTCTATTAAAAACGTTTTAGCGCTAATGGAAAATTAAAACAAAATTGTAAATGTGTTAGGAGATGCTGCGCCTTCAGAAACAACAGTAAGTGTGCCACACTCAAGTTTAAACGTGGTCGTACAAGCGCTGAAGACTATCCCACCAGTGGACATCCAAAAAGTGCAACAACAAATGGCATTATTGAAAAAATTTCACAGGGTGTTGGAAGACCGCAGATTGAGGAGTGGATGACGTTGCTGAAATCATAGGCATCTCATATGAGCGTGTGCATCATACTTTAACTCAAGAACTTGGTGTGAAAAAGCGTTGTGCAAGATGGCTGCCGCATCTGGAGTTGTTGCATTTTTTTGGGCGTCCAATGCGACCATGTTTTCAATGGTCGTGCAACCACATTTAAACTCAAGTGCTTACTTACAAACCTTTGGTTTTGAAGTAGCAGCATTTCCTGACACATTTACAATTTTGTTTTGAATTTCCGTTGGCGCTAAACAATTTTTAACAAAGAATCACACCACGATGTTTGATTTTGTCCATTTTTCAAAACACGCATGACACGTCAACTTTAAACAGCTTCTAAACAATGAATAAATTGATAGATCGATTTGGAAATTAACAGTTCACATAAAACACAAATCTTGTAGCACACAAAAAATTTTAGTTATACCACTAAAGTTGTCGCTCCACGAACTTTTCAACTGGCCCTCATAATGGGCATAAAAACTCCAATCAATGTCTATTTTATACCGTGAACAAGGAAAACTGTTGAACACTGACCACTACTAAGTTATTTGTTGATGTTTTGACATTTTTAATAATTTCCAAATAATTTTGTTCTTTACCTTGCCACATGCCTTACCAACATAAACTTGCCTAACTTATCATAACTACTCTGCTTTTAAATTCTCCTTCTCCTTCATAGAGTTATGCCTTGTACACAACTCTTAAGGTAACAAGTAAAAAAGTAATCTCATTTTTATCCAACCACTCACCCCCGATAAGATGAGATCAAACTGGTTAGTGGATCCATAAACATGTTCCTTAGCTGTTCAAAGGTATATTTATTTTAAAATAAAATCTCATTTATTTATGAATCTGAATGCACTACCAACAGTGCAGAAGTGTCTCAACCTGTCTATGAATTACTGACCACAGATGGTAAGAAGATCAACAACCAATAGTCTATCAAAGTAAGATATTTACGCACTATCCCCATCCTCTCTCTTATGACCAATCTATCTAAGTTATGTAATTTTACAGAAACACATTATTATAATATTGTTTACAGAAAAAGGTGATCCTGGAAGAAAATATAAACACTCACTTAAATTCTATTAATCTGAAATACCAAAAGGATCAAAGTCTTAAACTACTGCAAAGAAATACAAAAAACTAATTTTCCATTAAGTCAATTAAAAAAAAAACAATCAGAGTAAGATAAATAATGGAAACTCTCAATGTTTTGCCCATGTTACACTTCTATGAGCTTTCAAAATTAAATGCAGTTTAATTTTTAAATTTAAGTTTAAAAAATGTTTAAGTTTAAAATGTTTAAAACAATAACTCCAGGAGTGCGGGAACTTGCTACAGAAGACTGAACAGAAATTTTTGAAAAATATATTTTAAAACATATGGAAATACTGAAAAATTGATTTCAAAAACATTACTTACCATCTGCTGGAACAGTCATACCACTATTATACATAATGTTAGCTTATTCTGAATGAAAAATAAGAGAAGCCAATAAGAGTACTGTGAACAATTTGGGTCTTAACACACACTTCATACAAAAAGTTCATAAAATGGAGTCCAAAATATTCAAAAATATTTATATTGTCCATTATAAATATATAAAATCATCAATTTCTGATTACAATATAAAATTATATACTTTGATTTGGAAATATAAATGCTTTATATTATTTTGTATAGTTATATACAAAAATATAACACCTTTCAACCAACAATTTTATGTTTAATTCATTATATAAAATGAAAAATGTTGAAAAATTTATTCTTCATTAGTTTACTTTGGTGGGCTAGAGAAAATCTCATTAAGACATATGCTACGTTATTGAACTGCCATTCATACTTCATTAACATGTCTTCATTTATAATACCTAATAAAATGAAACAATTCACAGAATTATAACAAATAAACATGGTAAAATAATTTTAAAAAATCGGTATGGAGACCAATACATGACTTCCATGTTCTAAGATTTATGTTTAAAATTGTTTTAGAAATGAAATATTTCCATAGAAAATACTTCTTTCTTCAGCCTTAACCACAGTATTGTGGTCACTAACGACGTATACCACCTTACGTTAGTGCACTCAGTTTTCATTGATGATGGCAGTCGGTGGCATTCCAGAAATGTCTTGTTTTGCAGAAAACATTGGACCACGGTCAAACAGCCCGGGAAGGAATTTTAAAAACAAACTACAGTAGACTCTCAACTATCCGACCTAATGTGGCGGTCGACCGGGTCGGATAGCAAAAAAGTTGGATACACCGGAGCCGTAGGCATACCAGCCTCTGTAAGGTCAATGACTGTCACCCTATTGCGTTGAATGTACTTGTTGCTATTTGGATGCGTACGTCATATCAGTTTGTCCTTATAAATGACGTACAGTAATAAATGAATTAGAAAGAAATGAAATAAGAATTCGCAACTACAGTATCTTTCACAAAACCTTTATTTGAAGGATAAAACAAAATGTGTAGTTAACAATAAGTTGAATGAGTTTTACTATGAGTTTTAATTTATACGAAAGCTTTCAACCAAATTAGTTGTTAATATAAATCAAATTATAATAACATAAAACTACGTACTGTATAATGAAAGAACAAGTGAAACTTACATTGTCTAAGGTTTGAAAAAGTCTGTAATTGAGACCTGCTTCTTTCCTCGCATTAATTTCCTCGCCGCTATATCCTTCCACTTACGTAAACATATTGCTACGACAGCACAGAACAATGTACGCGTTTATCAAATATGCCAGAAGGATCTCGATGTAAGCGTGTGGTGTACTAGACGCATTTTGCAAGAATTTTCTCGACTGTGCCGGGCTTCGCTCGGGTGCTTGGACTGTGTCAAGGGCGTAGTAATTACGTAGTTCACGAGAGATAAGACGCAGTTTGGAAGCTTCTGGTGTCTGAGCGTGACTATAAATACATCGGGTAGTGGCCTTAGTTTTTCAGTTCAATGCGAGATATTTGATAGTGCGGTTCGAGAGTATTAGTGCGATATATTTCCAGAGCGGTTCGAGTTATTACTGTGTACGTTCAAGTAGTTATTATTGAAGTGTTGCATTTTATAATCAGACGGTATAATTGTAATAAAACTGAGTTTTAATATTTGTGGACATTTTATTTCGTGTGTACAATTTTCATTTGATTTACTGTAGACTGTGTTGTTAATTACGAACTGTTTTACTGTAACAATTAAAGCTGGTGATTAGTGACTTAATTGGTGTCTTGTACTTATTTTGTTTCCACTGTACCTACGACGATCGAGTAGACCGTCGTAACAATATGATGTCTGCTGGTGTTGCTTCTTCTTGCTGGCCAATGTATTCCACTGCCGTCTCGATCGCCTTCAGGCCTTCGGAGTGGGTTATCGATCGGAGGGTTCATCACCTTGTTCCTCTTCAATCGGCTGTTCATTTAATACCATCACTACAATATCTTCGTCTGCAATTTCTTCGATTTCGTCCTTTGCCAACCATTCTGTGATGTCTTCCAATGAAGCTTCCTCACATCCGGGAACTTTTCCTAACAGCGATACAAGCGCAGTGTTATCAGTTGCATTTTCCACATCACATTGCTGTTCTACCTCTTCTCACTTATCACTGGCTCTGTGATCCAGCAAAATTTTCCACGATCGCACAAGTGTTAAAGATGGAATTTCATCCCATGCCTCGGACACCCATCTGATGACGTCAAGCATGTCTACTGACTGTAGTGCCGTCGCAACTTCTGTATTATCAATTGTCGCGATGATATAGCTTAGTAGCCTACGTCGATATTTCTTTTTCAAAGCTTGGAGCACTCCCTGATCCTTTGGCTGACATATAGATGTAACATTTGCAGGCAAGAACAAAGCTTTTATGTCTCCATCTTTTAATTGGTCATTTGCTGGATGTGAAGGAGCATTATCCAAAACTAGGAGTGCTTTCCTTGTTAAATTGTTTTCAGCTAAATGTTTTTCAACTTGTGGCACAAATTCCTGTTCAAACCAATTTTTGAAAATTTCTCCATTCATCCACGCCTTTTTTTGATGGGTATAATGCAGGGGCAAAGAACTTAAATCTTTAAGATTTTTAAAAGCCCTAGGCTTGTGAGATTTTTCCAATCAAGGTCAGTCTCAACTTGTGGTTTCCGGTTGCGTTACTACAAGCTAAAACTGTAACGCGGTCCTTGCTCTTCTTGAACCCTGGTGTGGCCTTTTCCTGTTTAGACGCTAGTGTTTTAGATGGAAACACACGGTAATTCAAACCCGTCTCATCACAGTTGTACACTTGTTCTCCGGAAATACCTTCCTTATCAAGCAGGTCAAAAAAGTGTTTTTTAGTCAGGGACAGCGTCCTTATTAGCAGACAATACTTCACCACTAATCGTCATCTGACAAACACCAAAACGTTTCTTCCAGCGATCAAGCCATCCGTCACTGGCAGTAAACTCACCATCGTCTCCTTCGATCTGTTTTTTAAACTGAATCGCTTTTTCTTGGAGCAAGGGGCCTGAAACTGTCAATCCTTTCCCCCTCACATTTTCATACCACAGATATAAAGCCTCTTCAACTTCCACATGTTTTCCTTTTTGCATAGTTTTTCTAACTTTCACGCCACTGCCACTTGCTTGCTTAGAACACCATTTTTCAATCTCTGCGCGATTTCTTCGCCAATCACCCACAGTAGTTTTTCCAACTCCTAACTCCAGTGCAATTTTGTTTACAGACTCACCAGAATCCATTCTTTTTATTGCTTGCAGTTTTTCTTCCAAAGTTAGTACCACTTTCTTTCGTTTGTCATCCATATTTCAGTTAAAAATAAAAGCCACCAACAATATTGTATACATACTTTATAACAAATTAACAATCCACGACGACTGAACCGCACGGACTGACTTCTGGATACAGACTGACTGATGCACCTGTTACACACTCAAGTAGGAACACGAAACTTTCCTGTCACAACATGAATCAATTGGCGTACTGTACTGGTAACTGGTGATTCACGCATAAGCGCCTTCACCCGCATGGCGGGATTGCTCACATGACGTTTGAAGGCGCTAGTAATCTGATTGGAAATACTGCATATGTACCGTACTCAAAACACTTTTTTTTTTTTTTTTTTTTTTTTTTTTTTTTTTTTTTTTTTTGAGGAGCGGGTCGGGCGGGTCGGAGGTCGATTAGGCGGGAGTCGGATAGCCGAGAGTCTACTGTACTTCTTTGTTGCCGATAGCGTAGTACATATATAAAAATGGAAACATAAACATTACATAATTGAGATATGCTTGCCTGCTACGAACGATATATTTTCTCTCATACATGATTTAAATTAAAATGAAAAAATTATAATTGTATTGCCTGGATGGAGGAGGATGGATGGATGGTTGATGATGGAGGTGGTAAATTTTTATAAGTTTTATATGCGTACTACGTTATTGGCAACAAAGAAGTAGTTTCTATGGAAACATTTTATTTCACTTTAACAAAATTCTATATTTATCATTTTAATTTAAAACACGTATGGGTGAAAATATATCATTCCTGGCAGGCAAGCATATCTCAATTATGTAATGTTTACTTTTCCAAAGTTTTATTATTGTGATTACCGCAATAAATAGGCCAGCACACACACACAAAATTCGCATTATTTCTGGCCTCACTCATGTTTATTTTCTTATGTTTGTACGCTTTTTAAAAGGAAAGTGCCGAAACCCACACTAACACAACGCATGCAAGCCGAAAAGATGGATATCGATTTGCTTCCTGTGGATCGCTGGGCAGTGTTGTTGTATTAAACCAATTAATACAATCTGTGTACTTATTTCTATTATGATATGAGAATTATAAACTAATATGTGTATGTACAAAAAATATATAAATATTTTTCTCCTTTGGAAAATTGTTTGCCCCTCCTTGAAAATATTTTGACCTCCTTGATGGCTAGTTATTTACTAGCCTGTGTGGAATATAGCGTTATGACATGGATCAGAATGGTGGGTGTTAAACAGGAGACACAAACGTATTAAGGAAGAAATGTTTTTCTGAGAAATTTATAATTATATGGGTGAACAGAATAAGTCATTCAGGAAATCAGAAGACAAATGGAAAGAAAAAATAAAGACTCGATTTTAAAAAAGAAATATCGGTATGGAGAACCATACATGACTTCCATGTTCTAAGATTTATATTTAAAACCATTTTCAAAAAGAAATATTTTGATAGAAACTACTTCTTTCTTCAGCCTTAACCACAGTACTGTGGTCACTAACGTATACCACCTCACGTCTGCGCACTCGATTTTCACTGATGATGGCAGTTGATAGCACTGCGGAAACGTCTGGTTTTGTACAAAACATTGGACCACGTCCAAACAGCCTGGGAAGGAATTTTAACAACAAACTACTTCTTTGTTGTGGATAAGTGTACACATAACATATAAATAAAAATTATCCCCTCCCACTTCAACTATCATTTTCATTTATAGAAAATTACCCCACCCCCTTCCACTAGCCTCTTCATTTATAGATATTCCATCGACGTTTCTACAGTGGATTATTATGATCTTCTTATCAGGATACTTTATTTATCTAAATTAAGTACTTTACTCTTGCTAAAACATAAAATGTTGCAGGTAAACTACCCTTTCCCCGTAACCGATCTTCACCAAAATCAATAGGCCTTGAGTTTTCTACAATTCAGGAACGTACACAAAAAATATTTGATTCTGTTTGAATGTGCGGCAGTTATCGTTCGTCATAGAAAAAATTACCATTGTTAAAACAAAGTGTTGCTGGTAAACTACCCCTTTCCCTTAACCGATCTTCACCAAAATGAACAGACTTGAGTACTTAACAATTCAGGAACGTATGCAAAAAATTATTTGATTCTTTTTAAATGTGCGGCAGGTATCATTCGTCATAAGAAAAATTACCCTTGTTAAAACATAAAATGTTGCAGGTAAACTACCCCTTTCTCTTAACTGATCTTCACCAAAATCAAGACCTTGAGTTCTCTATAATTCAGGGAGGTATGAAAAAATTATTTGATTCTATTTGAATTTACGGCAGTTATCGTTCGTCATAGAAAAAATTACCCTTGTTAAAACATAAAACGTTGCAGGTAAGCTACCCCTTTCCCTTAACCGATCTTCACCAAAAACAATAGGTCTTGAGTACTCTACAATTCAGGGCTGTATGCAAAAAATTATTTGATTCTGTTTGAATTTGCGGCTCTTATCGTTTGCCATAGAAAACACACACACACACACACACACACACACACACACACACACACACACACACACACTTTTTGAAAAATGACTTTTTTCATGTTTTGAGGGTAGTACAATCAGAATCAGCCCTTATCTCGAACACAATTTTTTTCGCCATGACCATACTTCCATTTCCTTATGGAACATGGAAGTAAAATATCGGTATGGAGAACCATACATGACTTCCATGTTCTAAGATTTATATTTAAAATCATTTACGAAATGACATGTTTCCATAGAAACTACTTCTTTCCACTTATTGCTTCAGCCTTAACCACAGTACTGTGGTCACTAACGTATACCACCACATGTTATCGCACTCGATTTTCACTGATGATGGCAATCGACGGCACTTCGGAAACGTCTGGTTTTTCAGAAAACATTGCACTGGCCAAACACCCTGGGAAGGAATTGTAACAACAAACTACTTCTTTGTTGCCGATAACGTAGTACATATATAAAAAATTATCCCCTCCCCCTTCAATTATAATTTTCATTTATAGAAAATTACCCCCACCCCGTTCAACTAGCATCTTCATTTATAGATATTTCATCTACGTTTCTACAGTGGATTATTAAGATCTTCTTATCACGATACTTTATTTACCAAATTAACTACTTTACTCTTGTTACAACAAAAAATGTTTCAGGTAAACTACCCTTCCCCGTAACCGATCTTCACCAAAATCAATAGGCCTTGAGTCCTCTACAACTCAGGCACATATGTAAAAAATTATTTGATTCTGTTTCAATTTACGGCAGTTATCGTCCGTCATAAAAAATTTCTCTTGATACAATATAAAATGTTGCAGGTAAACTACCCGTTTCCCTTAACCGATCTTTACCAAAATCAACAGGCCTTGAGTTCTCTACAATGTAGGGATGTATGCAAAACATTATTTGATTATGTTTGAATTTACGGCAGTTATCGTTCGTCATAAAAAATTTCTCTTGATACAACATAAAACGTTGAAGGTAAACTAACCCTTTCTGTTAATTGATCTTCACCAAAATCAATAGGTCTTGAGTCCTCTACAATTCAGGGATGCATGCAAAACATTATTTGATTCTGTTTTAATGTGCGGCAGTTATCGTTCGTCATAGAAACAATTACTCTTGTGAAAACATAAAACGTTGCAGGTAAACTACCCCTTTCCTTTAACTGATCTTCACCAAAAACAATAGGTCTTGAGAACTCTACAAGTCAGGACTGTATGCGAAACATTTGATTCTGTTTGAATTTGCAGCTGTTATCATTTGCCATAGAAAAAAATTATCCTTGTTAAAACATAAAACGTTGCAGGTAAACTACCCCTTTCCCTTAACTGATCTTCACCAAAAACAATAGGTCATGAGTACTCTACAATTCAGGGGTGTATGCAAAAAATTATTTGATTCTGTTTGAATTTGCGGCTCTTATCGTTTGGCATAGAAAAAAATCTACACAAGACGGACACTTTTTGAAAAATGACCTTTTTTCATGTTTTGAGGGTAGTACAATCAGAATCTGCAATTATCTCGAACAAGATTTTTTTTCCACCACCATACTTCCATTTCCTTATGGAAATGGAACATGGAAGTAAAATGACTAGTATAGTATTTGACAGGAAAGACTTTGATAACACTAGAGACATCGCTCGGCCCCTCGCAGCAAGAGTCCAGAGTCCAATTTCATTACAGGAATCAGATCCCAGCTACCTTTAGCTAGCTCTTCGTTCAACCTACAGACATTTTATCCAAAAGTACAGTCCTTCCTCACGAAGGTTGAGGATAGTCTTAATCCACCTGACATGGTGGTACCATTTTAGCTGATACGTAATTTCTTCAGAACTCAAGCATCCACTTTATAATTAATATTTTAATGATTTTAAATATAAATTTTAGGACATGGAAGTCATGTATGGTTCTCCATACCGATTTTTGACAATTACCATTTCTTGAAAAAGTTTAAATGAATTTTCAAGTACTTTACTCTTGTTAAAATGTAAAAGGTTGCAGGTAAACTACCCCTTCCCCTTAACCGATCTTCAGCAAAATCAAAAGGCCTTGAGTTCTCTATAATTCAGGGATGTATGCATAAAATTATTTGATTCTGTTTGAATATGTGGCAGTTATCGTTCGTCATAGAAAAAATTACCCTTGTTAAAACATAAAATGTTGCAGGTAAACCACCCCTTTCCCTTAACCGATTTTCACCAAAAACAATAGGCCTTGAGTACTCTACAATTCAGGACTGTATGCAAAAAATTATTTGATTCTGTTTGAATTTGTGGCTGTTATCGTTTGCCATAGAAAAAATTCTACACAAGACAGACACACACACACACACTTTTTGAAAAATGACTTTTTTTCATGTTTTGAGTGTAGTAGAATCAGAATCTGCAATAATCTCGAACACGATTTTTTTTGCCATCACCATACTTCCATTCCTTAAGGAATATGGAAGTAAAATCAATAACAATAAAATTTGTTGCTAACCTGAGACTCATCAGAGAGCGAATTCCTACGTGACCGCCTGCCAGCATACGAACTACGACGTGTATCTTCCCAATTACTAGGCTTCCCAGCAGCTTCCGCTGGTTTTGATCGGACTGGTGTTGCATTGGTGCTATTGTGTTGTGACTCACTGTTACTATTGGTTATCACAGAACTTAATGTAGGGACACCACGGCCTCGGTGAACTACAAATGTCTCCTCGCTTGAACTCCTAGAAATCAATTTTATTGTCCAGTTATTAATGTTATTCCTTAAAAAAAAGCAAGTATGCACAGTGAGCATTCACAAAAGACATCAAGAATGTATTTCATGACATTACAAATATTACACTTAATGCTAACTTTGTTACTGCTTGTAGCACTCGTATTACAAGATCACTCTACATATTAGAATGCATTAACATTCTAACAACATACTTTCAGTGATTCACAAAGATGTTGTGCTGTACACTGTGCTCACATATCAGATATGTGAAAACAGGTATGTTCTTTAATTACAAGAAATTATCAATCACAATAAAAATATAAAATGCAACCAAGTATTAACAAGATTCTGTTGAAAAATCCAAATTAGATACCTTCCTCTCTTTTATTTTTCAAAACTTCAGAATCTTTTTCTTGAGGTTTTTTTCCAAGTAAGACGAACAGCACCAAATTATTATTCCACACAGAAAACAACAGATAAAAACATTAAAAAAGTTATTCCCTAGTTTCTGTAGTTATGCACCGTTTTGGATAACTTGTTGTAGCATGTTACAAATATGAAACAGCGAAGGACCATAGCTTGAAAACCAGTTCTGTCAAATGCCTTCATTAACAAAAATATACTAATTTGGAGTATATTATATGTTAAAAAATTATATAACAAACTTTTCAAAAATGTTAAAATGACAATTCAGTAAAAACCTATGAAGAAAATGTTATTTCATGTTACAAACAGCTAAAATATATGCCAAAATTTCAACACAAGAGTACTTACAAAATAAAGTAAATTATTTGTCAAGTACACGAAAGTACGTTTAAATAAAATTTCACTGAATTAATTTTGATTTGCCACTGGGTGTAAAACTGTCACAAGGCTCTGTATCAATTATTATGACTTGATGTCCAGACTGCTATACAATAAACACTGGCATATTCAAGCAATGTGGTAGCACCAAATTTTGGATGTTGGCCAATGAATCTCTTACTGAAAACCCCAAAATGATTAGTTTTGAAGATCATAATTAATTCTGTAGATCAAACAATGGATGTGAACTTAACTTTTCAATGTTGGCTTAGAGTTTGTTCAAGACGACCATTTGGGCAATGAAACATTACCAGAAGATGTGTAAAAATTTGTAAATTCATATGAGTCTGGTTAATTCTATGATGTGTTCGGAATAATTTTTTAAGATTCTCATACAAACAGAATGATACTGCAACGTTTGAACCCTCAACACCACTTGTGTGAGTAATCTTAGGTGCTTTGATAGAAAATGTACAACAAGAAATGCAGATTAGAACTATGGCACCAATGCAACTGTCCATTACAAGACAATGAGGAAGAACATTCACAGCTCCCATAATGGAATATACTGTATGGTGGTAAATAGACAGTGGTAATATATTGAAAAACAGTATAGTGGTTATTCCAGATACACAGTGAAAGTGATGTTTCTTCTACACCACTCAGTGAACCCAAATGTAACTAGTCTACTGGACAACCTTCAGAAAAGGAGTTCCACTGTGCTATTATATCCTTATTTAATTCCTTAATGAATTCAATGTATTACGTTGATTAGGACTGTCATAAAATAATACTATTGTTACGATGGTCTACTTATCCCCGTACGGTATGGTGGAAAAAAAATACAAGACACCAATTAAGTCACTAATCACCAGGTTTAATTATCACAAATAACAGTTTATAACCAACTCGTACAATAACTCCAGTTAGATTTGTACACACGCAATAACAATGTCCACACAATTATTAACACAATAATTCTTCACTTCAACAAACACTCGATCCGCGCTAGTGAAAATCGCTCACGTAACTGAACTGACAACCCGACTGCTATGGCTTTATATAGGCCGCGCTGAGGTCCAGTACAGCTTTCCCTCCTTACTGCACGTCAGCGGCTTAATGCTATACTTAATGTGTTCCTGGAACACACTAGACCCACCTACTTGCATGATGCAACACCTGCCACACTGGACGGGGGGAGTGGAGAATGTTCTCAGCTGTTCTACGCGGTTCGATACCATACTCGTGACACTATGTTACACGCTTATTTTAATTATCAAAATATGATGTACACTAACATTAACCAATAATTTTCATACTGATAATTCCTTTTTCCTAGGGCTACTCTAAACAAAGGAATGTGTACAGAACAATCTACACGGTAAGGTATGGTTAAGTTATGCAAATTATTGATTCACGGTAAACAAAATTAAAACTTTATAAAAAGGTATACCTAAGTTAATCAGATTTTAAACCACTTTTATTGAAAACCAGTACAATGCAAGCACAATCAAGTTATAAAATAATTGACATATAACATAACATTGAAAATATATAAGAGACAAATTTCATTATCATCTTCATATCATAGCATAGACAAGGTGCTGCCTGTTCCATCTTCAAAGATCCTCCAGCTATCTCTTCCTGGATCTGCCCACACACCTATGTCTTATAGGTTTATATCTCCAGACTTGTTTGGCCAGTACTAAATCTGACCTTCTAAATGTTCTTTCCACCACTGTTTATAACCTTCAATCTTTTATTCAAAGTTAAAAACTTGGTAATTCTTCCCTTATGACTTCATTCTTTACATGGTCTAGTTTAGAAGACCTTTTAACTTTTCTTAAGAACACCATTCCCAAGGGCTGCACTGCACCCTTGTCTAACACCTTGATTGATAGATATTTGTTGAGATATCCTTTAATTATTTTTGTTTCATTATACAGTCATTGTATAGTTCTTATAAATTGTTGTGGATACCCCTGTTCTTCTACATCCCTAATATTTCTGGATACCCCTAATACTTGACACAGAAAATTTCCATAGACTTTATCAAAGGCCTTGTCAAAAATAAAGAAAGCTACTATATTGTGTTTCTACATTGAACTCACGATGCTTCTCATTGACTTGTATAATAATAAAAGCATTCTCTGTAAAACAACTCATATTCCTAAAATCATTTTATTCTTCCAAAATAAGGTACTCGGAAACAGTCAGTAATGGTTTATGATCTTGCATATATTTTATAAACAGTATTAACCAAATGTATGCCCCTATAGTTATTACAGTCATTCTGTTTTCTTTTCTTAAGAACAGACACCACTCGAGCAGTTAATCAATCTTGCAGGACCTGTTGTTTTTTCCAACACATATTATAGAAATGCAATAACTGAAGTTTATGCAAGATACCCCAATATTTGAACAATTCTGCATTCAATTCATCATGTACTGTTTTCATTTTTTATTTCTTCCAAGGGCTTCTTCAAGCTTGTCCATTGTTATTAAGTCTCCCTTGTAGGTACCAAAGTTGTTGGTTTCTATATTACTATGGTCTGCTTTCACATCATTGTACCAGAGAGCTTTATAACGATCTATCCACTTATATCCGGGAATTATGTTTAAATTTGCTGTTATCATATTCATTCTTATTCAAGCATTTTAGCATTTTATAGGCTACAAGTTGTCTTCCGTGTACATTATGTTCAATGCTTTCTATAAACTGACTCCATGATTCATCATGTACCTGTTTCAGTAAACCCTTAACTCTGTTTCTTTTTTCTTTATAGATATTACTTAGTTTCATCTGTATTTAGTTGTAGATACATGTGGTAAGCCCTTTTCTTCCTTTGGCAACTTCATCATTCCGCAGTCTAAGACTCCGTCTATTCTGTATCTTATTCTTTTTACATATTGCCTCTTTTGTTGCTTCTTCTATACACCTCTTATATTTCTCAGTTCGGTTTCTATGTTCTTGTCTGTTTCCACTTGCTATAACTGCTGATTTAGCTTACTATTTGCCAGAACATAATCAATTTCTACTCCTACTCCCTCTAGCAATCCAAATATACTTATTAATCTTTATAATAATAATGGCTCCCATGTGTACCACCGAAGCAGCTTAGGAGTCAGGCAGGCGTACGGCATACAAGGAAGGCAGTGTGGCCAGCACTACGCTTCAGCCGCCCATTATTATCCCCAGGATGTTATCCCAAGTACTCATTTTCAGCAGGCTGAGTCGACCTGGGGGCTGAAAAATGCACCTTGATTTTTTATGGTGCGGGCCCGGGAATCGGATCCGGGACCTATAGATTAGTAGCCAGGTGCCATACCCACTTGTCTACTGAGCCACCACTTATTAAACTTTTTCTTTCTAAAAAAGGTATTATCGATCTTCAGATCATTGCTAGTAGCAAATCTTATGAGCGAGTCTCCATTGATATTTCTATACTGTTCTCCAAATACTCCTACTGCCCTTGACTCTACATTATTTCCAACCCAAGCATTAAATCCCCACTTACAATGAGGTAGTCAATTCTGTTCCACTTATAAATTTTTTTTCTGTGATGTTTTATAGAATTAGTTAGGTTTTTTCTTTCCGTCTCTCCTCTGGAGCATAACTCCTACCACTGTTATAACAGTAGCAGCAGGTCTTGAATCCTACAGTTAGGATTCTCTTGTTGACATCATATGTGTAACTTTCAACTCTCGACTTCCATTTTGATCTATCAATATTGCTACTCCACTGCTTGCAGTGGTCAACTTCACTATAGATCACTGTGAAACCACTGAGGTCTTCAGATCCTCCTGATTTCTTCTCAGTTTCTGAAATTATCGCTATATTATTATTATGAGACAAATTTAGTAAAGTTAACGGGATGTCCCAGTTTGTCTATACATTTCAGACTTTTATAATCAGTAAAAGAAAAGAAATAAAGAATTTTAAATTGCAACACATCTGGTCTAACGAGTTAAGAGAAAATTTTGTTTGATTTACTCTACCTCAGTAATACTTATAAGAACAAATTGATATACAATAAGAAGACCAACCTATTTTCTATTATATGTGATTCTGTATGATGGCTGGAATGTGACTTTTTAAGGCTCCCACTTGATGTTACTATTGGAGAACCTAAAACAAAGAATTACATTGACAATTATAGTATGATATTAAAACTAATAAACTAAACCGATCAAACACCATATTTGTGCATATGCCAAATGCATGTGTAATAAAAACATAAAAGAGTTATCAAGAAGTGCAAATTAAAAGAGCCACAATCAAAAGTAAATATTGTGTGTGCACGCGCGCGCGCACACACACACACACACAGAAAAACCCCTTTATACACTCTTCAGGAAGTGGGACCACATATCAGACAGGAGATGACCAAGAAGCTTAGACACATTCAGCATTAATTTCCATATATTCATGTGTTTTTCACACATAAATTATCTTTACTAACATATTTAAAACACAATTTTATAAGACAACATACATTATTCCATTGTACTGCTTATTTCCCTTACTGATACTATTTAATATTCACTTACTTCTTGCCAAGCAAATCTGATTTGCAATATAAATCCTTGAACATTTTTCCATTCCACGTTTTTAAAATCCACAATTTATGGTAAGCGGGGAAGCTGTCTATGAAAAAAAAAGAAATTAAAATCTTATTTCGGATTTTAATATTTTTTGACCAAGACCTTCAAAACTGTGTGACAAGCAAGTTGATGGTCACCCCTGTTCTTCCTCTTATAAACCCATTTTTTTTTTTCTGTGTTGTTGATTTTCCTGCAATGATACATTTCTTTCTTCTGAAAATGCATGATTTGTCTAACATCAGCCAATAATTTTCATGCTATTAATTCCTTAAAAATGAATGCTCATGAGTTAGGCAACATCCCTATTAATGCCAAAAGAATGCCATCATAATTGTACTGATTTCAAAGACTGATGGATACAAAAGTTTTGTGAAAAAGTGAAATTATGTGGGAGTTGACAACATTGAATGATGTTATTTTTAAATGGTTCTGCATACAAGATGTGCACGGGCACTGTACAAAAAGTGCGTATTATACGGGATAGCATAATAAGCAAGAACATTTTAATAGGGTTTTACTGTGTATTTATGACATCTATTTCTATTCAAGTTAACAACAGAATTTGGTGTTGTAGGCTTCATATTATTTTATGTGAAACACACCATTGCACATTTAGAATTAACTTCACACTGCCAACTAGAAATCATATGGTATTTACAAATGCTTAGTGCATTCTTAAAATGGTTTGTTGTAGTCATCTTAAACCAATTTATCTTCAAAAGATTATAAACTAAAGTAAATAAACTATAACAAGGCATGTTATAAAATGCGAACGTCCACGTTCCAGAATTTAAGGAATATGAATTTCATTATTACTATTCGGCTAGTTAAGTGAGTCGTATTTATGATATGAATTTCATTATAATAAACACAAAAGGTAATGTAAATATACATTTCCTAGTAAACTAATACTGTATGCGTGACAAGTCCCCATAAAACACAGAACAATTGAATAATTACAGATAGTGAAATGACAGTGCTGAAGACATCACATTACTACACACTACATTAAACATCACTACATGCTGCAAGTGTGAGTGTTCAAAAATGTTGCAAAACAATAAAAATTGAAACTGCAGCCTAAACAAATACAGGCATTTATAAAACAATATGGTGCATTGAGTAAAGGCCCTCCCACGCAATCATCGTCATCTGCGGTCAGTCAGTGAATGGAGCTGAATCTTCTGATTCTAGGGTTTCACTGTTTTGCTAAAAAGCTCAATTAGGCTCCCACACATGTTGCTGTATTCGCAAATGTGAAGGCACGCAGTCCAGATATGTTTGCTGTTTCAGACATGTATATCAGCAACAAATGGCTGTTACTCTTAAGTTCCACATTCTGTAGTGACAGAATGTAAATTTTGATACCCACACTGGTATGATTTTTTTTTTTAATTAGGAGTCAAGGTGTTTCATTATACAGACAAAACTTCAACTTTTTCTGTAATTTTTTGTGCCCATTACACGTTTTGCATGCAAGAATATTTAAGTGTAATCTTTTTCATCTGGATACAGTTTATGAAAACACTTACCTTACATGAAACACAAAATTATTCACACAAAAAATTGTGACTAAGATGGAAAAAATGACACACATGTAGCACAGTTCCTCAACTTGAGACTATGCTTTTAGACAAGCATACTTATTCAATAATGATTAGTAAGCCATTGGCTATTATGTAAAACCAGCTATTAACACTTTCAGTCCTATGCCCATACATCGTACGGGTGCACATGTAACCCTGTTCTGTCCGATGCCCGTACATTGCGTTAATTTTACATAGGTTTAAACTATTTTTCAAGCTTGCCGTATGAGAGCAGCACATCATAACTGAACTGTAGTTATTTCTTTATCTAATACATAGTGTGAATGCATTTAACTGATTAAACAGCAAACATTTTGTGCTTTGTTTACATGCTTGCATTCAGTGTTACATGCATTCATTATGCGTGTCAATTACACATAAATATTTTTAAAAAATAAAAATACTCCAGGTGGTCTAGTGGCTAATGCGGGCGATTGATGCGCTTGTGGTCCCGGGTTCAATTCCCGGCGGAGGTTCCATACGGCGTGCACTCAGCGTCGTGAGGCAAACTGAGTAGGCGCTGAGATAACAGCGCCGCCTCCTGGCTGTGAATACCGCAACTAGCGGCTGTTGGCGCGTAGTACTAGCCATACACCGTCACACTAACACAAAAAGCCGTGCAGTACGCCTTGGTCTTTAACGGACTGTGGAGCGGATTTTTTTTTTTTAAGGTGTAGCAAAGACTAGTGTCTAAAAATTATATAAAAACCATAAATGTGTGTTTGAAAGTGAGTTATAAAAAAATAAATTGACTTAAATTTTTTTTAGTGCAGTTGTAACTTAATTTTTTGTTTAAAATAGTAAAAAAAATTGTAAAGTGTTATACATCAGATTAAAGAGGAAGAATGGAACTAAAAGACAGTATAATATAAGTTGATAAAATATAATTGGTTAAGTTGTAGCATAACAATGAAATACACTAAAAAACACCTGGCCACAGTGGGCCCGGGCCTGAAAGTGTTAACACAGAAAACTACTCAGTCACACCAAATTACCACAAACCTCTGTATTAAAAAACAAGTACTATTAAAAAACTACGGAAATCTTTTGATAAATAATAATTACTTTTAGGCTTGTAAACATCAGCCTTTACAGCTGATAAAGCCTTAGCAAAATCACTATGAAATGGCATACATATAATACATAAATAGATAAAATATATAATACAAACAGCAGACATTTCAAACCTACATTTCATTTTGATTAATAGCAAGAATGAACAAATATACAGTGTATACAGCTTGGTTATGTCTGCTGAATGAATCGCTTGCAAAAGATAATGAAACGAAGTGAAACATGACAAATGAAGATGACACAAGAGCAAACTGTCACAAGAAACCTCAACACCCTTTAGTGTGTGGCAGAAACTGCTAACTTATTACATGGTGACGAATGGACGCTAAATAATGCAAATAGAGGTGTAAACCTTTCCACACATGCATTGTCATTTGGCAACTGTTCCCCACATTTTAATTTTGTCTCTATTCACCAAATGAAGATGCATGTGTGGGAGGGCCATAATAACAATATAAGTACTTACTGTGCACATGCGAGTATGTGGACATATAGGCGCGCACACACACGCGCGCGCGCGCGCGCGCGCGCGATCAAGAAATTGCATAACCTCTGGATATTTTAATTTATTAATTTGGATACACAATATTATATAATAAAACTACATAATTATTGACTCAATGGAAATAATTTTAAAACGCCAATGGTATCAGTATAAAAAAGTTATTCATTCTGAAACAGTAGGTATGTCACAGATATTGGTGGATATAATGCAAATGATTTCCAGTCACACGTTTTACAACACATAAAAAACAAATAATTATATTTCAGATTAAATACCATTTGAAGTCTGACAACAAAAGACTCTATTTAAATATGAATGAGGAAAATACTTTGACAACAATAGTCACAGAAGCTGGCATCTCCTTGACATTTGCAAATATTAAATTGATGATTTAATACTCATGTTAATACTTGTTAAATCAAAACACCACTCATTAACCCAAAATTAACGTTGCCCCCTAAGACCTCTAAAATACTATTTCATTACAAGAGAAGTCTGCAAACTATTTACCACCTTTATTTGAAGCAATATACACTTACATAAAAGAAAGTAATATACAGCAATAATTACTTATTGGTATCAAAATACAATAAACGTCATTTTAAAGTGACCACTTATGGCCTATTACTTTCAACCTGAACTGTTCTATTCCTTTAAGCCATACTGTTAATATGGTAATTGTTCACTTATATGATGTTCCCAGTTACAAGTGTTTCTTCTTTGCTGTAGTAAAATTCTCTGGGCTGTTATGCTGTAGTCCAGTGTCAAATCATGACATGCACCCTTGTAGATATCTCCAGTGGCATGGCAGACAAATTTTCAAAGCTCACACAGTTGGTCTTACAGTGATCGATGATTGTGTAGTGGTCACTGATTACTGTAGGGCCAACTTTGTGGACTTTGGTAACTTGCTGCCATACAACTCGAGATAACTGCTATGGACACAATCAAAATGTCTGGCATATCATGATGTGACATTTGACCATCTCATTGACACAAACGGACAGGCCACAAAATTCGACATTTATTAATGTTTTTCTTTGTACGTTTTATCATCCCAAATATGTAGTCTTGTTACATGTTCTCCTTACTTAGATAAGGATAGATAATAAATAGATAGATATTGGTAAAAGCAATACGTAACCGATTATCTGTTATTAATAAAGATGGATTTAGAGGTTTATACATGACTGAACATGAACATGACTCGTTCAAAATGGCTTGCTCCAAAAGTCATGTACTGCCCAAACCTTTATCATCACATTACTATAATGCAAGGGTGCTCAATTATGTTTTTTTTATGTTTGAGATCAATTAAGTATGGTGTATCTTGCTAGATGAACAACCACTTAAACGTCGCTGAAATCCACCTTAATGTTGTAACGGGACAAATATTTGGGCTGTATTTTATTATGTCATCAAGTGTATTAACGAGGAGTTACCCACACAGGGCCTCAATTTGAACAATCGGCATTCACTTGTGTAACACCCATTTGCACGTTTGTCCAGAAAGTCTGTCAACATGCACCATTTTCAGGTGCTCTAGAATGTCTCAAAGCGCGCACATGCTTGCCCTCACAGATAAATCGACACGTACAAGGCTCGCCAGCCAGCCACAAGGAATTTACCGTACCGCGTGGCCACTAATTACTGTCACGTGATTCCTTTTGGGCCTATCACAAGCAAGCTGGTGTACACGAGGACGCCTTGGCCATCTTGTGAGCGTCGTTTTTGGTGTCTGTCGTCTTATAGCTGTAGAACCGCGTGGTTCAGCATAAAGGCTCGCGAGCCGAAATTTCTAATAAAATGAACATGTGTGATTAAACTACAAGTAAAAATGTAATACAGTATTCAAATATCAGTACAACATCAGACTACGACCAGTGAGCAAAATTTAATGAGCGAGAGAGTATTTCGGAACAACAAGTTAACAAAACCGGTAGTGATTTCAACACGGGCCTGAGGCGATAACAGGAAAGTAAACATACAATTTCAATTAAAATCAATGAAACTAAAAGTTATAATGGGTAAAGAGATCTCTCGTTTTTAAGGGTAATTTAAATAATGTATGAATGAGTGTATGAGCAATTACTGGGTTGTCTTTATTTAATTTAAGTAATTATTAAGTAACAGTTAATAAATTGATAAGAAAAAATGCTAAATTTTGTGTGTTTATGTTAAATGGGGTCTCGGCCTCAAAGCTAAAATCTGTCGGATTAGAGTTCTGAAGATTATAATCAAACGAAGTTCTATTATTGTTTCATGAGAATGCTTAATAAAATGTTTAATAAAAGCTAAGTTAGTTAACAAGAAATGAGAGTTGAGTTCATTAATAAAATAACACCTAAGTCACGCTTATAGATACGAGTTCGTGTGCCGAACCCTGGCAGACAAAGGTAAGATGAGAAGTTTTATTTAATTATTATGTGTTAGTAATATTACATTGGCCCCTGAACTTGGACTGTTTAATAAAATCAATTTTATATAAACCACACCTACAAGTGGATATAAGCGTGATTTGGGAGTACGTATAAATTATGTGAAGGTTATGTGATGGGTATACTATGGTTAAATGGTAATGCGTACTCTAATTACGTATAAAGAAGTGATGTTACGTTATAGTTAAGTGGTACTTATATTATACTATATTGAATAATACTTAATGAATGTAAAATAAGGATTGTTAAAATATATGATAATTTCATAATTAAAAATGGCAGGAAATAATGAAAATGATATAAGTGAAATAATTGAATTTAATGAATCAGCTGTCATGAGCGGCCTTGAAGTCCATTCGACTCCAAATGTGGGTCAAGACAATAAGATAGACGAATTTAATGTTACAAACGAAGTAAATGTCAAACTAAATGAACATAAAATCAAATGTGAAAGTAATTTCAGTGATTTAAAAAACCATATTAATGAAATAAATAAGCATTTGGAAAATACAAATGAGATATTTGAAAGTAACTTTAACAAATTAGAAGGAAATATCGAGAAAATGGGAGTGTGGAGAATAAATACAGGTGAGTGTAACAAGAACAAAAATAGTGAAGAAATAATTAATAACAAGGTAAGTGGTAATTACAATAATGAGTCTAATATTGAAGTAAAAAGCGATAGCAGTGATATAATTAAAAATGGGGTGTTACAGAGTAAGGTGTTTAATATTGAGAGTGATAATGAAGTGTTTGTTGAAGTAGAGTTTAATAACGAAGTGTTAGCGAGTGCTGATGAGGTTGTGAGAGAGTGTGAAGAGAGGTTAGATTGGCAAGGGGCAGATTTTTCCCAAATATATAGTGAAACAGGGTTTTCACCGTGGTGTTATGAGGACAAGGTTTCCTCCGGTAGTTGTGTGGAAGACAAGGTGTCTTCAAATAGTCCCCTAATTTTTTGTAAACCTGGAAAAGCCAGGAAGTGGTGTAGTAAGTTTGTTGTGCCCTTTGCATGAGTGAAGTAGGTCAGTGGTGTTGTGACAGGTATTGTGATGAAAGTGATTATGAGAGAGAGAGAATGACAGAGGTATTTGAGTTAAGTAGAAGTTATAAAGAGTTGATAGAGAGGTTAGAATTGGAGAAAATTGACGATATGAAATACTTACCGGTTGTAGTCGGGGTTGATGATTATTTTGGTGATACCACTGTAGATGACGAACACTTACCTTGTATTGTTATGAATATAGTAGAAGAATATGATAAAATAACTTACCTGATGTTGACCAAAAATACTAAGCGTGACTGGACCAAAAATACCAAAGTAAACGGGTTTTATGAGTTAATAGGGGAGAATAATCTGGTGCATTATTCTTGTGATAGAGGGGATAAATTAATATTCAAGGGTTATTATATAAATCATAATAACGATAGGAGTGTAATTAAAGATGATAATTGTTATGTAAAAGTCAGAAAGTCAGACTGATATACGATGATGGTGGTTAAACAAACAATGAATGAACATTTAATTATTTTAGTTTATGGTGATGACCTGGCTAACTTATGAAATGAGGTGTGGTAAATAGAAAAATAATGACAAAAAATTGTAAATAAATTTATAGCGAGATTAATTGTGTTTGTAGAATAGGTTATGTGGTACTTAGTAGTTCATATAAACAATGTGTGTATGTAGTAGAAATTGATTTAATAACAATAATATTTTATCAGACTGAATAAATAATGAGAGTTTGTAATACATGAATTGTAATTGTTTTGGAATAAGGTAATTAAAGTAATGTTGTGTTTAAAAAACTGACTGAGTTAAATAATTTGAGATGAATTAATTGATTAATTAATGTTGTATACATAAATTTTGATAATTAATGTAAAGGATGTGTATGAGATTTGAACTTGATAATAAATAGTAAATGAGTTTTAAAGTAAAAATATATGTAGTTGTTGAGGCATATGGTTGTTATGATGTATCAGAAATTACATAGGAATATGTACAATATATTTGTTGTAATGAATGTTTATAATTTTGAGTCTATGACAGTATTCATATTTTTATTTAGTTGAATGATTGACCATATGTATGCTCTGTATGACGGAGGTTGGTGTGTGGACCCTAGCCTACCTGCTGCCTCTCGCCCATTGTAATACTTCCGCTCGCTCGTGCTCGACAGCAGCTAATTGCCACGTGAGCCACTTAACTGTGCGTCCAGTATGAAACAATTTTTTTTTGCCTCGCCCAATACTGGTAAAATTTTGTTATATTTGAAATCAGCAAAATAATACGATGAAAATGACACCAAACACGACTACGGAATATTAAAAATTGGGCGTTATAAAGCACTATGCACTGAAAATGTGTATTAAAGTAGTTGTTAAGCTTTTACCTTGAAACACCTTAAAATTTAATATTTTTTAGTCGTGTTTGGTGTCATTTTCATCGTATTATTTCGCTGATTTCAAATATAACAAAATTTTACCAGTATTGGGCGAGGCAAAAAAAAAAATTGTTTCATACTGGACGCACAGTGAGGTGACTCACCCGGCAATTAGCTGCTGTCGAGCCCGGGAGGAAGTGTTACAATGGGAGAGAGGCAGCAGGTAAGCCAAGGGTCCACACGCCAACCATCGTCATACAGAGCATAGGTAGTAATTTGATAATGACTTTGAAGTAGTAAAATGTTTGAATAATAAATGTTAAAAGAGTTTAAAAGGTTTTAAAATAGGCAATTAAATTAATTTGAGGCAGTTATGAATTTTCTAGTGTAATTTTCAATGATCATATTAATGTAAAATGTTGTAAAAGATGGAGTTTGGGTGATAATAATTATTTCAATAAGGCATTTGAGTCAGTCAAAGTTAATTTTAAATGGGTGTTAGACAAAATAAGAATTTTGGAATAAAAAGTAATACAGAAACGGGTCAGTAGTAGGGACACAGTAGCGATAGTGCATGTATGTAGAGAAAGTGAAAGTGATGTAAATGGAGAGTAAATACGTGGTGGTAAAATTTTGTAGTGAGGGTGGTGTGGTAAGGAGTCCTCAACGACAGGCATTGTGGCGGGAGGTGAATAGTTTTAAATGAGGTTTGGTGGAGTTACCTGGAAGGGCCAGGAACTAATAAGGGAATGAGCTGATAGTGCGGGAACACACATCCTAGGTACAAAGAGGGTATCAGGTATTTTGTAATAAGAGGAGAATGATTTAAGTGGAGTTAGAGAATTAGTGGAGGTAAATTTTATTGAGAGATTGGTGTCACCCTATGTAAATCTGTTAGTGGTTGTTAGAAGGAAGAAGGGGGGTAAGGTTATATTTAAATGCCCATTCAATAAATCAAATCATTGTGAATGATGGAGAATCACCCAAACCAATTGATAATGAAGATACTTAATAGAAATTCATAGTTGAAATGTAATAATAAATGTAACAAGTGAAAGAGTTAATAGAATTTGAAACTAAACCTAAAATTGAAATGTTTGTAATTTTTATTCAGATGCAAATTAAATGTTTATTTTAATGGAATGAGATTTGTATTATTTATGAATGTTTGTTTTATTATGTGGTACTATGTTAGAGTGTAGTAATTATAAACATGTATCATGTATTTTACATTGTATAATTTTGTGTATTTGTGTTAGTTGTATTTAGTATGACTGAAGTAAGGTCATTCACCTGGGAATGAGACGTCAGCTGATGACTGGTGTTAGAGATGTAGTATGTTTCTTGTAACTGATTCATAGACTCTTTTATTAATTAATTTAATTGAATTTTTTTTTTTCAAAATAGAGATTTCTGGAAATTAAATTTTTTTGAAGAAAAAAAATTTTTTTTGTTCTTTGCAGTAAAGATTTTTATTTTATTTTTTGATGTTCGCTATAGGTTGATAATGTATCAGCTGATAAATGATGTTTATGTTATCTGTTATAACCAGTGTAATTGTATTTGAATAGATGATAGAAATAAGTTGTTCGTTTTATAATGATTGTTAACATATAGTTAAGGAAATTTAAATTCATGTTAAAGTATTTTGAATTTTGAAATTAAAAGGAGTAATTAAAAGAGATGAAGTCAATTAACTTAAAATAGTAACTTTGGGAATGAACTTTAAATAAATGAATGAAATTTATTTTGTTTTGAGATGATAATATCCAAACAAACAACTAAAAGTTGAGAAATGGGAGTGAATCGTGTGTAAAAGCAAATATAAAATGTTTATGTGAATTTTACATTAACAATTAATATTTGAGTTAGTATGTTTAATTTACTAATGAATATGTGTACGCAACCAGTACTATGCTAAAGGCAATCCAGTATTGATAAGGGGAGATATATCGGTTGAGGATCTGGTTTGGGTATAAAGCCAGTTATGGAATTTTATTGAAATGTTACAAGGTTAGGTGATACTGTGGTGTGTTTCTGTCTGGTTTTACAGTGTTGGGATATCCGACAGAGAAATCCAGTAGAATCATTCAGATGCAGCCATAGTCGCCGAGCTAGGGGGGTAGAGTACCCATGATGTGTTAAAGACTTAAAGGAGGGTTGTTGGCGCCAAATCCTCACTGATCCTCTTAGGGTTAGCAATGAGAGTTTTTCTGCTTCGGCAGAAAACCTTATTGGGGGGGGGTATTGTAACGGGACAAATATTTGGGCTGTATTTTATTATGTCATCAAGTATATTAACGAGGAGTTACCCACACAGGGCCTCAATTTGAACAATCGGCATTCACTTGTGGAACACCCATTTGCACGTTTGTCCAGAAAGTCTGTCAACATGCACCGTTTTCAGGTGCTCTGGAATGTCTCAAAACGTGCACATGCTTGCCCTCACAGATAAATCGACACGTACAAGTCTCACCAGCCAGCCACGAGGAATTTACCGTATCGTGTGGCCACTAATTACTGTGTCACGTGATTCCTTTTGGGCCTATCACAAGGAAGCTAGTGTACACGAGGATGCCTTGGCCATCTTGTGAGCGTCGTTTTTGGTGTCTGTCGTCTTATACTGTAGAACCGCGTGGTTCAGCATAAAGGCTCGCGAGCCGAAATTTCTAATAAAATGAACATGTGTGATTAAACTACAAGTAAAAATGTAATACAGTATTCAAATATCAGTGCAACATCAGATTACGACCAGTGAGCAAAATTTAACGAGTGAGAGAGTATTTCAGAACAACCAAGTGAACAAAACCGGTAGTGATTTCAACACGGGCCTGAGGCGATGACAGGAAAGTAAACATACAATTTCAATTAAAATCAATGAAACTAAAAGTTATAATGGGTAAAGAGATCTCTCGTTTTTAAGGGTAATTTAAATAATGTATGAATGACTGTATGAGCAATTACTGGTTGTCTTTATTTAATTTAAGTAATTATTAAGTAATAGTTAATAAATTGATAAGAAAAAATGCTAAATTTTGTGTGTTTATGTTAAATGGGGTCTCGGCCTCAAAGCTAAAAATCTGTCAGATTAGAGTTCTGAAGATTATAATCAAACGAAGTTCTATTATTGTTTCATGAGAATGCTTAATAAAATGTTTAATAAAAGCTAAGTTAGTTAACAAGAAATGAGAGTTGAGTTAATTAATAAAATAACACCTAAGTCACGCTTATAGATACGAGTTCGTGTGCCGAACCCTGGCAGACAAAGGTAAGATGAGAAGTTTTATTTAATTATTATGTGTTAGTAATATTACAATGTTACTCTAGCAGTGTCTTAACACCATATAACTAATCTTTTTGTTAACACTTGCGGCACAATATATTATAATTCAACGCAAAATATAAACATAAAAATTTCTTAATGTTAATACTAAAATACTAATTTAATTAGAAAGCTGGTTAAAATACTAATTACTAATTTAATTAGCATCTCACCAAGAAGTGAATTCTATATTCAAATTATGAACTATGTTTTCACATCATTCATAGTGGAGAATGCTGTCTTATAAAAAAAAGCTCACAACATGCTATTTTATAAAAAGTCAGATAATTTTTCACATTCACTAACTTCCAACGGCCTCACTTTACATTCTACATGCACCACTAAATCATTTTGAAGGGTGATAATTTCTCATTTAGTACTCCAAGAGCAGTGTCATGAAAATGTTAAGCCTTTCCAGATTTGACTGCATCTCCTGAAGTTTCACTCTCTTCCAAAGGGGTTCTTCAGACCTATGCATAGTGAAGTTGTAAATACTGAAATTCGGTGCTATCCAATGACCTGAAGAAACTATTTTCAAGATAGGTGAAATGTCATGGCACAACTGATATGGTCGAAAACTGGAAGAAGCTGAATATTTTATTGGGTTTCAAATTCAGTTTCACCTTATTAGAACTGAGGACACTTGAATTTTGAATAATACAAAAATTACATCAACTCACATGTTTCAGTGATCAAGATCTAACAATAAATGGCAAAGTCATGTCATCAGTGTATAAGATGAGAATATATCCATGTGTAATGAGATATATTTCTGATACAGTATTACTATAAAACACCTCATTAAATATCTTCAGCGATTCCCCTCTATGTACAAGGGACGTTCAAGTCAATCCGGGACTATTAATTTTTAATAAATATAGAACACATTTATGATAGTAAAAAAATAGTTTTATTTCACGATGTAATCTCCATGTTCTCTACATTTATACATTTTTCCCTGCATTTCACTAGTGCCTGGATACCCGCAGTGTAGAAAGATTTGTTGTTATGTCGAAACCAAGATAGGACTGAATGCTTCACCTCATCATCGCTGTTGGAATGCTGGTCTCCCAGGAACAACTTCAAGGGCCCGAACAGGTGAAAATCGCTGGGAGCGGGGTCTGGACTGTAAGGGGGTGTGGCAATAACTCCCAGCCAAGGTCTTGTAGTGTGGATGTCGTGCGGTGGGCGGTATGTGCGCGTGCATTGTCCTGCAGAAACAGATCGCCTTTAGTGATCGCACCAGGCCGTTTTTTCTTGAGAGCATTGTGCACATCTTGAAGAACTTTGCAGTAGTACTCACTGTTAATATTGACTCCACGGGGTAGAAAATCGACGTGAATGATGCCATTTTTATCCCAAAAAATTGAGGCCATAACTTTGCCTGCAGAAGCAATTGTTCGAAATTTTTTGGGAGGTGGTGTGTCCACATGCTTCCACTGCTTTGATGCATGTTTTGATTCTGGGGTGAAATGATGGACCCACATTTCATCACAAGCAACAATTCGATCGAGAAAAAGATGGCCTTCTTTGTCAAAACGTTACTTTAATTCCTTGCAGATTTGCAATCTTCTTTGCCAGTCGAAAGCAGAAAGCTGTCTTGGTACCTAACATGCACTAACCTTACTGAACTTCAGAAGTTCGTGAATGATTTTGTTTACAGTTCCCACAGACACATTTATTTCTTTTGAAATTTGCTGCAAGTTATCCGTCAATTATCAAGGATCAGTTCTTCCACTCGCTGAATGTTCATGGGAAACTCCAGTAGGCTCCGAACCACCTCGACCGGGATCGTCACTCACTGATGTACGGCCTTCTTTAAAACGTTTGCACCACTCAAATGTTTTACTGCGACTAAAAGTCTCATCACCGTACTATGCAAGGAGACGTGAATAAATCTCACAAGGTTTCATTCACAAAAAATTTCATTACAACACGCTTTTCCACTTGTGCATTGGACGCCATGTTCTTTACGACTGACTGTTGTTATTGTTTAATATGTAAACAATACAGCGTGCCATGCGGTAATAGCTGACACTTGTACTTCATATGTACGACCAACAGAATGCGCAGGAATCTCCATTTACAGTCTAGTCTAACAAAAGTCCCGGATTGACATGAACGTCCCTTGTACATGGAAATACAAAGAGCCACATGGGAAGTTAAATTACACTCAGGAAATAGACACAACACCCTATCATTCCATTTGAGGTACAGCAGGAAACTAACCAGTTAGTGGGCTAAACACAGCTTAGAAAGAAAAATTTCATTACAACACGCCGTTCCGCTTGTGCATTGGACGCCACGTTCTTTACGACTGACTGTTGTTATTGTTTAATATGTGAATTCCTCAAAAAATGTGAATTCCTCACATGTTTCGAGACATCAAATGACATTTAAAATATAAATATTTCATACTGTCAAAGGAGATGATCTTCAATATTGTTAGTGGCCATTGTAATTTTAATTTTGTTGTTATCTGTTATAGAACTCCTACTTGCTTCACACCGGATGAAACCTTTTAGCATCTCCACCACTATACAGTCCTAACAATGGCCTTGAAAATGGCTACATTAAGCCATTAATATTGTCACTGATTAAGAATTGATAATGGAGGAGACACCAAAAGGTCGTCTCATCCAGTACAAGCGAAATAGCAATTCTGCAACAAGTAATGGCAAAAGTTTCATTTTAAAATTGAAAACACTCAAGTTTACTCATTCACACACGCTGGTTGGGGAAGCTGTTTTGATTTCTATAAAACGACAAACATAAGAACACTCTACTTGCAAAAGTAATTATAATTTGATACAAAATATATAAAATTATATAAAAATACGTGGATTAAATTGAATAGATGATGGCCTATGAATTTAATGTACACTGCATTTAATAAGCAGTATTACAATGAAGATTTCACTGATAAATTATTATATCTAAAACACAACATATACTGTTTCAAATACAGATTCCTATAAGAGATGAACTGATGGGAGCTTATATAATGGTGGTGAATATGTTTAATTGTCAATGAAGGACATGCATTTTTGAACACACGTCTCCTAATACACAACAATTTTAAATTCTCAAAGTATAATACGCTAATGCATACAGTATAAAAACTGATTTTCAATTAAAAAACCACAAAGAAACAGGTTATGCAATATGGTTTTTAAACTAACCGAAATAAAACCTTATGTTCATTAATTTGATATAATCAAATATAATTATATAAAAGTGACAGTCAATAAAGTGATGTATCAATACTATTTACACTAATGAAATAAATATGAATATGTTACTATACAATAATTTTTAAATATTTTTTTTATAAATACAGTATTTTAATTAATTTTATACCATAAATTAAATTTCTGAATACCTGCCTGACACATAACAGGAGAAAGAAAATGTACAAAACAGTTTATCACAGCAAGGAAATAAATACAATAAACATAATCAAAATACAATTTGCACTTCCATGCACATCACAGTATTTCTGATAACAAAAAAGATCATGCTAATATGAACGTGAAAAAAAATTTCAATTGTAAATGCTTAAGAAATGAAAAAGAAAACATGCTGGCTAATCGATCTTCTGAACAGGCACAAATATTTCATACACAATTTATATCCAGGGCAGTCAAACAAATTTAAATAAGGTACATTTTAACAATACTTTGTTGCTCACTATATGCAAACACTATTTTAACATGATTGGCTAAGTTCCTATAACCCTGCACACAAATTTATACAAACTTACTCTTTCATCAACGACAAACATCATGAACAAATCTGTCTATAAACACTGCATAAATAGTTGAAATTTCAGTCAATAGCCAACAAACATATGCAAGATCATATAAAAAGGTTAAGACAGAAGATGCAAAAAGCTGGGTGAGTACGTGAAAAACTAAAGGAACGACAACACTACAAGCATGTTAATAGTCTCCTCTTTGTTTTACTTTCTGAGTTTAAGGGCATGGTTCACTGGTGTTTCTTCACCAGGACGTTTCAACTACTTTTGCGGCAGTCCTTAGTTATAATTACTGAATTGGCATAGGTACTTCTCTTTACCCCCCCCCCCCCAAGGATGATATTAATTTTTTTTTCTTACATTAAAATCTCCCCACGTATAACTGAGAAAAGGTAAATTTGGTATTGGACAAAGATAACAAAGGAATGAAAAGTGACAACACCTAATCAGATGCTTTATGAAAGGAAAAAACTGCAGAACACAAAGGTCTGGCATAACCTGTTTGTCCATTGCCAGAAACTGCCACATAACTGGTCAACCTTCTGCCATTCAGAAAAACATTGCGAGTCAGTTCTACTTTACTTAACCAGCAAAAGTTAGCAACTTGTCACTGAAGCTCAGGATTGCCAACTGACTATTTTACAGACACAGCTGAAACTGGTTGAAGAAAAACGAATGGACTACAACC
Source organism: Magicicada septendecula (assembly GCA_034769895.1). NCBI lineage: Eukaryota > Metazoa > Arthropoda > Insecta > Hemiptera > Cicadidae > Magicicada > Magicicada septendecula. The sequence goes on from CM068371.1 coordinate 117,722,957, forward strand.
TAATGCTCAGAAACTGAAAAGGAAAGAACAAAATCTGGTATTAAAAAAAAACAAATGTGCGTGAGTGTTTAGAGAAGAGATTAACAAACATAGATATGTGCACCTTTTGGTAAGCTAGTAAAGTGACTGCAGTGAATGCTATCAATTACACACAGTGGAAATTGATAACTCTCTGCCAAGCAACACTTTTGAAATCAAGACTCATTTCATTATTAACACTGCTCGGGATGCTTTTTAATAATGTGCTCCTCCCCTACTGTCCCGTTAGTAGTATTTGCCTGTGATGTCATGAGCATCTGTCCTTCGGTGATAATGTCCTGACTCTTCAGAACATTCCCTGCCTTTAAAACATCATCCACAAAGAGAATACAATGAATGAAAAACTATTAAAAACAGTCTACAAACCTAACCACCAGTCATCACAATGAGTAACACATAGTCACAGTTTTCACACTCGTTATTAAATAATATTAAAATAATGCAGAATTTAAACTGATTTCATGAAAGACATTTTATATTGTGACAGTGATAAAAAACAACATGTTTACATGCAGCATACTGCTGCTGATTCATTACAAAATGATGTCAGCATGAACAGTTTTAACAGACAGAATTATTCCATATTGTGTAGTATAAACAAGCATCTCCAAGATGTTACAGAAAAATTGTGTAAACATCCTTCTCAGCTATTAGACAGTTGGCTGTTAACTTTGCTGCACTTTTAGAACCCTTTACAATATAAAGTAACGCAGATACTGAGTCAGCTGATTAGTTGGAGAGTTATTTTACAAATTATTACAAATTGTACAAGTACCATCACAAGTGACATTAAAAGTTTTGTGTGACTGTGATTTAATAAATGTATTGTGATTTTATTCTGAACATGTTAATAAAAATGATGACAGTTATTTACTTGGTAAATAATAATAATTAATTCCACTATAATAGAAATAGCTATCCATTATAACAATAGTTTCATCTCACATAATAAGATATTATTAAACTATTTATCCTGTTTTTAGTGGTAAAAGACTGTATTTTCACCAACAGTTTAACTTATAATTATGTATCTATATAAAAAAATCATTTCCTTTTGGTACCTTACATCACAAGTTCCAAAAATGTTTCTTAACCCTTTCAGTGCCATGGGCCAAGCGGGCCACAGTACATGCTGGAAGTGAAAGATTCAATAGACTGCCAAGGTTCACAGTATTGTAGTTCAGTTATTTTCTAAAGATGGTGTTGATTTCTATACCATAGAAAGAGGCATTATTAGTTTATACTCAACAAAAACGTTATCTTCTTTGTCCAGGAAGTTTTGATTTAACGTGGTACACTGTTGTTTAGAATGTGAGTTGTGGTATTGTGTGTGCTATAGCACTGTGTTTAGTCATTTCTATTTATTCAAAAATTAGTGTATTTTTATGAGAAGATGAAACAGAACAATTAATTAACTCTAGTGAGAGTGAAAGCGATTTCACAAGCGACAAGAGAGTGATTTTTGTGACAACAAATTGCAAAACAGTACCAGTGATAATTATAACCTGTCAACACGCTGAGCCTACTTAAAGAATTTATAAAAAATTAAGTTTGTGATTAATATTTATAACTTGTACACAGATTTGTTACAAAAATTATAGACTTTATCAATTTAGAATTTAATAGTGTTACATCCACAGACTTTTCACAGACTTCTGTGTGAAAATTACAAAATTGTAATTTATGTGAAATAAAGTTTATATAAAATATTATTAAATAAGTTTATAAAAGAAATATAAAGAAATAACTTTATCATGTGGATTATACATTTGAGTTTTAGATAAGGTAAAAATTTCATTCATTTTAATATTAAATTTTTATTGAATTCTATGTAAACATTTGTTGTACAGTAAGAAATCAGTTTGGCACTTTAGGACTACCCTACAGAGAACCTGTTGGCACTGAGAGGGCTAAGTCCAACCCGTTATTCATTAAGATGAAAAAGAATATATTATCTGTGTGAGAAAACCTTGTGTATTCTACTATAACACGATATGTTCTGCTTTTGATATTTGCTTCACTATGCTACGCTTTTATTTTATTATATCACAAATGCTGTTTATATGTGCGCATAATACAAAAATTTATCAAAAACATTTCTTCGCTTTAGCGACAGGCAACAGCAGGTGTAATTGTAATTGTTACAGTACTAAAACTATATACGAACAACTATAGCTACAGACAGGCAACAGGTATTTCTACTGTATATAAACAATATACTAATCTTGATCTTAACAATACTGAAAATATAAAACAAAAAATAAATAAATAAATACTCCATGTATTATCTAGCTCACAAAGATTTCTTGTAACCCAGGAGAAAGTTGGGATCCTAAACCTTCAAGATATCTAATGTAAACTAGGCTTATACACACACAGAGCACCTTCAGCACACCTTATCTGGAGATAGTAAGCACCACAAACCACGAAAAAGTTAAAAACCTGCAGAGTGGATACCATCCAGAAGCTCGCTGCTTCAAAACCCAGAACAATGACCACCACTCACAGCCACCTAGGCCCAGTATTACCCATAAGTTCCTTAACACATAATTCAAAAGAAACCCAAAATTTACATAAATACTACCCAATAAGCACAAAAAAGATACATTAATTAATAACAGACACATTACTGACAAATAAAATACACGCTCAGCAAGGAAGCATATTCACTATTATACAATTTTGCACAAAAAAAAAAAAAATCATAACACAAAGACAAAAACAAAAATCTGTTACAAGAGCAAAACAAGAAGCTGAAACATAAAATCTATTACATGGTCCAGGCACAGGGTTATGTATAAAACAGGAAAAAGAAAACAAAAAAAAGTCCCAACGAGCAGCACAAGTGAAAACTATGCCATTCTACTACATCTCCCAGACACCACAGCATAAAAACTGAACACAACGTGTGAGCATGTGAAGTATAAAGGTTCTCCTTGTTTAGGTACCTGAAAAACTTGAGGAATGTGAATCCAAACCACTGCGAAGGTCGGGAATGGCCGAGACAGACTGTGGCAGGCAACGTTTGTGCGCTACACCATGGCTATTCCTTGGATACGCTAAATCAAAACCCATACACCCATACTTCTATTTATATACATAATTACACAGAAACACTGACACATAAATGGATGACAATTTAAAATAAAACAATTTTTACAGTTTTATACCACTATCGTTTTCTTTTCTCCCTTACCCTCACTTGTTTTTATCTCCTATATTTTGAACAAAAATAAATACACAATTATGGTACAACCATACAAAATTGTTGGTATTTTATCAACTATGTTTATTTTTAAGGTAAATCAAAGCATGCACACACGCACACACACAGTTTAAACCTGTTGAGAAATATTTTGTAAAACAGAAAGTCTTGCAACTAGATCAATCATCAGACTGTTATTATATAAATGCCGAAAACATATACTGATGCTTTAAGAGTTTTAAAATTTATTAATAAATCATGAGTACTTTTTAATGAACTTAAATACGAATTATCTAATATTGATGAACAATCTTTAAATATTTACAATTGCATATGTAAAAATAACAATTTCGAAGGTCTGAGCAATTGCAAGAGCATAAGCCAAACTGTTTATGTAAGTGTGGCTACAAAAATTTATATATTGCTGGTTTATGTTGGAGTTAAATCTGGTAAAAAGTTTACTGTTACGACAAGACAGGACAAAACAAATTTAATTTTATTTGATGTTGTTGCAATCAGCTGTTAAGAGTTAGTGGTTTATTATTTTCATGAATCCATAATAATTATGAAGCAAAAAGATGGCGTTACTATCATAAAAATGAAATGGTGTAACTAACTTTAATTGAAAGATACAAAGCTCATATGATTATGGTCTGACCTAGCTAAATCCGACAACAGCAATTTCAAGCTTGACCTTTGAAGACACATGTAAAAAAAAACATAAGGTATCTAAAATTTAATAGTTTACTCAGTGATGTGTATTCCAGGAAGTTGAATTTTGAAAGGAAATCAGAAGAAAATCCGTGTTTTTAGCTACCTAGTCAATATCTGTCATGCACAATCAAAGTTGACACTGTTAAAAGGCAAATATGAGCTTGTGAGGTGTAGTAAGAAAGGCACATCACACAGACAACTGTGATTCATGCAACTCAATTGGAAAAATGATATTTAAGCTCAACAACATTTACAAAAATATCAGCAAAACAACACAAAAAAAAAGCAGCTGAGGTTCTTAGAAAGGTGCAGCAGAAACAAAAGCGTTAATAGTTAGCTTACTTCGCTTACACTAAAAATTATTTAATTGCTGAAAAACTGTTGTTAATTATCAAAAGTCTGTTAATAATCTTTCCTACTACACCAGCAAAACTTTGTACAAAGATGTTAATAAGAAAAAATTGTAAATTTTTCTCTAGTTTCAATTAAGTACTATCTAATGAAGGAATATTTGTTTCTGCATTTGATTTTGTGTTTACAGATGCTGAAAACATACTGTACTGAAATTGAACTTCACAATAATAGTATTTTACATTACGTACATATAATGTTCAATTTATTAACTTGAATAACTAGTAATAGGAACAATAGTATTTGTATCGGTTTACAGTGTGAACTTATAAGACTTAATGTCCAGAACAGTTGTAACAAAGATATGGGCCATAATAAATTTCCTCACATCACTTCACATTATTAAATCTTAATTCATTACTCTGCCTAATAAACTAAATGCATTTTACCAGAAACAATAGTGTATAATTTATCAACAAAATATAAGGACTATTTATCCTGCGGTTGTCTTGTAAATTCCTGCAATAACTGAAACAACTTTCTACACATTATGTATGATTCATAGTTAACATTTAGTGTTGCTAATTTCAAAAAGTGAACTTGCTAACATTCAACTTTTCTTTATTTTCTAACAGTGGCGGCTGGTGCTATGGTTGCAGTGTCGCACAACCACCAAAATAGAATAACTAAACTGTAAAATAATATGCGAAAACATTAAGTAGTTAAAAGTGTCATAAATTTCAACGGAAAGCGTATTAGATTCTATGAGGTAATGTTCCCGTACAATTCAAATGTGGCGCACAGGCTGGTGGTTGTAGGCCACTTGCAACTTGAACAGTATATGGCAGAGCTTACAACACAAACATATGGGAGAACGTGCGTTACTCTTCACAGTAGCCGTATGTTCCCAATGTTAACTAGGCGGTTGCACAAGCTTAGCGTTGCTTCACTAGTAGCGTTGTAGCTCATCATTAGTTGTGTTATGAAGTCAGCAAGCACAGCCTTCTTGATTTGTAAGGTGTCAGGTTTAGTGTTTACATTGGTTCAAGATAAACGTTAGCCATTGTTTGAATTTATAAAATTATAGTAATAATTTGGTATAACTGTGATTGTGATAATAAAGTGTCAGTTGACTTTTTATTAATTAAACTGTGTGTTAAGTATTTTTTTTTTTTTTTTTTAATACTGCTGTGTGCTTTTAAACGTGTTTTTTTTAGTTTAAAATAAATAGCGTTAAGATCCAATGGCTAGGACGCCAAATGTCTCCCTTAACAATAAATCAAATTGTAAAATCAGGTGGTCGACAATTTAATCGATCATTTAAAGTAGAATATTATGAAAATACTAACTGGTTATGTGGTTGTGACGAAAGAAATTCTTTATTTTGTTTTCCATGTTTATTATTTGGAGGGAACCCCTGGACGAAATTCGGAATGAAAGCTATTAATCATCTAGCTAAAAAAAATAAGAAATCATCAGGCGTTAAGTGTACATATAAAGAATGCTTTTTCAGTTTTCTCTTTTTGGTACGTATAGCACAGCAGCTGGACAGTGAATAGAGACAAAATATTGTTTTACACAACGAAAGAGTATGCAATAATCGGTACGTCTTAAATACAATAACAAACTGTATTCACTTCTGTGGAGCTTTTGAATTAGCTTTGCGGGGTCATAATGAGACTGAATCTTCATCAGATCCTGGTGTATTTCGAGGCTTATTTGGTTTCAGTTCTGAGCTTGACACAGAAATAAAAAATCATTTAGAGGAAGCAACTGCATTTTAGGGCACCTCAAAAACCATTCAAAGTGATTTTTTAAATATAATGTTAGAAATATGCAACGAAGAAATAACAAGTAAGATACAAGAAGCGGATTATTTGGCTGTAATTGCTGACGAGACCACTGATGTTGCTAATGTTTTTCAAATGGTCATAGTGTATCGTTGAAAGATAGACAGGTAAACAGGTTGAAAGATTCTGGGGTTTCATTGATTTTCCTAAACATGATCCTCAGTCACTTGCATCATGGTTATTAGATGAAATGTCTCGACAGCTTACTTGAAACTTCCCTTAAATTAACTGCTCAAATAATTGGAAAACAGTAACTTTCTATTTTTTTCCCATACGACAGCACTATTTATGATGCACATATGTAGTAGGTCTGCCTCCTGTTTAATGTGTTCTTTTAACTCCCCCCCCTCCCCCACCACCACTCAACCGACTACTGCAACCACCAAAATTTGGAACCACCAGCCGCCACTGTTTTCTAATAGAACATTTTTATTGTTTTCAGAATAGTTTTGTCTTGTCAGTGACTGAAATGAGCAAATATTACCAAAAATAAAGGTAACTGAAAATGAAAGGTGAAGTGTTCACAACAATATATAATTATTTTTAAAACATAATACCCATGAATATGCAGTATGCTAACAAATGCTGATATTTCTGCAATGCTAAAAATTACCTTCATTTCTCATAAGAACTAACAAACAATTTGTTTGTGGCAAGAATATATCAACAAAAAGCTTTAGGATTTCTATTACATCAGTATTCAAGAGAACAGGGGAAAAATCGATTTATTGCTAATTGGTAGAACTGGTTACTAACTGGTAAGAAGCTAATATGATTTCTCCAGTTATCTATGTCACCTGTAATTACGCATATCAAGAAAACACTGATTAAAAAAAAGTCTTGTATCTAAAAAAAGTATTATAGCTCGTTTTTTTCTTTTAAACGTGATAAGAGTGTGGAGCTTGGATCTACATGCGCAGGAGGCTTCATCTCTGAAGTACACGTGGGAATTTCTACTTCACCCCTAATTACTTCAACTGATGAATGGTAGAGAAACTGTGTGTGTTTATGCCATGTTCTGATTCCTATACTTGGAAACAATGAACAGAGACGCTGTGTAGAATTTTATCTAACATCAGCTACATATTGTCAGAAATACTGAGAATAGTTTAAAAGGGTTTTGGCGACAAAGAGTACAAAGCTTAAACACTGAGAAAATGAATTCTGCACTCATGAGAACAAACTACCAGAACTGGAGATATAAAAATTATGTTGTACTATACTGTGTAGGCGTGTATAGGTACAAACAATTGTAACAAATAATATACAATACAATGTTAAAAAGTACTAATACACTGGCAGAAACAAGTCACTTCACAGATCGCAAGTAATGAGTTGGAATATATGGAAATTTGCCATGTCACATAGGAGTAGCAGTTTGCAAAATTATACATGAATTCAATCTGGTACAACTATGAACATGGAGTAAGTTCTCCATTACCTGCAAAATGAAGTTAAGTACATCTGGCACTGTTATAACTGTTTATAATAAAACTTCCGGATTGTTTGATAAGACTCCAATATATAGGAAGCAACCTTAAATAGCGTGCGCTGAATAAAGTTCCAGAAACTGAAAATGTCTTTAAGCCTTTCATCGGGAATGAACAACTACACAAGATTATGCAAAATACAAACAAGTAAATATTTAGCGATGCACAAGAGAGATTTTTAAAACATTCTGGAGTAATGAAAGAAGCACTGAAATGACAGATCTTCAGAGGACTTTTAAGGTTATAAGATGCAATGCAATCTTCTGGGACTAGTTTAAGCATTCTCTGATGCTTCCATATGTTATTATCAAATGTAGATAGGGGACCAATACAGCAATTAATATGGATTTTAAAAAATTAGGATTTTGTATGTATTAACTATATCCATAACACAGTATATATAAAATAAGCAAATATATAAAGTTATCATAGTGGATTCGATCAACTATCAGCTATAGCAAATAAATAGGAATAATAAACTGTTATTCTAGCCATCCAGGAATGTTTTTTCCCAAAGTTAAGTGCTAAGTGATTGTAAATGTCCGACATAATAGAGTATACTGTAAGCATTCAGATCAGAGACATATTTAAGAACTTAAAATATGTAGGGTATATACTAGATATATTAGCATTTTTCATTACTGTTTGTTTGATGTTGTATTGTATTAAACATTATAGATCCAAGTCATTTCAAAACTGCTTTAAAATTAATGTTTATTACCAAGGGATATTCTACACAAAGCACTCTCATCGCTTTCTACATGACTATCATCTTGCAGTTTATCTGTGCAAAAATATTTTTATTCACGGTTAGTAAGTATACAAATAAGTAAGATGTATGTTGTTCCAGTAATGATTGAAATAAATATTAATATGCAATCATTCATAGGAACTTAAAAAACTCTGTTTACTAACCTTGTGTAAGGCTAGCTGCTGCTCTATCGAACCGAACACATTTAGCAGGGTGTATTTCTAAAACATTAAATAGATCAGCAAGGAACACTACTAAGTTTTGCCGCATTGTCCTGTAACAAGAAATACGGTTATCAACAGATTAAATCCACATATAAATTAAAAACATAGCATCCTATGAGTTCTGTTATGAAGCAGCACAAATGTTTTCGATTACAGTCAACCATGCACAACAGAATGAAGTCACAGTTAGGAAGAATCAAATCAAATACAAAGGTAATTGTAATGTTGTTAAAAAAATGACACAAAATAACTTTTATAACTGTAGCATTTTCTACCAACATCTTCAGGAGGATTTAACAATTGTTAAAACCTAGGCTGAATGTGTTCTGATTAATAGAGTCATGTCACAATAAACATTACACAATCTAACAGAACATCTTGCTCCTGATTTTTTGTAAAACCAGAAATCATAATTTTCTGCTTTACACAACTGACACTGAAGTGCTGTTTCATTACTGTTTATACTGAAGTGCCTTGGAAAGTTAAATTCTTTCTATATTTAAAACACACACATAAGTGACATTACAGTAATACCTTTGAAATTTACAAATGTGATAATTGGGACATCCAATAATCAGAACACATCATAAGTAAATTATGCCAAATGTACGGCAAGAGTTACAAATAAAACTAAACACAGGCATATATAAATAACTGAAGGAAGTTAAATGTAATTCAAGTAAATTTTTCCATAAAAATTAAAAAACACACACATTAAACAGGGAAAAATAATATAAGTGTACATTCTTGAATCACAAATTACATCCCGAATACATGTCTTAAGCAACATGTAGAGAAGGAAAATATATGTTGAAGAATGGTAGATAGTATAACGTACGTACTTTTATGCAGTGGCAAAGTGTCAGGGGAGACAAGGTAGACAGTGTCTCCCCAAATAATTTATCCCCAAAACTTTTATTTATGAATTAAGTTGTGTAAGTTACTAAAAGGATACAAAACTAACTTAAGAAGTTAAATATCATGCGACATGACGCGAGTATGAGCCACGGAACCTTGCAAATTGTGCAGTGAGTTTCAGGGTAGACATTACTTGAAATGTCTTTTTAACAGGGCTGGAGGTGAGGTGGGCTTCAGTTGACAACGGGAGAGGACCTCCGCGCGCAGCATAAAAATGCGTCCCATACATCACAACAGAAGACACGTCTCCCCCACACTAAAGAGCACAGAATTCTCACCTGGTCACCTGTGTTTGTTTCATTGTGTTTGCGTATATTTGTTTTTGTTGAGTTTACACACTATTTTTAATTCTGATAATAGTGTTATAGACGAAGAAGTGTGTAACCATTTACGTACTAATTATTTAATAATACATTGTTTTAAGTGTCAAAAGTGTCCTTTTGTGTGCTTTAAACATACTGTTTACTTAGTTTAATGAGCAAAATAAATACAGTGTCTCTTAATAAGGGTAATTATTCAGAAATTTAAAATTTATTGGCAGCAGAAGAGTCTTTCATGAAAGAACATACACAGAGTGATTCAAAATTGCATGGCAATCTCTCAGCAGCTGATTCCATAGCTAAAACTAAGAAAACATGAGGCACAGTGTGTAAAACTCATTTACAAGAAAATATGAAAGTTTGTGTAATGCCTACAGTAATTCGGATTTGTCACCATTAAAAAAATGTGAATACAATTTATATTTTCCTAGCAATATTTTCTGATTAAGATTCATAAAGGACACCAATAACAATACGATAGCTTTTCCTTGATGTTTAGGCCAAATTATATAGCGAAATGCGTGTGTTTCAGACAGTCACTTAGCTATTATCTGATGGAGGTAGCTTTAACTCTATTTACCATAGTTTTACTGCTTCATTAATACCATCACCAACCTTAGTAAGAGGTTACTTTTGGCTGGTATTTTTATGTCTACCCAAATTATTTTGTCATGCTTCACCACTGCTTTTATGTATCATTTACTGGTTTACAAATGAACTATCTTAAATATTACTCTTCAGTAAAATGTTAAAATCATAACACTTTTAAAGAATGTGTAAACCTGAGGAAGTGAATTCATTTTTTATGTGTTAAAATGTAATACAGTAATCTAACACACACAGAGCATTTTTTCCAGGTTACTCAAATCATCTTGGCTACAAAAATAATTTTTCTTAGTTATTGTACATTGAAGTTTCATTGCTTACATTTTGTAACGGTATATAAGCCAGTGTAGGAATTTGTAGGTACATGCAAATATAATTTTATTGTGATTTAATGTATTAAACGACATAAGGTTAGAATTTCTAATATATATCATACTACGCAGTTTGCCACGATGAATTGACGCCAAGGTCAACTGGCCTACGTGACAAATGACAGCTTTTCAAACAAAGCAATAATCGAACAATGCTAAAACGTCATAATAAATACGACAGACGTAATAACTGAGATGTAAGACAATGTCGTCATCAGCCGTGAACAATAGGTTGATGACGAATTATCCCTTCCACCTGGCGAATTTACACCAATATGTCTGCCCCAGTCGACAAACTACCATCAGTGCAGTAGCACGTTATAAAATTCGCTGGCAAATTATCGCCAGCAAAAGTGTTTTAAAAGTATAAAATGTAATCAAAAATGTAACCAAGTAAAATCAGTGAACAAGCAGAGTACAAAATGTAACGTAACATCAGTGCAGTAAAAGAACAGACATAAAACAGTAATTCGGCGAACACCTGCTGGCAAATGGAGCACGTCTGACGAGGAACTGCAAGACTCCAAGTTTCAGGAAAGTCAAAATTTATAGCAATAACTTTTATTATTTGAGCTCAAAATTCTAAATTAAAAATGTACCATTAATTTACTGTATGGGGAGAGGAGGGATTGTGTGTGTGAAAGCGTGCCGGCACATACAGGCAAAGCCACGAGGCGTTGGTTTGTGTTATAATATAAGAAACGTAATAAGTTAAAATCAATGATAACTGCAGTTTATTAGACATGCTCTTGTCTATAGATTAAATACTGGAGATAAAAGATATGAATAATTGAGGTTGATGTAAAATTAATACGGCGGAAATACGTCGACGCCATTTTGATTATATATGTGATTACGACTCCATTTTGTTTTTTTATTTTAATAATTGAGGCATTCAGAATATTAAACCACAAGTTTTGTTTAAACCAAATGTTGTTCGACTCATTATTTCAAATGCCCAAACTGTTTTTGCTATGCTCGCTTAATACGACCCTGGACCCTAGTAAGGAAAAGTTATGTTGGCAACACGTGCTGTACATCAATGTAAATAGTGTGAGTTTCAAAAAGTAAGTCACTGCTAAAGTATAAATAACAACATAAATTTGTTTATTAACAATTTAGTACTACAGCAGTTATTTATTTTCTATTAATATGCTGTAGAAATGCCATCTTTTTGGTAATCCATAAGCTTTCAGGTCTTCTGTTTGGATTATCAAGATTCCACTACACTATTTATTTTAAAACTACACAATTTCAAGTATCCTCACCCGCGCATATATGAAACATCCTCTGGAGTCATATGGAAGACTGAATAGGGCAGACTATTTTGACAAAAATCATACACTAGAAGTAAATTCCGAACTCTGTCTGATACCGTAGGAATACGACTTAATGTAATACGTTGCCATGGCAATTCTTCAGGACAGTAGAATGCGATTAGAGCAGCTACAGACACTCCATCACACATCTCCTGTAAATCGGAGATTCTGGGAAATTCTGGCACTACTTTATCACCACTCTGCAGAAAAATAAATAAGTAAAACCAATTTTAGTAACTTTTCTATACAAATTCATAAATTTATACAGGCAAGACACAGAACACAGAATCTAGAAAATAAAACACATGGAAAATAACAGATTTTAATTCCTTACAAATGCAATTGAGTAACATTTTAGTTGAACATTTATATTTCTTTTATGAATTTGCTAACTGCTATAATTTTTTATTGTTCGACTAAGCTTTTCGTCATTACTGACATCTTCAGGTCTTAAAGGTTGTTTAAGACCTGAAGATGTCAGTAATGAGGTTGTTTAAGACCTGAAGATGTCAGTAATGACGAAAAGCTTAGTCGAACAATAAAAAATTATAGCAGTTAGCAAATTCATAAAAGAAATAGTAAGGATGGCTGCTAATTTAAACAATACGATGAACATTTATACTATAAAGATATGTATTTAACATTTTATTTGTATAAACAATTACACCCCAGATTTTTCTCCTATCCTTTGATTACTAGGTGAAAAAAATAAATATCAACCTTACAATAAACAACTGAATACATTTTTTAAATTGAATTAAAAAATCTAAAACATAAGACAAAATACAACAGAAAAAAGAAACAACTAAAAACACTATCTGGTGAATACACATTTTATTGTACTGATTTAATAACTGTTCTTTTGTCAGTCAACTTGACTACAAATAACACTGTTATTTGTCAAGCCACTGCGGATGTCTCGTCATAGTATGGGCAAAGTGTTGTTTTACAAGAAGTAAAACAACGTGTGTTAACTGAAAAAGTGTTCAATTTTTTTTTTTTAATTATTTCCGATCTGACGATGAGCTGAGAAGCTTGAAAGCGTTAATCGGAATAATTTTTCTATAGTGGTGTGCAAAAGTGATAATTCTGTTTGTGAAAAAGTGTTGTTACTAATGATAAACCAGGAAAGTTTACGAGCAAGCTGATTACAAATAGCTCAAACTACTATAAGATACAGACAGATAAAATATGTTTTTTTGCTACATTATATGATAGACTATTATATGACATAATATTTATAAATACATTATGTCATTTATAAATACAATATGATATTTATAAATACATTTTATATATCAATCTATACGTTTATCAATCAGAATATGATACGGTTCAGGGTCTATGGTTGTTTGTCAAGTGTTATTTGTAAACAAATACATATTTAAAAGTAATGATTAAGCTTTGATTTTCAAATTACATCAACAAATACCAGAAATAATTTTATTAAACAATTACCAACAATTATTTTAAGCTTCACACATACATTTCTTTTAACACAGTCTACACATTCAATATTCAGGACATAGAAGAATTACTTACTTTTGTTTATACTTTCAAATTAAGTGAAAATAAATTTTTAATTAAGAAAGTTGTGTTAGTGGTTATAATCACAAACAGAATTATCACTGTTGCACACCACTATAGAAAAATTATTCCGATTAGCGCTTTCAAGCTTCCCAGTTCATCGTCAGATAGGAAAAATGACGATGAGCTGGGAAGCTTGAAAGTGATAATTGGAATAATTTTTCTATAGTGGTGTGCAACAGTGATAATTTTATGATTAAAGTTATCCGGGTTGTTTGGACATGGTCCATGGTTTATTTCCAAACCAAACGTTTCAACAGATCCAATGGCTGCCATCATCAGTGGAATAATAAAAATCCTGAACGTAGGGTGTTCACGTCAGGCCCACAGTACTGTGGTATAGGCTGAAGATGTCCTGCCATGCTACCTGTACTTATAAATTCAACAAAGTCCCACGTACAGGTAAAAATGACACCATCAGCCAATCCGAATAGTGCCCAGGTAGAAACTGCACCAAGAGCCAATCACAATAAAGATGATGTATGATTGGCTCGCACCACGCTATGCCATCAGGTACTCAACAATTATTTTCCCCGGAGTACTGTGGTGAAGGCTAATGATTTCCCGTGATCCCACCTGTGCTAATTGTTTACTAATTGCAACCCCCGCACAGGTAAGAACTGCATCATCGGCCAATCAGAAAAAAAGGTGTGTGAGAGGCTCGCATCGCGCCATGCCATAAAGTACTTAATGCAATGCTTTCGCCCCGCCGATTCACAGCGATTGCAGCATGCTTGTGAATCAAGACAGACTCCATACGAAGACGAGGGAAGTAATCACTCACCGCCGCCAAGAGCTTCATCTCATTGAAGCGGATCCGATGGTCGGCATTGGCGAGCATGTGCTTAGATACGGCAGATTTCTCCGGCTGTCCCAATTTACAGTAACGGCTATGTTCACCCACGCGTGTGCGGACGCTGCGCTTCGTGGTTCCAATGTACACCTGGCCGCACGAGCAGGGAACTCCATACACACCGCACGACGACAGCGGGTCTCGGACGTCCTTCGCCGGCCTCAAGAACTGGTGGCTCTTTCTTGTCGGCTTGAATATTGGCCTCATGCCGTGCCGACTGAGCAGCCTACCAATGCCGACATGAAAGATCCACCAGTTCTTGAGGCCGGCAAAGGACATCCAAGACCCGCTGTTTGGACCATGGCCAAACAGCCCGGATAACTTTAATCATACAACTGACACCGGCCGTGAAAGCCTGAGGACAATGTTAGTGATAATTCTATTTGAAAACTAAATTTTACACATTTTGTATACTTACACTTATTTATGCTATCACTTATATTGTATATGAGTTTTTTATTCAAAAAAATCTTTTGAATATTTAGTTGATGAATCTTTATTAGTATGCAGTAGATTCTTTTATGTGAAACATGTTTTGTTACTATACACTATTCTAGTGACTTCCAACAAGAATTTTTGAATGATAATTATTACCTCCATTGGAGGAAAGTATCGTTTTATATCTAAATATTTACAACTGAGCCCAATTCAGCCGACAGTATGAAATACACTGTACAATTCTAGTACCTGATTTGAACCATAACATTTGTACAACTCCTAGCTATGAACGTACAATAGTAATTATAATTATCATATATTCCATAGTAAGTATTTCTGTTTTCATTATAATTATTATTATTTTCAAAACTGGTGTATATACACAATATTACATAATAAATCTTCAATTGCAATAACTTTCACAAAACTAGTTTACCTCGGAAGTCTCTTCCTGCTGTATTCTCTCCTTCAGAGCAGCCACAGCCTCGTTGATCCACAGCAGCAACGCTTGTTCATGATCTCTAGGTTCCGGAAGCTCCGTTGTGTTAGAGGAATTGTGTGTAAACCTTTGTACAGCCGCTACCACTCTATCCGGTGTTGCTACTTCCTTAGCGTATAGTGTCATCACAGCTTCCATTACACTCATATGAGCACTCTGTTTAAACCGAGAAACGCATAAACAAAACTTGAAAAATCAGTAACACTATTATAAGTTTTTAATGTTAGAGTTTGTCATTGTGTTAACAAAAAAAAACAGAAATATTTATCAGGATATGTTTCAGCTGAACTGATATTTATCAGCTAGATTCTTGGAAAAGCTTAAATTTGGTATTTGGATCCAATTTTATTTACTGGTACTGGCATATATATCTGCAATTGAGTCA
Source organism: Magicicada septendecula (assembly GCA_034769895.1). Classification (NCBI taxonomy): domain Eukaryota; kingdom Metazoa; phylum Arthropoda; class Insecta; order Hemiptera; family Cicadidae; genus Magicicada; species Magicicada septendecula. The sequence continues at coordinate 117,738,877 of CM068371.1, forward strand.
TAGCAATTTTTCATATAAAACATTGAATAAAATATATTCTACAGTTTATTTTATTCTTATAATTTTAGTATTTATACTGTATTTGCAATCTACAATTTATTATTACAACACCATTGTTTAGCTACTGGGAGTTAGTATATGAAAAATTCAATGTTAATTTTTAATTTCTAATTAAGAAGTGCTGAACAAGTATGGCAGAATATGCATACATACAATAATCTAATACAACTATACCACAACGCCATTCAAATTTTATTTGTGTGTGTGTGTGTGTGTGTGTGTGTGTGTGTGTGTGTGTGTGTGTGTGTGTGTGTGTGTGTGTGTGTGTGTGTGTCTGTGTCTGTGTGTGTGTGTGTGTGTGTGTGTGTGTGTGTGTGTGTGTTATTATTATGAGAGGATTTTTCAACTATACGATCCAGTACAGTTGTATAAGTACATTAGGCTTCTAACAATTATAATTTAATTAGTAACAGTTGAATTATTATAATGTAGTAATGTATGTGCTGCAGACAGTCTCTCAAACAATCTATCTGCGATGTTTTGCTGTATCAAACAAATAGTCTCAATAATTTTCCTTATAGTAAAGAGAACACTTACAAGACTATGAAAATGTCAAGAAACCCATTTGTTTTAATCACTAAAGAAAACCATACTGTTTATGCCCAGCTATAACAGCTGGTGGCACCAACACATTACAGAAGCTTTGATGCTTCCCTAGAGGCACTGGCACTGCTCTGTTCTGCAGTTATTACATTTTTGAGTCAGACACAACTCTTGTGCTGTAAATTCACGTAATAATAAGCAGCACACTATACTGGTAGACTTCGATAATATGCTCATGGATTTCTGGCATTGTGCCAGTCTAGCCATGTTTGTATTACAATAAGACAGGGCTTTCATGTACACTCTCATTTGTGTCTTTTGTACCAATTAATATTAGCTCTGTTGCAGAAAAAACAGTTTTAAAACCAGTAAAGTACTAACAGTTATAGACTATTCATTCAAATAAAGCTCCAAAGTAAAAATATCTTTTTTCTAAAAACTAACAGGTAATTCAATAGTCAAAACTAAGATGTACAGATGTTTTCTTCTCAACAAAACTCATTGGGAGCACACAACACTTCTACTGTCCCCATGGTAGATGTGTAAATAAGAACAAAAATTTTATAAAAATAAAATTATTTCTAGCACAGTACAAACTATAAATACAATATTCCTGGGCATAGTGGTATATTGGATATCTTTACTGAACTTGTCCTATATTTCTAAAATCTTTTGATTCCTGTTTATCAAAACAATTTTAACTTAGCATTGCTTATTCTATCCCTGCTTTTATCTATAGAACAACCCATCTTTAGAACACAGAACTGGGAATAATCCAAACAGCAAAACATCACAGCTAGATTGTTTGAGAGCCTGTCCACAGCACATACATTACTACATTATAATAATTCAACTACTACTAATTAAATTATAATTTGTTAGAAGCCTAATGTACTTATACACCTGTAATGGATCATATAGTTAAAAATCCTCTCATAAAACCTTAACACACACACACACACACACACACACACACACACACACACACACACACACACTTTGTATGAACTATGAAATTCTTTTTGCCCCCTTTGTTCTTTCTGATTTTCCCTCCTATAAGTACACAGAAATTCAACATTTTTGTGGATGAATATTAATCATGAATCGCTCGGTGAATTTATTTTATTATATGTATTTATTACAGCATTTTATTGTATTATATAGTTTTCTAGTCAGTTACATATTTCAAAGTGTCCAACTATCCCAAAAGTCACACAACTAACAAAATAAATTGACAGCACTTAATCGCAATTGAATATAAACGGTTTGTGACATATGTGAGCTTTACCCTCGACTACTCTGTAAAATGATAAAACAGTTTTAGAGCTGGGGATGACAGTGCCTTTAATGACAATTCTATATAGCAGGTACAATCTCATTTCTCCTCCACTGCTCTTTGCCATACTCTACAGTAAGACACTTGTCTAAACATCATGTACTATCAAATAAACTCCAGTTCAGTTATTTCTATTTAGATTTAAAATGCATGTAACTGTAATTACTGTTATTAAAATAAATTCTAAATACTAAATTAAATACTTACAAGTTTAATAGGCGTTGTTTGAATAAGTACAGTCTCTGTTAGGTGTGCATCAGAAACAAATACTCCTTTCCTAGCTAAGGCCTGAAGTACACCCCAGTGATTTAAATTATGGTAATTAGGATCTGAATATATGTTAGCCAATGCCAAACAGTACAGTTCAGCATTGGCTAACGAGTGCACCAGTTGAGGTTTTAAATGTTCTTGATCCTACAAAAATATCAAAAACTGTCAGATCGCAAAAGTATAGTTTTGAAATGTATTCCACACATGTCTGATAATTAATTTTACAGATTTATATAGTTTCATTTTATATTAATACAAAATTCTTCACAATAAAATGATTGAATGGCATGTATTAATATTACACAATGTTATAAGATATTAATACTCTTTTAAAATTCTAGTACTCATTTTAATACTCATTTTATGATAATATGTTCTGTTTAAAGTTGTAACACTTTTCTAGCACATTTTGGTCTGTTTTGTTTTTAAGTAAAGTCAAATTTCTCAAATTTGTATTTACCTTTAGTAGACTTTATACACACAAATTTTCTTATAATTAAACTCTCTACAAAATTAGTTGGAAATTTTAATTTGTTTATTGGGAAATTAACGAAGTTATTTTATCCCAAATCTAAAAAAGTATGTTTTTAGACTCCAATGTTTTGTGTTTTACACAGCTTTTCTTAAAAACTAATTGAGACAGAACTCTGGGGCCTCTTTTATTCAATTTTTAAGATTATAAACCATAAGAAATCACCAAATGTACCCTTCACTTTATACTGAAAAATTTCAGTATGGCTTCATTTTAATGTCGGAACAGAAATCAGGGGGAACTGGTTCGCGAGCCGTAACTTGCTAACAAACCGTTTTTGGACCTATGATTATATGGACTTTATTTCTTATTTTAGCTATAGAATCAGCTTCCGAGAGATTACCGTGCAATTTTTAATCACCCTGTATACTTAATTTACTAATTTAACATCCCATTTCAATTCCTGTAATAGTGGAATTACCAATTTTGCTACTTTACTATTCTTCTCTATAACATATACTTCAACTTTGGTTTTGAGAATCAGAAAAGTTTCAGACTAAAGCAATCTGCAAAGAAATTAAACAAACCATTAAATTTGTTTTGTTTGACAATTGTTGGTTGTTACACCAGCCAATGAAGATTACATTAGCTACATGACATGAAGGCTCAGAAGTGAATAGACAGTGGGGATTCGGAAGCTATTCTGGTGAAAACTGTTTTTCTCTTGATTTGCCCCTCAGCTGAAGGGGAAGAGTTAGATTCTATAGTGAAATGTCAATTATTTTAATATCATGAAGCCACAGAGAGAATGAAATCAGTATACAGTGGCTCACGGAAGAAAATAAAACACCTGGACAGATGGCAGTGAAGAAGATTTATAATGCAGCCTACAAAGAAGAGATGTAGTAATGTGGTAATCCAAACTGTACTCCAAAAATCTAAAATTGTATAGTAAACATATACTTAGAGAGAAAAAAAAACTAGGAGTCTGGTGCAATAAGAGGATCCGTTAAAGTATATATCAGGAAAAGTAAATAAGTAAACGCAAATTTTCATTTTCCTCTGGACCAGGTAGAGGGCAGTAATGACTGCTTTTTTTATAAATCATAAGGTCTGTTTGTTGGACATATTGTTTCCTTATCAGCAGTTTACTCCATTCCCTGACTTCATAAGGAAGAAGGTTTCACAGTGATATGTTTTATAACTCAGATGTTGCAAAACGTAAAGAAATCAATCATAGACTGGAGCGGCAATGTGGAAGGAGTTCTTTGATGGTAGAGATATATATGAGTGGACTAGTAACTTTAAAATTGGACAGATTTCTCTCTGTGAAGAACATCGGAAAGGTGGTCTTCCACTTCAAAAAACAATGACAATATCATAACGGTTATACAGTGGTTAAGACAAAACATGAAATAGTGAAAACTACTGTGAGTTACTGAAGTCTAAAAATCAAGTCCAAAAAAATGTAGTAATCTTTTAAAAAATATGACTCTACTTGAAGACAATGCTGAACTTCACACGGCCAACAAAACAACCCTCCGTGTTTACAATCTTAGTTTTGAGCTGCTAAATCACCCACCACACAAACTAGACATAGCACAAAGTGGCTTTTAATCTTTTTGGTCGAGTAAAAGAACTGCAAGGAAACAAGTTTGTTTAAATGAAGGCATCACAAAAGCAGTGTGAAATTGTTTGCAAAACAGCCTGAAAAGCTACTTCCAGAAAGGGATACAAAAGCGCATTAAGAGATGAACAAAATGCACAGAAGTAGTAAGGGATTACATAGAAAAGTGGAGAAGAGTGCCATTTATGTAAGTCTAAATAAAAGTAACAAATTTTTAAATCTCTCCTTACTTTATGACTTACCCTTCTACTTGACATACCCTCATATTTAACATATTACCACCATATACAGTAGAACTTGGCTAATTCGAAGCTGAAGGGACCAGTAAAAAATCTGAATTATCCAAAAATTCGAATTAGGAAAGTTTTAATAAGGGTAGAAAAATCAAATCAAAAACCGAAATTCAGTAAAGCAATATGTTATTTTATTAAACAGTTTCCTTATACATATGTATTACAAACGTATAAACACGTTTCAGTACAAAATATAGCATTTACAGTTTTTTAAAAAAGCTAGAAACTTTTGATTGCATTTTCCAGTTAATACACCGAGTTGTAGTAAACTCTTCAAGTTTATTAAGTGCTTGGAAAATAGCGTCACTTACGTTCTGCTGTCCTTCAACAAACCGTCTCATCTTGAATGTAATTTGATGCCTATGAAGCCATTGGAATCGGTATCTCTGAAGTTCTAGCTGGTCCCCGTCTTCATCTGAAGATGCACCATAATTTCTTTTGTTCATAACATCACCCACGATCTCTGCATCTGTCTGTTCACTGCACACCGCCGTCTTCATCCTTGTTTACAAACTCTTCGTAACGAATGCCTGCGTCATTCCAACATCTTCCCAGTTATCCGCAGTGGGTACGACTTCTCTAGCCACTTTATTCTCCTCTTCACCTTGAATGTGACAGAAACCACCTTTACGAAAGCAATCAGCAATTGTTTTTTGCGTAACTTAGTCCCAAGCACTGTTGCACATGCGGGCAGCTTGAAGGATGTTAATCTTGATAGTATTTTCGTGCTCATCTAAATAAGCACCTGACAGAATGTTTTGGACCACAAGCCGTCTGTAAAAATGCTTAAAATTTTTTATTACACCTTGGTCCATAGGTTGAACTACTGAAGTCATGTTTGGGGGGGAAAAAACAACCTTTACATTTTCCATCACAGGAATAGTGTTGTGCGGTGTACAGTTTTCAATAAACAAGATGATTCTTCTGTTTTGATTCCGAAATTTCCTGTTGATTTTCAAAACCCATCTTTCGAAAATTTCACCTGTCATCCCAGCTTTATTGCTTGATTCATATTCAACTGGTTTTGTTTTTACATTTTTGAAACAACGTGGGTTGGCTGACTTCCCTATCATTAGCAAAGGCAGTTTTTCTGAGCCATCCATGTTTGCTCCGACTAAAAGTGTTATGCGCTCCTTGCTGTGTTTGCCGCCACTACAACTTCTCCTTTAAAATCAAGTGTTTTGTCGGGGGTGCATTTGAAGAATAAGCCCATCTCGTCTACGCTAAAAATGTCTTTAGCGTCTCTATCAGAAATCATTTGCAACAAATCATCTTTCCATGAATTTGCAGCTTCAACGTCAACAGATCCACTTTCCCCACAAACAGTTTTGAAAGACATGCCATTCCTTTCTTTAAAACCATTAAGCCAACCAGTGCTGGCCTTAAAATCATTTTTCCCTAAGCTAGATGTGAATTCCTCAGCTTTGGCTCTGACAAGAGGCCCACAGACTGGAATTTTTTTGTCTCTTGCTTGCTTAAACCACTTCACTACACTACACATTCATCCACGTCAGGATTTTCTGGTCCTCGCGATCTTTTCCTATCTTTGTCGCTGGCTTTACACACACTATTCAAAATCTTCTCTTTATTTTTTAGATACGTTGACAGTATATTTAGCAGTATCCCGAATTCCTTAGCAATTTCAGATTTCTTTTTTTGTCCCTTTTCCACTTCCCAAATAACGGCAACTTTTTCGGCAAATGTCAATGATTTGTATTGGGTCCATGTTGGTTTTGAAAGGGCCATGATGAACACAACACAATAAAACTGCACAATAAGCGTCACTAAAACACACCAGTCTGTATATACAGTACTGTATAAAGAAAGGAACGGTCTCTCACTACAGGACAGAGCTCGCACAGTAGAAACTCAAAAAGACTTAACCCTTCCACGAATGCAGGCAAACTGAACTGAAAGCAACAGTGAGGGTGGCTGATGACTGATGAGGCATGGAACAAGGGACAATGGCGGACGGTACTGTTACACGAGCCAGTCACGTGTCATCGCGAGATACTGGTTCCAATTCCACGAATTTGACACAAATGACAAGCTTCTGTTCACAAAGGGCGATGCCTGCTTGTCTGTTTCCAGTCGTGTTTCTATTGTTACGTGGTCTAGCCCATACTGCACGCGATTTTTTGTAGTTTGAGCAAAATTTTTATTTCGAATTAACCAAAAAAAGTTCGAATTACAGAGATGTTTTTGCACGGTTTTACGTAGGATATTCAAGGGACCACTGTAAAAGTTTGAATTATCCACGAATTCGAATTACGCACGTTCGAATTAGCCAAGTTCTACTGTAATAAACAAAAGAATTGGCTTTGAGAAAGATATAATTAATAATATGTATTCTTCTGGCCAGGACAAAGCAGAGAACATTAACATGGTATGGTCAGAGGCCCACAAATAACAGAGGGCCTCAGGTGTATAGAGAACCATAAGAATAGAATTACTTATAGCTAGAGAGTTGTAAGAAAAGTATACCGAGAAAGATATATTCAAATAATACAGTACAGGGCAGAATGTTTTTTGAGAATATGGTAAAAAGGACAATATGGGGGGCTCAGTGGCTGATGTAAAATTATTCTCAATAACAAAATAAAAATAAATAAAATTGCAGAATATTACTTAACCCCTTTTTAGGAATACAATATAAACTCTATGAAGCTTATATAAAGTTAATTATTATAATCAACAAGTCGAAAATATTAGCATCCAAATTACTTTATTACCAGTCTAACAATTAAATTGGACCAGTAATTTTATACAAACCACTATGTTGTCTTTGGTATTGACGAGCGCTTTCGGCAGTCAAGCCATCTTCAGGTAATTTACCTAAGATAGGTTGGTAAATGACCTGAAGATGGCTTGACTGCTGAAAGCGGTCGTCAATACCAAAGACAACATAGTGGTTTGTATAAAATTACTAGTAGAAATATTTGAGACCACTAACACTCCAATACAACAATAAATTAAATTGAAGTTTCAATGTATAAATCTACACCAGCAATGTACAAGTGTTTCTTCCAAATTATAGTAAGCGTAGTACAACTATGTAGCAAAATTTTAATTAACTTAGAAATAATTTGTCATAGAATTTGTATTAAAATGAAAATATGAAATACAATATAAAAAGGGAAAATGTATTTCATAATGAACAGAGCAATATTTAAAATGCATATGGATTTAACAAAACTAGAATAGTATTAACGGATGAGTTCATAAGAAATTATAAGATATGTAACAAATTACTGATCTTCAAATTAATAAATAATTAATGTATTTGAAATACATACCTCATGATCTCTATAGAAAGGCTCCTTCAGATTTTCTGGCACTCGGTTGTTGAAGGCTTTCGACAGCAGCCATTTTACAGTGGCTCTCTGTTTAGCCTGAAACAGGAACACACATAAAAAATTAGAACATCTTTCTGCCGAGTATCAGAAACTGATATAGTCATATAACATGATTAATCTGGACAGTAGATTTTATATCTTAGTGTCTACTGTTAGTATACTAACAAACCACCAGACTTGGAAACTGTCACATAGTTAACAATATGAATCAAACACTAAATGTGATAAAATCTTACTTCTGATATAAAGTATATTAAAAAAATTGCATTTAAGAGACAAAAAGTGTCAACAAAATATCACAATACTATGAATGTAAATGAAAGGACTTTATTTCATATAAACTCATAATCTTGTCTTGGAAGAATATTGTTTTTTTGGTATTAGAAGTGACCACTAGTTCTAATAACCTTATTTTGTTTAATGTTTAAAACAAATCCTGACCATTTTTTAATAATATTTAGGACACTTAATAGTAAGTGTTGGTCTACAACAAATATACTAAAACTTTTGAAAAAAAAAAAAGAAAATTCTAAACAAATATGTTAAGAATATACTAAAGTGCATCCACTATTCACTTCTACAAAACAAATGTTTTAAAATTCACAATATCATGAAAGATATATAGAGAATATATATTTTTCTAATCTTTCATTCTATCACCATAGATCACAGACTCTGTACAACATCTCCGAAATTTTCAGATTTTCAATCACATCTCTTTCAGTTATTCTACTGTCATCTTCAAGATCTCTCTCCCTGCCCCTCTCGCTCTTTTCCTCTCATGCGCGTGCGCACGTGCACACACACACACACACACACACACACACACACACACACACACACACACACACACACACACACACAACCCTGCTTACAGCAAACCTTTTCTCCATTTTTAGTCTCCTGCCTTTGGTCGCCATTTTAACACTTGTTTTGGGAGTCTGTGTTTGCTTCTGGCCCTACTGTCTCCAAAATTTCATTTTAGGTGCTCTTAGTATTACAAAACAAATGCTCTTAATGTTATTTTTCAATGATCTTCTCACCCAACAGTGAATAAAAACCAAAATAATTCTTAATTGAAAAGAAATGAAAGTAGATTACCACTGCATTCATTTTATCATTCTGTTTTTATTTTGTCACTATAATACACTCCACCAATATCTGTAGAACCATTTACAACATAATTTTAAAGAGGTTATGAATATGACATATGCATATACGTAGTTGCATTCAAAAATTAAAAATCTGGCAAAAAACTGCTAAGCCTGGTTATTCATAGCAGAGCACGGTTTGAAACTACCAGAGCATGTGTTCACCAAGACAGCACAGACATTTGCTTATAAAACTGTTTTCTTTTTACTCATGTTAGTGTTTTATACAATTATAAAATCAGAAATGTAATTAAGATGAAGAGGCTCGTCGTATGAAAGCAAGGCATGAAAAGTGTTTTTAACTCACATAATGAAGGTGGAAACATCTTTTATAATTGTGTAAAATAAACTCTCCCTTTCTGACACACACACACACACACACACACACACACACACACACACACACACACACACACACACACACACACACACACACACACACACACACACACACACACACACACACACACACACACGATATCTGATCTGACACCATTAAGCAAATGAATTATCAAAGCTAATAACTAAACTCAACGTACTGTAATAGTACATTAATTTTCTTTACAAAACAGTTCTTGGCATACTGATGAAGTAAATCAGTAGCTACTTGTTAAATGGTGTATACAAAATGTGCCACATAATAAATAAACAATCCCTGATTAATTAATAATTAATTTAATAACAACAATAATAGTATAACAACTACAACTACTACTATAATAATAATAATTGTGTGTGTGTGTGGGGGGGGGGGACAGACAAACATGCTTGACTGTATAAACACAAGAACGACCTTTTGTTTAACAATGTAAGTACTCTTTACATTTTTGTACCATACTTTAGGTCTTATTTCAGTTACTTATTGAGATGCATTTATTTCATTTATTTAAAAGAACAACCTGGAAGGAGTAATATGCAATATGTTCAATTAAAAAAAATCAATGTTATAGAACAAACTTCTGATGGCTGTAAACTGTGGACAACATGGCGGATGGATGTAATCACATGAAACTGTCAGGACACATCTGAAATACTAATTAAAACCATCACAAGGGAGGGCATTCACCTTACACTAGGTTCATGGACCCACAAACCGTAATTCCAGGAATGTCTGTTATTAATTATTCATTGCCACTTATGGTTATTCATATACATAGCATAATGTGTAAAATGAATATTGTTATCATTTAACAAATAAGAAACCTATGACAATTATTTCATTTGATTTAAAACCAACATTTGCCCAGTATGTACACTAATTTCCAAACCCAATGTGTGACTAGATGTTCTCATAATTTTAGCTGTTCTCTTGAATTACTTTCACTCACATTCACTTACTTAGAAATTTAATACACGCATCATCATGTGTAGCAACCTTTAAAATATGTATGAACTTTATCCAGTATTTTATGAACAATGTTTATACTTAACAGTTCTTGGTTGTGAGTATGCGTGCGTAAGTGCGCGCACACACACACACACGTTACAATATAGATTACAAATGTGACAAAAAACCTAAAAATATTGGAAAAATCCTAAATTTTATGAAATTCTGGTATGTTACAATATTATTATGGCAAAAATGCCTTAAATAGTTATAACTATTTCACTACTGACTCTGAACACAAAGTTTTTTATGGGTAAAAAGTAAAAGTTTTACCTTATAGCCTGAACAGGTTTTCACTCAAGAGGCTCGGAAGAAGCTTTTTAAAAGCGAAAACTGGGTGTTCCGAGTCAGTAGTGAAACAGTTATAATTAGTTAAGTAACACGTCATGGGCAACAAAATCCAAGGCCTTAAATAGCTTACTATAACATGTGTACCTGTAGACTACCACTACTGTTGAGTCAACAAGTGGCACCCAAAACCTGGAACTCCCTCATTAATGTAGAAACCTCTGAAATCCAGGTGACCTTTGTTGGGTGTATATAAGCAACACATACCGGCAGACAGGTTAGGTTCTGTGAATTACATGTAGTGATTGGTGCAGTGACTAATCAGTTTAACATAGGATATTGGCATTTGATATTCACCTGACTCACTCTCTCTCTCTCTGGGTTAGCAGACCAAAGCTGGTTGGCAGCAGATTGCCATTCCTCTCGCTTCTCTACTTTCTTTCCAGTTCACAGTATGATGTACAGGTCATAGTCCATAGTTTGACTCATGTAATCTTCATTCATTTATTCTTCACTCGTTTTGAGTATATGAGTATGTTGTCCATATACTTCATTGTGTTGGAGTACGAGTACATATACGGCCTATCAACTTGTCTCTTCTACATTCTGTAGGAAGCATCTATCCGTCTGTCTGAGCTCTTCTAAGGACATGCTCATCAATTATATTCTCTCTCCAGCTTACCTTGAGTGTTCTGCAGTACCAGGTCTCAAAAGCTTAGAGTCTTTTCTTCTTCTTCTCATATCGTTCATGATTTGCTCCCATACAGAGCTACACTACATACATATACCTTTACCAAATTCTTCCTTACCTTTAAACTGTTTGTAGTGAACAGGTTTTTATTTTACTTACTTACTTCTTAATACGAGCATCCGAGGCTGGCTGCTTCGATGGCTCGATAGGTTTTTATTTTTAATAAATACCATTTTGGCCTGAATAAATTTACTTATAATTTCATTCCACCTTAGAAAATCACTTGTGATTTAGCTTCCCAGATAACTGTATTCTTTCATTACCTGGATGGTTTTATTTCTTAGAATTATTCTGATCGGATTCTCTACATTTTGACTACACACTAGAACGTTGGTCATTTATTCATTAATCTTCATCTTGTATTCGCTCTTCGTTGCATGAGCCATTGCGTTAGCATAATCAATGCTATGCTCTCTGTGAACCCTAAGTATATCAATTTTTCTTCATGGATATTTATTCCAATATCAGTTTCTCCCCTTGTTCTGTTCGTCGCATCCTGAAAATACAAGTTAAACAAGCATGGAGACGAGAGCATGCCTTACCTCTTTCTTGGAATTCTTAAAGAAAATTATGAGTGTTGATTTTCTGGTATTTAACAATTTATTTAACTGTTTTAAGTGATAGCAATGCGATATGAGAATAACATTATGATGCTTCGTGTGTATCCACTGCATTACAAAATAGGGCCTTCCACACCCTAACAATTATTGGACATAATTGTAGACATGTTATAGTCTACAGAAAACACGTTATAGGGTCGCACAAAAATTTCTGAGTTACTGGTGAGCCGTAACTTGATGTTTGTAAAACACTGGTGGAGCCAGGCCCAGCCCAAGGGCCGGGCAAGCCGGGCGACTGCCCGGGGCGCCGCTGTCAGAGGGGCGCCAAAAAGAGCCTCAAAAAATAAATTTTAGAAAGTGTTTTCTACTGATTTTTTTGCTTTATATTTCTGTAAACTAGCGTCAGTTGCATCATCTTTTTTTTCTACCATGGACAAAAGCAAATTTCATAGTACTAGTGCGCGTGTTGTATGTTTAGCGCTGGATGGCAGGAACTTCGTGCAGACCATACAGACTACATTGCAACTGACGATTGTGTCGACTGAGTTTGACATTCTCCAAGACATTGACATGGATGTCACTGTTAGAGACTTTGCAGACAAAAAAGCTCGGAAGGTTCTGCTGTAATCATGTCACCATTAGTAGTGTTCAATAAATGTTGTTCGTTGTTGTTTTTGTTTATACATATACATACCGGTACATAAATAACAAATGTGTAATGGATATCATGTGCATATTTTTTAAGTCCTACGTATTCCTGTATCATGCATTTTGAGAAACGAATTTGAGTATTAATTTTGCTCTTTGAAAAATGGGCTTTAAATTATTAAAACCACTGTAATAAAATGTAAACTACAGGCTAGGACTAGGTGGGGGGGCCCAAAAATTCACTTTGCCCGGGTGAAAATTTTGCCTTAGGCCCTCACTGGGTGGAGCGAACTAAATGTCTCACGTGTCACTTGAATCATTTTCGACTCATACGCCGCCGCCATCACTCGTTAGTGTATGCATTACAGCAACCTTGATAGTTTACTGGAGAACGGACAGAAGCTAACAATTAGAGGTGGGCTAAACTGTTATTTTTAAATACTAGGTATGAAAATACTGTTCCAAAAAAATAACAGGTACAAATACCTGTTATTATATACTATATATACATAACCAATATTAACTTTTGTAAGTAACTCGTTTTGAGTTTCCTGCAGGTCTCCTATGTAATATCTTCAAATAAATACACTGCAAAAAGGTTTATTTTCACCTAGATACACCTATTAATATATTAATAAACCTACTTCCAGTGTATTTATTTGAAGATATTATATAACCTATACTATATAATTTGTTATAAGAAATAAATTAAAACTAAAAGTATTAACAGTGTTACTTTACACTGTGACTTTATTAATCTATTACTATTTAAAAGAAAATAAGAAACAAGAGAATTTATAGGCCTATCTCCCTTTGGGAATACCAATTTAAGTTTTCACTAGGAGTAAAACTAACATTGGTTAGACTTTAGACAAATCAGTTGCAAAACTCGGGGCAATGAAATAATTTAGAGTACACGTAATACCACAACAAATAATGTGATAAAAACATCAGAAACATATAATAAAAACATAACAGTAAGCCACAAGAGTGAATGAGAATAAACAAAATTTTACAAATAAAAATAATAAAAACACTGTAATAAAATAAATATAAATAAATAAATAAAAACTTATAAATAATAAGCAACAACAAAAGTAAATTAAATGCATTACATACCTGGATAATCTTCAGATTCATTCACTAATGTACACAGAATATACAAGTTATGAAATGTCACACCTATTTACATTACAATCTGCGTCACTTAACACATTATAAATAAAATTAAACAATTGAATTGTTTTTAAAATACTGGGATTTCAGTTATTCAAACACTATTTTAAATTTGCATTCAAAAATATCAACTGTTGCATTTTCCTTGATGATAATCGTGTTCGTGTTCTTCGTTCAGATATTTAAGGAACGAAATCCCATTAAATTAAAATCCTGTGAAGTTAAAATCCCATTAATAAAAAGTATAATATAGCTTTTCAACATCAGCCACTCTATAGGTTATAACACAATATAATTAAATACAACTATTTCACTAACGACTCGGAACACAAAGTTTTTTATGAGTAAAAACATAAAGTTTTACCTTACAACCTGAACCGGTTTTAGTTACAAGTTGGTGACTAGTATAATATATAATTTATTAGCATATAATCTGTATTATACATCTGCATATCACACGAGAATAAATGTAACATCAGGATAAATTTTCTCCTTTATTAAAAACAGCTTCGTCTCTTTGCGCAGAATGAAGTATTCAGGACGAAAAGTGGCTGCGTACTAGGTCGTACTCGAAATACCCTTGATTCTACCTGTTACTAAAATACTAGGTGTTTAAAAAATACTACTGTTCCTCTGATACGCTTAGTATTTTGTGTATCGGTGATACCCCTAGTATTTGAAATACTGGTTGTTCCTTGCGTACCAGCGATGTTTTTGTACGCCTAGTATTTGGCCTTGGCGTATTCGTTTACGTGATACTTGTGTACTTTTTGCGCGCGCGCGCGCGCGCGCGTGCGTGTGTGTGTGTGTGTGTAGGAGCGTAGGGGGCGTGCCTCGACTCGGAACAGCGAGGGCGGCCCCCGGAACAGCGTCGCCGCGAATAACAGGTATTTCAACTTTTCAGTCAGTGTTACATCCGTTCCACAAAAATATCGTTCCAAAATACCTGTTACACGTATATCCGCCCACCTCTACTAACAATTATGCGACACGGACACAGCGTCTAATATGGTCACCGTACAAAGCAAAGCCATGGGCTGCAGCGAGCACCCACACAAAACTGGGCTCGTACAGCTGGCCAAGTCCAGGTGTTTTTGTTGCATGATCGCTACGACTCCTTACATAATTTATTTACATTCACGACCGTTCCAATACGACTGTGGTTTATCGCCAATATACGGACGCTTCGGACCGTCTCGGACTCGTTTAGCGATTACAAGATGGCGGTGAATTATTACTACCCTCTTTCTCGTTTAGTTGTGTCTCCTTCTTTGCCAGTTGCCTGTCTCGACCCGGCAATGTAATGCGAAAATGAATTTTCTATGATTTGAACATTAAACTCGTGCGCGTAAGCATGTGTCCTGTATCCTTCTGAACATACGACAAATGGAGCCCGCGTTTTTGCTTCGACATTTCGGTTCAGTCAGAGAGATGGAGTGAAACCTGCTCGTTACCTAAAAATATTTTGGGGGCGACTGAACGAATGAGAAAGTCACCGAGTCGACAATCTACGCCGAATTACGAAAACGATACAAATTATACAAATAAAAACAAATGTGAAACGTGAGACGACAGAATTATCATTTGAGGAGAAAATCAAAGAAACCTGAAATGCTCAACGTACTTCTTTATGGATGAAATTTTTCGCCACCTACTACCGGCAACGGAAATTAATGGACGCTTCTTCCACATGAAAAAATGCCTGTGGAACCTGTGTTTCAGGAACAATTCCACGTTCAGGAATTTGGACTTCAACAGAATATCGATAGTGCTAGGAAAAGCCTGTCAATATCCCAACGTGCGTGCAGCCTCGTAAACACCAGAAATACGGGTTGGCCTGGGATTCATGCTGAAGTTTCAAATTCGAAGAAACTAACCAAATTGTTGATCAATTTGTTGAACGAGGGTCGGAAAATGAGAAGATTGCAATCAGAATGCGGAGCTAGTAGAAACCAAAGCCGGCCCCCCACAACAAATGCTGTTGAAGACTGGTATCATCAGATAAACAACCTGCTCGGGAGACCAAAACAGAACAAAATAGCGAAAAGAATACGGAAAATCTACATCAACTAGACGAACGTCTCGAGAGAAAGTGTGAGGAAACTGAAAGACACCAAAGACAATCTCTTAGCGTCAGAAACTGGACTACTTCCTGTCCTTCACGAAGTGGCCGATATATTCTCAAGAGATTTTATTTTATCGTCTGTTATGACACAAAATACAAAAATTAAAAAAAAATATGAAAAACAAAATACAAGCGAGTTACATCCTGTAACGAGACGTAATTACGGTCCTATACATTTCTGTTATATCCGTTAATGCGGTTGAGATTGCACCTAATTAATCGTCTCAAACGTTGTTCGCCAATTTGTGATTAGACGAGTTTAATAGCCACACGTTGTTGCGTCAATTTATAGTATGACGAGATCGTCGTCTCGTAAAATCTGGTTATCAGTTTTATTATTATTGTGAAAGTTTTGTTTTTTATTATTAATTTTTGTTTTATTGATTTATTCTACCCAATTCAATCTATTATTGAATCCGATATGAATAAATCGGTTCACTTACTCTTTGACGTCGTTTATTAATTTTGTTTAGATTGTTTATAATGTTTTTTGTTCAGTATCTTGAGTTAGTTTCTGAAGAAGTTGCGTTGACTTTTCTGCCTTTAGCTGCGGTGAGTCGATCGGTACTTTCCTGTATAGACATTAACATAAACACAACATGTACATGATATTTACTATCAGTCGTAATATGTTGAAAATATTAGATAATGTGGTTGGTGATAATCATTCAATTTGAATGTTCGCTCTGGCTTTTGGTACCAACCGTCTCTTGTTGTTCACCTAAGCTGTAATTCTATTTTTTTTTTCCAATAAAGGTCAACACTTTAAATTGTTCATAAAACAATAGTTGTTTATTTAACTCAAGTAGAATAGTTATGGTTACAATGTTATTATTTATATTCCTTTTATAAAATAATTAAAATTGAACATGTACTCTTAAAATAATTATATGCTCAGGGTGGTATGACTGCATTTGGCAAGTCGATGATTTTCTGTTTGTAAACAATTAGGATATGATGCTTTATAACATTAGTAGGTTCTTTGAGTCTGCAAGATACACTTCTACCATAAAATGCACTACTGTGATAATGAGTAGGCAGCGAATAAAAATATTAATTGTTGTTTTAACATAACAAAATATGAACGACTGTTCATTGTTTACAATTGAGGTTAGCAGCGGTTCATGTAACCTTGCTTATTTAAAGCTGATCAATTGATGCTTCTTTGAGGCATTACTTATTTAGTATACCATTATAATTTATTAAATTCAGGGTTATGTTCCTGAATAATCTCCAAGATTGGATATAAATAGAACAGGTAATTCAAATTAATTCGCTACGACTAGGTTACACTCATGTGTGACTCTGAGTTCAAGTACTATAATTAAATACAAAAACATTTTTAAATTATTAATTGTCAGGGTTCATTTTCCCTTCATTGATCATTCAATGTCTTTTCTTAAACTAATATAATTGATTCAATCAAAGAATTAAAATTGTCGTTATTGAAATCGTTCCATTTGATTATTGTTTACTTGACTTTTTCTAAGTCCCCTTCCTTATGGAATTATGGTTATTTATTAATTAATTCAGACAAATTAGATTCGCTATTGGCGTTATTTAATTAATGAATGATTTGATATATATAATATAATGGTCATTTGCACTGGTACTTCCGTTATCTGTTGATTCGAAGAATTAACACTTTTTTAACTTTTTATAATTAATTAATATTTTTAATTAATTTTCATAAATGCACTTCACACACTACCTATACGCATGAACTCCGTAATAGAACACTTAAAAATAGACTGCACTGTCTTCTCGAGTTGACCTAACCTCAACTCGAAGTTTCGAGGTTAGCTTGTGTATTAACAGCTGTCGGCTGTCAAACCCACGTTTTTCTGGACGTTCGGCTAACGTGGAGTATCTCTCGTTGTTGATGATAGACTGGCTATAGTTACCTGGTCGGTATTTTACACTTCGTATTTTTTAATGAGCTCTGATTGGCTAATTGTCTTTATTTCGTGTACACTCTGTGAGATTCGTCAAAATAGACGCTTAGCATAGCGTCAGTAGCTGGGTTCAAGATTATGATTTGTCGGTTACATACCCACGTGCAAGGGCTTGTCATTTTTTAATTATTTCTTATAAGTCAAATATCTTATCTATAATCACACTGACAATATTTTTATGATTCCCATCGTTTCTATTTTTTGATTACGAGTAATTTGCATACCCTCATCATATAGTTCTGATTTGGGGTTGATAAAACCGCACTTGGTATAAATTCATAATACTTTTTAAGTTATTTAATACTTTAAATACATTGTTTTTATCCCATATTTTCGTGGTGATAACATATTCTTACAGTATTATTCACTTTTCCCTTCTAGTCATGTACTAACAATTATACAATATCTATTTTCATAGGTCCAAGTCCTAGGCTTACTGTTACATATTTTGTTCATTAATAATATTATACTAACAGTAATTGTTAATAACATTTTATTATGGCCTATGCATACTGCATTGGTCATTGTCACTTCTGATAGTGTCCTTTTTCTTTATCTTATGGTTTTATTACCTTAGTGTCCTTTTTCTTTATCTTATGGTTTTATTACCTTAGTGTCCTTTTTCTTTATCTTATGGTTTTATTACCTTAACTATAGTTTGTTAAGTGAGTTTACTATACAGTAGAAAGTTACATTTTTACATGAGTAGTAATCCTTTCAAATTATTCTCATTATTGTTTCAATATCTCTTATCAGTATTTAGGTAACATTGTTATTGTTGTGCAGTAGTTCATTCTGCAATTACACTAATAATTGCTTTGGTTTAGAGTTACCAAGATTACTTGCATCTAGCTGTCAACATGGTTTATTTATTATTATTGTTATTATTAGTATTTATGTGGATATAATCCTTGGATTTACTTATCTGAACAGTATTCTGCCTCATTCAATGTTACTAGTCGAGTCCCTACTCTTTATGAAAAGTTTACAAGATAATTTTGTTGCATCATGCATCCATTCTATGGAAAGCATATAGTTATATTAAATTACATTAATTCAGCTTTTATATTTACTTATTACATTATCTATTGCACAATAAATGTTCCTTATATTATCTATTTATGTCACATTATAATATTTTAGTTTAACATTGCTTTAGCCTTCTTTTTCTATAGTTTTAGTGAAAACTAGTTGACCAGATTAGGTTATGTCATCTTCTAAATATGCAATAATGGATTACTATCAATTTTGTATTTCTACGTTACATCTGATTTATTTACCTTTATGTATCACTGGTATATTTATTGTTTATCATTAGATTACGAGGGACGTCCAGAATGTAAGGATACAAACACTTGTTAAAAATCGAAAAATGAATATATTTTAATGAAATTTACAGGGTATGTGCCAAAATATGTTATCATTTCTCCACATAATCGCCGTTGAGGTCAATGCACTTTTGAAGCCTGGGCACCAGCTTTTGTATACCCTCGTCGTATACCTTCCGCTCCACCTCCGTAAGCCACTTTTTCACAGTCTCCATGACCTCCTCATCGTCCGAAAATCGCTGTCCACCCAAGAACTCCTTTAATTTGGTGAAAAGATGGTAATCCGAGGGTGCCAGGTGCGGGGAGTAGGGTGGGTGAGTCACAATGTCCCATCCAAACGACACGAGCAGATCCTGAGTGAGCCGGGCGGTATGGGGTCTGGCGTTGTCATGAAGGAGTGACACACCACGAGTCAGCATTTCCCTCCTTTTGTCTTTGATTTTATGTTTCAACTTCTTAAGGAACTCACAATACGCAGCAGCATTGATGGTGGTCCCTTTGGGCATGAAATCGACCAACAAGATCCAAGATCCCGTTCCGGTCCCAAAAGACGGATGCCATGATTTTCCTGTGTTCACCGATACTTTGAACTTTGAATTTTCTGGATGTTGGCGAATGGGTATGGCGCCACTGCAGAGACTGTCTTTTTGACTCAGGAGTATAGTGACACACCCACGTCACAATTGAGTCGAGAAAGGATTCACCCTCAGTTTGAAAACGTTCAAGAAATTCGCGTGCGGCCGAAACGCGATTTTCGCGGTGTTCCGGAGTCAACATTTTTGGCACCCACCGTGCACACAACTTCCTAAACCCAAGTCTTTCTGACACGATTTCACCCAGGAGACTTCGTGAAACGTGTGGGAAACTTTCTTTAAGGGTGTCAAGAGTCACACGACGATCATCGCGCACTTTTTTTCAACCTGCTGCACAAGCTCTTCTGAAATGACAGACGGTCTCCCACTCCTTTCTTCGTCGTGGGTGTCGGTACGGCCTTCCTTAAATAACCTAACCCACTTGGTAACATTCTGACGATTCATTACCTCGGATCCGTAGGTTTCCACAAGCTGGCGATGGATACTGGCCGCCGATTCGTTGCGCAACGTGAGGAAACGAATGACTGAGCGAATCTCACACCTGCGGTACGTGAAGCAAACGGGGGACGAACTGGCTGATGTGTTAAGCTGCTGCGACGACATTTCGTAACGGACTGAGGCGCTTGATGTCTCATTTTGACCGTTAAGAACCCGTCTACACGTCACAGGTGCCAACTTTGAAAAAAAATTTCCCTATGTCCTACACAGCCCTTGTATTCTTACCTTCTGAACGTCCCTCGTACATTTTGTTTATCTTTTACAGTCTTTATTATTGGTAATTAGTGGTTATTTATAATATCAATCCCACTTTACAATTGGTCATTAGTATTTTGGACATATTCCTTTTTTCATGTCTACACATCATTTAGCTATGAATAACTCATACTATTATTCATTCTCTTTATTACTTTCTATGTTCAATAATTGACTCTTACTGAGTACTGTTTGTATTACATTGTTAAGGAAGGTATTTACTTAATAAGTTTTAGGTCAGTGTCAATTTTACAGCTTAGGGATTTAAATCATGTTGTTTACTCCATTTATACATTCTTCTTTTATTGGCATATATTAGTTCCTTATACTTCATGTTATCTCCCTTTTTGTGTCTGATCTGGATATTTTCTTCTTCTCTTCACTGATTCCTTTCTCACTCTTAATAAGTTTCTTTATGGTGTTGTTTTCACTGGTTTCCTTCTCTCTGTTTGTTTCTTCACGATTTTGTTTTCATGGGTTTCCTTCCCACTGTTAATAGGTTTCTTCTTAATTTTGTTTTCATTGCGTCCTTCTCACTGTTTGATAAGTTTCTTCGTGATGTTGTTTTCCTCGTTTCCTTCTCACTGTAGGTTTCTTCATGATTTTGTTTTCATGGGTTTCCTTCTCACTGTTTATCTATTGGGTAAATATGTATGTCGTCTCGTCGTTAGTCTTGCTTTATCTTCTTTAGTTGCACATTTACTGGTAATTCCTTCGTCATTTTATTCGCTTGTTTTGGCTTATGATACTTCCTTTTTTATCCCTAATCGTATGCTTGACCTTGTAGGTATTCTTGATTGTAGTGGCTTCCAACTCATTTGTGGTACGTTGGTGTTGGTAGTACTCGTATTATATGTACCATTACAATCCACAATATCAAGAACAAACGGAACTGTTTACTGCTCATATTAAACTTCACGAAACTATACATTTTCGGGGACATCTCGTCGTCAATTCTCATCGTCGGGAATACGACGACGTGATCACCCTCGAACCGCTTCGATCTGAGAACGTACGATACGACCAGTAACCTATTCCGTTTAATCTTCGAAATTATCATAAATTAATAAATACACGTTCGGTTGATTTTATCTTCTTCTTCTTCTTCTTCTTTTTCAGGCTGTGGACCTTACGATCCGTTGCCACTCCTTGGTCTGACCATCTCTTCTTTGGTATTTAAATATTCCGCCGTCCTTTCGGATTATAAGCCAAAATTTGTTTTGATATCCTGTTCCAACGCATTCTTTCAACATGGTCTGTCCAATCCTGTCTGTATTGCGTTATCCTTTCGTTTAGGTTCTTTATCCCAAGGATGTTCCTTATATCATCATTTCTTAGCCGGTCCTTCCGGCTAAGAAATGATATTTATACTTGATATTTACGAGCAAGTAATAAAAATCATTTTTTGATTTACCGTTGTCTCACTATTAAGCAGATCTCAAACCAAATACGAGATACAATCTCAGACCTTACTTGGTTGCATTAAGTTACGTCGGGACCGTGATTTGCATTACTATCTCTATCAACGTAACCATAATCTAGAACGCTGTCAATGTTTATCGTTCGTTTTGTTTAACAAATCGGGTTCTCCTCACCGCTGCCATAACTCTTTTCATGGTCAGAAAGCATTACAACGTCCACTATAATAAAATCAACCGTTTAATACCAAACAAATGAATAAATAAAGTAAATGTACTATAAAGAAGGGACAAAGCAATCTCTGTTACAGTAATACATACACACGTTTGTACAAGACAATGCGCCGTGTTGGCAGTGACAATACGACAGCAGCACCATTTGTGCAAATAAATCTGCTTTATTGTGCATACTACGTGTCTCGTGAACCGTTACTGCACGCTCAATTCGTTTTACTGCTCCTGACATTTTTTCCTTTACTTATGACGTCACTTCTTCGCTGAGTAACACCGCTGAGGCGGGGATAGCCGTGTCGAGTTAAAAGCGTTTTGCTTGCTTCGGTTTGTAGAGGTCGAAGGGCCAGTAGTAACAAGATTTTTTTGTTGTTACCGCCAACAATTCTTCTTCAGCCTGGCTTCTTCATCAACGTGAACCCTGGCTTCCAACACCAATCTTCTCCAAAGTCTTCTATCCATTGCCATCTCGGTGTAACCCCTCACATCCATTCTTCTTAGATCTTCTAGCACATCATCCAACCATCTTTTCCTAGGTTGGATCCTCTTTCTGCTTTTATAGACTTGCGCCTTCAAGATTTTATTTGGCATACGCTGAACATCCGTCCGCTCTAGGTGACCTAGCCACTGTATTCGTTGAGCCTTTATGAATCTTACAACATCCTCATGAAGTCTCCTGGTTATTTCTTATTCTCCACTTGTCATCTTCTTTAACCAGGCCACAAACCCGCCTGACGATATTTCTTTCAAACCTTCTTTTTGTCAATGCCCATGTCTCACATCCATAAGTAATAACTGCCTGATAAGTGTCATATTTTTAATTTTTGTATTGCTACTAATGAGTTTGCTTAACAGCCTGCTATTGGGATACTATGCCCTGTTTCCTATTTGCATCCTGCCGTGTATTGTCGTGTTTATGGACCCTTCATTATCTATTATGTTACCCAGGTATCTGAACTTATTCCGCCAACTATTACACTGGCATAGTTGCGTACAGTGGAGGGTAAAACACACAAAAAGAAATTATTTTAATGGAGAAATTACCGGTTGAAGTTGGAGGGAGGAAGTGCTCCAAAACAACGGTAGGAATGTTCGAGGTGTAACAAGACGGACAATAAAAAGGCTGAGGCGACACTATCTGCTGAAAGTCATTCACTCTTGAGGGAACGATGGGCGGGGTGAGGGAGAGACGAAGTGGAGAATTCAATTATGACTGAAGGAGGATATGACCAAGAGATAGACGCAGAACCGGGAGGCATGGACGACTTCATGTGAGAAAGGCTGATCAAAATTGGCAGCAATTTTATAAAATACTTATCACAAAGCCTGACAACTTTGAAAACAACCATCACCGATTTCAGTACGTGCAGAGGGGAGAAGTAAGGCTCCTCCTTCTCCCGCTTTCTCCGTCTTACTGCCCCTTCCCTTCTTAATCAACGGGACGCTGTATAGTTCACATACTGTGTTCGGCGAGCGACTGATCCTTCCACACAGTTGCCTTGCGTCACGTGACTTTCTCCTATAAATGTCCCAAGAGTGTCAAAAATGTTTGTTCTGTTCAGGTCGTTTTCAACGTTGTATACCTATAAAACACATGAAACTGATGAATTATAGCATCAATTAAGACCTTTACGACGTGAACGAAGTACGAACTCTACGCTCTAAGTTCTGTTACAGACAAAGTTGTCTCTGTAAAAAATCCGTACAAAAGTCTACCGTCTGTAAAAAATATAAAAAGCTAGGCCTATACGACAATCGCTATATTCAAAGAGTTCAACCATGTTTAAAACATAAGCGTGGATGTAATACAAAACATGAGGTTTCATAAATAATAAGTAGCCTACTATTACTCTGACGAAAACACAAATTAAAATGTTTAGCGTGAATTAGAATAAAAAAAGCGTGTTGTATGACGTTCTCTAAATCAATAAGCGTGCATGGTTGACATTTGTTTGCTAAACATTAAAAAACGTGCGAAAAGCAAACAGAACACTACAATAGCTGCAACGAGTAGCAATGTATTAATTCCCACGTCCAATGTTATCGAACGCACGGCTGCATACGAACGGATAAAACCAGCGGGCCTATATTATGTACGAAATTTTGCAACCCAATAAAAATAATTATTCGCTGGTGCGGATCATCGGATGCAAGCTAAACGTATTCTATTAAAAAAACCCTGTATCTAAATCAACTACAATGGTGACCTGCAAAATGAATAAACAACTATTACTGTGGACCGTGTTGTTGATAAACGTGATGACGAAAGTAACAATATCATACGTACAGAACCCCCGTGAGCAGCACAACCAGAATGTACCCGAAGCTTCTACGTTAATCGAATACACACTAACGCCGTCCACAGTATTTATTCTAAATTATATGTACTTAAAGCGATAGATAGAAAACGAAGTTGATGGCAACGGCCAGTCAGCTTAGCGAGTTGTTTAATAGCGATTCGGTTACGTACCGTAACTAGCACGAATTATTTTGTTTTCAACTGCGCTTTAGTAAGTTAAAAGCTTGTTATTTCTTGATGTTTAATGTTAGTTGTGAACGAATTATTGAATTAACTGCTATTTGAAAAAAGTGTTAGGAAAACCTATTTAGTTTGTGTTATCTTTTGTTCAACTTAAGTTTCACTTTCAAATATCGCTATCTACGTAACAATACTAATTAATTTAATTACTGTTTATCTCCATTCTGATAAAATTTGTGTTAAATTTTCTACCGACTCTTCATCTAAAGCCCACGCCTTGTTACTGCGACCAGTACCCAGTACCCTGTTTTTCTTTGCGCTATTTGAGGTTTGTCCAGATGGGCCACCTTCAGCCAATATGAAGAATGTTTGTGGATAAGTCTAGCGCCAGTGCACGCCGGCCATTCCGATGGGAAGGTGGATGCACCAACAAGAAAAGAAAGGAAAAGTAAGTAATTGTGTATGTGTATGTTTAAATTTGCGGTAAACGGTAGTGGTAGAGCTGCCACGACGAGCAGCGCAGCACGCCAAAGATGGAGGAAAGCGTCAAATTGCCGTTAATGGAACGGCGGGGACCCATTTTTGAAGGGCATAGTTATCTGGAAATGGGAATGGGCCTTGTACCCAGCTGGGAGATCAGCGACATTGCCAAATTGCCCTAGATCTCCGCCACTCTTCGGAATGCTTTACACCTTCCAGCTCTCGTCATTATGCCATGGTCCACCACTTCTACCATCCAAATATTTCCTCCTCAGCCGAATTCTCCATTGTCTTCCCCAACAGTTTTCCCGACGGAAATCTTTAGAAGAAGTTTTTACTATTTCCAAGCACATGGCTCAGTAATACGTCTTCCTCTCTTCCATTACTTTCATAACGAGTTTTCCTTTTCTTTGTTAAAAAAAAATGTTTAAATTGTCTTTTTCAATTGAACTTGTCTCTATCATCCTTCTCAACATCCACATTTCCATGTCTCTAGCTGAGCCTTCTCCATTTCTCTTCCTTCCATGAAGATCAATTTACGTATAGTTACATATTCTACACAAAACCTTTTGCAGACGCCTCACTGACCACTGTAGTCATACGACAATTTGTGAGCTCACCGCTTTTATTCTGAAACGATTGCTTAATAAGTGTTACTCTTCTGTCATACACCTGTATTTAAACTAATTAAACTACAATATAGCTTAGCTCGTTTAATCCGTAATTACTAAATTTCATGCTTGACCTTTTTCTATTGTGAATGTTACCTACGATATCAAGTTCAGTCTTCTTGAGAAGTATTTTTATTTCTCGTTGTTTTAGAGTACCGGATAATATACTACTGACTACGGCGGTATACGTTCGGTTTGTACGTATAAACTTCGCGGAATCGTCAGTCCATCTGCACACGGATCAAGGTTGACTGCCGCCTGCGATGGATTACAATTTCCCCCTTTAACGATTCATCTTAGTTCTCTTGTACTAACGATTCATCTTAGTTCTCTTGTACTGACTCATTTCACACTACATTTTTTTCTCTAATTACAAAGCATTCTTCAGGTATGACCCTTCTGCTATGACTCACGTATTATATGAAACGTTTAGCCCACGTCAGCTATTTCTGTCGACTATTCCGGCCATGTGGCACAACTACATATGATCCATACATATAAACAGTTGTTCTTTACGAGGCTAATGACAATAGTTAAAACATAAGTTGAGCTTCAAATGACACGATAATAAGAACTACCCGTTCTACGGTGTCTCTGTTGGCAGAGTTTAACATGAACATACCAAGTTGTATACCAAAAAAATATACCGTAATTGGTTAGTTCAAAATTTTTGTTTCATTAGCTTGTCACAATCTTGTTCAGATTAAGCGAATACGTGTTCAATATGACAAAACTGGACATGATTGGAAACGTACTTGATTCTAACGGACATAAAATTTCCATCAGTATTACGTACGTACTTGATTGAAAGAATGTACAGTAGTCAACAGAATAACAGCATAACCTACAACTGAAAGTAATGAACATCTTTACATACTGTGATATGCGACATACGCGTACACTGTACTCAAATATTTCATCAAGCTCTCTGTAAAGGAATTTTTAATAATTTAGCATAAGGCCTTAAACTAAGTACAATTTACAATTAAAATACGTGTATCCTAATGTTCTTCGGTTGTAAGAGCGGACACGTACAAGATCATTTTTCGACAACAGAGATAAACAAACAAATGTGCTGAGTTCATATACGAGTATGCGTAACGTGTAGCAGTATGAGTATGAGAAAACTAATAATCGAATCTATACATATAAAACTCAAAGTCTGAGGATTTATGTGTACTCAATACAAATCCACACCGTTACACCGATTGCCACCAAATTTTGCACAGGTAACCTTTGACACAAGGCGAAAAACACTGTCTAGCTTGGAATTTGATATTTTGCCCCGTTCGCATGATTTAGGCGCTTTTAATTATGCCTTTTCGTTGACGCGTATAAAGATGTCAAAAACACCATGGAGACCAGAATTAATTAACATAGTAACAAGTAAATAAACAAATGATATCACTATGCAACATTTTAAAACTTTTGGTACGATGTTTTAAGACTGTAAGGTGATTTTAAAAGTATTTTTTCATGCTGATTTCAAATCTGGTTTTAGTTTTTCTGTATCACGTAAGGTTTTTATACAATTCAATTTCGAAGTTTTAAAAAATCGAATTTTGTGAAGAGGGAAAATTATTATTATTTGATTGTGATTTCAAAATTGTTTATGCTTTAATCCTGCATAAAATCACAACACATGGCGGTGCAGTAGACAATGGTATACACTCACTTAAAAATGTTATAATTATTACGAAAACACAACACATACGCGTATATGACAATTTAATTCCTCTTCTTCGCTGAATTCACTGCTTCAAGATCTTTCTGACGTGGGTTGAAACTTCTCTTCCGTGATTGTCTCCCTTCACCAGTGCCGTCTCTTTTTAGCATAAAACAGTAGTCGGCCATCATGTTGGCATTCCACCTTCCCTGGTATCTCTTTTCCATGTCCTTGATATCCTGGTGGAAACGTTCGCCTTGTTCTTCACTGACATCGCCGAGGTTTGCAGGGAAAAAGTCAACATGTGAGTGTAGGAAGTGAAGCTTTACACTCATGTTACATCCTAATTTCATGAAACTCTGCAGCATTCTTTTAACCATGGTTTTGTACTCTGGATGTTTGTGGTTGCCCAAAAAGTTGACAACAACTTCTTTAAACGAAACCCAGGCCCTTTTTTCCACTGGATTCATTGTCCTTTCAAACAAATTGTCTTTCATTAACTTTCTTATCTGCGGTCCCACGAAGATCCCTTCTTTAAGTTTCTCATAAGATACTTTCGGAAATCTTGTTACCAAGTACTGGAAACAGTCACCATCTTTTGGAAGAGCTTTAGTGAACTGTTTCATTAATCCGAGTTTGATGTGCAGAGGAGGTAATAGTATCTTGCTTCGTTGAACAAGTGGTACATTTATTATGTTCTGTGAACCGGGTTGGAGGGTTTTTTTTTGGGCCAGTCTGTCTTCTTCCAATGTTTGTCTCTGGCTCGACTATCCCATTCACAAATGAAACAAGGCATTTTTGTGTAGCCGGATTGTTGACCAAAACATACCTACTACTTTTAAATCCCCACAAATTGTCCAAGAATGTTTTTCATAATTCACGTATTTTAGCAGAGCTTTGAGATTTACATACGTCTCCTTGAGATGAACTGAATGTGCAATGGGTACTGAACCAAACTAATTTCCATTGTGTAAAAGTACACCTTTGAGGCTAGTTTTGGACGAGTCTATAAATAACCTCCACTCACTTGGATTGTAAGTGACGTTAAAGAAATTCAATAAACCCTCAATTTCACAACAATAAACCAGAGAGTCTTCTTCTTTAAAGAATTTCATTAATTCCTTCTCTCTGCACCTATACCAAGAGAACGTAACTCCGGGTAGTAGAAGATTTTTTGCATTCAATCTTGACCCAAGCAATTGGGCGCCATCTTTTGTCAGGTTCAAGTCACGAGTAATATCATCAAGTTCATTTTGACTGAATAATTTAGGTGCAGAATCTTCTTCCGGGTTGTAATCATCAGCATTATCGCTTTCATTTTCTGAGCTGCTCGCCAGTGACACATCTTCAAGAACGGGAGGTGGAACTGGGATAGGGAGAGAATTACAATGCGTAACCGGTCGTAAGGCCGAAGGAATGTTCGGATATTGTATATCCTTCTTATTTTTTGCGTTATGACCTTGAATTTTAACCATACAAAAATAGCAATCGTTAACATGATTTTGTGGCTCCCTCCAAACCACTGGGACTGCAAAAGGCATCGATTTTTTTGCACCATTTTTCCACAGTCTCAGTCCCTCAACACATGTACGACATACCTTGTGTGGTGCCCAGCTTTTGTCATCACCAAGCCTTATGCCGAAGTACGCGTAATACACCTTTCTCACAAAACTATTAATGCCCTATTAATGTCTTTGCTTACCAATTACGTAGCTACCACAAATATAACAGAACACGTTTGGGTTATTCAAACACTTCCGGGAACTCATTTCTACAGAAAGTTCACAAACTATATATGACAGCACAAATATAACCTCACAGCACTATAGCATGTAAACAATGAACTACTGTTTCCCGCCTAACAGCCAGCTGGGTGAAACAAGTGTGGCCAACTAATCCCTCCCCCACAATAAAATTTCCCCTTGTGAAACTTACGTGTAAATAAAAGATGAGTTCATTTGATTTGCAAAAAAACTGTACGTGATAGAAAGAAACGGATTGCAGATCTGGAATCAGCGCAAAAAAATGCTTTAGGAACACGTAAGACAACAGAAACATAGAAAATCATGTTGCATAGTGTATTTAGCGCCATCGGAACTGTACCTTTATCCGTTCCTGCAGTACATTTTCGATGTTTTTAATATGCGATTGTATCGATATATTTTACAATTTTGTATATAGATACGTCTATATATTACTTCCATATTCCTTAAGGAAATGGAAGTATGGTGACGGCAAAAAAAATAGTGTTCGAGATTATTGCAGATTCTGATTGTACTACACTCAAAACATGAAAAAAAGTCGTTTTTCGAAAAGTGTCTGTGTGTCTATCTGTGTGTAGATTTTTTTTCTATGGCAAACGATAACAGCCGCAAATTCAAACAGAATCAAATAATGTTTTGCATACAGCCCTGATTTGTAGAGTACTCAGGACCTATTGTTTTTGGTGAAGATCGGTTAAGGGAAAGGGGTAGTTCACCTACAACGTTTTACGTTTTAAGAACAGTAAAGTTCTTGAAAATTCATTTAAACTTTTTCAAACAATGGTAATTGTTAAAAATAAAATAATTTTGTTGCCAGGCAATAAAATTATAATTTTTTCATTTTAATGTAAATTATGTATGAGTTAATATACATGTATAAAATAATATATCGTTCGTGGCAGGTAAGCATATCTCAGTTATGTAGTGTTTACGTTTCCATTTTATTATTATGACTACAGCAATAAAAAGGCAGGGAAGACGCGCGCGCGCGCGCACACACACACACACACACACACACACACAAAATTCGCGTTATTTCTGGCCTCACTCATGTTTATTTTCTTACATTTGCACGCTTTTTAAATGGAAAGTGCCGAAACCCACACCAACATAACGCGTGCAAGCCGAAAAAATGGACATCAATTTGCTTCATGTGGATCGCTGGGCAATGTAACTGCACGTGTTTACAGAGGAACGATTCATAGACAGACTTTTCGTCTTTAGGGAATGAACCCTCTGCAAGATGCTGAGGGTCCATGAGTGACTTCGGAGCGCTCCTTCTTTTTTGCGTGTTTGTTCTGTGAAACATACACTGTAGATTCGCAGCTTGATAGGAACGCTGCAACTAGGAACACTGTAGCAACGCTCAATAGGAAATGTTGAAAATGTTTGTCCACGGTGTACCCTCATTCACACTAAACCTGCTCTGATGTTTTAATTACGGACATCATAATATTAAAACTTTGGAAACTTGAGCACTACTTAATGGAGTTCAATCATTAACTTATACAAGCCATTAATTTTATGCATATTTTTTATATATATGTGTGCAACGTTATCGGCAACAAAGAAGTAGTTTTTGTTAAAATTTCTTCCCGGGATATTTGGCCGTAGTCCAATGTTTTCTACAAAACCAGACGTTACGGCAATGCCATCGACTTCCATCATCAGTGAAAATCGAGTGCGATAACGTGAGGTGGTATATGTTAGTGACCACAGTACTGTGGTTAAGGCTGAAGCAGTAAGTAGAAAGAAGTAGTTTCTATGGTAATATTTCATTTCGAAAATGATTTTAAATATAAATCTTGGAATATGGAAGTCATGTATGGTTCTCCATACCGATATTTTTTTAATTGTCTTAAACGATTATAAAATGTATGTTTATACGTATTTCTGATGATACAATGAATAAGTAATGAAATATATTACATAGTACTACTAAAGATGTCAAAACACCATGGAGACCAGAATTAATTACCATAGTAACAAGTAAATAAACAAAAGCTATTTAGCGGCATATTTATCCATTCCTGCAGTACATTTTCGATGTTTTATATAATATGCGATTGTATCGATGTGGAAAAGAAGAAGTGTACTAATTGTAAATTGTCCTATTACTTAATGCAAAGCGAAAATACGTGTTATTTTCATTTGTGAGGTTAGGTGACAACGGTTTTTTGTTTTTAGTTTACTCCTAAAATAAATAAAAGCCATGGTTGAGGAAAACATGACGTTTAATGTGTTATACAATGCTTCTCACACAGTAACACTTAAAATAAAGAATTTAGCGTTTTTTATTTAACAGGTAGGCTACTTTATAAGTATCTCCAAAGGCTTTATAAACGGGTATTTTTAAATCTCCAAAGGCTGTTGCACCAACATAATAATTTAGTACAAGTTAAAATAGTACATGGTTGAAAACAGCTTTGGAGAGAATTTGACTAATGAGTACAAAATTGTTATACGAGCTGACAGAACGCCATATAGATATAGACAATAAAAAGTAGATTAAAATACTTACTAAAGTCAAATATTCGCGTGCGAAGCAGCGGGTAACAGGTAGTAAATTATATAACGCGATATATCAAATACAACAACAAAGAAACAGCTAAATATAGGCGGTTTTCACATACTGATTCAATGTCGGATTGTGAGACAGATAAAACACGCTTTAGAAGAAAATTATTCTAAGTACCTTCTGACCCATGAGTGGATGTCAGGCATAATGGTTTTGGTAATCGCAGAATGAACATAACAAGAGAGTACTGTGAATGCACGTTACGTCCGCGAAATATTAAAATGAACTCACCACTGAAATCCGTATAAAAGGAATAAAACTTAATATTTTTAAACACAACTAGAAATTGTCAATCATAGGTCACCACGCGTTGGTAAGTTTTATCTTATCGTAGAAAGAGATTCATAGGCTCACACAGATGTTACATTTCTGGCATTTTTGCTTTCCGTGTTTTGAAACCATAATGTTTACCTATGAAAATATGCGGTATGCCGTAGTGTTTTTATGTTAGCTGTAATAATGTGTAATTATTCTCGCTCATGAGTACCTACATAAATACCTGTAAATACCTGTGAAAAGGTCCTAGGCAAGAGAGAGAGAGAGGAAGAGAGGAATGGAATACTTCAGAGACATGGGAAGCCGTGAATCAAAGGAAGGAATGTAAGAAAATACTCAATACCGCAAAAAAAGCAAGAAGAGAAGTTACAAGCTAGAACAGACTTTAATCAACTTAACAAAACAGTGAAGAGGAGTTTTCGACGAGACAAACGAGCATTTATCAACAATCTTGCAACACAAGCTGAGACGGCAGCACAAAACAATGACAGTAGGACTCTGTACCACATTACCAAGAGATTAACAGGAAAGTTTTCAAGAGCGGATAAACCGGTGAAAGCTAAAGATGGGAGATTACTGTCCACACAAAAAGAACAGCTAGAAAGATGGAGAGAACATTTTCTGGAGATTTTGAATCGTGAAACAATCGAAGAAGGGGAGACAG
The DNA here is from genome assembly GCA_034769895.1 of Magicicada septendecula. Classification (NCBI taxonomy): domain Eukaryota; kingdom Metazoa; phylum Arthropoda; class Insecta; order Hemiptera; family Cicadidae; genus Magicicada; species Magicicada septendecula. Next base: position 117,771,775 of record CM068371.1, read on the forward strand.
AGGTGATGATAGAAGAAGAGCAGGAAAATGTTGCTATTAGTACAGAGCCACCATCAAGAACAGAGATTCAAAGGGCCATTAAACAACTTAAGAATGGCAAAGCGGCAGGCATGGACAATATCGCACCGGAGGCCTTGAAAGTGGATATGGGTACTTCAGTTGAGATTCTATTCCCACTTTTTAAGAAGATTTGGGAGGAAGAGAAGATCCCCTCAGATTGGAAGAAAGGACTGTTGATTAAGCTTCCGAAGAAAGGAGATTTATTAGAATGTGATAACTGGAGAGGGATTACCCTCCTTTCGATACCAAGTAAGGTACTCTCACGAGTAATTCTTGAAAGGATAAAACAGCGAGTTAACTCAAGGTTGAGGAAAGTGCAAGCAGGATTTAGAGAAGGTTATTCCTGTACGGACCAGATCAATACACTGCGTATAATTATAGAACAATCCACGGAGCTGTAGTCGTCACTGTATATACTATTTGTAGACTTTGAAAAGGCGTTTGATGGTGTAATGAGGAAGAAGATGTGGAGAGCCATGAAAGAGTTTGGGATTCCAAAGAAAATTATTAAGTTAACTCAAGAAATGTATGAGAACTACACATGTCAAGTTTTACACCAGGGGATGTTGTCCGAGCCCATCCCAGTAAATAAAGGAGTGAAGCAAGGATGTTTGCTGTCACCAATATTATTTATTATGGTGCTGGATCTCATGATGAAGAAGGCAATGAATCGCCGAAGAGGAATTCAGTGGAGACTGACAGATAGGTTGGAGGACTTGGACTTCGCGGATGACCTGTGCTTGCTAACCAACAGTTTTAAGGATATGGAAGCAAAGCTGAACGATTTAAAAACCGAAGCATCAGAGGTGGGATTGAGGATTAATGGAAGAAAACCAATGAGATGCGTTATAATAATCGCAATAAGGCACTATTATTTTTAGGAAACCAAGAGATCGAACAAGTCAAACAGTTTTGTTACCTGGGAAGTATGGTCACCACGGAGGGAGGAACCATAGAGGATATAGGAAATAGAATAAATAAGGCTAAAGGAGCATTTGCAATGCTGACACCAATCTGGAAATCAAGGGAACTTAACACCAATACCAAACTACGCATCTTCAATACAAGTGTCAAGTCGGTACTGCTCTATGGGTGTGAAACTTGGAAGACTAACAAACAACTGATTAGCAGACTCCAAACATTTGTGAACAGAAGTTTGCGGAATATCCTGAGGATATGGTGGCCACAAGTTATCTCCAATGAAGAGCTGTGGAGAAGAACCCATCAAACACCCATTGACATTGAGATGCGTCGTAGGAAATGGAAGTGGATTGGGCATACATTACGACGTGATAGAGACAACATAGCAAGACAAGCCCTGGAATGGAACTCTCAAGGTAGCAGAAGAAGAGGCAGACCAAGGAACACATGGAGAAGGAGTGTAATAGCGGAAGGGATGGAGAAAATAGGGAAGACCTGGCCCGAGATGAAGACGATGGCGCGGAACAGAGTGCGGTGGCGGAAGTTCATTGATGCCCTATGCTCCATTTAGGAGATGCAGGAATAATGATGAATGAATTCTCGCTCATAAAATTTCGTGGTTTTCGTTAATAATAGCATTATTTTTCGGCCGAACACACGACTTTTTATTTCTTTTCAAACCAAACATTTCGCTCGTACTTCAATGAGGCATCCTCAGTGGCTCGACCGATACCTCTGACAGTTCTGAGGATGCTTCATCGTTGTACGAGACAAAAATAGGTCTGAACACAGTCTATAACAACGTTCTGTTTTTTGTCTTTTACCCTTCAGCTTGGTTTGAAGTTCGTCAATACAGATTTTAAGTCCTGGAATATAGATTTGAAGTCAGAGAACCGACATTTTTAAGTTTGAGAATCCAAGTTCGACTTTTCAGAGCTTGCCTCTGACCCTATACGCTTGACTTCCATTATCTGCTCCACAGTTTCGTTGTCTATCACGAACTTGCATCTCACTGGCGTCGAAGCAACAGTCGTCGCTTTAATCTTAGCTGAAGAGATCACCTTAGCTGTATGTTGTTTACACACGTTGTTAAATCTGTACAGAAGCCAATGCAGGTCACCTCCGGTCACAGCTATAAGTAACGGTATCGTCAGCATTGCCAATAATGTTGACATTAGTATTAGCCATTTTATATCCCTTCATACTTTTCGTGGTTATTATTACTTTATCCATTACTACGTTAAAAAGTAGGGGACTAAGAGAATCATTTTGTCGCATCTCTTTTCCAGCCATGATTACTTCCGCATTACATTTAATTCTCAAGGTGGTGTTTGTATATGACTTTCATGACTTATAAACGTGTATAAAATACATAGAATACGAAAAAATAAAATTCTTCGACCGCGAACAGTAACAAAACCCAAGCTGCACGGGTGATCAGCTGCAGAAAAAGACGGCCAGTCTGGTCGCCACGCGGCAAACAGCAAATTACAAAAACCTTGAAATCTAAAACTAACGAAAATAAAGCAATGGTATGGAATAACGAAAGCTGACAAATGGAGATTGGCAGAACAGACACAAACGAGGCTTACGACGTTGTACACGTAAAGAAAATTTTCGAGCAAGGAAAAGAGTAGAGGTCAACTGTATTCATCGGTAAAATAGCTTTTGGTTGTTTATAACTTTCAACCCGTTTTCGGTTTCTGAGGCAACATTACGATAGTAGATCTTAAAAAAAAAAAGCCGGTGTCGGAATATTACGTCGCTTTGGTCACACCAATTTTGTTTTGTTCTAGAACTAAATAATCTGACAAGGTTTGAGCGACTGTAGTTCATATCTTGCCTACCTCGATTAATTGCACGCTATTCAATCATTTTATTTGTTATCTTTATAAGGTCGGAATATTACGGCACACAATCCACCCTGTGTTTTACAACATACGTCACACCCTTGTCATATAAACAAGAGTGTTTCGGTTTTGTTGATAATTATCATTTCGGGCTGTCTACTTTCAATTTGTACATGTCTCTAAACAACTTAGATTAGTATGCTTCCTGAGCTGCAGGATACGCGCATTATTTTGGACGAACGGGATTTATTATTAGATACATGTTTGTATTAGATCATTTTTCAGTTATCAAAAAACTACGAAAATCCCGATTAGCTTATTCCTTTTTGTTTTGTAAAGTCACAATTGTAGAGGAGACAATCACATAATAAACGCTAAAAATTCCGAACATTCGGATTTGTGTTAAAATGCCATTTAATATAACACCGCGCTGGATTTTTAGAATGTTTTCAAATTTTCGTCGCTCTTATTGGGACCCGCGGTCAAAGAATTATGAAATTTCAAACTTAACACTACATTCAGATTTCAGTACAAATTTTTTTAATTTGATTCCCACGCATGGTCGTTTGTGAATTTCTTCACAATTTCGACTCCCTCATATTTTTGCCTCCCCCCCCCAATGTTTGGAGGGATTGATTTAAAAAACAATGGGGTTTCATATAGTAAAAGCATCGACACGTATGCTGAGTTTTAAGAAAAATTATCGTGAGACATACCCCAGACAGAAAGACAAATGCCAAATGGTCAAGTTACAACCAGGAACTCTCTTCGGTCGTTCAAAACAAGGGTTACTGATCAGTTTTATAGTGAACAGTCGTCACTGGCATCAAGGCCGGCGCGAACTATATCCTTATCTGCAGTGATTCGATATGTTAAGTAACTATAAACTGTTTATTCAAGAGTTTTTCTTCATTATATATAACAACTAATTTTTTGCTTTAGTATCACTGATAAAACGAAAGACAGTATGCTTATATACAAAAAAAAATTGGACAATTTCAGGTTAAGAAATTTGTAAATTTCATGAACAACTAAGGGGTTAATAGTACTTCACATAACTGGCGATTTGTTTGTGCCATATTGTAATACCGCAGTATGTTCCAATTGACGATGCTCTTCACCATATAGGTAAAATGTGTATAGTATTATTTACACGGTAGAAACATGCTGTTGTTATTAATTATATTCTCGTGGGATGTTTACACGCGCTAAACACGTCTTGGCGTGGTGGAATATGAAGGGAGGAAACAACAGCCAGCACGCGACAAAAAAATTGGGTTAATAAATGCAACAACGACGGCCGAGTACAGCGACCTTTCCACATTAACATAGGAGACGAGCGCGCGTGTGCGGCGGGGAGGCCTATGTGGGATACGTTGTTCATTATTTACCAAGGAGACTGACTAGCCGCCCACTTCACACGGAGCAGGGCCCAGTCGCGCCGAACGGTGGTGGCATTATGACGCGAATTGTAAGCAGTTATGCGAACGCCGTATTAGTAGTATAACTCTACACAGCGAACAAACGATGTACTACGTACGAAGATTGACACACAAATAGTTTTGAAAGGGAGAATGTACGGTAAAACAAAAAACGATAATAATAACAACAACAACAATAATAACAAAAATGATATCGTTTATTTTTCTACGTACAGAAAAATTGCAACCACAAAATTCTGTTGATTGTGAGACACAGATTGTTGAAAAAAATGGACTACCTACTATTCGTTTTTAAATAATACTATTTTTATGAGGAAAAATATCGTTTCTTTAGTGTCCAAGTAAAATGTAAAATATTACAGAGTCCAATATATTCTACTGCTGGCACCAGAGTCCAATTATGGTGGCAAACGTATATAAACACATACATACATACATCTCAAATTTCATGTTTAAAAATTTCAAATTTTTAAAAACGACAAGTCAACTAAAATTAAATCGGTAATTGCAGTGTGCTGAAATTCAATTAAAAAAGGCCGCACTTGTTATTTCACCATTTACATTCACAAATTTATATGGACCGCGTTAAGGCAAAATTTATGCTGAAAATATAAAGAAAATAAAACCATACAATTACAACTCTAAATCATAATAACTACGCATGTACAAATAGATTCTTTTTTAATATTACGGACATATTGTTTGTCCTCATTTACCCACTTTTAGATAACAAAAAACCATTTTTCTAACTGATCGAGTACAGTTCGGATACATATTGTAACGTTACATAACCCGGTCCCAATAAATTAAATCATAATAACATCAAGGTCAGAAATGGGTAACCTATGGCTCGCTCAAAATTAAATTATATCACTCAACATGATAAACAATTCGAGTGATATAAGGTGCAAAGTGAGTTATAGTGTACCCATTGAGGTAAAAAAATAAAAGTGAAGGTAACTTATTACAGAACTGTGCTGTAGGTTTGGAAATTATAAAACTATGAGAGTAGGCTATAATACTAATAACTGATTTTGTATTTTTATTTATTTATTGTAATATTTATATTGTATGAACAACCAATTGTTATACCTAAGTTAATGTTATATTTTTCAAATATTTGTGTTAGAATATAAGATAACCCAGGGTTAGTTTTAAAAAACATAAAAATTTAAATATCAAAGGATAATAAAAAATTAAAATACGCGTAATACTATGAGGGAGATGGCAGCAGGAAGTAGTGCAGTGTAGGAATACTATGAGAGACTAATAAAAAATATATATAAATTTATTTAAAGATAATAAAATTATCAAATATTTATATACAAGGTCCTAAGAAAAGGAACAAAAACTTATTATGTAAACCAAATTGATAAAGAAACCGGAATGGAAAAGAATTATTTTTCGGTAAATAAAATATAAATTTATAATAATTACAAACTGCCTGTATAATAAAAATACTATGGGTTACTAAGAGTTACGAGAATAACAAGTATTGTTAATAATAAATTTTTGAAATAAAACCATAGAGTTGCAGAAATGATGCTACTACAATTATAATAAAAATAACCTTTTTTGGAACTTTAGAGGAGTGGAAAATAACACAAAATTAACAAGCAACATGACCACTATATAATCATCCATGATTTATCAAAATTATAATCATCCATGATTTATCAAAATTAAATGGTTATACTCCTTAATAAACAGTTAAAGAAAACCTTCTGATGATTCAACCTGGTTTCGCCATAATCCTAGTTGACGATCGAAAAATGCGCCAGACGGTAAGGAAATTATAACGCAAGACGGACCTCACCAGATAAAAAAGCTTCATTCCAGTAAGAACCATACGGAGCGAGGTAATATAAACATTTCGTTTAATAGTTCAAGAAGAAAACGCATTTCGAACGTTGATATAGAACACAAAATAGTAATTTAATCACACGTTTTTTTAAAGTAAACAAAAACACGCTACTCTCTTACGGACATTCCTGGAACTACATACTACACGAAAAAATAAACAAATTTATTTAACATTTTTTCGGTATTTGTAAAGCTTAGTAATTATCCATTTCTGACACTCTCGTAACAAAAAGAACTTACCCTGAACCCTGGGGAATTATTAAGAATTATATATTAATTGATGTTTTTTTTTTAAATAGTGTAAAATTTGGTAAACAAAACCATATATGTTTTTTCTCTTTAGACAATTCCATGTTTGCTCTGTGAAGTCGAGATTATGTTTTATTTAAGGAAAGATCAATTGTGATACTTGTATTTTGGTGGCAGGAAACAAAAACCAATAATATAAATAAATAATATTATTGAAAAATAATCTTAAATAATAAAGTGTTATAATTTTTGTAGTGGGTAGTTGCAATAGATTTCAGCACCAAAAACAGAAGAAATCAACACATCGGATCAAATTTTGCTACAGAGTAGGCTGGTTGAATTAAGCGTAGAAACTTATCTCACAATCAGCTGATTTAAATCACAGCGATCAATTTGAAAAAATCCGGAATCGTCTAAACCGAGTGTAAATAATTGATACTTACTCTCTCTTCTTCATAAGGCTGAACAACTTCCCTCCTTGACCCCAAATCACACACTCTCGATTTCTGTTTAGATTGAGTAATACATTAAAAAAAAAAATCCTTTATTTATTTTTTTTTTAAAACGTCAGTTATTATAATTCATAAGTGACGACTGCGGAGAGGCGGAAACTTTAGTATCTCAAAGCGTTACGTTACAAGATTGGCGCATAACAACATTGGGAGCTTAATTAAATAAGACTGTGCCGTACTGGGTTCGGCATCGTATGGTTAGCGTTTTTAAAACGAGCGGCGTGACGTCACGCACGGCCACGGCAGTTTGTCGCCGTCCGGTTATGCACACAGTTGTGGTGTATCTACGAAATTCAGTTGGCGCGTCCAGCTGTTTTGTGCATTCCTGCATCGAGAGTTTTCTTGGGTGGACAGACACATTGAATCTGTCTCATTTCTATTCGAACCCTCAACCTGGTCATCTGCTCTCGACTGGCGGCACTCTTCTGTTCAGGATTTCGTCGACTTTTCTATGGTTCGCTGAATAAAGTTCTGCTCCAGGTATGTACAAGTTGTCTGGTTCTAAAAATATTCTAACCCCAAATATATTTTGTGTTTCAGCTTCTAATATAAACTATACTTGTGTGTGTGCGTGTAGTGCAGTTTTCAATTTGGGCGTTAACGCAATTAAAAATTAAATTAATATGAATGTAAATGTTGTGGGTCAAATTGACTTCAATAAAGAAAATGCTAATGCATCTTGCACTCAGCTGTGTTTTGTGTCATTAATAATTATGAAATACGCAGTTAAGTAATTTGAACATTTTCAACGAAATACTTAAAAGTAATTGGTAGATGAGTGAGATAAGTCACAGCTGGGGAGCTTAATACTGATTAATATGAATTAGTGGCGATGTGTGTGTGCGCTGTTGATGTTTAAAGTTGGTGTTAGAAACTTAATGCGGACGGCCTATGTGGCGTGATTTTTCCTTACGACACCCTCTACAACCTATTACATGTCGCAGGTGCTCGAACAAGGGCGAGATGGGTGTCGGGTGTGACGAACAACTGTCCACCCTCCTGGCAGAGACGATCTTTTAGCCACGATTGCCGTCAGTCGAGAACAACTGTTCGGACACCTTTTCCAACGCTACGCTGCCCCAGGACTTGTGATACGACCGAGACATTACTGATCAGCGCCAATATTGACTAAGTACACCGGACAATCCAGGTGGGAACATTCTAATTATCTATTTTCTATCTCAACGACATGGTGAATGCACGGAAGCTCCCAGAAGCTCACTCATGAAGTTTTAACCGTTATACTTTGGCACAAACTCTCATGTTCAGTTATGTTACTGCATGTGTGAACATTACAGCATTAGACCTAATGAAATCTATTATAACTGTTTATAATGTGTAAGAAAATTACACACACACACACATATCCGCAGTTTGCTGTAGGTTCTACCTTTTCATCTAATTAAAACCATTAGGGAGTTAGTTCTTGTGCTTTCATGTCATACGGTCATGGCAGAGTTTTAATCACGTAACGGGGGCTGTCTGATGCTTCAGTTGAGAAACTATTTTCCTTTTCACATATACTTAGCGCTTTTATGATTAAAGTCAGGGTTGTTTAGTACGTTGAGTCTCTGGGCGGTCACTTACATTCTCTGGTGTTAATTACCAAGGCACATCTATGCTTAGGAGCTGTGATTATCGGATTACTCTGTCAATTATATTATACATACATATATATATATATATATATATATATATATATATTGTTGTGCATTCATTTACGGTAGTTGAAATGGGTTTATGAGGGATTTAGTACTGAAATGAGGGATGTTGTGTGAATTATGTTGTGTATGTGCTTGTGTGTGTAATTTTAATATATTTTGCTGGGGGAATATGTTATGAATTTAAAAGGAAAAAAAAAACCATAAATGTGCTTACTAAGACAAAAAGGCTAGCCTATTTGAAATCTATACAACACTTATGGATTAGTGAATTGCTTTTTATGAATGAGATTATTGCTACCATTGACTCATACATAATCAGGCAGGAATTTTGCAATTTATGTTAACATTCAATTCACTTACATTTTATGCCATTAGGAATATTAATTGATATATATATATATAATCCTGCCGTTAATTTTGTGCTTGTACAATCGATAACTTGTCATCTCATGTAACATTTTGCAGGCTTAATAAAGCATACGCTTGTTGGTGAAAAGACTTTTTCATTTGCAAGTCCTGTCATTCACCTGGGGGGACATGTCTGTAATTGTAATTGGGCCTTGCACACTTTTGCTTCCTCTAGGTTCTCCACCTAGTTCTAAATATGATGTCTCTCCCCTTTACAAAAAAAAACTTAATTAAAATAAAATAAAAATTTCAAAAAAAAATTTACAAAAAAAAACTTAGAAAATAAAGGGGGGTTTCAAGACGAACACCCAATAAGCCACATACAAAGTTTTCGCTATTACCTCTACAAATACCGCGACGTTACAATATGCGTATACTGTGTGCAGTTTGACATAACATATGAATCGCGGCCACGGTGATTTACTAGCGTTTAGAAGGCACAATACGCCCAGCAATATCCTATTCATAATAGACCAAGCCAGATACAGCAACAACCCAAAGAAAACGACAAACTGTAGACATGACTATATTGTGGGGGGTACTAGGAAAGACGAGGTACGACAGGCTGCCAAACAACAGTATAAGAGGTGTAATGTAACAGATACTAATTCTTGGATTGTGGAAAGAAAAAGGATATGGAATGAACATATATCAAGAATGGATAACACAAGGCTAGTGAAAAAGGCAAGAGATGTCTTACATTACAAAAAATGATGTGGTGAACAGGCCGCACAAATTCAACCATATCTGTTGGGAGCATCAGGAGAAGTTCTACAAGGTGACTGACTGTCCTCCCCGCACTTCTCTCTAGGCTCGTTTACACGGTTCAAGTTTACTGGCTTCAAGTACTTGAAGTCAAGTAAACTTGACATATGAATTCTGTTTACACGGGGAAAGTGGAAGCGTCAAGTACTTGACGCCACTACATTCATTTTTGTTTGAAATGTCGAGTAGAAAGGTGCGTCGTATTGCAGTTAAACTGGTAGTGAACTCACTGTGCAAAAATCTACGCGATGATATAACGGAAAACGTCAACAGACAGAGAAAGCGAACTCGGAGGTGGGTAAGAACATGGATGGATAGCTAGAAGGGAAATGTATGGTGCCCCTTCAACACTGTTACGCGAATTGGCAGATGAAGATCCTTCGTCTTACAAAACTCATCTAAGGATGACAGTACAGAAATTTGAGGAGCTGTTAGGAAATGTTGAAACAAAAATAAGTAGAACAAATACTACCATGAGAAATGCAATTCCCTTAAGAACAAAGCTGGAAATAACACTACGATATCTTGCTAGTGGAGACAGCTACCAGTCCCTGGAATACCTGTATAGTGTCCCAAAATGTACAATATCAACTTTTGTTCCTGAGGTGTTAACAGCAGTATTTGAAGTTCTACAAGGTAAGAAGGTAAGGGATTTGGCTACTTTGTGTACAAGAAAACTTTAAATTATGTGCATCTAGATTTTATGTATACGTTGTGTACAATAATTATAGAAACGCAATAGTTATACGAACATCAATTAATTACATTCAAACATCAAATTGAAACAGACAATAGACAAAACTGTTTATGAAAGTTGCGTACTGTCCTTTAAGCTTTAACTCAACACGTGTCGCAATAAAATCTATGACAGAAAACTGTTTGAATTTTGATGGAATTTTATAATAGAAATAAGCATGTATTAACATAAAATATAGTAAATAATGTAATATTATTTATTAAAACACTATGTAAATGGTTACAAAAACAAATACAAAAATGGAAACACAAAATACAAAGTTTAGCATAAACAAACAATAACGTGTTTTACATCAACATGCTTTCTTCGAAAAGACTTGCAGTGTCTGTCAGTGATGTTTCTGAAGGCGAGTTCTCTGCAGTAGTGTGTGATCCAATCGGCGATAAAACATTGTAACCAGAAATGCTGCTTACGGAAGAAGTTTGAGGAAGTGATGTCATTCCGAGGCACTGAATTCCGAGGTACTGTCATCCTAAGATGAGTTTTGTAAGACGAAGGATCTTCATCTGCCAACTCGCGTAACAGTGTTGAAGAGGCTCCATACATTTCCCTTCTAGATATCCATGTTCTCACCCACCTCCGAGTTCGCTTTCACTCTCTGTTGACATTTTCCGTTGCATTATAGCATAGATTTTTGCACAATGAGTTCACTGTAGTCACTTCGCTTAATATTAAAAAAAAAGTCATATTTTCTGTATATAGCAAGAAACTCGTGTATATCGTTTGCATTCCACTTAACATGTTAATAATAAAATTAACGACTTTAAAATATTTTAACGAGAACTACAGAATCACCTCACAGAGAAAACAATACGCTAAAAACCGACTACGCACTGAAGACGTAAGACCGATTCCCTTGACTGGTTGAAGGCAAGTAGTCAAGGAGCCGTTTAGGCGGAGACAGTAGGGCGGGAAAGTGAGTCACGTGACTTTCAAGTGGCAACAAACCTTGACGCTAGGCCAACTCTACCTTCCACTGTCCGGATAGTGGAAAGTTACTTTCCACAACCGTTTACACCGGGATAGTATAAGGAAAGTAGCTCGACTTCAAGTGCTTGAAGCCAGTAAACTTGAACCGTGTAAACGAGCCTTATGGGTCTGAGAATTGGACTTTATCGAAATACCAGGCCAGTCGTATTCAACCGGATCTGTTGGGAGCATCAGGAGAAGGAAAGAAACGAGCCTGAAGTCCTCCCCACACTTCTCTATGGGTCTGAGAATTGGACTTTAACGAAATCCCAGGCCAGCCGTATTCAACCGGATCTGTTGGGAGCATCAGGAGAAGGAAAGAAACGAGCCTGAAGTCCTCCCCACACTTCTCTATGGGTCTGAGAATTGGACTTTAACGAAATCGGAGGCCAGCCGTATTCAACCGGATCTGTTGGGAGCATCAGGAGAAAGGAAAGAAACGAGCCTGAAGTCCTCCCCACACTTCTCTATGGGTCTGAGAATTGGACTTTAACGAAATCCCAGGCCAGCCGTATTCAACCGGATCTGTTGGGAGCATCAGGAGAAGGAAAGAAACGAGCCTGAAGTCCTCCCCACACTTCTCTATGGGTCTGAGAATTGGACTTTAACGAAATCCCAGGCCAGCCGTATTCAACCGGATCTGTTGGGAGCATCAGGAGAAGGAAAGAAAAGAACCTGAAGTCCTCCCCACACTTCTCTATGGGTCTAAGAATTGGACTTTAACGAAATCCCAGGCCAGCCGTATTCAACCGGATCAGTTGGGAGCATCAGGAGAAAGGAAAGAAACGAGCCTGAAGTCCTCCCCACACTTCTCTATGGGTCTGAGAATTGGACTTTAACGAAATCCCAGGCCAGCCGTATTCAACCTGATCAGTTGGGAGCATCAGGAGAAAGGATAGAAACGAGCCTGAAGTCCTCCCCACACTTCTCTATGGGTCTGAGAATTGGACTTTAACGAAATCCCAGGCCAGCCGTATTCAACCGGATCTGTTGGGAGCATCAGGAGAAGGAAAGAAACGAGCCTGAAGTCCTCCCCACACTTCTCTATGGGTCTGAGAATTGGACTTTAACGAAATCCCAGGCCAGCCGTATTTAACCAGATCTGTTGGGAGCATCAGGAGAAGGAAAGAAACGAGCCTGAAGTCCTCCCCACACTTCTCTATGGGTCTGAGAATTGGACTTTAACGAAATCCCAGGCCAGCCGTATTCAACCGGGATCTGTTGGGAGCATCAGGAGAGAGGAAAGAAACGAGCCTGAAGTCCTCCCCACACTTCTCTATGGGTCTGAGAATTGGACTTTAACGAAATCCCAGGCCAGCTGTATTCAACCGGATCTGTTGGGAGCATCAGGAGAAGGAAAGAAACGAGCCTGAATTCCTCCCCACACTTCTCTATGGGTTTGAGAATTGGACTTTAACGAAATCCCAGGCCAGCCGTATTCAACCGGATCTGTTGGGAGCATCAGGAGAAAGGAAAGAAACGAGCCTGAAGTCTTCCCCACACTTCTCTACGGGTCTGAGAATTGGACTTTAACGAAATCCCAGGCCAGTCGTATTCAACCGGATCTGTTGGGAGCATCAGGAGAAGGAAAGAAACGAGCCTGAAGTCCTCCCCACATTTCTCTATGGGTCTGAGAATTGGACTTTAACGAAATCCCAGGCCAGCCGTATTCAACCGGATCTGTTGGGAGCATCAGGAGAAGGAAAGAAACGATCCTGAAGTCCTCCCCACACTTCTATATGGGTCTGAGAATTGGACTTTAACGAAATCCCAGGCCAGTCGTATTCAACCGGATCTGTTGGGAGCATCAGGAGAAGGAAAGAAACGAGCCTGAAGTCCTCCCCACACTTCTTTATGGGTCTGAGAATTGGACTTTAACGAAATCCCAGGCCAGCCGTATTCAACCGGATCTGTTGGGAGCATCAGGAGAAGGAAAGAAACGAGCCTGAAGTCCTCCCCACACTTCTCTATGGGTCTGAGAATTGGACTTTAACGAAATCCCAGGCCAGCCGTATTCAACCGGATCTGTTGGGAGCATCAGGAGAAGGAAAGAAACGAGCCTGAAGTCCTCCCCACACTTCTCTATGGGTCTGAGAATTGGACTTTAACGAAATCCCAGGCCAGCCGTATTCAACCGGATCTGTTGGGAGCATCAGGAGAAGGAAAGAAACGAGCCTGAAGTCCTCCCCACACTTCTCTATGGGTCTGAGAATTGGACTTTAACGAAATCCCAGGCCAGCCGTATTCAACCGGATCTGTTGGGAGCATCAGGAGAAAGGAAAGAAACGAGCCTGAAGTCCTCCCCACACTTCTCTATGGGTCTGAGAATTGGACTTTAACGAAATCCCAGGCCAGCCGTATTCAACCGGGATCTGTTGGGAGCATCAGGAGAGAGGAAAGAAACGAGCCTGAAGTCCTCCCCACATTTCTCTATGGGTCTGAGAATTGGACTTTAACGAAATCCCAGGCCAGCCGTATTCAACCGGATCTGTTGGGAGCATCAGGAGAAGGAAAGAAACGATCCTGAAGTCCTCCCCACACTTCTCTATGGGTCTGAGAATTGGATTTTAACGAAATCCCAGGCCAGTCGTATTCAACCGGATCTGTTGGGAGCATCAGGAGAAGGAAAGAAACGAGCCTGAAGTCCTCCCCACACTTCTCTATGGGTCTGAGAATTGGACTTTAACGAAATCCCAGGCCAGCCGTATTCAACCGGATCTGTTGGGAGCATCAGGAGAAAGGAAAGAAACGAGCCTGAAGTCCTCCCCACACTTCTCTATGGGTCTGAGAATTGGACTTTAACGAAATCCCAGGCCAGCCGTATTCAACCTGATCAGTTGGGAGCATCAGGAGAAAGGAAAGAAACGAGCCTGAAGTCCTCCCCACACTTCTCTATGGGTCTGAGAATTGGACTTTAACGAAATCCCAGGCCAGCCGTATTCAACCGGGATCTGTTGGGAGCATCAGGAGAGAGGAAAGAAACGAGCCTGAAGTCCTCCCCACACTTCTCTATGGGTCTGAGAATTGGACTTTAACGAAATCCCAGGCCAGCTGTATTCAACCGGATCTGTTGGGAGCATCAGGAGAAGGAAAGAAACGAGCCTGAATTCCTCCCCACACTTCTCTATGGGTTTGAGAATTGGACTTTAACGAAATCCCAGGCCAGCCGTATTCAACCGGGATCTGTTGGGAGCATCAGGAGAAAGGAAAGAAACGAGCCTGAAGTCCTCCCCACACTTCTCTACGGGTCTGAGAATTGGACTTTAACGAAATCCCAGGCCAGTCGTATTCAACCGGATCTGTTGGGAGCATCAGGAGAAGGAAAGAAACGAGCCTGAAGTCCTCCCCACATTTCTCTATGGGTCTGAGAATTGGACTTTAACGAAATCCCAGGCCAGCCGTATTCAACCGGATCTGTTGGGAGCATCAGGAGAAGGAAAGAAACGATCCTGAAGTCCTCCCCACACTTCTCTATGGGTCTGAGAATTGGACTTTAACGAAATCCCAGGCCAGTCGTATTCAACCGGATCTGTTGGGAGCATCAGGAGAAGGAAAGAAACGAGCCTGAAGTCCTCCCCACACTTCTCTATGGGTCTGAGAATTGGACTTTAACGAAATCCCAGGCCAGTCGTATTCAACCGGATCTGTTGGGAGCATCAGGAGAAGGAAAGAAACGAGCCTGAAGTCCTCCCCACACTTCTCTATGGGTCTGAGAATTGGACTTTAACGAAATCCCAGGCCAGCCGTATTCAACCGGGATCTGTTGGGAGCATCAGGAGAGAGGAAAGAAACGAGCCTGAAGTCCTCCCCACACTTCTCTATGGGTCTGAGAATTGGACTTTAACGAAATCCCAGGCCAGCTGTATTCAACCGGATCTGTTGGGAGCATCAGGAGAAGGAAAGAAACGAGCCTGAATTCCTCCCCACACTTCTCTATGGGTTTGAGAATTGGACTTTAACGAAATCCCAGGCCAGCCGTATTCAACCGGGATCTGTTGGGAGCATCAGGAGAAAGGAAAGAAACGAGCCTGAAGTCCTCCCCACACTTCTCTACGGGTCTGAGAATTGGACTTTAACGAAATCCCAGGCCAGTCGTATTCAACCGGATCTGTTGGGAGCATCAGGAGAAGGAAAGAAACGAGCCTGAAGTCCTCCCCACATTTCTCTATGGGTCTGAGAATTGGACTTTAACGAAATCCCAGGCCAGCCGTATTCAACCGGATCTGTTGGGAGCATCAGGAGAAGGAAAGAAACGATCCTGAAGTCCTCCCCACACTTCTCTATGGGTCTGAGAATTGGACTTTAACGAAATCCCAGGCCAGCCGTATTCAACCGGATCTGTTGGGAGCATCAGGAGAAGGAAAGAAACGAGCCTGAAGTCCTCCCCACACTTCTCTATGGGTCTGAGAATTGGACTTTAACGAAATCCCAGGCCAGTCGTATTCAACCGGATCTGTTGGGAGCATCAGGAGAAGGAAAGAAACGAGCCTGAAGTCCTCCCCACACTTCTCTATGGGTCTGAGAATTGGACTTTAACGAAATCCCAGGCCTGTCGTATTCAACCGGATCTGTTGGGAGCATCAGGAGAAGGAAAGAAACGAGCCTGAAGTCCTCCCCACACTTCTCTATGGGTCTGAGAATTGGACTTTAACGAAATCCCAGGCCAGCCGTATTCAACCGGATCTGTTGGGAGCATCAGGAGAAGGAAAGAAACGAGCCTGAAGTCCTCCCCACACTTCTCTATGGGTCTGAGAATTGGACTTTAACGAAATCCCAGGCCAGCCGTATTCAACCGGATCTGTTGGGAGCATCAGGAGAAGGCAAGAAACGATCCTGAAGTCCTCCCCACACTTCTCTATGGGTCTGAGAATTGGACTTTAACGAAATCCCAGGCCAGTCGTATTCAACCGGATCTGTTGGGAGCATCAGGAGAAGGAAAGAAACGAGCCTGAAGTCCTCCCCACACTTCTCTATGGGTCTGAGAATTGGACTTTAACGAAATCCCAGGCCAACCGTATTCAACCGGATCTGTTGGGAGCATCAGGAGAAGGAAAGAAACGAGCCTGAAGTCCCCCCCCACACTTCTCTATGGGTCTGAGAATTGGACTTTAACGAAATCCCAGGCCAGCCGTATTCAACCGGATCTGTTGGGAGCATCAGGAGAAAGGAAAGAAACGAGCCTGAAGTCCTCCCCACACTTCTCTATGGGTCTGAGAATTGGACTTTAACGAAATCCCAGGCCAGTCGTATTCAACCGGATCTGTTGGGAGCATCAGGAGAAGGAAAGAAACGAGCCTGAAGTCCTCCCCACACTTCTCTATGGGTCTGAGAATTGGACTTTAACGAAATCCCAGGCCAGCCGTATTCAACCGGGATCTGTTGGGAGCATCAGGAGAAAGGAAAGAAACGAGCCTGAAGTCCTCCCCACACTTCTCTATGGGTCTGAGAATTGGACTTTAACGAAATCCCAGGCCAGCTGTATTCAACCGGATCTGTTGGGAGCATCAGGAGAAGGAAAGAAACGAGCCTGAATTCCTCCCCACACTTCTCTATGGGTTTGAGAATTGGACTTTAACGAAATCCCAGGCCAGCCGTATTCAACCGGGATCTGTTGGGAGCATCAGGAGAAGGAAAGAAACGAGCCTGAAGTCCTCCCCACACTTCTCTACGGGTCTGAGAATTGGACTTTAACGAAATCCCAGGCCAGCCGTATTTAACCAGATCTGTTGGGAGCATCAGGAGAAGGAAAGAAACGAGCCTGAAGTCCTCCCCACACTTCTCTATGGGTCTGAGAATTGGACTTTAACGAAATCCCAGGCCAGCCGTATTCAACCGGGATCTGTTGGGAGCATCAGGAGAGAGGAAAGAAACGAGCCTGAAGTCCTCCCCACACTTCTCTATGGGTCTGAGAATTGGACTTTAACGAAATCCCAGGCCAGCTGTATTCAACCGGATCTGTTGGGAGCATCAGGAGAAGGAAAGAAACGAGCCTGAATTCCTCCCCACACTTCTCTATGGGTTTGAGAATTGGACTTTAACGAAATCCCAGGCCAGCCGTATTCAACCGGATCTGTTGGGAGCATCAGGAGAAAGGAAAGAAACGAGCCTGAAGTCTTCCCCACACTTCTCTACGGGTCTGAGAATTGGACTTTAACGAAATCCCAGGCCAGTCGTATTCAACCGGATCTGTTGGGAGCATCAGGAGAAGGAAAGAAACGAGCCTGAAGTCCTCCCCACATTTCTCTACGGGTCTGAGAATTGGACTTTAACGAAATCCCAGGCCAGCCGTATTCAACCGGATCTGTTGGGAGCATCAGGAGAAGGAAAGAAACGATCCTGAAGTCCTCCCCACACTTCTATATGGGTCTGAGAATTGGACTTTAACGAAATCCCAGGCCAGTCGTATTCAACCGGATCTGTTGGGAGCATCAGGAGAAGGAAAGAAACGAGCCTGAAGTCCTCCCCACACTTCTTTATGGGTCTGAGAATTGGACTTTAACGAAATCCCAGGCCAGCCGTATTCAACCGGATCTGTTGGGAGCATCAGGAGAAGGAAAGAAACGAGCCTGAAGTCCTCCCCACACTTCTCTATGGGTCTGAGAATTGGACTTTAACGAAATCCCAGGCCAGCCGTATTCAACCGGATCTGTTGGGAGCATCAGGAGAAGGAAAGAAACGAGCCTGAAGTCCTCCCCACACTTCTCTATGGGTCTGAGAATTGGACTTTAACGAAA
Organism: Magicicada septendecula; assembly: GCA_034769895.1. Classification (NCBI taxonomy): domain Eukaryota; kingdom Metazoa; phylum Arthropoda; class Insecta; order Hemiptera; family Cicadidae; genus Magicicada; species Magicicada septendecula. Next base: position 117,789,969 of record CM068371.1, read on the forward strand.
TCCCAGGCCAGCCGTATTCAACCGGATCTGTTGGGAGCATCAGGAGAAGGAAAGAAACGAGCCTGAAGTCCTCCCCACACTTCTCTATGGGTCTGAGAATTGGACTTTAACGAAATCCCAGGCCAGCCGTATTCAACCGGATCTGTTGGGAGCATCAGGAGAAAGGAAAGAAACGAGCCTGAAGTCCTCCCCACACTTCTCTATGGGTCTGAGAATTGGACTTTAACGAAATCCCAGGCCAGCCGTATTCAACCGGGATCTGTTGGGAGCATCAGGAGAGAGGAAAGAAACGAGCCTGAAGTCCTCCCCACATTTCTCTATGGGTCTGAGAATTGGACTTTAACGAAATCCCAGGCCAGCCGTATTCAACCGGATCTGTTGGGAGCATCAGGAGAAGGAAAGAAACGATCCTGAAGTCCTCCCCACACTTCTCTATGGGTCTGAGAATTGGATTTTAACGAAATCCCAGGCCAGTCGTATTCAACCGGATCTGTTGGGAGCATCAGGAGAAGGAAAGAAACGAGCCTGAAGTCCTCCCCACACTTCTCTATGGGTCTGAGAATTGGACTTTAACGAAATCCCAGGCCAGCCGTATTCAACCGGATCTGTTGGGAGCATCAGGAGAAGGAAAGAAACGAGCCTGAAGTCCTCCCCACACTTCTCTATGGGTCTGAGAATTGGACTTTAACGAAATCGGAGGCCAGCCGTATTCAACCGGATCTGTTGGGAGCATCAGGAGAAAGGAAAGAAACGAGCCTGAAGTCCTCCCCACACTTCTCTATGGGTCTGAGAATTGGACTTTAACGAAATCCCAGGCCAGCCGTATTCAACCGGATCTGTTGGGAGCATCAGGAGAAGGAAAGAAACGAGCCTGAAGTCCTCCCCACACTTCTCTATGGGTCTGAGAATTGGACTTTAACGAAATCCCAGGCCAGCCGTATTCAACCGGATCTGTTGGGAGCATCAGGAGAAGGAAAGAAAAGAACCTGAAGTCCTCCCCACACTTCTCTATGGGTCTAAGAATTGGACTTTAACGAAATCCCAGGCCAGCCGTATTCAACCGGATCAGTTGGGAGCATCAGGAGAAAGGAAAGAAACGAGCCTGAAGTCCTCCCCACACTTCTCTATGGGTCTGAGAATTGGACTTTAACGAAATCCCAGGCCAGCCGTATTCAACCTGATCAGTTGGGAGCATCAGGAGAAAGGATAGAAACGAGCCTGAAGTCCTCCCCACACTTCTCTATGGGTCTGAGAATTGGACTTTAACGAAATCCCAGGCCAGCCGTATTCAACCGGATCTGTTGGGAGCATCAGGAGAAGGAAAGAAACGAGCCTGAAGTCCTCCCCACACTTCTCTATGGGTCTGAGAATTGGACTTTAACGAAATCCCAGGCCAGCCGTATTTAACCAGATCTGTTGGGAGCATCAGGAGAAGGAAAGAAACGAGCCTGAAGTCCTCCCCACACTTCTCTATGGGTCTGAGAATTGGACTTTAACGAAATCCCAGGCCAGCCGTATTCAACCGGGATCTGTTGGGAGCATCAGGAGAGAGGAAAGAAACGAGCCTGAAGTCCTCCCCACACTTCTCTATGGGTCTGAGAATTGGACTTTAACGAAATCCCAGGCCAGCTGTATTCAACCGGATCTGTTGGGAGCATCAGGAGAAGGAAAGAAACGAGCCTGAATTCCTCCCCACACTTCTCTATGGGTTTGAGAATTGGACTTTAACGAAATCCCAGGCCAGCCGTATTCAACCGGATCTGTTGGGAGCATCAGGAGAAAGGAAAGAAACGAGCCTGAAGTCTTCCCCACACTTCTCTACGGGTCTGAGAATTGGACTTTAACGAAATCCCAGGCCAGTCGTATTCAACCGGATCTGTTGGGAGCATCAGGAGAAGGAAAGAAACGAGCCTGAAGTCCTCCCCACATTTCTCTATGGGTCTGAGAATTGGACTTTAACGAAATCCCAGGCCAGCCGTATTCAACCGGATCTGTTGGGAGCATCAGGAGAAGGAAAGAAACGATCCTGAAGTCCTCCCCACACTTCTATATGGGTCTGAGAATTGGACTTTAACGAAATCCCAGGCCAGTCGTATTCAACCGGATCTGTTGGGAGCATCAGGAGAAGGAAAGAAACGAGCCTGAAGTCCTCCCCACACTTCTTTATGGGTCTGAGAATTGGACTTTAACGAAATCCCAGGCCAGCCGTATTCAACCGGATCTGTTGGGAGCATCAGGAGAAGGAAAGAAACGAGCCTGAAGTCCTCCCCACACTTCTCTATGGGTCTGAGAATTGGACTTTAACGAAATCCCAGGCCAGCCGTATTCAACCGGATCTGTTGGGAGCATCAGGAGAAGGAAAGAAACGAGCCTGAAGTCCTCCCCACACTTCTCTATGGGTCTGAGAATTGGACTTTAACGAAATCCCAGGCCAGCCGTATTCAACCGGATCTGTTGGGAGCATCAGGAGAAGGAAAGAAACGAGCCTGAAGTCCTCCCCACACTTCTCTATGGGTCTGAGAATTGGACTTTAACGAAATCCCAGGCCAGCCGTATTCAACCGGATCTGTTGGGAGCATCAGGAGAAAGGAAAGAAACGAGCCTGAAGTCCTCCCCACACTTCTCTATGGGTCTGAGAATTGGACTTTAACGAAATCCCAGGCCAGCCGTATTCAACCGGGATCTGTTGGGAGCATCAGGAGAGAGGAAAGAAACGAGCCTGAAGTCCTCCCCACATTTCTCTATGGGTCTGAGAATTGGACTTTAACGAAATCCCAGGCCAGCCGTATTCAACCGGATCTGTTGGGAGCATCAGGAGAAGGAAAGAAACGATCCTGAAGTCCTCCCCACACTTCTCTATGGGTCTGAGAATTGGATTTTAACGAAATCCCAGGCCAGTCGTATTCAACCGGATCTGTTGGGAGCATCAGGAGAAGGAAAGAAACGAGCCTGAAGTCCTCCCCACACTTCTCTATGGGTCTGAGAATTGGACTTTAACGAAATCCCAGGCCAGCCGTATTCAACCGGATCTGTTGGGAGCATCAGGAGAAAGGAAAGAAACGAGCCTGAAGTCCTCCCCACACTTCTCTATGGGTCTGAGAATTGGACTTTAACGAAATCCCAGGCCAGCCGTATTCAACCTGATCAGTTGGGAGCATCAGGAGAAAGGAAAGAAACGAGCCTGAAGTCCTCCCCACACTTCTCTATGGGTCTGAGAATTGGACTTTAACGAAATCCCAGGCCAGCCGTATTCAACCGGGATCTGTTGGGAGCATCAGGAGAGAGGAAAGAAACGAGCCTGAAGTCCTCCCCACACTTCTCTATGGGTCTGAGAATTGGACTTTAACGAAATCCCAGGCCAGCTGTATTCAACCGGATCTGTTGGGAGCATCAGGAGAAGGAAAGAAACGAGCCTGAATTCCTCCCCACACTTCTCTATGGGTTTGAGAATTGGACTTTAACGAAATCCCAGGCCAGCCGTATTCAACCGGGATCTGTTGGGAGCATCAGGAGAAAGGAAAGAAACGAGCCTGAAGTCCTCCCCACACTTCTCTACGGGTCTGAGAATTGGACTTTAACGAAATCCCAGGCCAGTCGTATTCAACCGGATCTGTTGGGAGCATCAGGAGAAGGAAAGAAACGAGCCTGAAGTCCTCCCCACATTTCTCTATGGGTCTGAGAATTGGACTTTAACGAAATCCCAGGCCAGCCGTATTCAACCGGATCTGTTGGGAGCATCAGGAGAAGGAAAGAAACGATCCTGAAGTCCTCCCCACACTTCTCTATGGGTCTGAGAATTGGACTTTAACGAAATCCCAGGCCAGTCGTATTCAACCGGATCTGTTGGGAGCATCAGGAGAAGGAAAGAAACGAGCCTGAAGTCCTCCCCACACTTCTCTATGGGTCTGAGAATTGGACTTTAACGAAATCCCAGGCCAGTCGTATTCAACCGGATCTGTTGGGAGCATCAGGAGAAGGAAAGAAACGAGCCTGAAGTCCTCCCCACACTTCTCTATGGGTCTGAGAATTGGACTTTAACGAAATCCCAGGCCAGCCGTATTCAACCGGGATCTGTTGGGAGCATCAGGAGAGAGGAAAGAAACGAGCCTGAAGTCCTCCCCACACTTCTCTATGGGTCTGAGAATTGGACTTTAACGAAATCCCAGGCCAGCTGTATTCAACCGGATCTGTTGGGAGCATCAGGAGAAGGAAAGAAACGAGCCTGAATTCCTCCCCACACTTCTCTATGGGTTTGAGAATTGGACTTTAACGAAATCCCAGGCCAGCCGTATTCAACCGGGATCTGTTGGGAGCATCAGGAGAAAGGAAAGAAACGAGCCTGAAGTCCTCCCCACACTTCTCTACGGGTCTGAGAATTGGACTTTAACGAAATCCCAGGCCAGTCGTATTCAACCGGATCTGTTGGGAGCATCAGGAGAAGGAAAGAAACGAGCCTGAAGTCCTCCCCACATTTCTCTATGGGTCTGAGAATTGGACTTTAACGAAATCCCAGGCCAGCCGTATTCAACCGGATCTGTTGGGAGCATCAGGAGAAGGAAAGAAACGATCCTGAAGTCCTCCCCACACTTCTCTATGGGTCTGAGAATTGGACTTTAACGAAATCCCAGGCCAGCCGTATTCAACCGGATCTGTTGGGAGCATCAGGAGAAGGAAAGAAACGAGCCTGAAGTCCTCCCCACACTTCTCTATGGGTCTGAGAATTGGACTTTAACGAAATCCCAGGCCAGTCGTATTCAACCGGATCTGTTGGGAGCATCAGGAGAAGGAAAGAAACGAGCCTGAAGTCCTCCCCACACTTCTCTATGGGTCTGAGAATTGGACTTTAACGAAATCCCAGGCCAGTCGTATTCAACCGGATCTGTTGGGAGCATCAGGAGAAGGAAAGAAACGAGCCTGAAGTCCTCCCCACACTTCTCTATGGGTCTGAGAATTGGACTTTAACGAAATCCCAGGCCAGCCGTATTCAACCGGGATCTGTTGGGAGCATCAGGAGAGAGGAAAGAAACGAGCGTGAAGTCCTCCCCACACTTCTCTATGGGTCTGAGAATTGGACTTTAACGAAATCCCAGGCCAGCTGTATTCAACCGGATCTGTTGGGAGCATCAGGAGAAGGAAAGAAACGAGCCTGAATTCCTCCCCACACTTCTCTATGGGTTTGAGAATTGGACTTTAACGAAATCCCAGGCCAGCCGTATTCAACCGGGATCTGTTGGGAGCATCAGGAGAAAGGAAAGAAACGAGCCTGAAGTCCTCCCCACACTTCTCTACGGGTCTGAGAATTGGACTTTAACGAAATCCCAGGCCAGTCGTATTCAACCGGATCTGTTGGGAGCATCAGGAGAAGGAAAGAAACGACCCTGAAGTCCTCCCCACATTTCTCTATGGGTCTGAGAATTGGACTTTAACGAAATCCCAGGCCAGCCGTATTCAACCGGATCTGTTGGGAGCATCAGGAGAAGGAAAGAAACGATCCTGAAGTCCTCCCCACACTTCTCTATGGGTCTGAGAATTGGACTTTAACGAAATCCCAGGCCAGCCGTATTCAACCGGATCTGTTGGGAGCATCAGGAGAAGGAAAGAAACGAGCCTGAAGTCCTCCCCACACTTCTCTATGGGTCTGAGAATTGGACTTTAACGAAATCCCAGGCCAGTCGTATTCAACCGGATCTGTTGGGAGCATCAGGAGAAGGAAAGAAACGAGCCTGAAGTCCTCCCCACACTTCTCTATGGGTCTGAGAATTGGACTTTAACGAAATCCCAGGCCTGTCGTATTCAACCGGATCTGTTGGGAGCATCAGGAGAAGGAAAGAAACGAGCCTGAAGTCCTCCCCACACTTCTCTATGGGTCTGAGAATTGGACTTTAACGAAATCCCAGGCCAGCCGTATTCAACCGGATCTGTTGGGAGCATCAGGAGAAGGAAAGAAACGAGCCTGAAGTCCTCCCCACACTTCTCTATGGGTCTGAGAATTGGACTTTAACGAAATCCCAGGCCAGCCGTATTCAACCGGATCTGTTGGGAGCATCAGGAGAAGGCAAGAAACGATCCTGAAGTCCTCCCCACACTTCTCTATGGGTCTGAGAATTGGACTTTAACGAAATCCCAGGCCAGTCGTATTCAACCGGATCTGTTGGGAGCATCAGGAGAAGGAAAGAAACGAGCCTGAAGTCCTCCCCACACTTCTCTATGGGTCTGAGAATTGGACTTTAACGAAATCCCAGGCCAACCGTATTCAACCGGATCTGTTGGGAGCATCAGGAGAAGGAAAGAAACGAGCCTGAAGTCCCCCCCCACACTTCTCTATGGGTCTGAGAATTGGACTTTAACGAAATCCCAGGCCAGCCGTATTCAACCGGATCTGTTGGGAGCATCAGGAGAAAGGAAAGAAACGAGCCTGAAGTCCTCCCCACACTTCTCTATGGGTCTGAGAATTGGACTTTAACGAAATCCCAGGCCAGTCGTATTCAACCGGATCTGTTGGGAGCATCAGGAGAAGGAAAGAAACGAGCCTGAAGTCCTCCCCACACTTCTCTATGGGTCTGAGAATTGGACTTTAACGAAATCCCAGGCCAGCCGTATTCAACCGGGATCTGTTGGGAGCATCAGGAGAAAGGAAAGAAACGAGCCTGAAGTCCTCCCCACACTTCTCTATGGGTCTGAGAATTGGACTTTAACGAAATCCCAGGCCAGCTGTATTCAACCGGATCTGTTGGGAGCATCAGGAGAAGGAAAGAAACGAGCCTGAATTCCTCCCCACACTTCTCTATGGGTTTGAGAATTGGACTTTAACGAAATCCCAGGCCAGCCGTATTCAACCGGGATCTGTTGGGAGCATCAGGAGAAGGAAAGAAACGAGCCTGAAGTCCTCCCCACACTTCTCTACGGGTATGAGAATTGGACTTTAACGAAATCCCAGGCCAGCCGTATTTAACCAGATCTGTTGGGAGCATCAGGAGAAGGAAAGAAACGAGCCTGAAGTCCTCCCCACACTTCTCTATGGGTCTGAGAATTGGACTTTAACGAAATCCCAGGCCAGCCGTATTCAACCGGGATCTGTTGGGAGCATCAGGAGAGAGGAAAGAAACGAGCCTGAAGTCCTCCCCACACTTCTCTATGGGTCTGAGAATTGGACTTTAACGAAATCCCAGGCCAGCTGTATTCAACCGGATCTGTTGGGAGCATCAGGAGAAGGAAAGAAACGAGCCTGAATTCCTCCCCACACTTCTCTATGGGTTTGAGAATTGGACTTTAACGAAATCCCAGGCCAGCCGTATTCAACCGGATCTGTTGGGAGCATCAGGAGAAAGGAAAGAAACGAGCCTGAAGTCTTCCCCACACTTCTCTACGGGTCTGAGAATTGGACTTTAACGAAATCCCAGGCCAGTCGTATTCAACCGGATCTGTTGGGAGCATCAGGAGAAGGAAAGAAACGAGCCTGAAGTCCTCCCCACATTTCTCTACGGGTCTGAGAATTGGACTTTAACGAAATCCCAGGCCAGCCGTATTCAACCGGATCTGTTGGGAGCATCAGGAGAAGGAAAGAAACGATCCTGAAGTCCTCCCCACACTTCTATATGGGTCTGAGAATTGGACTTTAACGAAATCCCAGGCCAGTCGTATTCAACCGGATCTGTTGGGAGCATCAGGAGAAGGAAAGAAACGAGCCTGAAGTCCTCCCCACACTTCTTTATGGGTCTGAGAATTGGACTTTAACGAAATCCCAGGCCAGCCGTATTCAACCGGATCTGTTGGGAGCATCAGGAGAAGGAAAGAAACGAGCCTGAAGTCCTCCCCACACTTCTCTATGGGTCTGAGAATTGGACTTTAACGAAATCCCAGGCCAGCCGTATTCAACCGGATCTGTTGGGAGCATCAGGAGAAGGAAAGAAACGAGCCTGAAGTCCTCCCCACACTTCTCTATGGGTCTGAGAATTGGACTTTAACGAAATCCCAGGCCAGCCGTATTCAACCGGATCTGTTGGGAGCATCAGGAGAAGGAAAGAAACGAGCCTGAAGTCCTCCCCACACTTCTCTATGGGTCTGAGAATTGGACTTTAACGAAATCCCAGGCCAGCCGTATTCAACCGGATCTGTTGGGAGCATCAGGAGAAAGGAAAGAAACGAGCCTGAAGTCCTCCCCACACTTCTCTATGGGTCTGAGAATTGGACTTTAACGAAATCCCAGGCCAGCCGTATTCAACCGGGATCTGTTGGGAGCATCAGGAGAGAGGAAAGAAACGAGCCTGAAGTCCTCCCCACATTTCTCTATGGGTCTGAGAATTGGACTTTAACGAAATCCCAGGCCAGCCGTATTCAACCGGATCTGTTGGGAGCATCAGGAGAAGGAAAGAAACGATCCTGAAGTCCTCCCCACACTTCTCTATGGGTCTGAGAATTGGATTTTAACGAAATCCCAGGCCAGTCGTATTCAACCGGATCTGTTGGGAGCATCAGGAGAAGGAAAGAAACGAGCCTGAAGTCCTCCCCACACTTCTCTATGGGTCTGAGAATTGGACTTTAACGAAATCCCAGGCCAGCCGTATTCAACCGGATCTGTTGGGAGCATCAGGAGAAGGAAAGAAACGAGCCTGAAGTCCTCCCCACACTTCTCTATGGGTCTGAGAATTGGACTTTAACGAAATCGGAGGCCAGCCGTATTCAACCGGATCTGTTGGGAGCATCAGGAGAAAGGAAAGAAACGAGCCTGAAGTCCTCCCCACACTTCTCTATGGGTCTGAGAATTGGACTTTAACGAAATCCCAGGCCAGCCGTATTCAACCGGATCTGTTGGGAGCATCAGGAGAAGGAAAGAAACGAGCCTGAAGTCCTCCCCACACTTCTCTATGGGTCTGAGAATTGGACTTTAACGAAATCCCAGGCCAGCCGTATTCAACCGGATCTGTTGGGAGCATCAGGAGAAGGAAAGAAAAGAACCTGAAGTCCTCCCCACACTTCTCTATGGGTCTAAGAATTGGACTTTAACGAAATCCCAGGCCAGCCGTATTCAACCGGATCAGTTGGGAGCATCAGGAGAAAGGAAAGAAACGAGCCTGAAGTCCTCCCCACACTTCTCTATGGGTCTGAGAATTGGACTTTAACGAAATCCCAGGCCAGCCGTATTCAACCTGATCAGTTGGGAGCATCAGGAGAAAGGATAGAAACGAGCCTGAAGTCCTCCCCACACTTCTCTATGGGTCTGAGAATTGGACTTTAACGAAATCCCAGGCCAGCCGTATTCAACCGGATCTGTTGGGAGCATCAGGAGAAGGAAAGAAACGAGCCTGAAGTCCTCCCCACACTTCTCTATGGGTCTGAGAATTGGACTTTAACGAAATCCCAGGCCAGCCGTATTTAACCAGATCTGTTGGGAGCATCAGGAGAAGGAAAGAAACGAGCCTGAAGTCCTCCCCACACTTCTCTATGGGTCTGAGAATTGGACTTTAACGAAATCCCAGGCCAGCCGTATTCAACCGGGATCTGTTGGGAGCATCAGGAGAGAGGAAAGAAACGAGCCTGAAGTCCTCCCCACACTTCTCTATGGGTCTGAGAATTGGACTTTAACGAAATCCCAGGCCAGCTGTATTCAACCGGATCTGTTGGGAGCATCAGGAGAAGGAAAGAAACGAGCCTGAATTCCTCCCCACACTTCTCTATGGGTTTGAGAATTGGACTTTAACGAAATCCCAGGCCAGCCGTATTCAACCGGATCTGTTGGGAGCATCAGGAGAAAGGAAAGAAACGAGCCTGAAGTCTTCCCCACACTTCTCTACGGGTCTGAGAATTGGACTTTAACGAAATCCCAGGCCAGTCGTATTCAACCGGATCTGTTGGGAGCATCAGGAGAAGGAAAGAAACGAGCCTGAAGTCCTCCCCACATTTCTCTATGGGTCTGAGAATTGGACTTTAACGAAATCCCAGGCCAGCCGTATTCAACCGGATCTGTTGGGAGCATCAGGAGAAGGAAAGAAACGATCCTGAAGTCCTCCCCACACTTCTATATGGGTCTGAGAATTGGACTTTAACGAAATCCCAGGCCAGTCGTATTCAACCGGATCTGTTGGGAGCATCAGGAGAAGGAAAGAAACGAGCCTGAAGTCCTCCCCACACTTCTTTATGGGTCTGAGAATTGGACTTTAACGAAATCCCAGGCCAGCCGTATTCAACCGGATCTGTTGGGAGCATCAGGAGAAGGAAAGAAACGAGCCTGAAGTCCTCCCCACACTTCTCTATGGGTCTGAGAATTGGACTTTAACGAAATCCCAGGCCAGCCGTATTCAACCGGATCTGTTGGGAGCATCAGGAGAAGGAAAGAAACGAGCCTGAAGTCCTCCCCACACTTCTCTATGGGTCTGAGAATTGGACTTTAACGAAATCCCAGGCCAGCCGTATTCAACCGGATCTGTTGGGAGCATCAGGAGAAGGAAAGAAACGAGCCTGAAGTCCTCCCCACACTTCTCTATGGGTCTGAGAATTGGACTTTAACGAAATCCCAGGCCAGCCGTATTCAACCGGATCTGTTGGGAGCATCAGGAGAAAGGAAAGAAACGAGCCTGAAGTCCTCCCCACACTTCTCTATGGGTCTGAGAATTGGACTTTAACGAAATCCCAGGCCAGCCGTATTCAACCGGGATCTGTTGGGAGCATCAGGAGAGAGGAAAGAAACGAGCCTGAAGTCCTCCCCACATTTCTCTATGGGTCTGAGAATTGGACTTTAACGAAATCCCAGGCCAGCCGTATTCAACCGGATCTGTTGGGAGCATCAGGAGAAGGAAAGAAACGATCCTGAAGTCCTCCCCACACTTCTCTATGGGTCTGAGAATTGGATTTTAACGAAATCCCAGGCCAGTCGTATTCAACCGGATCTGTTGGGAGCATCAGGAGAAGGAAAGAAACGAGCCTGAAGTCCTCCCCACACTTCTCTATGGGTCTGAGAATTGGACTTTAACGAAATCCCAGGCCAGCCGTATTCAACCGGATCTGTTGGGAGCATCAGGAGAAAGGAAAGAAACGAGCCTGAAGTCCTCCCCACACTTCTCTATGGGTCTGAGAATTGGACTTTAACGAAATCCCAGGCCAGCCGTATTCAACCTGATCAGTTGGGAGCATCAGGAGAAAGGAAAGAAACGAGCCTGAAGTCCTCCCCACACTTCTCTATGGGTCTGAGAATTCGACTTTAACGAAATCCCAGGCCAGCCGTATTCAACCGGGATCTGTTGGGAGCATCAGGAGAGAGGAAAGAAACGAGCCTGAAGTCCTCCCCACACTTCTCTATGGGTCTGAGAATTGGACTTTAACGAAATCCCAGGCCAGCTGTATTCAACCGGATCTGTTGGGAGCATCAGGAGAAGGAAAGAAACGAGCCTGAATTCCTCCCCACACTTCTCTATGGGTTTGAGAATTGGACTTTAACGAAATCCCAGGCCAGCCGTATTCAACCGGGATCTGTTGGGAGCATCAGGAGAAAGGAAAGAAACGAGCCTGAAGTCCTCCCCACACTTCTCTACGGGTCTGAGAATTGGACTTTAACGAAATCCCAGGCCAGTCGTATTCAACCGGATCTGTTGGGAGCATCAGGAGAAGGAAAGAAACGAGCCTGAAGTCCTCCCCACATTTCTCTATGGGTCTGAGAATTGGACTTTAACGAAATCCCAGGCCAGCCGTATTCAACCGGATCTGTTGGGAGCATCAGGAGAAGGAAAGAAACGATCCTGAAGTCCTCCCCACACTTCTCTATGGGTCTGAGAATTGGACTTTAACGAAATCCCAGGCCAGTCGTATTCAACCGGATCTGTTGGGAGCATCAGGAGAAGGAAAGAAACGAGCCTGAAGTCCTCCCCACACTTCTCTATGGGTCTGAGAATTGGACTTTAACGAAATCCCAGGCCAGTCGTATTCAACCGGATCTGTTGGGAGCATCAGGAGAAGGAAAGAAACGAGCCTGAAGTCCTCCCCACACTTCTCTATGGGTCTGAGAATTGGACTTTAACGAAATCCCAGGCCAGCCGTATTCAACCGGGATCTGTTGGGAGCATCAGGAGAGAGGAAAGAAACGAGCCTGAAGTCCTCCCCACACTTCTCTATGGGTCTGAGAATTGGACTTTAACGAAATCCCAGGCCAGCTGTATTCAACCGGATCTGTTGGGAGCATCAGGAGAAGGAAAGAAACGAGCCTGAATTCCTCCCCACACTTCTCTATGGGTTTGAGAATTGGACTTTAACGAAATCCCAGGCCAGCCGTATTCAACCGGGATCTGTTGGGAGCATCAGGAGAAAGGAAAGAAACGAGCCTGAAGTCCTCCCCACACTTCTCTACGGGTCTGAGAATTGGACTTTAACGAAATCCCAGGCCAGTCGTATTCAACCGGATCTGTTGGGAGCATCAGGAGAAGGAAAGAAACGAGCCTGAAGTCCTCCCCACATTTCTCTATGGGTCTGAGAATTGGACTTTAACGAAATCCCAGGCCAGCCGTATTCAACCGGATCTGTTGGGAGCATCAGGAGAAGGAAAGAAACGATCCTGAAGTCCTCCCCACACTTCTCTATGGGTCTGAGAATTGGACTTTAACGAAATCCCAGGCCAGCCGTATTCAACCGGATCTGTTGGGAGCATCAGGAGAAGGAAAGAAACGAGCCTGAAGTCCTCCCCACACTTCTCTATGGGTCTGAGAATTGGACTTTAACGAAATCCCAGGCCAGTCGTATTCAACCGGATCTGTTGGGAGCATCAGGAGAAGGAAAGAAACGAGCCTGAAGTCCTCCCCACACTTCTCTATGGGTCTGAGAATTGGACTTTAACGAAATCCCAGGCCTGTCGTATTCAACCGGATCTGTTGGGAGCATCAGGAGAAGGAAAGAAACGAGCCTGAAGTCCTCCCCACACTTCTCTACGGGTCTGAGAATTGGACTTTAACGAAATCCCAGGCCAGTCGTATTCAACCGGATCTGTTGGGAGCATCAGGAGAAGGAAAGAAACGAGCCTGAAGTCCTCCCCACATTTCTCTATGGGTCTGAGAATTGGACTTTAACGAAATCCCAGGCCAGCCGTATTCAACCGGATCTGTTGGGAGCATCAGGAGAAGGAAAGAAACGATCCTGAAGTCCTCCCCACACTTCTCTATGGGTCTGAGAATTGGACTTTAACGAAATCCCAGGCCAGCCGTATTCAACCGGATCTGTTGGGAGCATCAGGAGAAGGAAAGAAACGAGCCTGAAGTCCTCCCCACACTTCTCTATGGGTCTGAGAATTGGACTTTAACGAAATCCCAGGCCAGTCGTATTCAACCGGATCTGTTGGGAGCATCAGGAGAAGGAAAGAAACGAGCCTGAAGTCCTCCCCACACTTCTCTATGGGTCTGAGAATTGGACTTTAACGAAATCCCAGGCCAGTCGTATTCAACCGGATCTGTTGGGAGCATCAGGAGAAGGAAAGAAACGAGCCTGAAGTCCTCCCCACACTTCTCTATGGGTCTGAGAATTGGACTTTAACGAAATCCCAGGCCAGCCGTATTCAACCGGGATCTGTTGGGAGCATCAGGAGAGAGGAAAGAAACGAGCGTGAAGTCCTCCCCACACTTCTCTATGGGTCTGAGAATTGGACTTTAACGAAATCCCAGGCCAGCTGTATTCAACCGGATCTGTTGGGAGCATCAGGAGAAGGAAAGAAACGAGCCTGAATTCCTCCCCACACTTCTCTATGGGTTTGAGAATTGGACTTTAACGAAATCCCAGGCCAGCCGTATTCAACCGGGATCTGTTGGGAGCATCAGGAGAAAGGAAAGAAACGAGCCTGAAGTCCTCCCCACACTTCTCTACGGGTCTGAGAATTGGACTTTAACGAAATCCCAGGCCAGTCGTATTCAACCGGATCTGTTGGGAGCATCAGGAGAAGGAAAGAAACGACCCTGAAGTCCTCCCCACATTTCTCTATGGGTCTGAGAATTGGACTTTAACGAAATCCCAGGCCAGCCGTATTCAACCGGATCTGTTGGGAGCATCAGGAGAAGGAAAGAAACGATCCTGAAGTCCTCCCCACACTTCTCTATGGGTCTGAGAATTGGACTTTAACGAAATCCCAGGCCAGCCGTATTCAACCGGATCTGTTGGGAGCATCAGGAGAAGGAAAGAAACGAGCCTGAAGTCCTCCCCACACTTCTCTATGGGTCTGAGAATTGGACTTTAACGAAATCCCAGGCCAGTCGTATTCAACCGGATCTGTTGGGAGCATCAGGAGAAGGAAAGAAACGAGCCTGAAGTCCTCCCCACACTTCTCTATGGGTCTGAGAATTGGACTTTAACGAAATCCCAGGCCTGTCGTATTCAACCGGATCTGTTGGGAGCATCAGGAGAAGGAAAGAAACGAGCCTGAAGTCCTCCCCACACTTCTCTATGGGTCTGAGAATTGGACTTTAACGAAATCCCAGGCCAGCCGTATTCAACCGGATCTGTTGGGAGCATCAGGAGAAGGAAAGAAACGAGCCTGAAGTCCTCCCCACACTTCTCTATGGGTCTGAGAATTGGACTTTAACGAAATCCCAGGCCAGCCGTATTCAACCGGATCTGTTGGGAGCATCAGGAGAAGGCAAGAAACGATCCTGAAGTCCTCCCCACACTTCTCTATGGGTCTGAGAATTGGACTTTAACGAAATCCCAGGCCAGTCGTATTCAACCGGATCTGTTGGGAGCATCAGGAGAAGGAAAGAAACGAGCCTGAAGTCCTCCCCACACTTCTCTATGGGTCTGAGAATTGGACTTTAACGAAATCCCAGGCCAACCGTATTCAACCGGATCTGTTGGGAGCATCAGGAGAAGGAAAGAAACGAGCCTGAAGTCCCCCCCCACACTTCTCTATGGGTCTGAGAATTGGACTTTAACGAAATCCCAGGCCAGCCGTATTCAACCGGATCTGTTGGGAGCATCAGGAGAAAGGAAAGAAACGAGCCTGAAGTCCTCCCCACACTTCTCTATGGGTCTGAGAATTGGACTTTAACGAAATCCCAGGCCAGTCGTATTCAACCGGATCTGTTGGGAGCATCAGGAGAAGGAAAGAAACGAGCCTGAAGTCCTCCCCACACTTCTCTATGGGTCTGAGAATTGGACTTTAACGAAATCCCAGGCCAGCCGTATTCAACCGGGATCTGTTGGGAGCATCAGGAGAAAGGAAAGAAACGAGCCTGAAGTCCTCCCCACACTTCTCTATGGGTCTGAGAATTGGACTTTAACGAAATCCCAGGCCAGCTGTATTCAACCGGATCTGTTGGGAGCATCAGGAGAAGGAAAGAAACGAGCCTGAATTCCTCCCCACACTTCTCTATGGGTTTGAGAATTGGACTTTAACGAAATCCCAGGCCAGCCGTATTCAACCGGGATCTGTTGGGAGCATCAGGAGAAGGAAAGAAACGAGCCTGAAGTCCTCCCCACACTTCTCTACGGGTCTGAGAATTGGACTTTAACGAAATCCCAGGCCAGCCGTATTTAACCAGATCTGTTGGGAGCATCAGGAGAAGGAAAGAAACGAGCCTGAAGTCCTCCCCACACTTCTCTATGGGTCTGAGAATTGGACTTTAACGAAATCCCAGGCCAGCCGTATTCAACCGGGATCTGTTGGGAGCATCAGGAGAGAGGAAAGAAACGAGCCTGAAGTCCTCCCCACACTTCTCTATGGGTCTGAGAATTGGACTTTAACGAAATCCCAGGCCAGCCGTATTCAACCGGATCTGTTGGGAGCATCAGGAGAAAGGAAAGAAACGAGCCTGAAGTCTTCCCCACACTTCTCTACGGGTCTGAGAATTGGACTTTAACGAAATCCCAGGCCAGTCGTATTCAACCGGATCTGTTGGGAGCATCAGGAGAAGGAAAGAAACGAGCCTGAAGTCCTCCCCACATTTCTCTACGGGTCTGAGAATTGGACTTTAACGAAATCCCAGGCCAGCCGTATTCAACCGGATCTGTTGGGAGCATCAGGAGAAGGAAAGAAACGATCCTGAAGTCCTCCCCACACTTCTATATGGGTCTGAGAATTGGACTTTAACGAAATCCCAGGCCAGTCGTATTCAACCGGATCTGTTGGGAGCATCAGGAGAAGGAAAGAAACGAGCCTGAAGTCCTCCCCACACTTCTTTATGGGTCTGAGAATTGGACTTTAACGAAATCCCAGGCCAGCCGTATTCAACCGGATCTGTTGGGAGCATCAGGAGAAGGAAAGAAACGAGCCTGAAGTCCTCCCCACACTTCTCTATGGGTCTGAGAATTGGACTTTAACGAAATCCCAGGCCAGCCGTATTCAACCGGATCTGTTGGGAGCATCAGGAGAAGGAAAGAAACGAGCCTGAAGTCCTCCCCACACTTCTCTATGGGTCTGAGAATTGGACTTTAACGAAATCCCAGGCCAGCCGTATTCAACCGGATCTGTTGGGAGCATCAGGAGAAGGAAAGAAACGAGCCTGAAGTCCTCCCCACACTTCTCTATGGGTCTGAGAATTGGACTTTAACGAAATCCCAGGCCAGCCGTATTCAACCGGATCTGTTGGGAGCATCAGGAGAAAGGAAAGAAACGAGCCTGAAGTCCTCCCCACACTTCTCTATGGGTCTGAGAATTGGACTTTAACGAAATCCCAGGCCAGCCGTATTCAACCGGGATCTGTTGGGAGCATCAGGAGAGAGGAAAGAAACGAGCCTGAAGTCCTCCCCACATTTCTCTATGGGTCTGAGAATTGGACTTTAACGAAATCCCAGGCCAGCCGTATTCAACCGGATCTGTTGGGAGCATCAGGAGAAGGAAAGAAACGATCCTGAAGTCCTCCCCACACTTCTCTATGGGTCTGAGAATTGGATTTTAACGAAATCCCAGGCCAGTCGTATTCAACCGGATCTGTTGGGAGCATCAGGAGAAGGAAAGAAACGAGCCTGAAGTCCTCCCCACACTTCTCTATGGGTCTGAGAATTGGACTTTAACGAAATCCCAGGCCAGCCGTATTCAACCGGATCTGTTGGGAGCATCAGGAGAAGGAAAGAAACGAGCCTGAAGTCCTCCCCACACTTCTCTATGGGTCTGAGAATTGGACTTTAACGAAATCGGAGGCCAGCCGTATTCAACCGGATCTGTTGGGAGCATCAGGAGAAAGGAAAGAAACGAGCCTGAAGTCCTCCCCACACTTCTCTATGGGTCTGAGAATTGGACTTTAACGAAATCCCAGGCCAGCCGTATTCAACCGGATCTGTTGGGAGCATCAGGAGAAGGAAAGAAACGAGCCTGAAGTCCTCCCCACACTTCTCTATGGGTCTGAGAATTGGACTTTAACGAAATCCCAGGCCAGCCGTATTCAACCGGATCTGTTGGGAGCATCAGGAGAAGGAAAGAAAAGAACCTGAAGTCCTCCCCACACTTCTCTATGGGTCTAAGAATTGGACTTTAACGAAATCCCAGGCCAGCCGTATTCAACCGGATCAGTTGGGAGCATCAGGAGAAAGGAAAGAAACGAGCCTGAAGTCCTCCCCACACTTCTCTATGGGTCTGAGAATTGGACTTTAACGAAATCCCAGGCCAGCCGTATTCAACCTGATCAGTTGGGAGCATCAGGAGAAAGGATAGAAACGAGCCTGAAGTCCTCCCCACACTTCTCTATGGGTCTGAGAATTGGACTTTAACGAAATCCCAGGCCAGCCGTATTCAACCGGATCTGTTGGGAGCATCAGGAGAAGGAAAGAAACGAGCCTGAAGTCCTCCCCACACTTCTCTATGGGTCTGAGAATTGGACTTTAACGAAATCCCAGGCCAGCCGTATTTAACCAGATCTGTTGGGAGCATCAGGAGAAGGAAAGAAACGAGCCTGAAGTCCTCCCCACACTTCTCTATGGGTCTGAGAATTGGACTTTAACGAAATCCCAGGCCAGCCGTATTCAACCGGGATCTGTTGGGAGCATCAGGAGAGAGGAAAGAAACGAGCCTGAAGTCCTCCCCACACTTCTCTATGGGTCTGAGAATTGGACTTTAACGAAATCCCAGGCCAGCTGTATTCAACCGGATCTGTTGGGAGCATCAGGAGAAGGAAAGAAACGAGCCTGAATTCCTCCCCACACTTCTCTATGGGTTTGAGAATTGGACTTTAACGAAATCCCAGGCCAGCCGTATTCAACCGGATCTGTTGGGAGCATCAGGAGAAAGGAAAGAAACGAGCCTGAAGTCTTCCCCACACTTCTCTACGGGTCTGAGAATTGGACTTTAACGAAATCCCAGGCCAGTCGTATTCAACCGGATCTGTTGGGAGCATCAGGAGAAGGAAAGAAACGAGCCTGAAGTCCTCCCCACATTTCTCTATGGGTCTGAGAATTGGACTTTAACGAAATCCCAGGCCAGCCGTATTCAACCGGATCTGTTGGGAGCATCAGGAGAAGGAAAGAAACGATCCTGAAGTCCTCCCCACACTTCTATATGGGTCTGAGAATTGGACTTTAACGAAATCCCAGGCCAGTCGTATTCAACCGGATCTGTTGGGAGCATCAGGAGAAGGAAAGAAACGAGCCTGAAGTCCTCCCCACACTTCTTTATGGGTCTGAGAATTGGACTTTAACGAAATCCCAGGCCAGCCGTATTCAACCGGATCTGTTGGGAGCATCAGGAGAAGGAAAGAAACGAGCCTGAAGTCCTCCCCACACTTCTCTATGGGTCTGAGAATTGGACTTTAACGAAATCCCAGGCCAGCCGTATTCAACCGGATCTGTTGGGAGCATCAGGAGAAGGAAAGAAACGAGCCTGAAGTCCTCCCCACACTTCTCTATGGGTCTGAGAATTGGACTTTAACGAAATCCCAGGCCAGCCGTATTCAACCGGATCTGTTGGGAGCATCAGGAGAAGGAAAGAAACGAGCCTGAAGTCCTCCCCACACTTCTCTATGGGTCTGAGAATTGGACTTTAACGAAATCCCAGGCCAGCCGTATTCAACCGGATCTGTTGGGAGCATCAGGAGAAAGGAAAGAAACGAGCCTGAAGTCCTCCCCACACTTCTCTATGGGTCTGAGAATTGGACTTTAACGAAATCCCAGGCCAGCCGTATTCAACCGGGATCTGTTGGGAGCATCAGGAGAGAGGAAAGAAACGAGCCTGAAGTCCTCCCCACATTTCTCTATGGGTCTGAGAATTGGACTTTAACGAAATCCCAGGCCAGCCGTATTCAACCGGATCTGTTGGGAGCATCAGGAGAAGGAAAGAAACGATCCTGAAGTCCTCCCCACACTTCTCTATGGGTCTGAGAATTGGATTTTAACGAAATCCCAGGCCAGTCGTATTCAACCGGATCTGTTGGGAGCATCAGGAGAAGGAAAGAAACGAGCCTGAAGTCCTCCCCACACTTCTCTATGGGTCTGAGAATTGGACTTTAACGAAATCCCAGGCCAGCCGTATTCAACCGGATCTGTTGGGAGCATCAGGAGAAAGGAAAGAAACGAGCCTGAAGTCCTCCCCACACTTCTCTATGGGTCTGAGAATTGGACTTTAACGAAATCCCAGGCCAGCCGTATTCAACCTGATCAGTTGGGAGCATCAGGAGAAAGGAAAGAAACGAGCCTGAAGTCCTCCCCACACTTCTCTATGGGTCTGAGAATTCGACTTTAACGAAATCCCAGGCCAGCCGTATTCAACCGGGATCTGTTGGGAGCATCAGGAGAGAGGAAAGAAACGAGCCTGAAGTCCTCCCCACACTTCTCTATGGGTCTGAGAATTGGACTTTAACGAAATCCCAGGCCAGCTGTATTCAACCGGATCTGTTGGGAGCATCAGGAGAAGGAAAGAAACGAGCCTGAATTCCTCCCCACACTTCTCTATGGGTTTGAGAATTGGACTTTAACGAAATCCCAGGCCAGCCGTATTCAACCGGGATCTGTTGGGAGCATCAGGAGAAAGGAAAGAAACGAGCCTGAAGTCCTCCCCACACTTCTCTACGGGTCTGAGAATTGGACTTTAACGAAATCCCAGGCCAGTCGTATTCAACCGGATCTGTTGGGAGCATCAGGAGAAGGAAAGAAACGAGCCTGAAGTCCTCCCCACATTTCTCTATGGGTCTGAGAATTGGACTTTAACGAAATCCCAGGCCAGCCGTATTCAACCGGATCTGTTGGGAGCATCAGGAGAAGGAAAGAAACGATCCTGAAGTCCTCCCCACACTTCTCTATGGGTCTGAGAATTGGACTTTAACGAAATCCCAGGCCAGTCGTATTCAACCGGATCTGTTGGGAGCATCAGGAGAAGGAAAGAAACGAGCCTGAAGTCCTCCCCACACTTCTCTATGGGTCTGAGAATTGGACTTTAACGAAATCCCAGGCCAGTCGTATTCAACCGGATCTGTCGGGAGCATCAGGAGAAGGAAAGAAACGAGCCTGAAGTCCTCCCCACACTTCTCTATGGGTCTGAGAATTGGACTTTAACGAAATCCCAGGCCAGCCGTATTCAACCGGGATCTGTTGGGAGCATCAGGAGAGAGGAAAGAAACGAGCCTGAAGTCCTCCCCACACTTCTCTATGGGTCTGAGAATTGGACTTTAACGAAATCCCAGGCCAGCTGTATTCAACCGGATCTGTTGGGAGCATCAGGAGAAGGAAAGAAACGAGCCTGAATTCCTCCCCACACTTCTCTATGGGTTTGAGAATTGGACTTTAACGAAATCCCAGGCCAGCCGTATTCAACCGGGATCTGTTGGGAGCATCAGGAGAAAGGAAAGAAACGAGCCTGAAGTCCTCCCCACACTTCTCTACGGGTCTGAGAATTGGACTTTAACGAAATCCCAGGCCAGTCGTATTCAACCGGATCTGTTGGGAGCATCAGGAGAAGGAAAGAAACGAGCCTGAAGTCCTCCCCACATTTCTCTATGGGTCTGAGAATTGGACTTTAACGAAATCCCAGGCCAGCCGTATTCAACCGGATCTGTTGGGAGCATCAGGAGAAGGAAAGAAACGATCCTGAAGTCCTCCCCACACTTCTCTATGGGTCTGAGAATTGGACTTTAACGAAATCCCAGGCCAGCCGTATTCAACCGGATCTGTTGGGAGCATCAGGAGAAGGAAAGAAACGAGCCTGAAGTCCTCCCCACACTTCTCTATGGGTCTGAGAATTGGACTTTAACGAAATCCCAGGCCAGTCGTATTCAACCGGATCTGTTGGGAGCATCAGGAGAAGGAAAGAAACGAGCCTGAAGTCCTCCCCACACTTCTCTATGGGTCTGAGAATTGGACTTTAACGAAATCCCAGGCCTGTCGTATTCAACCGGATCTGTTGGGAGCATCAGGAGAAGGAAAGAAACGAGCCTGAAGTCCTCCCCACACTTCTCTATGGGTCTGAGAATTGGACTTTAACGAAATCCCAGGCCAGCCGTATTCAACCGGATCTGTTGGGAGCATCAGGAGAAGGAAAGAAACGAGCCTGAAGTCCTCCCCACACTTCTCTATGGGTCTGAGAATTGGACTTTAACGAAATCCCAGGCCAGCCGTATTCAACCGGATCTGTTGGGAGCATCAGGAGAAGGCAAGAAACGATCCTGAAGTCCTCCCCACACTTCTCTATGGGTCTGAGAATTGGACTTTAACGAAATCCCAGGCCAGTCGTATTCAACCGGATCTGTTGGGAGCATCAGGAGAAGGAAAGAAACGAGCCTGAAGTCCTCCCCACACTTCTCTATGGGTCTGAGAATTGGACTTTAACGAAATCCCAGGCCAACCGTATTCAACCGGATCTGTTGGGAGCATCAGGAGAAGGAAAGAAACGAGCCTGAAGTCCCCCCCACACTTCTCTATGGGTCTGAGAATTGGACTTTAACGAAATCCCAGGCCAGCCGTATTCAACCGGATCTGTTGGGAGCATCAGGAGAAAGGAAAGAAACGAGCCTGAAGTCCTCCCCACACTTCTCTATGGGTCTGAGAATTGGACTTTAACGAAATCCCAGGCCAGTCGTATTCAACCGGATCTGTTGGGAGCATCAGGAGAAGGAAAGAAACGAGCCTGAAGTCCTCCCCACACTTCTCTATGGGTCTGAGAATTGGACTTTAACGAAATCCCAGGCCAGCCGTATTCAACCGGATCTGTTGGGAGCATCAGGAGAAGGAAAGAAACGAGCCTGAAGTCCTCCCCACACTTCTCTATGGGTCTGAGAATTGGACTTTAACGAAATCGGAGGCCAGCCGTATTCAACCGGATCTGTTGGGAGCATCAGGAGAAAGGAAAGAAACGAGCCTGAAGTCCTCCCCACACTTCTCTATGGGTCTGAGAATTGGACTTTAACGAAATCCCAGGCCAGCCGTATTCAACCGGATCTGTTGGGAGCATCAGGAGAAGGAAAGAAACGAGCCTGAAGTCCTCCCCACACTTCTCTATGGGTCTGAGAATTGGACTTTAACGAAATCGGAGGCCAGCCGTATTCAACCGGATCTGTTGGGAGCATCAGGAGAAAGGAAAGAAACGAGCCTGAAGTCCTCCCCACACTTCTCTATGGGTCTGAGAATTGGACTTTAACGAAATCCCAGGCCAGCCGTATTCAACCGGATCTGTTGGGAGCATCAGGAGAAGGAAAGAAACGAGCCTGAAGTCCTCCCCACACTTCTCTATGGGTCTGAGAATTGGACTTTAACGAAATCCCAGGCCAGCCGTATTCAACCGGATCTGTTGGGAGCATCAGGAGAAGGAAAGAAAAGAACCTGAAGTCCTCCCCACACTTCTCTATGGGTCTAAGAATTGGACTTTAACGAAATCCCAGGCCAGCCGTATTCAACCGGATCAGTTGGGAGCATCAGGAGAAAGGAAAGAAACGAGCCTGAAGTCCTCCCCACACTTCTCTATGGGTCTGAGAATTGGACTTTAACGAAATCCCAGGCCAGCCGTATTCAACCTGATCAGTTGGGAGCATCAGGAGAAAGGATAGAAACGAGCCTGAAGTCCTCCCCACACTTCTCTATGGGTCTGAGAATTGGACTTTAACGAAATCCCAGGCCAGCCGTATTCAACCGGATCTGTTGGGAGCATCAGGAGAAGGAAAGAAACGAGCCTGAAGTCCTCCCCACACTTCTCTATGGGTCTGAGAATTGGACTTTAACGAAATCCCAGGCCAGCCGTATTTAACCAGCTCTGTTGGGAGCATCAGGAGAAGGAAAGAAACGAGCCTGAAGTCCTCCCCACACTTCTCTATGGGTCTGAGAATTGGACTTTAACGAAATCCCAGGCCAGCCGTATTCAACCGGGATCTGTTGGGAGCATCAGGAGAGAGGAAAGAAACGAGCCTGAAGTCCTCCCCACACTTCTCTATGGGTCTGAGAATTGGACTTTAACGAAATCCCAGGCCAGCTGTATTCAACCGGATCTGTTGGGAGCATCAGGAGAAGGAAAGAAACGAGCCTGAATTCCTCCCCACACTTCTCTATGGGTTTGAGAATTGGACTTTAACGAAATCCCAGGCCAGCCGTATTCAACCGGATCTGTTGGGAGCATCAGGAGAAAGGAAAGAAACGAGCCTGAAGTCTTCCCCACACTTCTCTACGGGTCTGAGAATTGGACTTTAACGAAATCCCAGGCCAGTCGTATTCAACCGGATCTGTTGGGAGCATCAGGAGAAGGAAAGAAACGAACCTGAAGTCCTCCCCACATTTCTCTATGGGTCTGAGAATTGGACTTTAACGAAATCCCAGGCCAGCCGTATTCAACCGGATCTGTTGGGAGCATCAGGAGAAGGAAAGAAACGATCCTGAAGTCCTCCCCACACTTCTATATGGGTCTGAGAATTGGACTTTAACGAAATCCCAGGCCAGTCGTATTCAACCGGATCTGTTGGGAGCATCAGGAGAAGGAAAGAAACGAGCCTGAAGTCCTCCCCACACTTCTTTATGGGTCTGAGAATTGGACTTTAACGAAATCCCAGGCCAGCCGTATTCAACCGGATCTGTTGGGAGCATCAGGAGAAGGAAAGAAACGAGCCTGAAGTCCTCCCCACACTTCTCTATGGGTCTGAGAATTGGACTTTAACGAAATCCCAGGCCAGCCGTATTCAACCGGATCTGTTGGGAGCATCAGGAGAAGGAAAGAAACGAGCCTGAAGTCCTCCCCACACTTCTCTATGGGTCTGAGAATTGGACTTTAACGAAATCCCAGGCCAGCCGTATTCAACCGGATCTGTTGGGAGCATCAGGAGAAGGAAAGAAACGAGCCTGAAGTCCTCCCCACACTTCTCTATGGGTCTGAGAATTGGACTTTAACGAAATCCCAGGCCAGCCGTATTCAACCGGATCTGTTGGGAGCATCAGGAGAAAGGAAAGAAACGAGCCTGAAGTCCTCCCCACACTTCTCTATGGGTCTGAGAATTGGACTTTAACGAAATCCCAGGCCAGCCGTATTCAACCGGGATCTGTTGGGAGCATCAGGAGAGAGGAAAGAAACGAGCCTGAAGTCCTCCCCACATTTCTCTATGGGTCTGAGAATTGGACTTTAACGAAATCCCAGGCCAGCCGTATTCAACCGGATCTGTTGGGAGCATCAGGAGAAGGAAAGAAACGATCCTGAAGTCCTCCCCACACTTCTCTATGGGTCTGAGAATTGGATTTTAACGAAATCCCAGGCCAGTCGTATTCAACCGGATCTGTTGGGAGCATCAGGAGAAGGAAAGAAACGAGCCTGAAGTCCTCCCCACACTTCTCTATGGGTCTGAGAATTGGACTTTAACGAAATCCCAGGCCAGCCGTATTCAACCGGATCTGTTGGGAGCATCAGGAGAAAGGAAAGAAACGAGCCTGAAGTCCTCCCCACACTTCTCTATGGGTCTGAGAATTGGACTTTAACGAAATCCCAGGCCAGCCGTATTCAACCTGATCAGTTGGGAGCATCAGGAGAAAGGAAAGAAACGAGCCTGAAGTCCTCCCCACACTTCTCTATGGGTCTGAGAATTGGACTTTAACGAAATCCCAGGCCAGCCGTATTCAACCGGGATCTGTTGGGAGCATCAGGAGAGAGGAAAGAAACGAGCCTGAAGTCCTCCCCACACTTCTCTATGGGTCTGAGAATTGGACTTTAACGAAATCCCAGGCCAGCTGTATTCAACCGGATCTGTTGGGAGCATCAGGAGAAGGAAAGAAACGAGCCTGAATTCCTCCCCACACTTCTCTATGGGTTTGAGAATTGGACTTTAACGAAATCCCAGGCCAGCCGTATTCAACCGGGATCTGTTGGGAGCATCAGGAGAAAGGAAAGAAACGAGCCTGAAGTCCTCCCCACACTTCTCTACGGGTCTGAGAATTGGACTTTAACGAAATCCCAGGCCAGTCGTATTCAACCGGATCTGTTGGGAGCATCAGGAGAAGGAAAGAAACGAGCCTGAAGTCCTCCCCACATTTCTCTATGGGTCTGAGAATTGGACTTTAACGAAATCCCAGGCCAGCCGTATTCAACCGGATCTGTTGGGAGCATCAGGAGAAGGAAAGAAACGATCCTGAAGTCCTCCCCACACTTCTCTATGGGTCTGAGAATTGGACTTTAACGAAATCCCAGGCCAGTCGTATTCAACCGGATCTGTTGGGAGCATCAGGAGAAGGAAAGAAACGAGCCTGAAGTCCTCCCCACACTTCTCTATGGGTCTGAGAATTGGACTTTAACGAAATCCCAGGCCAGTCGTATTCAACCGGATCTGTTGGGAGCATCAGGAGAAGGAAAGAAACGAGCCTGAAGTCCTCCCCACACTTCTCTATGGGTCTGAGAATTGGACTTTAACGAAATCCCAGGCCAGCCGTATTCAACCGGGATCTGTTGGGAGCATCAGGAGAGAGGAAAGAAACGAGCCTGAAGTCCTCCCCACACTTCTCTATGGGTCTGAGAATTGGACTTTAACGAAATCCCAGGCCAGCTGTATTCAACCGGATCTGTTGGGAGCATCAGGAGAAGGAAAGAAACGAGCCTGAATTCCTCCCCACACTTCTCTATGGGTTTGAGAATTGGACTTTAACGAAATCCCAGGCCAGCCGTATTCAACCGGGATCTGTTGGGAGCATCAGGAGAAAGGAAAGAAACGAGCCTGAAGTCCTCCCCACACTTCTCTACGGGTCTGAGAATTGGACTTTAACGAAATCCCAGGCCAGTCGTATTCAACCGGATCTGTTGGGAGCATCAGGAGAAGGAAAGAAACGAGCCTGAAGTCCTCCCCACATTTCTCTATGGGTCTGAGAATTGGACTTTAACGAAATCCCAGGCCAGCCGTATTCAACCGGATCTGTTGGGAGCATCAGGAGAAGGAAAGAAACGATCCTGAAGTCCTCCCCACACTTCTCTATGGGTCTGAGAATTGGACTTTAACGAAATCCCAGGCCAGCCGTATTCAACCGGATCTGTTGGGAGCATCAGGAGAAGGAAAGAAACGAGCCTGAAGTCCTCCCCACACTTCTCTATGGGTCTGAGAATTGGACTTTAACGAAATCCCAGGCCAGTCGTATTCAACCGGATCTGTTGGGAGCATCAGGAGAAGGAAAGAAACGAGCCTGAAGTCCTCCCCACACTTCTCTATGGGTCTGAGAATTGGACTTTAACGAAATCCCAGGCCTGTCGTATTCAACCGGATCTGTTGGGAGCATCAGGAGAAGGAAAGAAACGAGCCTGAAGTCCTCCCCACACTTCTCTATGGGTCTGAGAATTGGACTTTAACGAAATCCCAGGCCAGCCGTATTCAACCGGATCTGTTGGGAGCATCAGGAGAAGGAAAGAAACGAGCCTGAAGTCCTCCCCACACTTCTCTATGGGTCTGAGAATTGGACTTTAACGAAATCCCAGGCCAGCCGTATTCAACCGGATCTGTTGGGAGCATCAGGAGAAGGCAAGAAACGATCCTGAAGTCCTCCCCACACTTCTCTATGGGTCTGAGAATTGGACTTTAACGAAATCCCAGGCCAGTCGTATTCAACCGGATCTGTTGGGAGCATCAGGAGAAGGAAAGAAACGAGCCTGAAGTCCTCCCCACACTTCTCTATGGGTCTGAGAATTGGACTTTAACGAAATCCCAGGCCAACCGTATTCAACCGGATCTGTTGGGAGCATCAGGAGAAGGAAAGAAACGAGCCTGAAGTCCCCCCCCACACTTCTCTATGGGTCTGAGAATTGGACTTTAACGAAATCCCAGGCCAGCCGTATTCAACCGGATCTGTTGGGAGCATCAGGAGAAAGGAAAGAAACGAGCCTGAAGTCCTCCCCACACTTCTCTATGGGTCTGAGAATTGGACTTTAACGAAATCCCAGGCCAGTCGTATTCAACCGGATCTGTTGGGAGCATCAGGAGAAGGAAAGAAACGAGCCTGAAGTCCTCCCCACACTTCTCTATGGGTCTGAGAATTGGACTTTAACGAAATCCCAGGCCAGCCGTATTCAACCGGGATCTGTTGGGAGCATCAGGAGAGAGGAAAGAAACGAGCCTGAAGTCCTCCCCACACTTCTCTATGGGTCTGAGAATTGGACTTTAACGAAATCCCAGGCCAGCTGTATTCAACCGGATCTGTTGGGAGCATCAGGAGAAGGAAAGAAACGAGCCTGAATTCCTCCCCACACTTCTCTATGGGTTTGAGAATTGGACTTTAACGAAATCCCAGGCCAGCCGTATTCAACCGGGATCTGTTGGGAGCATCAGGAGAAAGGAAAGAAACGAGCCTGAAGTCCTCCCCACACTTCTCTACGGGTCTGAGAATTGGACTTTAACGAAATCCCAGGCCAGTCGTATTCAACCGGATCTGTTGGGAGCATCAGGAGAAGGAAAGAAACGAGCCTGAAGTCCTCCCCACATTTCTCTATGGGTCTGAGAATTGGACTTTAACGAAATCCCAGGCCAGCCGTATTCAACCGGATCTGTTGGGAGCATCAGGAGAAGGAAAGAAACGATCCTGAAGTCCTCCCCACACTTCTCTATGGGTCTGAGAATTGGACTTTAACGAAATCCCAGGCCAGCCGTATTCAACCGGATCTGTTGGGAGCATCAGGAGAAGGAAAGAAACGAGCCTGAAGTCCTCCCCACACTTCTCTATGGGTCTGAGAATTGGACTTTAACGAAATCCCAGGCCAGTCGTATTCAACCGGATCTGTTGGGAGCATCAGGAGAAGGAAAGAAACGAGCCTGAAGTCCTCCCCACACTTCTCTATGGGTCTGAGAATTGGACTTTAACGAAATCCCAGGCCTGTCGTATTCAACCGGATCTGTTGGGAGCATCAGGAGAAGGAAAGAAACGAGCCTGAAGTCCTCCCCACACTTCTCTATGGGTCTGAGAATTGGACTTTAACGAAATCCCAGGCCAGCCGTATTCAACCGGATCTGTTGGGAGCATCAGGAGAAGGAAAGAAACGAGCCTGAAGTCCTCCCCACACTTCTCTATGGGTCTGAGAATTGGACTTTAACGAAATCCCAGGCCAGCCGTATTCAACCGGATCTGTTGGGAGCATCAGGAGAAGGCAAGAAACGATCCTGAAGTCCTCCCCACACTTCTCTATGGGTCTGAGAATTGGACTTTAACGAAATCCCAGGCCAGTCGTATTCAACCGGATCTGTTGGGAGCATCAGGAGAAGGAAAGAAACGAGCCTGAAGTCCTCCCCACACTTCTCTATGGGTCTGAGAATTGGACTTTAACGAAATCCCAGGCCAACCGTATTCAACCGGATCTGTTGGGAGCATCAGGAGAAGGAAAGAAACGAGCCTGAAGTCCCCCCCCACACTTCTCTATGGGTCTGAGAATTGGACTTTAACGAAATCCCAGGCCAGCCGTATTCAACCGGATCTGTTGGGAGCATCAGGAGAAAGGAAAGAAACGAGCCTGAAGTCCTCCCCACACTTCTCTATGGGTCTGAGAATTGGACTTTAACGAAATCCCAGGCCAGCCGTATTCAACCGGATCTGTTGGGAGCATCACGAGAAGGAAAGAAACGAGCCTGAAGTCCTCCCCACACTTCTCTATGGGTCTGAGAATTGGACTTTTAACGAAATCCCAGGCCAGCCGTATTCAACCGGATCTGTTGGGAGCATCAGGAGAAGGAAAGAAACGAGCCTGAAGGCCTTCCCACACTTCTCTATGGGTCTGAGAATTGGACTTTAACGAAATCCCAGGCCAGCCGTATTCAACCGGATCTGTTGGGAGCATCAGGAGAAGGAAAGAAACGAGCCTGAAGTCCTCCCCACACTTCTGTATGGGTCTGAGAATTGGACTTTAACGAAATCCCAGGCCAGTCGTATTCAACCGGATCTGCTGAGAGCATCAGGAGAAGGAAAGAAACGAGCCTGAAGTCCTCCCCACACTTCTCTATGGGTCTGAGAATTGGACTTTAACGAAATCCCAGGCAAGCCGTATTCAACCGGATCTGTTGGGAGCATCAGGAGAAAGGAAAGAAACGAGCCTGAAGTCCTCCCACACTTCTCTATGGGTCTGAGAATTGGACTTTAACGAAATCCCAGGTCAGCCGTATTCAACCGGCCGAAATGAGATTTCTCAGGCACACGGCAGGAAATACTGTCCAAGATCGCAAAAGAAAATTCGATGTACGGCAGGAACAGAATATCTGAGGATACTTGCCCAATGTTGGCTAAAATGTTTGGAACATCTTAACCGAATTGACGAGATGTATGGGGCGTCCTAAGAAACGTTGGAGTGAGCAGCTCTAGTCTGTCTGCTTTGAACCGGCACAAATCATTTTTGGTTTAATCCTTGTTAAAGATGATGATGATGATGATGATGATGATGACGATGACGACATACATACATACATTTACACCCACACACATGCGCATACATGTACATACATTTACTTCCTGTGGAAAGGTTTGCATTCGGATGGTATATCGATTTTTTAAAACCGGATACAATTTTTACAATATCCCTGCCCTGTAGTACGGATACGCTCTCTCGTATAACACTTCAAATTCAAATAACCGAGCGGAAAATTCAGCACCAATAACAGCGACATTACAGACGT
Source organism: Magicicada septendecula (assembly GCA_034769895.1). Taxonomy (NCBI): domain Eukaryota; kingdom Metazoa; phylum Arthropoda; class Insecta; order Hemiptera; family Cicadidae; genus Magicicada; species Magicicada septendecula. Next base: position 117,819,938 of record CM068371.1, read on the forward strand.
TACAAATGTGCCGTTTTCACATTACGGCGAAATCGTTTGAGCCTGGAAAAAAGGAGCCGCCGAGTTCAAGAGTTTTCTACACGTGCGAGAAAAGCAATAAAACTATTATTGTACCGTTAGATCACTACGCCGTTTTGTCGGAGCAATTCTACTGTGGCGCCATTACTTTTAAGAATTCTACGAGTAGCAAAAAAGAAATCGTATGACAATTTCAACTGCTTTACAATCACTATTTGTGCGAGCAGAGAGACAAACTGTAAAAAGTACAACTGTGTGCGTGCGTGCGTGAGCGCTATACCGTACATACAAGCAGGAATTCTCTCTTCCCGACACACACACACACACACACACACACACACACACACACACACACACACACACACACACACACACACGGGTTTCTGTACTAATAGAACTTAATAAATTTTATTTCTAACATTTAAATATAAAGAACGGTACGGGGTTGTTCAAAAAGAATGAACTGATTTCATAAAGCAATGTTTTATTAAGGAAATATAATAAAACATTCCAACCAAATCACAAGTATTCTACACATAATCGAGTTTTGTTTCCTGTCTTACGAGTGTTAAAAACAAATGAACCAAAATTTCATGACGCATGATGGATTGGTCGGAGGAGGCCCAAGATAATTCTTTGTAGTTGGCCTGCGAGATCTCCAGATCTCACCGTATGTGATTTTTCTTATGAGGATACCGCTACCCACTTCGATGAATTTAAACATCGAATAACCACAGCGATCAACTCAGTGGATCGTGATATGTTGCTACGCGTCTGGGAAGAATTATCATATCAACTTGATGTACGTGCTGCAAGTGGTGGCCACACTGAACACTTGTAAGATAGAAAATAAAACTTGATTATGAGTAGAATACTTATGGTTTGGTGGGAATTTTGAATTATCATTCTTTAATAAAATTCTGCGTTATGAAATCGGTTCATTTTTGTTTAATAACCCTGTACAATTGTAATTTAAAAAGCCCGTACAGGAAAGGATACCGACATAATTTTCGAGATAAAAATAATCTGTACCAACTGAAGCTGGACAATATGTAAGGTATTTCGATTCATCATTAAAAATTATTTCCTTATTTGTGGTTTCCTATCTTCATTTATTTGAAACCGCTATTGTGTGATAATAGCCTACAGACGATTCTCACTTTCTTCACGTCCGACATAAAATATAAAAAAATATCGCATAACAATTAAAATTTTACTTTGTCGTACGGAAATGTACATAATTCTTTAACGGAATAAAGTAGTTTCCCTTCCGTCGATTTTGGCTCACCACTTGAGAATCATCATAAAATAATGAACTCTTCTCCCCACTCGTAAGAACACACAACACACAATCTCATTCTGGGCCAATAATACGCACGCGCGCGCACACACACACGTAAAGGATACCCGTAATTTCCGTTTATTGTTCTCACACATTTGGATATAACATCATTTGATTTGTCGGTTTAATCGGTGTCGGTCAGTTGCGTCGAAACAACATTTTTACCTGTTCTTACGCGGTCAACTGCGCCCCGCACTTTCACTTATTGACCGAATCTGTCATTTAGAAACGTTTCTATTCTGAACTTCGATGAAATTTCAATTCTGCAACTTTGCATTTGTATGAGTAACCTCTTTCTTCCAATATTTTTGTTAGATTAGGTTAGGTTAGGTCAGGTCAGGTCAGGTCAGGTCAGGTTAGGCTAGGAATTAATAGAATTATAATGGTAATTTCTGTATTATTATAATAACATGAAAATACAATTGATCGCAACTGACCGGGTTGATATTTCCACGTCGGTCTCGGGCAGATGTTACGAAACAACGGTTTTAGTTGTTCTTACCCGGTCAATTGCGCCCCACAAGTGATATTCTCCTAGCTGCGAGGGGAATCAGCAGAAACGGGTCGTTAAGGGCCAAGAGATCCGATGTAATCATTCTATGTCTGTATACATGAGTTATGGTACGGGCAAGCGAAGCGAGCCCAGAGGTCTGTCACATATGGTTCAGTATGTAGAATGTAAATATGAAAAGAAAACTGCGCAGGAAAGTTGGTCTCAACAGTACACACACTGGAAACAGCTATTACCATTCCAGGCGTGAGCCTTCATCTCTTCACACGTCTTTGATAGACGCAGTCTGCGTCTGTTGCACACAGGACGACGTTTCGATCGCAATTGACCGGGTTTTGTCATCACCTCACTGTATAACACCACCACCTCGCTGTCTAACCGTTATATAGTGAGGTGATGGTTTTGCACGATTTGGTCGCAAATGACCGCGGCGCGTTTCGACAGAGCTTCACATAAATTACATTTATGTATAACCGATGAATCTCTTTTGAAACGGATTTTACGTATTTAAATTATCCGGTAAAAAGATCTATTTTTCGGTAAAATATCTTTACAACTTTAGAACAGGTTAATACAGACCACTGAAATTTGATGGATAAATGGACACGACTCGTAGTTCTTTGACACTTAAGTTAGAAACAAAGAAAACCACTGTAAGAAACAGATTACGTCGCTAAAAGTGATTTCAGATTTTTAGTCAAAAGCAAATAGGTAAATTTTAGATCGCCGGAGTTCTGAGTTATCGCGCGCTCAGACAGCCAGCCGCATGCACAGCTGACTAGATCGACGTGGTACGCATTACTCAGTCGTTGCTGTGATTTAGAGTTGGTTACCCAGTGTGTAATTTATACGCAGACGTTAATAATTAATCCTAAGCAGTAGGCCTACACTATAGACAGGAAAACAAATGGCCTAAACACCTAGAATTAAAAATACCAAGCTGAAAATAAAGATCAATAAAGTTGTTACGTTACGTTGGATTTATCGTATATCGCAATGTACAGCACAGGTTTGCCTCACTACAACCAGAGGACTGGGAAGTGAAAATAAACAGATGTTAAGCGAGGATCGGTTAATGAGTACAGAGACAATTTTTACATTACTTGTGTCGACGTTCCGACAATATTTATTGTCATCATTAGGACCTGTGTACAGGCTACAGAGAAATAATCAAACATGATCAGATAAATTAATTGGGTGAATGTGTGTGTGTGCGCGCGCGTTTTACATCTGTAAAATAATTACTATTCTTACATAATTTTTTACTTAAATAGATAAGACATAAAATAATAATAATAATAAAAACAACAACAATAACAATAATATTCCGAAAATTATTAAATTATGACTACAATTCAATATACAGTACTGATATATACATATATATATATTGTAATGTAAAATTACAAGTATAAGTATAGATGTAGTTATGTGGATTATTATTATAAATTCTTAGTGGATCTTCACTCACTTCTGCCCTCGCTGTTGGACTAGCCAACTTGTTAAGGGACAAGTACAATGGTATAATTGTTTATGGTAGGTGTGTGGTGTGAGTGCAGATACGCACCGGTATCTACGATAATGTTGTTTATTAAAAGATGTAATTGTAATTATTAAGGTTATTAGTGTTATTGTATTGTTTTTTAATGGGTGCGTAATAACAGTCCACTTCTTTTATTTTAAAATGGTTCGCGCACTCTGTTGTATACCTCCCTCACTTACCACACGTGAATACTTCAGTCCTGTTCAGTGACGTGTCTTCTGAAATACATGCACTTTATATACAAGTAAATATTCAGATCGAATATTTAATAAAGTATCACACACAAAATAAATGAAGTAATATCTAATAGTTATTCTGAATTATTGTTAGATCTTTTTAAATTCTTCCGCCACCTGTGGTAGAACTGATTGAAAAATAAATGAACTTATTTAGAATAAAATGATACTCTTTTCGCTGATAATAAAAGTGGAGTTTTATTAACAATTCAATAAATAATAAACTCTTTGACAATTAATAATCAAAAACTAACAACCTTTCAATTACTGGTTACAATTAAAAATTCAAATAAGACTCTGTCCAATTCTCAAGGCTGGTAGACCTGTTATTGGTACAATAATTTAACTTCAATAGGTTATGTTATTTTGGTTCAGTGAATTACCATATTTCGTAAGGTTCTTTTAGGTAACATGATACCAGGCACAAGATGTAATACAAATAACGATATAAAATTAACAATAATGAATAATAAGCGAACAAATATAAAAATCAAAAATTGATACCATATGTCTGATATTTATGGAACTATCGTACGCGGGACTGCGCACGCATCTTATAATACTAGTTTACAATTATCAAGCTGAATGACTTGTACAGTGGTTAAAATGTATTACTTTCCTTTAATAATTTGTTTTAAAAATTATCTATTCACAAGAGAAAAGTTTATCAAAAAACTCTTGTTAGTTTTTCTATCTGATTTGGATGTTACTTGAGAACAGATCGGCAATATTGAATTTATCAAGTTACCGTGACGATTCTGAGGTTAGTTATAACCGGTGTTGTTACAATGGATAAGTTATTTCTTAACAGTTATTATTTCTTAATCTATACATATAAACACATCATTTATAATACTTTGGTATGCTATTATCAGAATTCCATTTATTTATACGGTATGAAAGTTAATAATGTATATTTCAAAACATTGAAAAAATCAAGAAAAAATAAGTTTAGTCAAATGAGTGACTAAATATTCTTGTATTCAGTAATAATTATTTCAAACATGATATTTTAAGTTATTATAAATAATTAAAATATTTTTATAATATTTTAATAATTGTGAATTAAATTTTTCTTTAATTCTGATAATTTAATTATTGTTTTCGATACTCCGCCTTATCTGACTTGCGTAGTATCAAAAACTAGTTATCTACAAAATTATTATTTTTGTTCAGTATTATTTAAATAAAATTGTACTCCCTGTTTCTTATTTATCACATCACTCGCAAGTATGGTCGACATTATACACTGACCGTACTTGTTTAATTAAATAACTCCGCACTTTTCACTCGCATGTATAGATGTTGTGTTAAGGTTATGTCTGTTGATTACTTAATGTTAACTGACGCGCACAAATTCAAAAATAATAACTTTTTCATGATGTCGAGCTGCGTGGCCTGTCCGTCGGAAAGCTGATCGTAGACTGTCTTGCTTCACCGAAGCGTCTGTGGCTTGTCTGCCAAAATGTGTTAATTTGATTGGTTGAAAACAATATACTCTTCACCCCAAAAGCCTTTGTTTTATTAAAATATTTAATTTTTTGACAAAATCGCGTTTGGTGTTGAGGCTTTTTGACGTCAGCACTGGTACAAAACTTTAACTGAAAAGTTTAAAATTGCTATAACTTTCTTAATTTACGTCCTATCGTTAAATGGTTGATGTTAGTGAATTGCGGACATTCTGCTTGTTAATTTAAGTCCAAGAACGCTTATTTTCCGTCCATCACTACTATCACAATAACGATTTTATTTATTATTTCTGGTGTATCTTATTTTTATAAGTCTGTTACACCAGATTTTACTTAATTATAATAAAACACTTCTTAAATAAACACTTTGAGTCTATATCTCAATTGGTTTGACTTACAATTTGGGAATAATTGTTCCCTTCACAAAATCTCGTTATGGCGTCATTAAGCGTCCATGTTAGTTTTTCCATAAATATGCTTAGAACTAATTTTTCTTATTTAAAATGATAATATTATAATCTAATAACACTAGTAAAGTTTATTTACACAATTTTACACTATAATATTTATATATGGTTGTGGTTAATCTACTATTTACATAGTTTCAGTCCTCTCCTATCTCTCTTATGCAATTTTTTCACCTTATTTTTGGTTTTTTCTATATAAATCATATCATGTAATGATTTTAATTAGTGTACACACATAGTACCTAATTCATTATATACAATGGTTATCTTTTAATTAGTTCAGAACCCTCCAATTTTTCAGTAATGGCTCTGATTATGTTGTGTCATATCATAGTAGTCATTTATTTTTGTTAATACAATAACTAAATTGTTATTGTTCTACTTGGTTTGGATTTCCAAAGCAGCATTAGATATTATTCTAACTTTTGATAATGTTTTCATCTACTTTTACACAAGTTTAATGTTATATTTTTCATAAACAACTTGCTTGTCATTGTTTGTTTACATTTGGCTTCTTCATAATAGTCATTTGGTTTTTAATTGTTTGTATATATAATGACTGTTTTTATGGTCATAATCTGTTCTCAAAGTAGCTTTGGGATTTCCTCTCACTACTGGTAATAACTTTAATAATCTGTGTTCAATATTTGATACAGTATTTTTCTTAACTAATTAGCTATACAATGGTTCAGCTTACTTCTGGTCATATGTACATAGTTAGTTAGTTTACAATATTTTAGTTACAATATTGTTCTTATTATGTTCAAAATCTGTTCTCAATGTATTATCAGATATTTATCTCACTAATGGTAATACTCTTATAAACATTGGTATTGGTTTTGATACTGTACTTTGCCTAACTAAATTGGCATATTTGTTCCATCTCTGCTATTCTCTGTGTCATTATGTTTGACTTGTTCTATTTGCCTTGTTTTGCAATATAATACATTGTCTCTTAAGATTTATTATTATTTATAATAAATTCTTGTTTGATAACATAGCTGATGATCATATATTTATACTCTTATGTATCATTTTCTGTTGAAATAGGTGTCTTCCCTATGGGTTGTGTAGCAATGTACCATCTGTTTTAGTGCAGCATTTTTCTACTACTAAACTGACTTCACTACGGTATCTTACTATAATACTTTAACTATTTTGTTACACATGTTTATACAACTCTTTCTTAAACACTAACACAAATCTTTTTTGTATTATTTACAATATTTTTCTGGTTATTGGTGGAATTTAATTCCCTGTCATTGTTTGATACATAACAAATGTTTTTTATTTGTTGTCAGTTCTCTATGAACAATAACATAATTGTTCTATTTTGTTCTATTCTGGTGGTCTTATGATTATGTGTATTGATCACAATTTTATTAAATTAGTCACACTCATTGTCTGTGTTTATCTGACTATTTTAATTTTTGTGGTTTCATCATGAAATTAACATATTTCTCACACTGTAAACTTCATCACTGTAATTGTTTGTGTGGTTTATTCAGTTGAAATTAGTTAATTATTCACAGGTTTCACATTTATTTTAAGTACACACTGTAATTGTTTGTGGTTCCTTAAATGTTTAACACTGGTTTTCTTTTCACATTTATAATCATCATTTCTTTTGTCACTTATATTGTCTTTAGTATATGTGGTTTATGTTGAGTCCTTATATCTTCTGTCTATCTTCTTTCTTCTTCTTGGTGCTCTTCCTGGTCCTTCTTCTCTCTTCTTCTTCAAATATTTTCATTGTAGTCGCTATTTTTATTTATCTCCATTGCTGTTGGAGCTTGTTGGTCCTTGTTTCGTTGATTCCCCTCACTGTTGGATCCTATTGGGTCTGGTTACTGATATTTTGTTTTGGTTCGTGGCATTTTCTTTCTTCATTTTGTATTTGATGTTGCTGTGTTAATATTCTCTTCTTCGTCGTTGGATTTTTTATTAATATATTTGTAGATACACACTTTTATACACTTAGGTTTATTTATCTAGACATACTTCCATGTTTTTCTCATACTTGACGTTACATTAGTTTACATTATGTAACTACCATATTTGGTACTGTTACAATATACGCGCGCGCGCGCGCGTGTGTGAGATACGTATTTATGAATATATGTATTATATTATCAGTAGGCCTATATTAAGTTGTAATATTGCATTAATAATTTTTCGGATTATTATTATTATCTATTTAAGTAAAACAGTAGGCCTATGTACGAATAGTAATTATTCTATTGATATAAAACACACCGTTTCACCCCCCCCCCACGCACAAACACATTCACTCAATTATAACTGATCTGTTTGTTCGTTTATGTGTTTATTTCTCTATTGTCCATACACAGGTCCTGATGACGACAACAAATACTGTCGAAAAGTCGAAACAGATAATGTAAAAATTCTGTATACTTACTGACCGAACCTCGCTAAACCTTCCATCGCTAAACGTTACTGATTGATGATCACTGCTGATTTAAGTAGAGATAAAAAGAAATATGTTACCTTTCATCCCTGCAGCGAAACAAAAATGACTACATACGTATTGTATTTTATGGAGAATGTACACGCAGTAGCTGATGTAGCGTCAACTTACCTGTAACATAAACAAAAATACACGTTAGTAAAATATGAACATAAACATATAAATGTTACAAAACACACACTCTCTCTCTCTCTCTCTCTCTCTCTCTCTCTCTCTCTCTCTCTCTCTCTCTCTCTCTCTCTCTCTCTCTCTCTCTCTCTAACATACACACACATATGTTAACACACATCGAACTATAAAAAAAAAGTAAGCTTTTACGGCGGTGTCAATACCGTTAAACTTGGCCGAGGTGTTAGGCCGTGGTCCAGAATATCTACAACTGGTACCAGGCAGGGGCGAATTTACGGGGGGGGCGAATAGGACGGGACCCCCCTCCAGAAGGTCGAAAAAAAGTTGACGATTTTGTTGCTCTCTTAATTTTCAGGCTACTTTATTATTTCAGCTGTGTACGCTAACGTAGAAGTAACTATTTTTTAATTATACAAACTGACTTATAATACACCATTTGCGTGTATGTTTGAAATATGATATACTGTATAGGAAAAATCAATTCAGTCGATAAGTATATTCTACAAAATGTTCCAAAAACGCATATTTTATTGTGTTATTGCCGTTCTGTTTAATGAGATTGATTTAAGGATGTTATCACACGTTTTTCAAATACTTTAAAGAAAGTAATGTTGATTAGTTTTAAGTCTTAACTTGTTTCCTCTTTTGTATGAAGCCCTCTCGACTGGACCCCACCTCCGACCAAATTCTAGATACGGCACTGGTGTCAGACGTTCAGATCGAACCCCACGACGGACATCTTCAGTGACGCGGTAGGACAGTCTTTGCTCGTAGTCCTACACGGGCGTTTGAGATCTCTGTTCCCGCGTCACTGAAGATGTTTATCACGGATACGATCGAAACGTGTGGAACCAATTGTAGACATTCTGGACCACGGCCTAACGCATTGGCCAAGTTTTAACGGTATACACACGAACTATTTACAGAGAAGTCTTGGCGTTTTTTTCAAGTCCCACCTAATGACCAAATGGCATCTGTAGCGCTGCACTTCGATATGAGAACAGGTACAGTTACAGATGGAACTGGGGTTTAAAACCTCTTAGGTTTAAAACTGGGAGAGTCGTTTGTCCGTTTGACATTACGAATTTTCAGCCAAAAAAAAGCTGTTAAAGCCGAGTCGATGCAGGTACGGATCCACGGGGGGAAAATAGTGGAATTTCCCCCCTCCAAATGGTCATTTCAGACGAAATATTTTTCGTCGTCTTGTTGTTGTAGAATGGTTTTATGATTGTTAATATGAAAAAAAATTGTATTTTATGCTAAAAAAAATGTAGGCTCGTGGTTTTATTCTAAAATTACTTTAAATTGTAAACTGTACCTTACATCCGTGTTAATTTTTGTTTGATACATAACTTAAATTAGTGTATATTTTAAATTGTAAGTAAACATTATTAAAAGGACAATAAACTGACAAATACACATGATTTTATAGTTGTACGTTAATAAATTTATTCTATCGATAATAATACACTGTATTTTTATCTTCACTCATTCCTATCACTTGTACTTCAGACCATTACAAAATGATCCAACTTTTCATATCCCTCCCCAAAATTGCTTGCTGGGTTCGCCCCTGATATGATGGCAACGCAACATCATTTGTTTTAATGACGTAGCGCTAGATTTAAATTAATTCTGTTTAAACGTTGTTTTGATTTAGACGTTGTCGTGTTGCTTTATGCGTTACTCTGAATTTCAAGGACCGATAAAGTTTAAAACCTGTAATTATTTATTTAGCCAATTTTATAATCTTCTATTATTTGTTGTAATAATTTTCGTATCAAGAAAAACCCACTTCAGAGTTTCGATCGTAGCTTGGTAGACGGCTAGGCTACAAGAACTGCGTTTCCAGAATTCGCAAACGGCTTTTTGGTTACTAACTACATACTTCAACGACGAACACGGAACCGCCATCACCGGTATCCGACAAAAATTTCAATAACGCGTTTGCCCGATGCAAGCAGGGAACAGAAACGTATAAACAATGACGGCAAACGTTTGCAGACCAAACGACAGTACGCCTACATATATAGACAGATAGCGATACAATGACGTCACGCCGAGCAGCAACGTGTACGTCAAGCCAATTACTTTTCCAAGCCAACGACTCCCAATTAATAACACACCTGACCCTATTTATGTACAACTTGCTTGCATTCGGCATTCGAACGGCACCAAGAGTTCGATTTCAATCGTTAGATACTATATTCAAACTATTTAAACAATTCAAGAACCGAACCGCTAGTAAGCATATTATGTGTTCTTATATGGGTACGTGCATAGCGCGGGATACTAGCATACGAGCTTTGCATAGATGATCGTACATACCATATCGCACATGTAAGAGAGGTGTGCATACCGAAGATGAAATAATGTCTGATACATGAGAACAGTGTCGAGTTCTGTGCATGCCGCCGTAAGCACATTTTACAGCAGATTAGAGACCGAACTGTTTACATTTTACCGCGAATAGTACGTTGATAGAGTTGCGTGTGGCTACAGTGCGGGAAATGTCCTTGAAGCAACCAATCAGAGATCAGAAGTATTCCATGTGCGATGTAAAAAAATAAACTTGTTCTCTTTCCGAAGAGGATCAGCAATGATATTATCTGGTATGCGGTGTACGATCTGCTTCGCTATACACGGTGTCATATAAATACATGAGTTTGTTTTCACACTGACTGTAATCTGTGTGAGTATTCTATGCTAGTATTCCGGTCTATGTACGAACCCTTACATACCGGCATATGATGGAATTCTTCTGACGAGAGAAGATACCATTTACAACACTCGGCTGGTATGATTTGAAGACACCTTCTCTATAGCAGCACAAATAATAAGGCTATAAAGCCTGAAGGATTTAATGTAACCGATGATCGTAAACCGTAAGTGGGTTAACACGAGTGACGTCGCGACGCCATCGTATTGACTCGTCTAGTAACATTTTTATGACTCAAAAGTTGTCAATGTTGATTGGGTAAAGAGTTTTAAGCTAGAGTCTCAACTTATGTCCAGATCGTGGGAAATTTATAAATGTAAGCTTTTTATATTTGGCCGTTTGACAATAATCAAATCCCATCAATTTACTTCGTTTGTACACTCGTTTTATCTGAAACAAAACAACAGTAACACTGTTACGAATAGCCATGATATTCGCATGGCTATCAAATATCACAACATGTGCGAAGATCTTTTAATTTCTTTCCTATAACTCCCCTCTGTACCGTAACAGACACTTGCACGTTATTCCAGAAGCATGTGCGATTTTCTCTCTCAAGAGCTTTCTCTCTTTTCCTCTATTACATACATCCTCCGAGTTACACGAATGTTTGAGCCAGTTATCATGTTTTGTTTTTTTAGATAATAGCTCATCATGCACCTGTGCTTTCCTCTTATCACAGTGGAGCGCCACGAATCTCTTTTGTGCGTAATGGCGTAAACTTATTTAACTTACTCGCGTTAAAAAGGCAACATCATTTCGTTAAGTTCATGGACAGCATATGTTCCGATCACACTTAAAGACTCACTTTTTGACCAAAGAAAATGATTAAATATATGGGGTTTATCCCACCAACGGTTTTATGCGCGCATTTTGACTTCGCAATTATTGTGTATTTACACATTATATTTTTATTTAAAAAAAATAAAGATTCCCTTGGACTACATCCCACACCTACGAATAATACACGACTAGTATATTAAATGTACACTGTAAACTTGCATTTGAGTGAATGTTCTGTGTCATATACAAGTATAAAATGTTACCACAAACTGCAACGATCGATTGGTCTGAATAGCCTATATCTTCACAAAAATTCAGAAGGCACGAATGAGTTTACGCCGAGTCCTATAAAGGGACTTTTAAACCACTGAAGGTAGTGTTCCCTCAAGATATGTTTTACAGCCCCTACCACTCACGCCCCGATGTAAAATCGTAAATGCAAATAATAATAATAAATGCAAATATACGCCGCGTTCAATAGGGTCGGTGTCGGATGCCCGTTAGGCACGCGACCGCGTGTCTGCGCCCTCCTTGGAAGCGACACAGGCCCACGCGCGCGAGTTATGGAAACTATATAGCCGAATTCAGACTTTATAACGAGTCCCCTATTACACGTAACCTATCTAGGGGACTGTACCCTGCTACAAGAACACGGTATTTACATCATCCACGTAATTATTTACACTCGTGAATCTATTTACACTCGTGAATCAAGTCAGTTACTTTTCGCGTCGCCTTTTTCCACTCCGTGCACCTACACAAAACGTATCCCAGAGGTAGGGGACGGAGGTGTAAACTTCAATGAACACCAGAGACAGTGAAGCAAACAAGTGACCCACTAGAGACTTTTCCCTACAACAAATTGACACGACAAACTGAAAAAAATCTAAAAGCAATAAGATCAACGATTATGCGTACGTATTAAGTAAGGGGTGTTTAATTTAATTAATCGACATCATATGTTGCCATCAATGATCAACGAGAATACTCGCGCGCTCATTAACAGCAGTGTACATGATGTCAAAGGGACAGCCTGAGGTTAGTGTAGGTAAATGTCTAGTGCACTGTTTATCCGCCGGCTAGTTCAGCGACGTGGCACTAATTGGATAACACAGGGAAATAACGTTAGGTGAAACCTGTCGGTAACCCTGATGCACCGACAAGCTCCATCCCCCCCCCCCTACAGTTCACTGCCACTAAATGTAATTTTCGGTGGTTAACGCATTAATACGGTTTAGCCACTGGAAAAAATGAAATCGAAGAACCAATGAAATTTAAGTTAATGGCTAATGTTAATGAATTCGTAATTTTCATTTGAAAAACAAAATCAGTCGTAACGCTTTACAAATAAATTCGTTACAAACATTATTTTAGAGGACCAAATAACGTCGGCTCGAGATTACGAAGTAACGCAGAATTGCAACAACTGATACATGAGAGGGACCATGTAAAATTTATCAAGTCACAGAGGATAAGATGGTTTGGGGCATGTGGAGAGAATGGAAGAGGATATAATGAATAAGAGAATGATGCAGGGAAGACTCTATTGCGGAAGACGAAGGGGACGACCAAGGATGAGATGGTTGGATGAGGTGTTGAAGGATCTGATGAAGTTGGGAGTTCGAGGATGGAGAGAGAGTGTGGAGGAGGAGGGGAGCGGGGAAGGGATGGGAGGGGAGGGGGAGGAGGAGGAGGAGGAGGAGGAGGAGAAATAACGTCGGCTCCTCCTGTGACGCTTTAGTCAGAAATCGGGCTTTGGCGTTCTCTACCCCATTCTGTTAGTAGCGGAATAGACTACACATTAACAGTTCCCACGTTTTCACGTTGCTGAACTGTTACCTCTTATCCCAAAGTTTTTGCAGCTGTGTCACAATTATCAAACTAATAATTAAATTCTACTGTACGTATAAAATTTATTTTCTCTAACGCACATTCACAGAACTACGATTACATCATCACAAACAGAATACTTGATCACCAACGATCGTCAAAGAAAATCGATGTGTACTTTAATTTTAATTAGACGTTTTACAACGTACACGTCAAATAAACATAGATTATACGTAAAAATCAAAATATATAAGACAATGTTAGAAAGTACCGTAATATATGGAGCTGAAGTGTGGAAACTACAGAACATACGAGAAGATTACGCCTTGGCGATCAATGTCCATCGTTTTATTTTAAGTAAATTATTAGCATCCCTCGCCACGAGCCAGTGAAACGGGTACTGATGAAGGTGTAGCAGGTGTAGCAGGCTTCCATTGCAATATAGCGTTGAAAATGAAGAAATAAGGAAAACGATGAATATTTCACCAGTATAAATGACACAACTGATGCTAAAAGATTAAAATGATACGGGCATGGGCAATGATAGTTGGCAAAAGAAATTACTAGACTGAGCCTCTCCTGAAAAAAGAAAAACAGGGAGGCAGCAAAAGACTTGGATGGAAGATATAAGGAATGCAATGGCACAGAGAAATCTAAAGGACGATGATTGGAAAGCTCGTCAAGTTTGGAAGCTAGCATGCGAAAAATTACTTTAAATGTTGTTCGAAAATCGCAAACACGCACACCCGCGCGCGTTATACGTTATCACAGACAGTTCGTTAAAAATATTATTTTGAAGAATTGGCCGATGTCGAATGTACCAGTTGAAAAGTCAATCAGTATTCAAACACCTCCAAAATCACCAAACCAACTGGAATAGGAAGTTTATTACTAGTTATAGCCTATTACCAATCTCAAAAGGCAGCATGGAATAAAACACCTATGTCTCAAAGAAGATGAATTGTAAAACGGTGCAATGAAAGCTTCAATAAAAAAACCATAAAGCCAGAAATAGATGGCGGCACTACATAGAGATAAATGTTTGCTAGGCTGAGGTAATACTACCGGCACCGCTGCTGCTTGACTACGTGACGTCTTGCACGCATATTCGCGCGGCAGAATTACGTAACGCTCTGGATCCCCCTGCCAGCCGTTAGTCGACTACTCTACCGGTATCGAGGCCCGCTATGTCACTACAATACAAGGCGGCCGTCAAGTAAATACTGGCGGCCAAGTTCAGTGTAGCCCTGGCGATATTAGAGTGCGGATCAAAGTGACTGTTGCGAACGTGCAAAACTGTAAGACGCTGACATTTATTGTTGTGTGTTGGAACAAATTTAACTCGAATTATTGTGTAAGGATGCGTTTGTTGATTTCTAATTGTAGTTTGTGTCTAATTAATGTTTGTAATACATGACTTCATTGGTGTAATTATTCTGTTTTCATTGTACAACAAGACGATTCGTGAGACCGTTGTACGCGTATGTTAAATAAACTTGGAAATTAATTAAAAAGTGTGCCGGGGTTTGAATTTTCCCGGCGTGATTTGAACGTTCAGTGCCGCCAAAGCTCGTAGCAGCTGCGCGCCACAGCTAACTCGATTATTAAGGCCGTGTCTGCGCCACGGCGATGCAATCTAGAAGGCCTATTCAAACGTATCAGCTGTTCGTGTACGGTAAGGAAACCCCTTACCAAAGGTTATGATCGGCAATTCGAAACAAGTCGATTTCATGTAGCATAGTGGGACTGAAGAATTTCAGGCATCACTCCATTTCTTCGTCAACCTTCGAATAGAGTGTTCGATGGTCTGACGGCTCAGGGCGAAGTACTTAGTTGATCTTTCAATATGACTTCGTAAGCCAGTAAAGCGTTTTCAAGTGAGGCTCAACTATTTTATTCTATGTTCATTTAATGATGGGTTATGTGTTATATTTGTGTATGTGTGTGTGTGATCCAGACGTCTGTAAAGCCTATTTCATTATGATACCTTGGTAATGTAAAACTGATTTATACGTTACTTCCGGTTGGGAAACACGTGGTGACATTGTATTTAATTGTATATTAATTTAATCAAATTATAAATTCAATCAAAAGTAATGACTGCCCCCCGGTATTCAGGTTAAACATCTTGTTAATGCTCTTGAAAAAAATGGTACAAGAACTCCAGCTGTTTTAAATAAAACTGTAACCGAAATTTTATAATACATAAAGCAATGCTCTTAAAGAAAATGGTACCAGAGCTCCAGCTGTTTTAAATAAAATTGTAACTAAATATTTTGCGATAACTTAAATTGATGTTGTTAAGGAAAATGATACTAGAATCCAATTGTTTGAAAGATTTGTAGCTAAATATTTTGTGATAACCTGACTGATGTTCTTAACGAAAATGGCACTAATAAAAATGGTTACTGGTTACAAGAGTATTTTATTGCAAGTCCTGTCACTCTGGGCTCCAGCACACTTTTCGCTTCGCCTAGGCCAAGTGGTCTAGTTTTTAAATTTTACGTAACGGCCTAAGTGGCCGTTACAAAAGAATGCTAAACGAATTTAAAAACGAAAATGTTGGGAATTCTGAGGCAACTGATTGACGATACGGGTACTGACTACTCTCTTTGGAAAATAACAAAGGGAATTAAAAGGCCGAAAATGAAGACACGTTCAGTTTAGAAAGAAGTATCCTTAATAAAGTAAATTGTTTGATACAATACAGTAAAACTATAGAAAAGATAGAAAACACGAATTTTGTAAAAAATGTGTGTGTTGTTACTATAAAGACATTCTAAAGAAAAAAGCACGGAGCAAAACTAGTGGCACTGCAATCGCTTTCAAGTCATTACAAAATCAATTTTCCCTGTAATTGCCAATAACGTTTGACGGAGCTGACTGTAGCGCGTTCGCAAAGTCTGAATTCGCTCAAAAGGAAATAACGAACGCACGCAATACGTTAAAGCTCGTTTCGAACGTAGGCGAAGTGTCTATCAAAGCAGTGTCGATACTAATCGCTGGCTAAAACGATTGTCGTGTAGCACTGCCAACACATACTGAGCGGTATTGATCAAACTGTGACTGGGAACGACCGTTTATTATTATTTATTCAAACATTACTGGTCTGAGAATCGCAGCAGAGGAACGGTGGGGAACAAGCGGCGACACAAGAAAACAAACAATTTACTTCAAACGAGGTGTTTCGAGAATGCGGAAATTGGCTGTATTTCAATGCTGTGTCTCTTCAATAGAAATAACATTTAGCCATTCCCAAATCTCACATTATTATTACTGACTCTCTTACATTATTATTTAAATATTGACGATCTTCTCTGGTGAACTTGCAGTTATCAAATATCATATTCATACATCTGGTGTAACGCGATGAAACATCCAGGTTCCACGAAATAACTACATTCATTTGCATCATCATCATCATCATCATCATCATCGTCGTCGTCGTCGTCGTCGTCTTTTTTCTGTTTGCGTCCGAAGCTTGTTTCAATTCAATCGTAGTGGCAGCAGCTGGACGTGCCCCAGTGGTTGCAGTGTCCGGGCAAACCCGACGACTGCCTGGCACGAGTAGCCATGTGCTGGTTAGGATGAATCTTCCGTTTTGGAGAGATGGAAGGTGTTAGTGTGGTTCTGGGCCGCAGAGCAATCCCCAACGGCTTTTTTCATGGATACGGACGACTAGGGAAGGGAAAGGTTGGTAAGAATAATTTTTACCTTGAGCAGATAAGGAATGATTAATTTACTGTTTACAAGGAAAAGGGATGGATGGTCAAGCGACGCAGGGGGGGGGCATCGAGCAGGACTCGGGGGCGCTTGTGCCTTCGTCCGAAGCTTGTTGCAGGTACTGACACCATAACACCGGCAAGTATGCGTTAGTTTTATTGAATGTAGCGTGAGATTTAGTAGATAACGTTCGTTCTTCTATAGATGGCCCAACCAAAGCCACCTTCTCGTCTTTGGAGAAGTGGACTCAGTGTCCGCTCCTTGGACCACACCGTGCGGCGACTTGCACGTAAATTGTACGTCCGAGTGGGAAGGACCGAGACAAACCCCCTCATACCCGCCCTTGGCAAGTACCGTCCACGACCAGGTGATTCTTCGAAACGGTCTCGGCAAATACTATACTAGAACGGCCTAATACGAGCATGCCGTTGAACGGCCCCTAAACTTTAAAAATAAATATTCCGTACTGGACCGGACCTCGAGCCAGGAGCTCCTTCCGGAAGCTAGCTCTGACGGGGGTGAGATGTCTCAACATTCACATAAGTCGCGGCCCTGCAAGCGTGTTTCCGTAATACAACTCATTTGGGTAGAGGGATGGAATTGGTCGGCTGGACTTTGAACCGAACCCGGAATATAGCCTACGCCTTCACAGTTATATGTACAAAACACCTGCGCCAGCCAATCTAACAATATAATTGATAATTTCCCTTTTTCTTTCTGCCAAGCTGTTTCAAACAGAACAACTGGTCCTCGTCTATATAAACAGAATTTTTAGAAATCCAAAAGTTTATACATCAAAGATTGAAAGCCAAAAATGCTAAGAGATAATTTTATGATTTTGTTCATTACACCACACACCTACGTAGAACCTGAAAGGAACAAAGAAGTACCAACCAAATCGTAACTGTCTCTAACGTACTGGTCACCGAAACGATAAAATTCGTATCCCGATTTGAATAACACAGAGGTTCTCAAACATTTTACCCTTAAGATCGCGTGTCAGGAAATTTCCAAAACAATTTGCTTAGTGTGCGTATTTTTTATTTTCATTTATGCACACGCATATGGTAACTTACTACGGAACTGCAGGAAAGAGAACCAAATCAGAACAATTTTAGTTAATGAATTCAGTACCCAACTCAACATAAAATTATGATAACAGCATTTAAAATTTAGCATTTTTAACAAGTCAACTTTGCTATTCGGATTATGATCCAATGTACTTAATTAAAGTGCATTACGTATCTAATGATTTCTGCTACAAGGCAACATAAATAATTGCTCACACTACTGTACTAAGGCTCAATTGTAAATACAAACTGAATTATACTTTAACAAACATGATGATTTACATTAATTAAAGTACAAATCTTTTCTTTTCCATTATTTGTCTTGATTTTTCTTTACATTCTACGATTTACTAGCTTTTGGAAGGAAAAATAGTTGATGATAAAGGAAATGTATTTTTTGAAAACCTCGAAAAGTACCGTAAATTACAATGTCATCTTTTCAGCGTGAGTGTCCATTCGTTTTTACAGTAAATGTCCTCAGTTACCTAAGAAAACGTTCGTTAACCCTACGATAGAAAGAGCCCCGTCTATGGTGAAAGAAGGTTTCAGTTCGTTGGCGTTCCCCTTTTAGAGAATATTGCGCCGTAAAGTTCCACAACCTCTGTTTAAGAGTGTGTACACATTTTCCTACATCAAACTGGAACTACACACAAAGTGCAGTCGATTGAGACATACAATTAAGGTGTGCAGTAGCGGTCGATAACGGCTGATCGATAACCAAAATCGCTTCCAACCAGTGATTATCGCCGCGTTAAGACGGGACCGATAAACGATATGACAAACAATATGCAGGTAACACAACCTTCTGCAAACGTCTTAATTGCAGTCACACACACACACACACACAACGTGTACCGCACACCGGATTTTCTGATACTGAATAAGGACTTCTTCCGTGGTAATAAGTGTGTCTCTATTTTTAGTGCCAAGAGAGAAACGTTCCAAAACAGGGTAATTTGGTTATTTCGTAAATACAATCGGGTATAGCTCCCTGTACCAAAAGGATGACAGTCGGCATCAAAGCAACTGTTATCAGCAGTAATTAGTTTTTTTTGTCTCACATCAGTGTAGTTATGGTGTTGACATGTTTCTGCTCGTCATTAAACAACGACTATACGTACGTACGGGAGGCGACGACGTAACGAGTCGGTTTCATTGAAGGTGATACGCCGCGGTTGATGAATACTGACTGAGGTAACGCGGTGTCAACGTGGACTCCAAACGGTAATCTCGTCTTAATAACGGTACAATGTGATTGGTGTTGTAAGTGCGGGAAATGCCGAGCAAGTAAGAAGAAGAGGAAGAGGAAGAGGAAGAGGAAGAGGAAGAAGAGGAAGAGGAAGAGGAAGAGGAAGAGGAAGAGGAAGAGGAAGAGGAAGAGGAAGAGGAAGAGGAAGAGGAAGAGGAAGAAGAAGAAGAAGAAGAAGAAGAAGAAGAAGAAGAAGAAGAAGAAGAAGAAGAAGAAGAAGAAGAAGAAGAAGAAGAAGAAGAAGAAGAAGAAGAAGAAGAAGAAGAAGAAGAGAGGAGAAATCAATTGCAATATATATATATATATATATTGCAACGATACAGCCATACGCTGTATTAGCATTAATTTAAATAAATATAAATTTTGTATAATTTGTATAAGTTACGGGTAAATGGACAGGTCTGAGATTGCAAAAATATTTCATTGTTAGATTAGGGGAGAAATTAACCTGTTCCGACACGCAGTGAACACCTGCTCAATTGTATGTGTGTTACACGTGTATCTTGTGTGTGTTAGTGATGCATGTCAAGACAGGAATCTCAGCAACCCGCCCCAAGTAATTAATAAAATAATTATTTTAATTCACTGTGCGAAAACTAATTAGTGTATGATCAAACCAAAGGCACCAAAGTGTGTGTAAAATTAATAGTTATCCCCAGTGAAAAGATGACGTTAATAGAACACGTTATGCGAAGACAGTGGAAAATAAACGTGCTAAAAAAATACCCAAATTACCCTAAGACGCTCAAATTAATATAGTGAGTGCTTAATCGAATTAGCTATGATTTGTGCTATCTCGATTCCGTGCAAAACATTGCTATTTGCTAATAATTGCAAATAGATGAAAAGGTTCGGGAGTGGGGGCTGTCACGAGATATGCAGGTATCGACAGGACGATTTTGGAGCCAACTGGCGCGGAATCTCGAGAGGGTATAAATTAAGGATTCGACCAAAAACTCTTCTCTTCATTTCAAGACAGTTGCAGTCGGACATGCTGTCCGTCGGCAAAACAGTTTTATTTTTTATTTCTATTACAAGTCGCAGTAACGAAAGAAATAACGTTCGTTAAATTCACGACAATATTCCGGAAAAAGTAAATACTGAATTAGTAAGTCTACCAAGAGTATATACGGAAAAGCTACCAGAGCGACGAGGGATGCTGGACGTTAGAAGATGTTAAGATCTACCTTGTAGCAGATAACAACTCTAGACGTATCCAGGAACACACTGCTGGAGAGCGACGCTGGACTCTAGACGTATCCAGGACCACGCCAGGACAGGAGGAATGGAAAACTAACTATGGACAACGCTGGACCCCGGACAACAAGTCGAAGATCATCAGAACTCGAGGTGACATGCGTAATGCATTTTAAATGATTTAAAAAAAAAAAAGAGCTCATAAAGACTATATCAAAAGACAGTAAATTAAAACAAAGAAAAATTTATACTTAGTAATAATATTTTAAAATGTAGATAAATGTTTAGTCGTAAGAATGAACGATCGCATATAAAAAGAATTAATAAATGAAAGAGAATTTAAAGTAGAGAGAGTAGAGTTTATTATCAAAATAGATAGTAAATTGGTTTGATATTTGAAGTATAGAAAAGATTAATTTAAAGTTGAATAATAAAACAAATGCCAGTCTACAAGCAATTAATATAAATTTAAATTGAATTTTAAACATTGGTATAGACTGAGCGAGTAGAGGTCAGATCTGAGATAAGAAAATTTATTTCAATATAAAAATATTTCCATTTTTTTATATTTAATAATAAACCAATTTATTAACATGTCTAGATATAAGATTATTAACATGTTTAGATATAAGAGATTTTTCAAATATGTGTAATGTTGCATATCATAAGATATAAACATTTAATAATGAGCAATATCGTGACCGACAAATATTAATGATGTTTATGAATATTTATAATATTGAGTAAATAATAAATATCCGTTTTAAATACTGATAAAAAAAATATACTCTTATTATAGTTACACCTGGTATAATTATATAACCTGCATAAATTACAGTATATGACTTTATATTAAATAACGTTGTATCGTTATATAATAATGTCGCCCTTGAACTTGAGGCCCCACATGGCTACATTTATGTACATATGTAACGTTGTATAATTTTTGTCGCCCTTGACGTGGGGCACGACACGCCTACATTTAATAATTCATATGTAACGTTGTAATATATTTGTACACAAACGCATGCCGCTCTCTCTCTCTCCCTCCTCCGACTCTTCCCTGTAAAGTTCACAAGTTCGCGAAGAATTACGCCCCCCCCCCACACACACACACCACACACGTAATTTCTCATAATACCTTATAAACAGTTCAATGGATATATTACCGTGTAGCATCATATTAACATATGTGTGTTATTACGCGGAGACAAAATTATCATGTGGAAGCACACACAACTACATACAGAATTTACTGATCTCAGTTTTCGAATTAAACAAACTAAATGGCAGGTTTACTTCCACACTACACTTTACCGAATCCCCAGTTTCAGTTTAGATATAAAAGAACACGCTTGGATCAATGTAATTAAAAATACCTTGGAAAAAATTCAATGGTTTAGAATTACGCATTTCTGTTTTAATTAATGTAATGGGAAGACATCTGCAACACTTATCAACTAGAGTGGCCATCAAATGTATGCAAACAGGGAACTATATTTTGCTCACTCTACTTGTAACACGCGCGCGCGCGCGTGCACACACACACAGCCCAATACGCATACGCAATCCTTAGTAATGAGAATTTCATCAGATCGTAACTCGCTGTGATTCAGACTGTGTTCACGGTAAAAATAGAGCCGAGTCCAACTAAACGGAGGTGGGAATGTATGAGAAAACCCTAGCCCACGCATAAGTGATGGCATTCGTTTAGTTACACCTTGGCTAAACAATTGTGGCACGCGTTGCCAGACGTCCTGAACTTGCAGACAAAATGTCCCTGTAGGGACACAATACATCCAGAATGGCGCATCGAATGCACTCAGATTGAATACTGAACGATTTTACTAGTGAAATGAGTAAAATATGAGTACACTGACTTTGGTCTCCGTACAAGTTACTGTGCAACTGTCAAACTTTTCTTTGATTAATTTTGAAAGAGAATGCAACAATTATAAAAATTAACAAAATGAAACAACGTTTCATTCGTTTTCTGAAAAGGATGTAGAAAAATAGTCTGAAATTACTTTCATACATTCTGAGCGTACAGACGGTATCCAACTATTTTGTAGAAAGAGTATTTTCTACCATGCATCTTACGGTCTGAAACGAAAAACAAAACTTTTTGTTCCGCTTACAAAATCGGAGTTCTTCGTATAACTGAACATATAAAAATAAAATAACTTGTTAATTAGTAGTTATAAAACAAGTTTTGTCAATGCCGTATTTATTAAATTAAAAAAGTTGGCGAACGAATTCTAGAACAGGTGAGCCACTTTAATTATTTGGGAAATGATATTGGCTATGACAGGAATTGTGATATTGATGTTAAGTTTGGTTAAGTTCCAGACGATCTGTGAAATAATCAACTGTATTTTTAGAAACAAGGTACGCTGAGAAACAAAATTGAAGTGTTACAAAGTTATGGAGGCCCCTGTACTGTCCTATGGGTGTGAATTATGGACAACAGCTTAAAAACAAAACAGTGAAATACAGACCTCGGAAATGGCATTCTTAATAGGTGTGTTCTAAACTTGACCGTATAAGAAATGAGGCCACGCGAGAAGAGTTACAAGTTTTTAACTTGAATGAAAAATTAAAAGAAATCAAACAACAGTGGAAAGAACATTTAGAAAGAATGTCGGATTCCAGTCCGGCCAAACAAGTTTGGAAATACAAACCTATGGGACACAGTGTGTGGGTAGAACCAGGAAAAGATGGCTGGAGGATTTTTGAAGGCGGGACAGACAGCACCTTGCCTATGCCGTGTTGCGAAAAAAAGTTTTGTATGGCGTAGTTTTTATTATTTTCATTGAGGTTTTGCTAGATCAAAATATCATCTTGTGTTCCGTTTCGCTCGAATAATCCCGAATTTTTATAACTGAAAATCAGTTAACGCTATCTTTAACTGATGTTTTCCAAATAAATATTTCAGCCGACATGTAGAAAGTACCGCGCGAGTCGGCGAAAACGCAAACACGACAGTAAATAAGTTGTTCATTAAAACGGAATTGAAACGGTAAGACTGTTAAGTGCAACGGAAGTCTGAGTAGCGTCTTACTTCACAGTAACCGATATCGAACGTACGGGACTAAAGTTTATCGCGCCACTCTGGCAAGGAGTGAGCTGACGAGTGCTTTCAACTTGTTACGTTTACACACACTCGGAAACTCAACCAACCGAACCGAAAGCGCTCGCAGACGTCTAAGTATACAATGCCGCGGTACGTTAAGTTTAGTACCGTATCTGCATCGGGGAAAGACTTCAAAACTAAACTAGCTAACTCATAGATCGTTTTATTTACCTCGGAGTAGGCCTAAGTTTCAATTTATGTTTATAAATAATTTTTATCATTTTTTTTTTTTTTTTTTTAATTTGACTTTACCGTAAACACTAGAGCAGAGCTTAAGAATTAAGGAAATAAAGTGACAGAAATGTTGCCTCGTCCAAAGACAGTCGGAAGAGTTTGATGTAATAATGTGTTCTTAAAAGTACGGTACTTCCCGGCACTGTCTCTGTGCACCAACCAGACTCACTGTTAGTAAGATGAGATTACCGTTTTGAGTCCAGGTTGCGCGGCGGTACCTCTTCTTCTTTAGCACTACAGCCCAACGTGAGCCCTGACTTTCAACACCAATCTTCTCCAAAGTCTCCTGTCCATTGTCATCTCATTGTGATCCCTCACATCCATTCTTCTTACAACTTCCAGCACATCATTCAACCATCTTATCCTAGGTCGGCCCCTCCTTCTGCTTTTACAGACTTGCGTCCTCAGGATTTTCTGTGGCAACTCTGATCATCCATCCGCTCTAGGTGACCTTGCCTTTAGAATCTTACAATCTCCTCATGCCTCAATAGCTCATCTATCTCCTGGATATTTCTTATTCTCCATTCGTCATCTTATTTAACCGGGCCATTAACGCGAGCGCGGCGTTACCACGCTTAGTATTTATCGACCTTAGCTGATCACCATCAACAGAGGCAACCCGTCGTGTCGTCGTCAGTCTGCTGTCGGTGTAGTCGTTTTTTTACGATGTGCAGAAACATGTAAACAACATTACTACACTGTTGCCAGATTAAAAATTAATTACGACCGATAACGACTGCTTCGATACCAAAGAGCAACGGCTTGAATGTAACCGAACAGTACATTATTAATCGCTGTAGCGTATAATGTGTCAAATATTAAACACAAGTTATGATGAATGTTAAGTCGCATACAAAACAGTATTAGTACCAAACGGGTTGTGGCGCCATTAATAGAACTTTTACAAGAGACAATACGGAAAGAAACAAAAAATAAAACTTATAGAGTAACGGCAGCGGAATTGTATAAGAGTCCAACGAATCTCAGAATAATATTATTGTTGAGCGGGGGGGGGGACACAAACAAGACCCTGTAAGAAATGAAGACGATCGATCGTAGAGAACTGAAGGGGTCTGCAATCTCAAAGACAGAACAGAGTAGAACAAAGGAAACTACAAACAAAGCAAAAGGAGGAAACAATGCTATCCACTAAAAAAGTTAGTCGGAGGAGGGGATCAGACCAAAGGAGTGTAGGCACTAACAAGAGGAGAGCAGGGAAATTCTGGTATAGTAGCCTCATGTAAAAGGTTTACTTTCGGAGAGCCTTGACCCAATAACGAGCTCTTAGAACGGTACGGCTGCGTGTTCGCGCCAGACTGTCCTGTCAGTAGAACGACAGGAATATGTCTGAACAGTCCGCGCTCCCACAATTAACATTCAGCAACCGCGGCTTATCACCTTCAATGAAGCTGACCCGTCGTGTCGTCGTCATTCCGCTGTCGGCGCAGTCCTTAGTTTAATGTTATAAAGAAATGCGTCAACAGCGCGACTATATGGGTGGAGGTACAAAATTAATTACGACTAAATACAGAGTTGCTTTGGTAGCAGAAGTTAACCCACGGTTTCGGCAAGACTACTATACCACCTATGCTTCAAAAAGTCGATTAAAATTTTTTTTTTCTAAACTGTCTTTTTGTTTCCAAACTTTTTTTTTTGTTTATTAATTGGCCAATATTTTCCCAAATTCGATATTATACCTGTGTGTGACGTCACCAATTAAAGCACCTATTGCCTCTGGTTTTGATTTTCTGCCGTCACTAGAGGTTCCTCCTAAATATTCAGAAATACTATTAGAAGAATTTGGTAGCGAGGTAATATATTTTGATTGGTGCATGCTCTATTTACATTCTTGACAAATGATTTACTTTACGCAACCAATTATTTAATATTTTCGTTTCTACGCATTTCGTTATAACCGTGGCCTTCTTCAGACACCCGATTCATGTTTAATTATTTTAGCTGTACGTTAGATAATATTACATAAACTGTAAGTCATCGGAGCGTTGGTGTGAATTGTGGAAACGCCCCCACAGCTGTGAAGTTGTGTGTTTAATTGCTTTCTAAACGAGGAAACTGTTTCAAACTAGATAATGCAGGTTACTCGGCTTTCTAATAATCAGGTCAAAAGCACTTGTAAATGCGCGCAACAGACAATGAAAACACTGCTTCTAAACAACTACGGAAAATCGTTAAACGTAACGAGAGTAATGACAATTTGCTTATTAAAAATTTAATTTATTTTGTCTATAAACGTTTGAGACCACCGGAAAGTGTTACAGAGGGCAGGAAACTCGACTTTCTTTCAGAAGCACGCTATAATCTACAGCTCGAACTAATTTCGTGATTTTTAACTTCAGTTCGCTTTAAATGAAAAAAATCGCAATGTATATACGTTTCATAATCATTTTTTAATCAAACGAAAAACCTTTTCCACGTAGTAATTATCTCCTATTTCTGCCAAACAACAACAATTAAGAACACCTGGGCCGACTAGCCCGTGCAGAGTTCATCAGAAAGCTAATCTCTCCGCCCGATTCGGCAGACGAAATAACTGCCACGTTTGGAACGAGCTAATAATTCGTCTGTTCCAGGTGCACGTTGCAAACGTAACATTTGTATCCAACGCCCTATAATTGCAAAAGGCTGAATGTGTTACTGCTCATACATCACGTTCTGATCACCCCCATTTGGACTCGGTAAACCGACACATTTAACGCGTAATGTTTGTGTTAGTTTATGAAAGCCACGACAGACTCAAGCGACGTTTTACAGTCACGATTAATTTTTTTAATTATTTCACCACAATTACTTTAACAGCAACAAGTATTAAAATTCTTTGTGCTCACTGTAAGCTGTTAACAACTTTTCAAGAGGCAGATCAGTCGAAGCCCATCATCATCATCATCATCTAATGGCCATGCCTTGTCGAGTTGGACACGTCTCTCTCTCTCCATCACTGTCCTCTTTAAATCGCAGTACGATAGGAAGTTCACCTGCTTTCCCATGTCTATGAAGAACGCTGCTCTTGGTCGTTCTCTTGGTTTCCCCCCAACACCTTTCCTTAAAAAATATTACTTAAGAATGGATGCGTCATAAAACGTAGCTGATCAATTTAGCCCTTCTTCTTCCAATCATTTTTAAAAGTGATCTATCTTCGTTCACTTCTACGAGGACTCGTAATCATTGTCTGCTCTCTCTTTATTCAGAAATTCAAGAGTCCACAGTATTTTGTTCGTGTGTTCTAACTTCGCAGAGTTTTCTTCTTCAGCATTTTTGAAGCGTATTGGTAGCGTACGTTGTTGATGCGTTTTTCTCGACCATAACTCAATGTAAAATTTGCCACTTGATTTTTTGTGTGTGTATTACTTCATGCTCATTACGTTTCTAATCCATCCTACACGTCCTCGTCGTTCTCCTCCAGATCTACATTTCCACTGCTTCCAGCTTCCTCCTTTCTATTTTGCCGAGAGTCCATGTCTCACACTCATAAATTAAGACACTCCACACAATTTTTTTTGCGAACCTTTTCCTTGCCTCCATACTTAAGTAATTATTTGTAAGTAAACAGTCGAACACACACAAAAAATCAAGTGGCAAATTTCACATTAAGTTATGGTCGAGACAAATACACCACCAACGTACGCTAGCAATACGCTTCAAAAATGCTGAAGAAGGGAACTCTTTGCGAAGTTAGAACACACGAACAAAATACTGGACTCTTGATTTCTGAATAAAGAGAAGCAGACAGAATACTGAATTTTTACACACGAAAATTTTAAAAAAAATTCATTCAAATACAATATACGATAGCGCATAATTGGGTTTCATATATGTTCTATATTGTAATATTATAAATACATTATATCTTTTAAGAGCTTGTGCACATACAGCTCAGAAACCTGGACCCCGAGGAATTTCGAAAGGAGCTTCTGAGATACGGTGCTGGAGAAGAGCCTTAAAAATACCGTGGACAGAAAGAAGGACGCTAATTAAAACCACTGAGGAAAGAAGAAGCAGTATGGTTGGTCATCTGCTACTACGCCATTCAAAACTGTTCACCACTCTGATAGAGGAATCGACTGAGGGGCGTAGTGGGAGCGAAAGGGCCACAGAGGAATATAATATTGCATGAATTAAAAGGAGGAATAAGGTATGTGGTGATCATGAAACTGTCTTCATAAGGGAAAAAATGGCAGCTCACCAACATCCGGTTGAAGAAAATAAGAAGATATGTGTGAATTTAATTCCTAACACAGTGCCATTAGGGACCGAAGACCCCTCATCAAAGTGGGTCGAAAATTTGACGATTTTGTTTGTCTTCTTTTTTTTTAGCTGTGTACGCTAATATAGTAGTAACTTTTTAGTATACAAACGGGATTAGAGTATACGTTTCAAATATGAAATACGCGTATAGGAAAATCAACTCAGTCAATAGGCATCTTGTACACAATATTTCAGTAACGCATATTTTACTGTGTTATTACAGTTTACTTTAATGGGATTGATTTCAGGATGTTATCGCAAGTTTTTCAGCCACTTTAAATATAGTAATGTAGATTAGTTTTAACTTGTTTTTTCTTTTGTATGAACCCGACGCGACCCCGGATCCCCCTAAGGCCACATTCTAGATACGTCACTGAACTCAGGTTAATAAGCAAGTAAAAATGGCAATGGTCTCACCATTTACTTAATAATACTAGTGTCCACAGTACTTGGGTTCAATTTTACGAAATAAGATACAGAATAAGATACAGTTAACTTCAAAGCTCCTGACAAAGACGTCAACAACGTAAAGAAATAAGCACGCAGTCAAGAAGAAAATTTAAGAATTGCAGTCTTGTAAAAAAAAAAGCGCGCAAACATACACAAACACACACATAGAGTTATAAATGTGATCCATAAGTCGTCCAACTAGTTACGTTCATTCTATAGTACATTTGTTTACTACGTACACATTATAACGAAAACATTATTGTGACTGCTCGTATAAACAAGGAATCACTTAAGCAAGAAACCAATATATATTTTAAACGAATGCAAATTAGTGGCAATAAGTAAACCGAACAAAACGCGATAATTCCATCCTCCGCACTGTATCGTTACCTTCAGCAGTTCCGATCTAGGTCAGCACTTCGATAAATCTCTAACCTTAGCCTACATCGCATCCACACTACTCTGCTCGATTACGTAAATTGTAATAATCCACTGTAACCCTACTAATCACTAATGAATTCGTTCACGCCGAATGTGATTATTTTTAACAATTACCATAAAAAAGCGTGATTCGTTACAGCTTTCCCCAGTTCCACAGCCTTCTAGACCATTGAAGCTTTCCACAACTTTCCAAATTTGGGCGAACAAGAACACACCATTAATTAAATCACAAAATTGAAAACGCCTGTAAAGCAATGTAGATTCTTCTTCTTCTTCTTCTTCTTCTCCTCTTCAAGGATTAGGTTATATAAATCTGTTCCGGGATCCACTTCATCCTCGGCGACCCACGTCTCTTCTACCAAACGGCTTTATAGTTCAGTTCCGCTTTCGGCAATCGATCCTCTGTCATCCTTTGTAGATGATCCCACCATTGTCTTCTGTAAATTTCAATATATAAACAAAATATCTACATTTACTTTTAACTTACTGTTAGTTTCTTTGTAATAATTATTTACGATTATTGAACGAACAAAGCGAGTTCCAACTCGCCGTATGACAGTTGTCTGTCGTTGTATCTCTCTCTCAGTCTGGGGCACCATACCTCTCAGACGCATCAATATATTCGTAAAACTTGTCACGCGTGCCCACAGTTACCCTATTGTTTCTTAAATTGATCCCTGAAAAAATAAGGGGACGGGAGGCAAAGCTAGTGAAAAATCGCCAAAGCCCAAATGGATATCAAATTGAAGGGAAATTTAACCACAATCTCAATATAGTGTTCACTTCCGAAGATTTCGAAATGTTTGGAAGTCAGGGCCAATAAAGTGGGCGAAACCTTTGATAAAACTGCAAAAAATTCAAGTGGCATAACAAATTAAAAGGAATTTTAACCAAAATCTGAATAAAATGTATGTTATTGAAATTTCAAAATTCTTTGATCTCAGAGCCAAAAAAGGGATAAAAATTTGAAAAATTGTAAAAATCCAACAGAATGGAATTTTAACACGAATCCGATAGTTTGGAATTTTTAGCGTTTATTGTTTTATTGTCTACAAAATTGTCACTTCACTAAACAAAAAATAGTAAATGGAATTTGTTCAAAATTGCGAGCAAGTTCTTCAGCTCAGGAGTATACTAGTTTATTTGTTTCTATTTTAAGACAGGCAAATTGAATTCACTTTTCAGAATTAGCGTTAATTAACCAGGCTCGTGTCATTTTGTAGAATAGCAGGCCATGAATAATGCAATTGATTATTACAGAAAGTAAGTGTTTGTGATTAGCCCAAGTGTATTACAGGAATCTAAAGTTTACAGATGTTAACGTTCATATGTAAGAAACCTTTCTTTCTTTAAAAGGTGGGTCTTTTTTGGTGAAACTACCCACCTTACACGGAAATATTTACGCGATCAATCACGAGTAAAAGTATTCGGTATTGAGTCTGATGATATTGTAATCGTATCACGAGAGGACATCGAGTACCGTACACTGCTAAGAGGCAATGTCGTAGACTACTGATTACGCCAAAGCGTATCAACACGCATTAATGCTGGAAGCGATAATTAACTTGTCACAGCTAATGAAATGAATGAAGCGAAGTAATTAATAATTCTCAATTATTAATTAACTACACTCCGATTTTCAGATGGCACTCGACTTGTCAAAACCGGACATGTCGTTTAACGGCCAATTGGGGGCAAAATACTAAGAGCATTGTTGAGTGAATTTCGACGTATTTCGGTAGTACAGAAGCCCACAGTCGGGGAGTATAAAATTTAATAAACGCCTGTGCTGGATGGCAATGAAACACGCGCACGCACACAAACATACAAATTCATTTGAAGACTATTTCTGAGTTGCGCTCACAAATTGCGTCTGTTTTTTAATTTAATTTTAAAAAATTGTTTAATTTAGAAGACGGGCGAATAAAATATTAATTAAAGTTTATCTGATTAACAGCGGCATGTGTGCTACGGTGGCATGTGTAATTTGCCGCTGGCACGCGACGCGACGGACAAACAAAACACGAAATATCGTACTAATTTATTTTAGCTTAGAGACAATGGTAGCCAATTTTGTGCTAGGAAAGCGACATCTTATATCATTGGAGTTGTGTCCGTGATTTGTATAATACCCGTAGCAAAATATTTTAAAGAATATCAGCTTGAACATTGGATAGTCACTTTGTGACTGGTCCTAATGCCTCCCCACACACACACACACAATTCATAGATTACTGTACGTTTACATTACATCACTTAAAGTTTGTTCATTCTGAGACTGGATCCTGATGTAAATAAAACCACTGCTTGCAGCCTACTTGAAGCGGACTGGTCAGATGAATGGTGGTTGCATGACTAAATCTTCCGCTAGAAATAAATTAGTTCACAACTGATCGGTGTTCTTCTTCTTCTGATAGTTTCTACCCGTTTCGGATGTTGGATATCATACAGACTATTGTAACTGTACTGCTGCACGGAATAAGTCAGCTGTATTCATGCCAAACCAGGTCCTTAAATTTCTCAGCCATGAGATTCTCGGTTACCCAACTCCTCTCTTTCCAAGTACTTTTCCCTGTAGTATGGACTGCAATAAATAAAATCTCTGTTCACTTCTCATGAGATGTCCCAGATACTAAAGCTTTCTTATCTTCACTTGTTAATAACTTCCCTTTCTTTCTTCATCTTTCTAAGAACTTCAACATTAGTTATACGTGCTGTCCATGACATGCTCAGTATTCTACGGTGAAGCCACATTTCGAAAGATTCAAATTTTTTAGCTGTGGCTTCAGTCACAGTCCAAGATTCTACACCGTAGAAGAGGACCGAGAACACGTAGCAGCGAAAAAGTCTCATCTTTGTGTTTATTGTTAAATCGCGCCTTTTGAATAAACTGCTCATTCTAGAGTAGTACACTGCTCTTGCCTTTTCAATTCTGCTCTTTATTTCTTGAGAGTGGTCCCATTGTTCATTGACTATATGTAAAGATCTATAAATCTGCTGACACGTTCAACTGGCCTTTGGTTTATATTAAGGGTGCAATTTGTGAACGTGTTCTTAGATACAATCATTAGCTTCGTTTTATAAACAATGATGTCTAGACCATATCTACGGCTGCTTTCTGTCACTCTATTCATTAGTTGTTGCAGCCCCTCTAAGCTATCTGCGAATATGTCTGTATCATCCGCATAATGTATGTTATTTATTCTTTCACCGTTCAGAGAGATTCCCACATCACATACATATTTTGACGTTTTTACTTCATAATTGTTCAAAACTGTCCCCCCCCCCCCCGGAGATCCGATTGGGGAACTAACTTGAAGCTCCGGATGGTTTTGCCTTGAACATAGCCATGACGATATTACTAGAGAGATATCTAAACGATCTTTAATGTAGTGGTTTCTCGTTGCCTTCTACACGCCACTGTCGTTGACTAGTAACTAGTTCATCCGCCTTCGGGGCCGATTTCTCAATTTCTTTTCTCGATTTCTCAACCCCAGGAGAATGAGGTGCCCTACCGCTTGCCAGTTCATCCACCCGAAGCTGTTGACTAGCAAGTGGGAGACAACTTATTCCGGTAGTCACTCAGTCGCCATTTCCTCGTCAGTTAAAACAGGGTGCACCATACAACCGAGGTCAATTGATATATCAACAATTTCTTTAAAATAAAACTGGGTTTAATACGTACAACTAAAAATAACGCAAGTGATTTTATACTTCTTCCGGTTATGGTTGTTTGGTTAAGAAAGTTTTAACTTTGTACTGTTTATGTGTCTTTGTGTTGTATCACTCCGCGTTGTTTATATCAGGACCGACTCTGAGAGTGAACAGACTTTAGTTATGTGACTTATATTGTTGTCAGTTAAAACATTTCCGTTTTTCCGTTAAAACACAATACTGAACTTCGATTTTCTTCGTTCTTTTAATACTTATTTATTATTCCTTATGAATATTTCGTAATGGTTTTTATTGTTCTGCATCTTCGGAGGGAAACTGAAAGTTTAGTCTTTTAAAGCATTAAAACGTTAACGGTAATGAATACGAAAATTTAAAAAGTTAAATTTATTGTTATAATTTAATAAATTTAATATCATAATCTCAGTATAATGGGTCAGAGGTTTTATTGAAAACATTTTTATCCAAATGGAGAAGTAAGCCGCAGGTCTTACCTTCTTGTACAGAAGGCATGCATACTTTTTCTAACACATAACACTTTTTTGGGGGAAAGATCTTCTTGTTTAAATCTGATTTGTATATGAAAAATCTCTGATCACTGACGCAAAACATGAAGAGGCTACATTACTCACTAGTCTTTTTTTCCTCATCGTTTCTGTTATATTTTCTATACTTTGATATATTTCATCATTACTTCTTAATTTCCAACCTTTTGAAGTTTTTCGTGGGCCTAATATTTTCCAATATTTCTAGTTTGTCTACATTATAATTCAGTGGTAGACATTCACTTGCATATAGGCAATCTGGCCTCACTATCCAGTAAAGAATTTTATTTATTTCATTCATGTCCACACAGAATAGAGAAGGTAGTGCGTGAAATAGTTACGTGTGGGAGCCAGGTGGATTTCACGGTCGGTGGAACGTAACGTGATAATTTTTATACTAATTCATTATTTTCGTTTTGTCAGTCAGTGGTCATTGGTGTCAAGAGAAGAAAAGAAATGATTAATTTTCGGTTAGCTAAGATATACTTCTTCTAATTACTCTAGCAAGATTGCATATGTACTAGTTTTCATTTCCGTGGAAATAGTCTTCTGCCGTGCCGTGTTAAGGCGTAAAGAATAAACAGGCCACACAATCTAGTACAAGGTCGTCGTAAACGAGTCGTTGCTGTTTCTTTATAATAAAATTGTGGTCTTGAGGAAGTGTTTTTATAATTCATGCTGTTTCTGACTTTCTAAACATCTCTAGACATCGGGTCTATTTTGTATCGTCCATGCTTTATCATCCACTCACATTACTCCAGCAATGCTCGCGAAAGTGCATGTTTTGTATTAACATGTGAGCCGTTTTAAATATCTCGGCTGTCCAGTAAGCTACGAATCTGAATATGATATAAAAGAGAAGATAAATAAATTTAGGAATATTTGTGGTACGATTCATAGAAATCTTAGAAATAAAACAAGACACAGCACAAGGATTAAATTTTATAATACAATTGCAATAACCACATTGACATATGCGTGGGTTATGACAAGAAAGGAATGCGGGAAGATTCGGAGTGCTGAAACGCAGTTTCTTCGAAGTACTTTAAATTATACATTGCAAGATAGATTAGGGAATGAAGATATCAGAGCAGAACTCGAATAAAGAACATCAATGAAATTATTTCAACTTACAGAAGACAATGGTGGGATCATCTGCAAAGTTGACAGAGGATCGAATGCCGAAAGCGGCACTGAACTGTAGCCAATGGCTACTGAAAGCCATTGGTAGAAGAGACGTGTGTCGTCCGAGGATGAGATGGGTGCCGGAATAGGTTTACATAATCTAATCATTGAAGAGAAGAAGATGTTTTGTATTAAATTATGTTCGTGGAAACGACGTTGGCGCATACTAAGCTAGTGTAGGCTAGCACACACAGTCGATTTAAGACCTGCTTGGGCAGGGCCATGAGGCAGGAGCTCCAGAAGGTAGCTCAGAACTCAAGATTCCAGCGTGCTACGTCTCTGCGACGCACAACCACACAGAGCGAATTAAATTATGTTCGTTCTTCACTGCCACTAATTGCGTCTAATAGGCGTGTAATCCCAAATTACTTTGTATCACGATAACCGACAACAGCGCAATGCCGTATGTGCGAGTCGTTAGCCCATAGCACCTTTTGCTTGGTAATGGGTCCTGTGCTATTTACAACATATTACTATCCTTATTATTGTAACAATCTGACGGGGGGGGGGGGCATTAAAGATCCTATCTCTTCTGCTTAACATTTCGAGTCCTCATCGCGAATAAATAGGGAACGAAAAACAGTTTTCTTTTGCGGCTACGTACATGCGAAAAATTTCTAAGGCCATCACAGGCACAGTCAACATTATCAAAAACATTAGAAACCGGGCTATTAGGCCGTTGGTCGATTGCCTAATGTGTTGTTATTATACGTTTCAGCTACATCTCCGGACGCCATCTTAGTAGAAAAAACGTAAAAAAGGTGACAAGCCGAACGAATCTCGCTGTTGAGGATAAGCAAACTACTGTGGATGCCCTCCGGAGGTGTGGCCGAAACGGCTATAGTAACAACACTCGATCAGCCACGGCCCAAGAGCCCGGTTTTGAATGTTTTTAGTAGTGTGAACAATGTCTACAGACTTGAAAAATTTCCTTATTCGGATCTGTGGGATAAGCTTTGAATTAAGCCGCGCTGAGCGTACGACCTCGAGAATTAATCGTTCACGGTAAAGTCGATGTCAGAAGCCAAGAGATATCTTTGTCTTCTTCGTCGCGCTGGCTGAAACAGCGAAAGACGTTACCGGGCAACTACAAGAAACGATCCGACTTGAAACGGAAGATCGGCAACGAATAAAAGTACTCTTTTCCCTGTGTTCTCTTGGCTTCCGTCTCAGATGCCGTGTAGTTCTACCATCCACGTTATGTATTCATGCACGGGACGCTTGGCTTTATAAGTGTCCTTACGAAACTCTAACCCACAGTTTCCTATACTTTTCTGACTCACCGCCTCCTTTTCAAAAATAATTTATTCAGCTCCCCCCCCTCCACTTAGGGACACACTTTTCGTATTTCAACTTTCAAAATTGCTAATAGAACGGTTAGTAATTTTTAAATTTTACCAAAATATTTATGTCCATGTGTATTTTTTCGTTTTAAAATAGCCACTTTGGCCATGAAACGATCTGGAACTGAAATTCTAAAGCAGTTCATTTATAAGAAGGATGAGCCTGATGTGCAATCGACCTGTCTATATTAGGCTCTACATTTGCCAGCAGCATGCGTAAACATCGTGGTCAGTTGTTTGCAGTCGCCTTCTCTTTTTAGTCAAAAGACTAGTCTCTTAACTAAATCCACGTTTAACAAAAGTGGATGACGGAATGTAAGCAGCGACTTTCTTAACGCAGCCTATAATCCAGGCTAAAGTGTGGGTAACTGCTTTCTTCTTCTTTTTCTTTCACTGGTGGGCCTTGGTTTCCGCAGTAAACCTCCTCCACTCCGCTCTGTCATTCGCCGATCCTTACCAGTCTCTTATTCCAAATTTAGCAAGGTTAATAACGCCGTTTTTTCATTGGTCGACCCCTCCTTCTTCTTCCACATAATATCTCCTTCCAGACACTCTTAACCATTCTTGTATCTTACATTCTTTAACGTGCCCCAGCCAACTTATTCTCTGTGCTTTGATGAACCTTATTATATCTTCCCCCTCAATACGTGAGTTCAATTCTTAACTTTTTCTTATTCTCTAAGTATATCTCCTTTTTAATCGCACCAAACATCCTTCTCAAGATTTTTTTTTCAGATTGGTTTACTTCTTCGGCAACATGAACTCACGGTACCTGTTTTTTAATTTTATTTTAATTCTTTGTTTTTAGATAATGCAATTATTCTTGTAATTGTAACTGTAATTGTGAAACCCAATCGGGAAGCTTCGATATAATATAACTTTTATTTTTACTTACTTTTCTCTAAACATAATTTCACATTATAAAGAATACTAGATGTCAAAAAATTATTTTCAGTGTGCAGGAGTGTTTTTAATATTAAGTAAATAAAGCAACAAACCGACTATGTAAAATCGATAAAAACAATCGATTGACCGACGACAGCAATTATAAACCTTCGCAATAGTACCACGATACAGTCGGTTCAACTGATTATTACAAAGGCACTGAATTACATACTTTCCCATTAAAGTTATTTCATGCATACAGTTAAAAACAAGAGACGATTTACACATGTATATATTATGAACTGACTTATATTAAGAACTTTTCTACCTCTCGAGTAATATTTACAATTTACTTCTCTAGACGGGTAAGGTACAAGTTTCTTTTTTTTTTGCGTCAAGCTGAAAGGTAACGTAGGCCTATAGCCTTTACGAATCGTGAGACCTACAACTGTCATTTTGTAATGTTCAATGTTACATTACATTAAACACACTTTTAAATTCATCACGGGCCGAGACATTTTTAGTAATACGTTAATATACAGAACCGAACATTCTTTGTTTAAAAAAGTTCACCATGCCTAATTAGTTTCTTAAACTGGAAGAAAACTGAAGTTCACTTCATTCCTCTTGTCACTGATCTGTAATATGCGCTACTCTAAGCGAATACCATTCGTAGTCAACTCAATATTGTGTATACTTTATTTCATAAACTATGTAAACTTTTATGAAATAATGATTTATCTGGCTAATAGTTTTCCAAAATGAGACAGTTTTTGCCGTTCTTATATATTGCATAACATGGTTTTATCCTGCCTAAGCTGAAAACTTTTGAAATTAATTAATTGCATCATTGTCTTTTCAGTCGACACGTGTTAAACTCTTCAGTCGGTTAGACGTGTATATAGAAGACGGGGTGTGTCCTCGAAAACTCATTATTGGCAACCAGATACGTAATTTATCCAATAAAAACATAATACGTCCACAATGATTATCTCTTATTTGAGATTTGAGACTATAGGCTATGGGCATACAAGGCCTGCCTTCTCTAATGCAACACAAAAACGTAAGCAAAGGTTTATAAGTATATCATGGAAAGAACGCAGAATCATATATGGACAAACCAGTTCTGCCGTACACTAAGACGTATCGATTTCCGTCACCTTGCTTCTACGCGGACACGTTGAAATGAGTCGTTTTAATATAATACATCAACAAACTACATTCATAACTGACTGCCTACGGAGATCGCCTATTATAGAGACGCGTATGAGATCAGCTGACTACAGAAAAGGACAGTGCTCAACGACAATAGTAAAAAATATTAACTCGGAGCGGAAAATTTATAGTACACGTTGAACCAGCGCGCTCTGGGTTTCAGTTTTCATTAAAATAATATCACAAAACAATTCAGGCCGGGTGTTCGTTACCTAACTCGGATTACAATAAGCGAATATTTCAGTAATCTGTCATAATAAAGCAGCTAATTCGTTCGGTTACTGCGTCACACACTTAATAATAAAAAAACTTGTTTGCTAAAAAACAAAAAGTCCTTAACCAAAAATACGCGTTACGAGGAAAACTCGACAATACAAATTCATTAAAAAACAAAACAAGTTACAGAGTCCGAAGATAGACAGACAAAATGAAGATTAATGATCACATTGCGTCCTTGCAACCTATTGAGGGCGAGTTCGTTACGCCTGCCGCAGTCCCTGCCCGTCCTACGCTTCAGGTTCTTCTTTCTACAATATCCATCGTTTACCATAATAAGTTTCGAGTTCGAGTAAGGAGTCAGCCACATACGTTCGTCCGGTTGTGGAAACGCATTTCCGACATTCTTTAGAAATATCCGTCATCGTCATCATCTTCTGTAAGGATTAAACCAAGAATGGTTGGTTCCGGTCTCGGGCAGGTAAAGATTAGTGCTGGTCACTCCAGCGCTTTCTCGGACGTCCCACACCACTCCGTCCCCACGGCTTATAGTTCCATAATTGTTTGGGGATGCGACAGTCATTCGGAAATATCCGTCCTACCTAAATCGTTTCCCTTTCTTTCTGTTGTTGGCATATCACTAACACATTACCTTTCTTATAACGAAGTGGTTGAAAGCTTTGCAGAGTTTCGAGTGAATGTCAACCGTCCGTTGTGGTTAAATTCAGACGATTCATTATATTACATCTCAACGCTTAGACGCTGTTCCGTTTCGCTGTCAATCGGAGCCTTCAGGGGTCGTTCAAAAATATTTAGAATATACAAATTGTGATCGTTTTACTGTTACCATTTTTTTACTTCCATGTTCCGAAATGGAAGTACGGCGATCGCGAAAAAATCGTGTTCGAGATAAGCGCTAATTCTGATTGTACTACTCTCAAAACATGAAGAAAAGTCATTTTCCGAAAAGTGTCTGTGTGTAGAATTTTTCTATGGCGAAAGATAACTGGCGCAAATTCGAACAGAATCAAATAATTTTTTGCATATGTGCCCGAGTTGTAGAGGACTCAAGGCCTATTGATTCTGATGAAGATCGGTTAAGGGGAAGGGGTTGTTTACCTGCAACGTTTTACGTTTTCGCAACAGTAAAGTACTTAAAAATTCACTTAAACGTTTGAAACAATGGTAATTGTTAAAAATAAAATAATTTCGTTGCCAGGCAACCAGGTTGTTCGGTTAGGAGGGAGGGGTAGTTTAACTACATTGTTTTGTGTTTTAACAAGAGTAAAGTACTTAATTTTAATAAATAAGTGCCCCGAAAATAAAGTCATATTAATCCACTGTAAAATGGTAAATGAGATAATTGTTGTGCTGAAATCAAGTAAAGTACGAATATTTAATTTTGAAGGATAAGATACCTTAGAAATTACATATGATAAAACTATTACTCTATGAAAGTATATATATATGAATAAGTATAAGTAAGTAAGTATGAGTAAGTATAAGTAAGTAAGTATAAGTATGTATATGAACGGTGGGGATCGGTTTAGGAGGAGGGATGATTATTTGCTTAGTTCAGTTTCTTTATAAGAATAAAGTAACTAATTTTTATAGATAAAATGACTCGAAAATAACATTATATTAAACGAATACCCCATAATTACAAAAATATCTATAAATAGTGAAAATAGTTGGTGAGTGGGCGATATTCAAGTAAATGATTTTAAATATAAATCATACAACATGGAAGTCATGTATGGTTCTCCACTCCGATATTTTTTCGGAACGTAACACTGTTCACGTCGCAGACTATAGGCCGATAAGTAACTCGAATCTCCTCACTCAAACGGCGCTTCAGCTACACAACGAAGTTTCTTATGTGCAAAGTACTTTCTCCAGTCTACGCAGAAGTTAGTACGGTATGCAGTACGCAGTTAACTCTCAACAGCCAGTCATTCTGCGTGCGTGCTACCGATTTAGAAGACGTATAACTTAATTGCACTTTTACATAATTTCCCGTACTTCGTTCGTTATTCAAAGAATGGAACTCTACAAACGTACGTATCGAGTGGAATTATTTTATACCGCTGCTACTACGCCCTCGGCTTCACTGGTCTCCTTCATCATGCATACAACAACATGCAAATGAAACTTCGTTATAAATAATTCAACAGCACAGAACTTCTTTAGAAGAGATTCAAAACAAAACAAAATGGCTCAACAAAGGCCAGACTGTTTAGGTGAAAAGAGAAACGGGTACAACAAAAATCGATACGTCTAGCACGCTACACTGCTTACTGTACCAATTTGCGAATACATCCAAACCTTATCTTATCTGATATCTGGTGAAACTATCGACCCTATAACTTACCATTCGTTAAGGAGCAGTAATCGTTAGCTGAATCGATATGAAATTAAGGCATACGGATAAACAATGCGATTAAGAAGTGTATCCGTGTATAAACAAAAAACGACTGAACATGTTATTCTGAACATTTGCTGTTTGTTAAGCCTTACTGAGTAGGCCTTATCAAGGTCTTTGCTACAAATGTTTTAAGCCCTAAGGTTATTTTCTTTGCTTACCGTAATACTTTAGTTTGAGGTATCGCTAGAGATGGGAGTTGCTCCACATGTCACTTAGAAAGCGGATTCCCTTCAAGACATTACTTGCGTTTTATGATAACTAAAACTTTACAGCGATTTCTGTGTTTGCTTGCGTACACTGTTTGCGTTACATCATAATCGCAGTTTCCGTTTTCGTCTAAACAAACAATCTTCTCTCATTTCGCTGCCATTTGTTTTGCGATCGTCTGGTAAACGGCTCGCTTCTGTCCCCATGAGCTGTCCGCACCATACCAGATATTTTTCTGTATTTCCTAGACTATACGACGAGTCGCCTTTATCATTTCAGTCCTCATTCTGTCGCTAGATACAGCTACAGTCACCAGTACCAGCCCGTTTTCATTAAAATTTTTCTTTTGTGTGGAGAAGCTGCCAAACTCCCTAATCAGTTATTTTTCACGCCACCCACGCTGACTTGAGCCACAACACAAGGAAACGATGATTTCTTCCACCACGTTCTGAGTCACACACTTCGCAGTCTTATGAAAGTACACTAACAAAATTCCTACTAGTTTTCCTTCAATCTTTTAAATCCATTAGTTTATGATTGTATAGTTAAGAAAATCGTCGTGTGTGTGTGTGTGTGTGTGTGTGTGTGTGTGTGAGAGAGAGAGAGAGAGAGAGAGAGAGAGAGAGAGAGAGAGAGAGAGAGAATAACAATGAGGAGACAAGGTGAAGAGGGGAGACAAACAGGGAAATGTGATTTCTTCCACCATGTTCCATGTCGCACACTTCAAGTCTTACGGCAGGTACATTAACAAAATTCGTACTAGTTTTCCTTCAATATTTTCCAATTCGTTTATGATAGTACAGTTAAGAAAATCGTTGTGTGTGTGTGTGTGTGTGTGTGTGTGTGTGTGTGTGTGTGTGTGTGTGTGTGTGTGTGTGTGTGTGTGAGAGAGAGAGAGAGAGAGAGAGAGAGAGAGAGAGAGAGAGAGAGAGAGAGAGAGAGAGAGTAACAATGAGGAGACAAGGTGAAGGGGAGGAAGACAGACAAACAGGGAAGCAACCTAGAGAAGTAATTTTATACGTTTCACGGGCCGTCGAACGCAGTGTTAACTGTTATCTGCTAACGATGGTCCTTTCATTAATCCGACTCGCGTTAAAATCGATTTACTACTTCGGTGAAAATTCTAATCAACTGATTCGCGTACTCTAGTAAAACGACAGTGTAATTTACCGAACCTGTTGCTAACGACTTGAATGAAAGTAGAATGTGACACAGTTGTCACGAACACCGAACTCGGCTGAATCCGTACGCCGACTGTAGCCTATAATGCTAATTAAAGGTTTTCACTTTCTGTAAAGCAACCGCCACGTACACAAAACTGTATTAACGTTTTCGAATAAACTGAAAATTCAGGCGAATAAAATTAACGAATATTATAGATTTTATGTCACTTATTAATTTAGCCTACAATAGCTTAGACACAGCTTATATATACGTAGGTTATACAAAGGGGAGGGGACGACGTTTGTAGGTTTACTCACGAATGCAACCATTCTGCGGGGTACCAAAATGGGAAAATATAAAAAGACAGACGGTATGAAATTAAAAAATAAAGTATAATAAACTCCCGATTACCCGTGGAATTGGGTACCGCGATCGAATTCTGCGGATAATCCGCAATATGTAAGGTACAAAAAAGGGCTGCATTAATGAGAATTCTTTATTAACATCTGTTTATTTAAAGTAAAGCAATACAGTAAGATGCTCCGCTAAGACGCTCCTCAAGGGACTTCGTGACAACCGCGTGTTAAGCGAGAGCCTACCAAGAAGCAATACGTATATACTGAAACTGTGTAACTAAGAATCACATTTTCTATGTACTTTAATGCTAATTTACACTAATATAAGAAGGTGTACTGATAAATTGCCATTTGTGTATCATCTACATTAAGTATTTCTGAACTTACTACCTATACACGTAAGTTATGTAGTCTTACATGTACAAATCCAAGTGAACGTCTCCCACGTTTACATGCAGGGATTAGCTTCATGAATTAATTACCGCAAACGTATGAATTAAAAAATGTTAGAAAAATACAATAAAGTTAAAACAATATTGTGGATAGAAATAGTGTACTAAGATTATTCAGTTGAAGGTTATTTCCGTTTATTAAAAAAATCCGCGCGTTGCCGCGGATAATCCGCTCGCGGACAATCGGGTGTTTACTGTAATTGAATGACATTTTTAACACAAACACACGACGGTCCACGGTAACGGTGAAAACTTTGGGGAGAGTGAGCACGAGGAACAACATGTAGGCCTACCTCAAACAACGCATTTACATACCTATAATTGCACCTGTCAAACGCACTCATCCGTCAGTAGTGAAAACGATACTGCCCAATGGCACAGCAGACGAAGGAAACTCAAAAACCTAACTGTAATTATTACTGTAAAAGACAATAAATACAACTGTACAACGTAAGTTACCTCAGTTACTGACCTTACTTAACAACTGCTTCCGAACAAATGTAAGGCAGACAGAATTACAAAGGGCTTTGGTAATTTAACTGCTGAAGGAAGTACAGAGACTACTGAGCGGATGGACTGGTCATGTCTTCAGGAAGCAGCAAAATAATGTAACAACACAGACTCCGGTTCACGACGAACCTGGATTAGGAGAGCAGGAAAATCTATCACTACGTGAAACGATAACTGTAAAGGGTAGAAACTAGAAGGGGAAATTTTATTAAATAGTTGTGTGAGAAGATGACTGCGCAGAAATAACGATCGGATCACTTTTACTTGTAGTTACTGTTTGTTTCAAATGCGAGCTAGAGGAATAATTAACACATACACATTTTCGAAATTAGAATCAAGGTGGTGCGTGTGAACTACTTTCAGATAAAAAAAGGAGATTTCATACATTTACTAGATGAAATATTCATATTCACCACATTAATCTTTTTATTGAAATTAATAATAAATAAGATTTTATCTTTTTGAAACAAAAACATATTTGTTATTGTTTTTTAGAGTGTTTCGACAGTAGGCCTAAATATTGTTACGACGGTCTAACTGATCGTCGTATGGTACAGTGGAAGCAAATTACAGACACCAATGAAGACACTAATGACCAGCTTTAATTAATCACAAATGACAGTTTGTAA
Source organism: Magicicada septendecula (assembly GCA_034769895.1). Classification (NCBI taxonomy): domain Eukaryota; kingdom Metazoa; phylum Arthropoda; class Insecta; order Hemiptera; family Cicadidae; genus Magicicada; species Magicicada septendecula. Next base: position 117,864,037 of record CM068371.1, read on the forward strand.
TCAACAAGATTATAATCGTACATTAATTCAAATTATATCTGTCCACACTCAACAATAATGTCAACTAATAGATGCACAATAATCACTTTTCACTAATAAGCACTTGAGACGCACAGAGTAAATCGCCCGACGTAAACTGAAAAGTAAGCGGCAGCTGTTGTGATTTACACCCTGCGGGGTTCCTAATATGCGTCCTTAACAAGCACTCGAAAACTCTAGAGGATCATTTATATATGTATCTATTTATGTACAAATACAAGTAAAACGTACAGTAACTGAAAACTGTCGAAACATTGTAAACAACAATAAAAAAAATGTAGTCTTCTTTTAAAAATACAAAATATTATTTAGTACTAACTTACAGAATTGAATTTGAAATTTCGGGTTCGGCATCGAACACCAAAATACGAGATTTGATCAAAAAGTTCATGTAATTTTTAAATTTCTCGCATCAGAGCTTCCGATTCATAAATGTATTTTGAGACGTTGGTACCCCTGTTTTTAAGAAAAGACAAGATTTTTAGCCGTGTTGGATGCGTAGTTTGGTTTAGTGGCTTGGCACTCTGAAGGTATGATATAAATATTGCTAGGCAGAGGAAGTAAATAGTACCGCATCGCCTTGCACGCATATTTGCGCGGCAGAATTACGTAACGCTCTCGATTGTTCGCGAACATCCTCCCAGACGTTACTCGACTATTCTACCAGCATCCAGGCCAGCTATACCCCATACACATGGTAGGCGACGAAGTATAAATATTGGATTTTGAAGCGGCCCAGTTCAGGTATGGGCCAGTGACATTAGAAAGAGGTGTAGAGTGTCTGTTGTTGTGATTTACGATTAGTGGAAAGTGATTGGTGCAAAACTATAACAAGGTGATATTTATGGTTGCGTGTTGGAAAAAATGACTTGAATTAGTGTATAAGAGGGCCTTTGTTGATTTCCAACTGTTGTTGTGTCTAATTAAAGTCTGTGATTTGTGACTTCATTGGTATCAGTTATTCTGTTTTCCATCGTACAAAACGATCGTCGTAACAATAAGAAGAATAAAGACGAAATTTTTTAAGTAAACAAAAACTGCATGTACTTTGAGATCAAACTTCGTACTTTCAAGCAACAAAAACATTCGTATTCGAAGGGAATACTTTCTCCACCTATAAAGTGGTGTCGGAAACCAAAATATGTGAAAGATTATCATCTAAATAATTCGTGAATGTTACTATTTTTCTTGTAAAAACACCATCACAAATGTGAAAAGCACAAAACATATGGTAAACCAGTGTTAAAAAAAATTAGACGTCTCTTCTATACAAACAATGTGGAAACCGTGTTCGTCGCGTCATCGCTCCGGCCTGGCAGAAAACCCTTCAGTCGGACAATGGTTGACCGTCGATGTTCGCCTGTCGGTAGTCACTTTCCACTTTTCTGACAGGTTAATCAATTGTACTTTATGTCATATGCGCATGCGCACGTATACACAGACATATATACTCAGCTTTCATTGTCCATGCGATATCTACTCCCAACAATTATTTTCTCAGGTGATTTTAAAAAGAATCCTCGGCATATTCTAATATTCGTACATACGTCATGCATCGTGTTTACAAAACGTTCACAGCTAAGCTCGGGATACGGTTTAGAAACCGGGTTATAAGTACAGTACAACGTTTATGTATAGTTATTATAATTCTCGCAGGTTGCTGTTTAACCCGGTTTTAACGAAACAGTACGGTTGCCCAGTGACTGATGTGAGGGCGCACGCGATAATGCGTGCTCCAATGGGGTTATATGGAAATTGTGTCGCATACAGACAGGTCAAAGTACGTGTGTAGATCCGTACGCTCAAAGAGAACGGACCTTACATAATTTTTCAATAAAAATTAAGCAGTACGGCAGTTTTAATGTGTTGAGGAGAGGGGTTTTTACAATATTCCTCCTACATGTTTTACCGTTTGTAGCAAATACGCTATAAAATAACATCATAAAGAAATATTCATAAAAATAACGTCACTAGTAACTCTCGTTATTTAAATAATACGAAAAATCAATAACAAACAAAAAGTATTTAGTATCGAGTATTTATACTAAATTATATTAAACACAATACACTAATTACGGATTTATAATTAGTAATTACAATAATTATACGTAAACCTTCAACGACAGTATCTCAAAGTTACTCCTAAGTTAAAAGTGACCACCGCCCGGGAGTTACTGCGGGGGGGGGCATCAAGAGGATCAATCACCTCCGTAGAGCTATTAAAATTTAAATGAAATTCCGTATCACTTAACGTAGGCATATTTCTAAGTCAGTTGGGTATATCAAATTAAGGTTTATAAATAACTGTATAAATAATTATATGGGAAGAATCTTGAATATCTAAATTTGTCCTGAGCAAAGTACAGTCCCACCTTCAAGCTAGCTTCACCCCCCCCCCCCCAAAGGAAGCAGCTCATAGTTATGCCATTGCCACCGCCCATTATTCGTGGATAAAGATAAACGTACATCAATATTTTTTAAGACGCGTGTCAAAATATTCTGTTATAATTATAAATATATCAGCATACCAAATCAAATATTAACATATTCTATACCGGTGCGTGCAGATGATTTCACGCCGAACCTGTCGTCAATTCGCGATGCCGCAATTGACGATTATGCTACGTATATCCGTATCCTGGCTAGTGAACGTTCGGGTTTCGGAATAAGACGGTGCGACCTTCTTCATACAACACTCCGCATTGTACTCAGCAGACAGCTCCAATCTTCTATTCTTTTCTCCTTCCACAGTTCACTCGAAAACTGTTGTTAGTTTCCATTTTTTCTCAGTATAAAACTACACCAATTCTCTTACTCCTCTCTATAAGCCGTTTAAGTGTTATACCCTCCTTTATTCTCTTAAACACCTTTGTATTGCTTACTATATTTACACACTGCCGTATACTGACTTGCACTGGGTTCACTGGAGCAACAAGGTTATCATTTTAGAAACGTTTAAATAACTCTACAGTGCTTTCATCTGTAACCGCAGCTTTACCACTTTTAGTTGCTTACAACACCTTACATATCACCACCCCTTACACCCAGGTTAACTAATTTAGGTTTGTAATTTGATTTGTGACACAATAAATGAAATAAAGCGTTTTTATGCTAAGAAAAGCCGATAAAACGGTATATTCACGAGACGCATATTCCAAAACCCTCATCATCACAATTCGTGGCACTCTTGGGGTTACAGCCTGAAGCCGTCTGCCTTGGTTTCCCAAGGACGTATCGATAAATTTATGCCGCTTACCATTAGCTGGCTTTACACACAAACGCCTTCATGCGTGATTGAGAGCAGTAGAACTTTCGCGCGGGAAAGATTGTACGTGTCAAGTGAAGGGTACAAGGAAAAATGAAGCATATCGGTAACCACGTACGCCGATGATTCCTTCGCACACGTCCTGATGAGGTAGAGTTTAGACAGTGCGCTTTACCAAACACTTTACCTGGAACCTAGTGTGTTGCGGTCGTTCCTTCGCTTTGTATAATAGTTAGTTGTTTCGTTGTTCGATGACTTCACGCAAAGTCTCCAACAAGGGTAAGCGACTATAACGGTGTCTATATCTTTAACCTCCGTTTTCGCCTCTTTTTTAACATGACAGTCACACCAGAAAAAACTGTAACCAGTACGATATTTCTTCGTCGGAAGTCCATTGTAAAACCTTATAGTATAAAGGAAACTGCGACTTGCAGACGTTTCACAGGATTAGCTTTCGCCACGCTTTACACAAACAGTCTTTCGTATGTATTTATAAGTTGGCGCGGTTTTTGAGCAAAAGAACGTTAGTGTTTTTTTACAGTTTTACAACAGTGCGTGAATACTCGATCGGTTTGCCAAACGCAAACCTTTACACTCTTTACAGTACAGGAAAGCGTGAGTGAAAGCTTGTATGTAAACCCAGCTAATGTCTTTCATAATTACGGTCAAGCTTTTGTTTGCTAAACGATTCCAATAACCATCCCGTCTCGGATCCTTTACGACGTCACGAACTCCTCTGCTACTTAACAGCGAACGCTTAATCATCCCGTTCCTGTCTGACACATTAGCGTATCTGATTACAAGTCACTTCAAAACATTTGACAGCTGAATCTTTAATTTCACTGCTTCTAAGCCTCTCAAAGCAATCACCAAAGTATAGCAAACAAGCGATATACGTGTATGAGAAAAGTACATTACGGTAGAGTGCAATTTTAATTCACGTCGCAGGAAACGTTGCTATCTGTTTAATGAGTAAAGCAGAGGGAGAGAAAGAAAGACAGACTCGGTAAACAAGCCGTTAGGTACGCGACTGCTGCCAGTTAGTTGCTTATGAGGATTTACTGAGCTCACACGAAACCACTCCAGCAAACCACACAAGGGTGCTCGTGAGCCGCGCAGTCCAGGCACTGAATAATGTACAGCAATTATACGATCTACACAATACCTCATACACGACACCTGAACATGCACTTATAATTCTTTTTTAATAATTTGACTCCATCGTCTGGTATTTATTTTAAACGCTTGCGCTGTATTGGGACCAACGGCTTAGGTCACAAAATTTGCGCACGACACAATTCTCTTACGTCTGCTTGTCTCATTCACTCACTGTCTTTACACATAACTTCTTACGCATATTTTACCGCTGCTTACTCGTACTTCCGTCACTTCAAAACATTTCTCTCTCTCCAAACGCAGCTGTCTTAAAAAAAAAATATTTTATTGTCTTATGACACACTGAACACCAACTATTCATTATTCCACCTCGTGCAATAAATTCCTTCCTATCAATACCCAATAAATTCCTCCTTATCAATCCTTCCTTCCTACGCAATAAATTCGCGTAGGTACCAGGATACTTTTAATATAGTAACAGGTACCACACTTATAATATGCATACACATAAGAAAGCGATAAAATAAAAAAGAACTTTTCATTTGAACCTTTTACTGTCATCGCTTTGTATCAACAGATTAAAGTATAGACTCAAATATCCACCTGTAACCCGATGCTTCGGCTAACCCAGTTCAAAATAGACTTAACACAATAATAATGAGAAGAGTAAATAACAGACTTACAGAGTAAATAAGTGTAATGAGTTTATATTATTTCTACTAATCACAATTACAAAGGGGCTTGTCGATCAAGTTTACAACAGTTTAATTCAGTATGCTCTGATGCATTTTGGTTTTTACTGTACATCCTCAAAGGCCACAAACTAAAAGGTCGTTCTGTTTTCTTTGAAATTAATTGTAATTACAACTGAAACCCATAATTTCTACCCGAAACTAGAAACAACTTGCAAAAATACGATTCGTTTGAGCATGGGAAGCATTGGTTAAAACATGTACTTACATCAGTATACTCTCATTTGCGAATGATTTAACCACGATGGAACCAAGAAAGCCTACACTATTGCTGGACTGCATGGTATAGACGGTGTCCATTACGTGGGCGTGTTCGAGTAGAACGAAAATGATATCTGATTACCATTCAACTGAATCGACAAAGCACTTCAGTTATTTAGGACGCAAAGAAACTTCGTGAATTTCAGCAAGCAGGTGGAACAATGTAAATAGCTCTAAAACGTTGGGAATAGTTGAGGAATAAGTGTGAAAACCAATAATATTCTAAAAAACATGATAACACTACTTCCAATATAACCCTGAGACGACGAGTCCGACTACAAAGGACACGTATGTAGGAGAAGCTTAAAAGCTTCAATAAGCTTATAATGCAAAGGGGAGAGCGACAAAACAAAGCTTAGAAGAATGGACAAGACATGTTGTGCGAATGAATAAACGCAGAATCCTGAAACGAATGATACAATAAACAGAATGTACACTGTTGAACACCGCTATAGAAAAAAATATACGATATGTTGATATACTTCCGATCTGATGTGAAGCTTGAAAGACTAATCGGGAATTTTTTCCTATAGTGGTAAGAACAGTGTAATTTCTATTTGTTATTATAACCACTAACACAACTTTATTAATTAAATAATACAATACAAACTAAAGAGAAAAAGACTTACGATTAGCATAAAACAGTGAAAAATTAAGAGCAAGTCCAAGGAGAAAGTAAGGGAAATATCTCCAACCGAATCCTCAAACAATTTCCAAAATTCTATTAACAGAAAATGATATTTTTTTAACTAAGAAAAGTTAAAAAGGAAACATCTTTTTTCTTCCTATGTTTGTACTACGGATAAGATTTTTATGACTATTTTATTACGTAACAAGTGTGACGCATTTTTGTAATTTGTTCCCAACTTCCCAGACCCCCCCCCCCCTAAAAACACCAACCATTTCTAACATTAAGAAAAATTAAAAAATAACCTGGTGTATGTAATGGTACAGCCATGTCCTCTGGTCTGTTACAGTCTCATCAATAAACTCAATTTTTGCACAAGATTTTTACGGAATACATTTAGTAGACGATTTGTTGCATCTCCGCCAAAATGGTTTACACGGAGCGCGATAAATCGTTCACGAAAAACCGCGCTCTCCTCAGTGATAACTATTCACGGAACGTAACATTTGGTGTGCTCATAAATTTCATACATTTCTTACACAAATTCGCCCCTAACGTTCAACACGCGCGCTAGACTTCTATAATATACTATCCACTGAAAACGATTCACATTATTATTCAGCGTTTGACAAATAATTACTGAATACGTACAAACGTTTATAGAAACACATTCAGAAATCGAAATTCTCATGTGTAAACACTGATCTAAAAACTGAGCTACAAGCACTGATCTATGTAAGCCTACAATTTATCAAAACAATGTACTGTGATTGTAAGAAATTAGATAAACCGACTAGGAGAGTTGAGAGCGTTATCGATTGTCTAATGAGGTGTACGATTTCAACCATACTGGATGTACAGTGGTAAATATACGTAAAAATAATTTAAGGAGTGACATCCCAATTATGCACCATCACACTCGACATTATTTGTTCTCATGCGATTTTTTCGTCTTTCCAAGAATTAACAAATAAAAGACATTAAAGGACAACATTTCGCTACTGTTTAAGACATACGCAAAAACGATGACCGAGCTCTAGGTTATGCCAAAAGGTGCATCCCAGAAGTGTCCTGAAGACTGAAAAACACGGGCATAATTGTGTTATGTCCCACGGATATTACTTTGCTTGGCGCAATATAAATACAGATAAATCGACATAATTTTTTTAATAAAAATTCTGCGCGAACATTTCAACAAAACCTCATATCAAGAGAAGCCTGCTAGTTAGGAAATTCTAACGTGAGTTGAGGAGGCCTTCAGCTGGAAACTATTCAAACATGGTGGAAACGCAAGGACCAGTCAGCGACCTCTTTTGTAGTAACACAATTGTGCGCTGTAATTAGTAAGCAGAAATGTTTAGACATGTTTTCTTCTCTTCTTTAAGGATTAGGTTATAGGCCTATAAACCTGTTCCGGGAGCCATCTCATTCTCGGATGACCCACGTCTCTTCTACCAATGGGTTTATAGTTCAGTGTCGCTTTCGAAGAAATGTAACATTGTTATTCGTTGTAACTGCGATTTAGTAAACTTAAAATGATTTTAGTTAATGCACTTGTTACTGTGAGTACTGCTTAATGGATTGTTGAATTCAGAATATTTACGTTCACTCTGGTGTACACAAACGTGTTTAATCAACAATTTCATCGTTTTAATGTCTCCGATATCAATTTACTTTGACCAAAGTGAAGATCGTTGAAAGAGATGGTTGGATGACGTGGAGGATGATTTGAGATGTATGAACGTGAGGGGATGGAGACGGATGTGTGGTGAGAGGGCGGAACGGAAGAAAGTCACTGAGCAGGCTAAAACCCACGGTGAATTGTAACGCCAGGAAAAGGAATGAAAGAAAAGGAAAGTGAGAATCGTTAACCGTGTATCAGTACAAGTATGGTTCTGTAAAAAAAAACCTGCCCGTAATACCACCGCAATCCCAAATACTCTGTATTAACGTACTTTGTAGGTAATAATAAAGGTCGACGATTAAACAAGAAAGTGTAAATGTTATAAAAATAAAAGTGCGAAGGTAGTGTTATTTTTTTATTCTAATCTGAACATATGGAATATTTCCATTGTTACTTACTGTAAAATTTCGAGGCAACTTTACCGGCGTGACACACCGTTAGTAAATCACTATTGCAAAAAATCACTTAGCTTTGTCTACGTATCTGGTTTGTCGGGTGTTTCGCCGTACACGTTTTTCTGTTCTCAGCCACACGTGTCGGTTACAATAGTGTTAGCCCATCTTCAGTACCTGTTTTCACTCTGTCAGCGACAACAGTGAATTCGCTTACTTACGCTAACTACTCATTTAACAACAGTATGGTCAAAAACAGCCACTGAAGATGGACTTCCGAGTACCGCAGTTGCGGCCGAAACGTCTGGCTGAGATCAAAGAATTTGCGTGCACTGACGTCATTGTCTTCGTATAATACGTGATGTCAACTGTATTTCATTTTTTACTTCGCGCTCCACAGTCACCTTTGTTTATGTTACAGAGCTCTCTCTCTCTCTCTCTCTCTCTCTCTCTCTCTCTCTCTCTCTCTCTCTCTCTCTCTCTCTCTCTCTCTCTCTCTCTCTCTCTCTCACACACACACACACACACACACACTATAAACTCCAATTATGCATGTTAAAAGTCATCGCAAACAGCATAAAACGTACTACTTGCAATGTATATAATGCCATCGTACAGATTATTGCTGCAAAAACTAAGTGGGACGAGACATACTAACCTGCAGCCGTGTACATTCATTATTTAATGGCCAACTAACCTGCAGCCGTGTATATTCATTATTTAATGGCCATAATTAACGCCAAACGAGTTGCTGGAAAATTAATACGGGTTCGGCGCTCCACTAAATCCTTGTCTGGCTCTCGCTTCATGGCTACTATGACTGTACGGTAAACAAAGAAATGGCAGCAACAACGAACGCTTGGTCCAATTAAGGCCACTAGTGGGCACTGCTGTTTCATCGACTCACATTGTAACTAATCTCTATACACGGAACAATGTTCTGAACATACTTTTTTGTTGTCGCCTCGAATCAAAACTTATCTAAATACGGTGTCACAAGACTGAGGTTACGGATAACTTGCCAGGCGACAGAAGTCTGTTTAGACGATCCGCTTCCATATATGGTTGCGAACAATAATTTCAAATTTTTCACTTCAAACGTTCTTTTTCAGAAAAAAATTATGAATCCATACACTTTCAATATGTATAACTTTGTTACACTAGTGCTAACATTCAAATTGAGTAGATTCAAATAGAAAAGCCGGGGGCAAGTATACAAGAAAATGAGATTGCATCAAACGAAAGCTAAAATGTTTGTTAGCAATGAAGTCTTACAATTTACCAAACCCGCATCATCACTGACAAGAACTTGCAATGTGACAAGTCGCCTTGCTGCGGACGATCTAGAGGATACTACAATCGAGAATATCCTCGTGTACGATTATAAGACAAACCTAGAGGCAACAATTGGATGAGTGTCTGTAGTAGTTTAGAAGAGAACAGGCCTACGACATTACTGCTTATTAGTGTATAAGACGGGATTATAAAAATCCACACTTCCTACAAGGAGCACAACCCCCAGCTATGACGTCATACCGGCACTTATTTGCATGTTACACCGGTTCTGGACTAAGAATCTGTTTAACAGTGTTCAACGACTCCCTACAATTCAGGCGGTTTACGGATGTACAATAACACTGCCTCGGCCAGAATGATGACAGCCTAGAGCCACCGAAGTAATTAACGTGTTCTTAATTACGCGGCACTTCCCGACACCGTCTCTGTGTGCACCAATCAGATTGCACCGTTAGGAAAAGATGAGATTCCACGCTGCCGCTACTTTGCCACAAATAATATTCGTTAACCGCAGCTTATTACGTTCAATGAAGCCGATGCGCCGTGTCGTCGCCATTCTGCTGTCGGTACAATCGTTGTTTAATGACACACGGAATCATGTCAACAACGTAACTATACTGATGTGAGGTAAAAAAATTAATTACCACTGATAACAATTGCTTTGAGGTCGACTATATACATGCAGCAAATCCTCCTATAATCTTAGGAACAGATTATGCACCAATAACATCAACTTGTTTTTTTTTTAGGCAACGAATAACTGCTTGTTGACTTTAAAACGTTTTATAAATTTACAAATATACATTCGTGTCATTTACATGAAAACACGTGTTGGAACGTGAGTGACGTTTTGTCTCGTATACGTTCGTTATCGTAGAAAACTGTCTTCACATTACAAAGTAATAATCACAATTTTTGTAATAAACGAGGGGGCACGAAACGATTGGAAACAACAAAATCGTTTTACGCAACAGACACCCCATCACCGGGTTTTCCCAAAGAACAAATGCACGCTGGAGAACACACAAGGTACACGTTATATTATCATCACCTTGTCCAACCTCAGGAAAGAGGCGAACTAACGTGCTTACAAAATTGTCAAGTGAACGACGATGCGTTAGCAGTTGTTGAGCTCTCTTCACTTACGTCACTTACGTACGGGGGGGGGGAATGCACTTTAAAAAGAAAGAAAGACAGTTAACGACCCATGAAAGCTACGTAAAAACAGACGCGTCAGCTTGGCTTGGTTTGTCTCAATTTCAGTCCAATATTGATCTTGGCGTGGAGAATAATGGCAGTAAGGGGTGAGGATATCTAATGGTATCGTCCAGCAGCGTTTAATACTGCGAAATTCAATAGCGAAACAAAAGTAAATGCGACCGCTTCCAACTATCTAACCGTACAACTATCGCAGGTGTTAACGTGCCGGATAACAACGAACCTCGTACAGTTCGTAAAAGCAATAAACAACACGAAGAAACTCGAAAATAATTTCAGCACACAACAGTTCTCAAACCTGATAATTAATACAAAGTGTATTTGTTTTTATAGAGTGGAACTCGGATTTTTGCATTCGCTCGCGTACGTGTTTCAGTTCGAAATGTCCAGTTCTAATGTTCATAGGAAAAAAATTATCTAATAATTTCAGTCCTCCATATCGTCGTGTGTTTTAAGTGAGAAACCCGTGTTTATGCGTAAAATTAGCAGCAATGTTCCTACTTATAACTACTGTTTCTACTCATCTTGAACAGAACCAAGCCAAAAGAGAGAGAGGGGAGTGAGGGGGCGGCGCGAAAAGTAAACATTGGTATATAACGGAAATGCGGCGTGAAGTGGGATAAAATGGTTAATTTGAAATTTCTGACCAAATTACAAAACCTAATCTGAATGAATCTACTGACTTCGAAATTATAATGAGCATAAATTTGTAACGTTAAAACACCTCCCATTTCGCAATTAGGAAACTACGATTAAGTAGCCTACAACTGTTGGAATCTACTTTTCGTAGGCCAAATTTTTCGCGCTGATCGTTTTCGTGGACATCTGGGTAACTCTGAACATGGTTCCACAACATACAACATAAAAAGGCGTATCTTCTAATGAATTTTATAAAAACGTTTGTGGTGTGTGTGTTTTAAACACAAACAACAAAACTCCGAATAAAAACAACCTTTTTAACAAGCAGACTGCCAGACGATAAACGTTACTCAGGTAGATATAAAGTACTATGACTTATAACACCAATACATTAGACTTATTTATAAAACATGACTTAATTTAATACATTATCTAATACTTCATCTCTTAATTGATCTTTTCCCACCATTCGCGATAGAAACCTGACAAAGACTGCGCTCGACGGTTAAATAAATGTAAAAAGTAGAGAGTTCGGTAAAATAAAAGAGTGAATCTCGCCGTAACCATAATATTGCAGGTGCGCTTCTAAATAAAAATAAACGCAAGAAATCGCATTCTCGTCCTAGAAATTACAATGGCTGTATTCCAGCACCGTCGATTCTAAGGATCAATTTGTGTAAAATCAACGGATTTCGTGAACATTCCTTGACGGCATGCGGTAAACCGTCCGACGATGGTTCAGGAGTAAACAAACGAACTGGTGACAAATTGCATAAGTCGGGATATACTTTTCTTTATTTGTAGCAAACTTGAAAACTATTCTCTAGCGGACAATTAACAAATCGGATGATGCAATCCCACATTATTGAAAAAACGTTGTCCACTAAAAACTGTAAAAACTCTTCTTACTACTGTCCATAAGAAAAGTAGGTGTACATTTTATACAATTAAAACCAAAATAAAAAACGTAAACAAATAATGCACAATACGACTAACATGAACTGACAAACAGCACAACAAAACATTAAACACTAACTCTTCACGAAAGATCTAAGAATTTATACATTTTTGTCTATGTATATTTTGCTACTGTCAAATGCGCTAAATGCAATTAAGTGATGGGGAGTTATGATGATAATCTTCCGGCTAAAGCGCTGCATTTCTTCTTGTACGGCAAGGAATTTAGGGCTCTGTATACAATGTAGTTGAAGGCAAATCATGGAACGCTTACTACTGATTTCAATGTCTGCAATAAAAGCAGTTCTAATAGCAGTAATACTGAATATCATACTTCTATAAAGGTTAGGCAGAGAGCGGACCTTTGTCAATTATTTTGTATATAAAAATATTTGAATGGTTTATACACTGATCCAAACTGATCGTTTCCACGACTGACCCAAACACGTTCACCGCTTGAGGGAAGTGACCTACACACAAGGTAACTGATCGTTTCCGCGACTCAAAAAATGTTGCCCCTTCCTGAGTCAGTGTCGGTCAGTGTCGATGGGACGTACAATAGGCCAAACTGTTAAGACATTACGGCTTCGATCAGATAAGCGATTTCTGGACAGTCGATCATAACGGTGCTACGTCGACAGACACGTCCTGGGACACAATTAGAGACACGTACATCCGCTCGTTTTCGCTTTGCACACAGAAAAATTCTGTCTCACTACGGCTTAGACAATTAAATGTCCGTATTTAGAGTTACAGTTCAACTTATACGATCACAACAATAATTTTTCGTCGTTGACAGTAACATGGTTTAATACATAGGACATAGGATGAAATCTTATTATCAGCACAAAATGTAGAGGAAGCGTACACGAATGATAAATGCAAAAGAAATTGCTTGGAAACGTCAGTTATACTTTCAGCGTAATCCGTCAGGTTTAAGAGTGACCGAGCGGGGTAACTCCAACTTTCACTCTGTTATACCCACACTTTCTCATCCCCCGTAGTTTGTAATTCAAAAAGAATGACATACAAAATCCAAGGGGTCAACTTATATATTCAGACAAAAAAAAAAACTTACCAACGTTTGACTGACGAGGAAGAAAGAAATGCTACTATAAACGTTAATTTTCTACGTTCTGTGACAAAGAATCATTGTATCAGGAAAAAATTTCAGTGCCACAAAACGAAAATTAAATTGTAATAAAAAAAACAACGCTAAGCCGTATTTGTTTGCGTAGCAAGACATGCGCACGGAGACGCCGCAAGAAGACAGTCTACTGACCCAATGCAATACCGCACTACACAAAAGTCGATACACGTAGACTGCGTCTGCACACAAAATTAATTCGTTACGTTATGCAGAAACACGGCGCGTCGCACGAGTTGTGCAACACTTCAGACGCTCGTAAGAAATGTGAAATACAGACATGCCCGCCTGATTTGTCTTCTTCCCACGTATGCATGCTTTACTTGTCGTTACAGTCCGACTTCCGATACTCAGATGGCATATTAACCGGTTAACCGGATTAACCTTGACAGATCAGCGGACGAAAAAATGCTAGTTAAACGAGCGAAGTTCTGACTGGACGGTCTGGCATTTGTCTGTCTGTCTATTTAGGGTACGTCTCTTCTTCTTCTCCTCTTCAAGAATAAGGTTATATAAATCTGTTCCGGCATCCATCTCATCCACGGACGACCCACGTCTCTTCTACCAATGGCTTTATAGTTCAGTGCCGCTTTCGGCAATCGATCCTCTGCCATCCTTTGCAGATGATCCCATCATTGTCTTTGTAAATTGAAATAATTTCATTTATGTCCTTTACTTCGAGTTCTGGTCTGATATCCCCATTCCTTATTCTATCTTGCAATGTACAATTTAAAGTATTTCGAAGACACTGCATTTCAGCCTTCTGAATCTTGCCGCTTTCATTGTTTGTCATGACCCACGCCTTACTTGCATAAATCAACGTGGGTATTGCAATTGTCTTATAAAATTTAATTCCTTGTGGTGTGTCTTGTTTTATTTCTAAGATTTCTATGAATCGTACCACAAATATTACTTTTGAACGTATCAACCAATTTCGTAAAACTTGGCACGCGCGTCTCTACTTCTACCATATGGGACCCTTTCGTTTTTGAGACCGATTCCTTCAAAAATAGAGGCGTGGAAGGCAAAAATGTAAAAATTGTGAAAATAAACGCAAAGTCCCTAGCGTGATATCAAATTAAAGTGAATTTAGACCGCAATCTGAGCGTAGCATTTATTTCTGAAAATAACATTTATGGACGTCAGGAACCAAAAGTGGATGAAAATTTTGATAAAATCGCAAAAATTCATGTACGGTATCACATTAAACCGACCTGAAACCTGAAAAAAACTACATGAAAATCGTTGATTTAACATAGATTAGGTAGGGGAGTTCTGTAAAGTTAAAGTGCAGAAAACCGTGTCACGTTCGTTCACAACTCGAACTGGACTCGACAAGGTCCATACCTTGTCATGTATGTTATTTAATCTAGCACTAGAAAAAGCGATAAGACTCCCAAATAAACACAAGAGGTACGATACTATACAAAAGTATACAATTTTTAGCATAAGCAGATGACATTGATCTATTGCCAGGACAAAACGAGATCTCATTAGCGCTTTTACGGCATTAGAGGAAGCTCCAGTAAAATTGGACTACAAATAGGCTTGGAGAAAACAAAATATATGTATGCTGCCAACAAACTACCATTAAACCCAACCCTTCAACCTTGAAACAGGCACAAAAATACAGAGGCAGTAAAAGAGTTCATATATCTTGGATCTCAGGTAAACAGCACTAACGACTCCAACACTGAAATAAGCAGAAAAATATCTCGCAAATAAAACATACTATGGATTAAAAAAGCACCTGGCATCTAGCTTCATCTCAAGAAGCACAAAATGCAAAATTTATAAAACACTTATCACGCGAGTAAACAGCGAGAGACTTTTAGGTTGCTGTGAAAGACGGATTCTAAGAACAATATTTAGAGGAGTACAAGAAAATGGAATGTGGCGCAGGCGCTATAATTATGGACTATATCATCTTTACAAAGAGCCGGACAGCCTACGAAACATATTTTCTACCAGAACCAATGAGTAGTAAAAAAAGGGGAAGACGCCGAAGTAGATTCAAAGACCAGACAGAGGAGGACCTCAGAAAGCTGAACATAAGAAACTGGAAAGCTAGGGCACGTAATAGGGAAGAATGGAATCAACTCTTGGGGCAGGCCCAAGGGTTGTAGAGCCACGGCTCATGATGTTGATAGATAGGGGAGTTCGGATCCTATTAAATATATTATACCGTGGAATGAAAACGGTAATCTCGTCTTGCTCACGGTGACATTGATTGATTCACAGAGACAGTGTCCGCGCAATTAAAGATACACTATTACAGTAATGGCTGCTGAATGCTATCCCTCTGGCCGAGGGAGTATGACACTATGTCAGCTATTATTACTTCAAGCTATTGACAGTTTTCCACTGTTTAAAAACGAATGCTCTTCTGCGATAAACACTGTTGTTATAAAACGACGTAATTACTCCATGCTGTTTTTCAAAACACGGTAACTAAACTTTTACAATATACAGTATGACTAGACACCAGTTCACCGATTACACGTGGTTTTGAATCAATTGTGGATCTCGTTTCTTCAATTACGCCGGACAATTCGCAGTTGACTGTATTTTCGCAGTAACCATCTGCACGCGTGCCCTCACACACACACACACACACACACACACACACACACACACACCGCGGACGTGCTAGTATGGAATACTGATATCATCTAACAGTTCAGCACTAATCGCCCCATTGCTAATATACAACCAAACCTTATTTTGCCAACTGACCGTTACTGCGGTATTCATACAACTGCTAACCGGTTACGTGCTTCATAAAACTTCCGAAATGTTATAATAATTACGTCAGGCTGACTAACAATTATGTGAGAAAACGCGCGTTTCCAATGTGATAAAAATATAATCAAATAATTTGAAAACTATATTTCATACAGTTTTAGATAATTCTAAATCTAACATTATCTGTGAGAATAATATGCATACTAGTTTTACATATAGGCAATTTTTAAGTTGGTCACAGTCTTGATATTCAATTTCTTAAGTGTGGATTACTCAGTCGTTACGAATATTTTTTTATGACCTCTGTTAATTCTTTTCGCACCAAAAAGAATCCTTTATATTTTCTATGGTACGTTCATTGCCTTGTAATACGATTTAACATCGTCAATGCCGCTACTTGTCTATCGTACTTCTGTATTTCTCATCGTTTTATCTCTACGTAAACAATATCACTGAAATACAGTACGATGGCGACAGATAACATGCGTGGCCACGTGACGCTGCTTTGCACGAATCGTGTGAGCGGCAAGATTACGCAACGCTCAACATGTCTTCACGCGCGCCTTCCAGACGTTGGTCAATTAAGCCTATTATAGCAACATTCAGCCCCAATGAAACACACTATACCTTATCTTCTTCTTCTTCTTCTTCTTCTTCTTCTTCTTCTTCTTCTTCTTCTTCAACAACGATTAAACCGAGGTTTGTTCCGATCCTAATCAGACAGACTAGAGCTGGTCACTACAACGGTTGTTTGGACGTCCCAAACCTCTATGTCCCTTCTTCCTCCAATTCAATAGTTGTTTGCGGCAGTCATCCCATTCGACTAAGAAGTTCCAACCATTTTAGCCGATATTTGGCAATCCTATCAAGTATACTCATAATATTCAGTTCCTGCCGTATATCTTCATTTCTTCTACGATCTTCAAGAGTATACCCTGCCACGTGTCTGAGAAATGTCATTTCGGGCGCTTGAACAACACTTAATACTTTTTGTCATTTCTAAAACGACACACGTGTACACACAACGCACGCACGGACAAACATTCGGATGTGACAACTTATACAAGGTAACTATTACACTTGTTTTACTGTATACAGTTTTCTGTGAAAATGACTCTCATCCTCTTTCTAATTTTCAGGGCCACTTACCCATCCCTTTCTTTCTGTCTTGTATGATGAGAGTTTAACAAACGACTTTACTGGTGACTTCACCACTGCATCATTTCATACAAACAGGTTTTATGTAAAGATAATAACTAAAAAACAAAATACACGGCAACAGGTGACCTTCATCAAGACTTGATATTGGAGGAAGACATGGGGAAGATTTCATATACAGAAGAATTTAGGAGTGAACATTATGGCCAGTGGGAAGCAAGACAAAGAAATACAATCCAGAATTAATTTGGGAAAGATAGCTATATCTACACTGAATGGAATCCTGTAAGATAAGCAAATTACAAAGACCAAAATATTTAAAACTGTTGTTAGATGTATCATGACTTACGGCTCAGAAGTTTGGCCTACTAATAAACACACAAGAACAAAGTTAATGACAGCAGAGATGGACTTTTGGAGACGTTCGGCAAGAGTATCGGGACGCGAGAAAGTTAGAAATGAAGTCATTAAGGACACAATGAATGTGAAAAATTCAGTTGTTGATTTTATCCAAACAAACAAACAAATTACAATGGTACAGATACACACGAAAAGAATGGCACACAAAAGATTGCCAAAGAGAGTTATGGAATGGACCCCAACAGGAAGAAGCAAAAGAGAAAGACCACCTATCACCTGGATAGAAGAAATTCAGACTATATTGAGGGAACGAGAAATTGAAGATCTTTGGATGGACAAGCAGTACCGGAAGATGAGAATTCAATCACTTCTGTAATCTTTGGTTCCGGAAAATGTGTAAACATTGTACTGCCGAAATACTAATAATAATAATAAAATCTATTAATACTATGTGTATTTTATTTTCTGTGCTGATATGGAATGTGAGCGCGGTACTTTTACCTATCATGAGTCCGGTGTATGTATTACAACTGTGGCACACTTAGAAAGGAAATTATTTCTTCTTTCTCCTCGTTTTATGAAATTAAAACTGATTACTAATTAAAACTGATAAATAATTCATTTTAATTACGTACATAATAATAAACGACACGATAAAAAATAGCTGACCTAATTACTCCCGTCAGTTGGAAGGAGAAGAGAGGTCAACCAATGAAATGACCCCAACGTGCTCTATAATTTTTGTACTGCAGTTATTGTTTCCGGTTCCGACAAGACGCACTCACTCACGGCACTTTCTCTCTGCCAGCTACAGTACACGTTGTCAGATCGTGTAGTATATGTACGCACACAAACGCTGTACGGAGAGTGTTTCAAGTGAAAGGAAGAGACGAAAAGAAGCGGATTAGAAGAAGCAGCCTACAAATATAAATCCCGGTCCTTTTATAGATAAACTATATCGGCACCTTCCATAAGTGTATAAAGTTCACGGTTCATGATTGACCTCTATATTTTCATAATCTTGGGCTCGTTATCCTTAAGTTTTTCCTTACCTTTGGCATCCCCTTGCCTCATTCCATAAGGCACAGACCGGGCTAATCACGTGTTTCAGAGATGGTCTTTTTTATATTTTTCGTCTAACAGGCGAAATGATTAAATTTCTAACAGATTGTTCGTGAGCATCTATTTTCATTGGCGACGCGGGCTGTTCCTATACTGGTTATTGGATTAGTGTTTTCATTTCTTTCTCAATTACGAGTTCTTTACGACATGCTGGTATGTCTATTCGACCATTACTGATGTTATTTCGGCACCACTTTCCACGAATTTGTTCATAACCTCAATTATCTGTGGTCCGCTTTTCGGTGTATTATCATATTATATTTTTATAAAGAATAATGTATCAAGTGTACAAAAACTTCCGTACCCTCTATAGGGCCAACTTCATTGAAGGTTATCATTGTTACTTGAACAAAATTAAAATTAAAAATCAGACTCGAGTTCAGCAAAAATTCAAATTAATTACACGAATTCTGACGTTACAAGAAGTTTTTATTAGATGCGAAAGTATTTTCAAAAATTAAAACTCAGGGATACTTTAAGAGATCGTTTTTAACATCTACCATTTTTAATATACTAATTATTTCACTGATCATTTTATTAAGCAAATTATTCGAAATTATTAGGCGATTTTGTTCGTTCTAGCTTCCGGCTTCCTGTGTATGTTCCACCACGTCGAAGTGATTTTCTTTTGACTTACGTCAACTTCAATAAAAACTGCAATATTAACGTTTATTATAGACACGCGCGCGCGTTTTTACTGGTTAAAAGTAAATGAGAAATTTACCAAACTGAAATTTCTAATTCTCTCGCATTCACGGTAAGTTTTCAGTGTTTTTTTATCGTTAACTTAATGGAAATTTGCTTAGAGATACGGTTTAAAACTATAGGCTAGTTTTTTGATGATGAACTTTTCACTTGAAGTTTTCGCCTAATTTTGCGAAACTGAATTTATACAATAAACAGTGCAAAGCCAGCAGACGTTGAGGGTTTATAACAGCTTTCCGTACAGGAGTAAAAGGTAAGTACTGCACGTTTTCCATACTTTATGCACGAGTAAAGCGTGTTAAAGGTATTAAACCTGCAACGTGTTACTCTATTTTGATTATACAGACTAAGCGAACAAATCTTTGCATAAAACGAATTAAGCGACTCGAGTCCTTTTAACTGTTGTTGAAAAATTTTACTGCAAAAATCATTTTCAACCGTCAACTAGGATAGAAATCACGATTTGTACCGTCCACGAAAGAAAAAAGGAGACAAACCAGAGCGATTGCATGTTTGGAAAACCTCAAATTCAGTTACTTTGTAAATCACCGAGTTTAATATTCACTCCTTTTGAAACATCATAAATTATTAACTGCCCACGAATCCTGTTAGACTGGTTCAGATGTGGACTTTCATCGATCTCCTGAAGCATCAGATCCTTCGTGTAACCAAGTGTGACAGTCCCAACGAGAGGAAACAACGTTCAAAACAAAAAGCCGGTGGCCGTACTTACGATAAAGTCGTAAACCGGTTGCGACGAGCTCAACAGCGATTTGGTGGTGAAGCAGAGGATGCTGAAGACACGATCGATAAACGTGACACAGAAACTACGACACATCGCGCACCACAACACTCTGTGAGAATCGCATCACCCACACGCGCACGTAGCACTTAGCGAAATGAACAACACAACAAGCTGGGAGAGGAATGGATCAGTCGGAGTGAAGAGAGAGTAGCACACAACGTTACCGCACGCCAGTCCATTAAATTAATTAGATTCGTTAATTGTACATGAATACGTAGAGCGCAGCGCAGCACACGCGGGTCGGACACAGTCGGGTGAACGCGACGCTCATGTTTGTATACAATATAGGGTACGGGTAAGATAGGTAGGCCACGGAGTGTGTACGCATCACCAGCTTAGTTGGACGCGCACGGAGAAAGTGGAGTAATCGTTACGGCCCATCGTACGCGCAATTGCTGACGATTCTGTCCATAAAGGAAACGACGAAACGTCTTCGCTTCCAGTATTACGCACCTCTTCTATTTGGTGTCCCCACCTTTTCCACGGTCTGTCTATAGACTTCTCCTTTCTTCCGCATTATATCCTCTTGCCCATCCTGCATCCTCTCCAGATGTTCACACCGTTTTATACGGTTTGTTTAAATATTTTCCTCGCATTGAACGCCTGAAGCTCTTTTCAGGATAGAAGCTAGGCGTTTGTGCGCCTGCGTGCAATCTTCAATTTGCCGCCTTATTTCTTCCTCCTGTCTTAGTATCTCTACGCCACGATCGATCTCATCGTCTTCTTCACATGACGGCACAGGCAAGGTACTGCCTGTTCCGCCGTCAAAGGTCATCCGGCCATCTCTTCCTGGATCTACCCAGACACCTGTGTCCTCTACGTTTATATTTTCAGACTTGTTTGGCCGATCCTCAATCTGACGTTCTTTTCAAGTGTTCTTTCCACCGTTGTTCATATCTTTTAATCTTTCATTCAAGTTAAAAATGTGTAATACTATGAAAGTTGTAATTCGACATAAGAAGTTGATCCTTAGAACGTTTGTCAGCGTTAACGAAAAAGCACAAAAATCGCTTGTCTCAATCCTTTTTAGTATGTTATTGTCACGGTCACGACTGAAACTGTTCTTAGTTTGTGGTTACTTGGCGAAAGAGGATGTCGACAAGTGTACACTCTGTATGTGTAACAACTCTTCTGGGTTTTGAAATATTCGTAATTTAGTCGTGAAAATTTCTAGACACAAAAACATATGTAAGTAGGCCTATGTACCGCTTTTTGTAGTGTATTGCTGATTGTTCAGCTTATCGTGCTGAAGTATTTCACGTGTTTTATACTTCTACAGTGATATTGTCGTTAGATTGTTTCCGACATCAAAATGTGTCATTTTGTGGCAGATCTTTTCACTTTTCCGTCTTTCCGTAAGACGTTATAACTAAGACGTCATGACTAACATAGTTATAAACAACAACACTTTAGAACAAGTGAGCCGTTTCAAATATCTTGACTGTGCAGTAAGCTATGATTCTGAATATGATATAAGATAGAAGATAAACAAATTTAGGAAGATTTGTGGTACGATTCATAGAAATCTTAGAAATAAAACAAGACACAGCACAAGGATTAAATTTTATAAGACAACTGCAATACCCACATTTATTTATGCGAGTGAAGCGTGGGTCATGACAAAAAAGGAAAGCGCCAAGATTCAGTGTGCTGAAATGCGGTTTCTTCAAAATACTTTAAAATGGTACATTCCATGATAGAATAAGAAATGAAGATATCAGAGCAGAACTCGAAGTAAAGGACAGAAACGAAATTATTCCAATTTACAGAAGACAATGGTGGGATCATCCGCAAAGGATGACAGAGGATCGATTTCTGAAAGCGGCACTGAGCTATAAAGCCATTGGTAGAAGAGACGTGGGTCGTCCGAGAATGAGATGGATGCCCGAACAGGTTTATATAACCTAATCCTTGTAGAGGAAAAGAAGATAAAACATTGTTGCAAAAAATAAAACAAGAATACAGAGAGAACTGAGAGCTTGGGAGTACAACCGATGGAAACAACTATCAGTTGATAGCATTAGACTTGATTTAGAGTTGATCAGAAAGATGGATACAATAATGGCATTTATATCTGGTGGGCACGAAATCAGTGTGAGAAGTTCGCAAAATATTTTATTGGAAAGTAGCCTTGGTGCAACATGCTTCCTACTATTCCTATGTACACGGTCCAGAAATAGTACCACGAACATCGTTGGACATACGTCAGTTACCACAAGAATCACGTAATCTCGAGAGCATTATTCGAGAAAATACAGTAGTGAAAAAAATATTTACGATCTTTCAAATTCATTTTTATTGAGTTCGGATCCAGTAATTACAAACAACAGGATGTTACCAAAGAAAAAATTTGTCGTTGCCTAAAAAAAGAATTAGACTTATTAATTACCAACCATCAAGATCCTTTATGACGAAGACGTTGGCGACTACGGTAACAACAAAGACTATGATGCGATTACGATGATAGTAAAGATGTGTCTTAGTAAAGATGTGTCTTCTCAACCCGACGACGACGAACTATGTTAAATTTTATGATCAATTATATATAATCAAGTTCAATACTTTGTATTTAAATATTGCTCAATATAATTTTAGACATTTTTCAAGAAAATAAAGATTTTATATTATGGTTTTGTGACTTTTTTAATGTAAATATGTTTTTATGAAGATTTATTCACTTTAGGAATCCACTCATAATGTGTGATTTATTGCCAACTTTGAAGGTCCGTTGCCCCACTGTGGCGCCTCGCTGCCGCGAAGAAGGAGCATCCCCGCTCTAGTCTGACAACATCTTAAAAGAAAAGTATGATACGCAAATAAATACTCACAAGCAAATCGCTCTACGCTAATTTCTTTTTCGCTAATTAGTGTATATTCAATATACATAAACACGTGAAATCATACCCACTTGGACTCACTGGCCTGTAAAACTGGAACAAATGCGTGCACGTAATAATGTGGAAAATACGAAAACAAACTAACGAAAACCCGCGCGCGCGTTACTATATGTAAATAAATACTCGCTGCTCTTAAAACGTAACGAACTTTCGGTTATTGGAATATAATGAGGGTTTTAGTAGATCATCGTAGATCCGGGATCTCTTCTCAGAAGGCGTCCAGAAATTTCGGAATTAACTGCAAAAATCAAAAGTGAGCAATCAGATACTTTTTGAAATCTAACATAATCCTCGGATAAGTCACTACACAAAATTAACCACCTGATCGGTTAAAAGGTTTGTGCCACAATAAGATTCAAACTTTTTAAGATACCCCCCCCCCCTGAAAAGCTATACCGTTTGTTTTTTTTTTACAGTAAATAGGCAACTGGTACGTAGTAAAAATATTGTCCGGGCTGTTGGGGGGTGGTCTTCTTGTTTCCACTGCAGCTGCTGCAATCATTTTCAATGGGTCTTCCGTTATGCTCCTCTGGCCACTGCTCCGTGGGTCAGTCACTATAGGACCAGAACGGAAAAGCCACTGAAGAAGACGGCTGCAGCTGCAGTCGAAACGTGTGGATTTATAATAAGAGGCCCACAGCTCAAAAGCCCGGCCAATACTCTGCCTGAAATTGACTCCGGACGTGAAAGATTTTAATGTTATGATGAACTGATACTTATCTTATGCACCCTCCCACATTTTAAAAAGATTACGTGAAACATGTTTGGAACCAGTCTCCCGATGAAATAGATCCACAAAGAAAAAGTCTTCATATTCGTTATAAGAGCTTTTTAAAGTGCTGCTATATGTCATATAGAAAACACGTAAAAAAAAAAAAAAAAAAAAAAAAAAAAAAAAAAAAAAATGTAGCGTACAAGTCACGTACGAGGCGGCAGGAAACTGCGATAAATCGTTTGGCAACAAATGAAGCAACTAGAGCGGCAACAAAGCACGAGCTGGCTGTACCAATTAAGTAAAAGAGCAATCGCATACCGCCGCACACACCGCGCGCGCCACGCCAATCGCCTACATGTATAGTGTTACGAATGCAGAGTCAGAAGCAGTGCATACTGTAAAACATAAAGCAAATCTGAGAAATTTTATTTTGGATTTTTAACATAGAATAATGATACGGTTTGTAAGTCGCCCGCATTATACCGGGTTTCCAAAAAGTTTTGTATCCGACACGAATTTTTCCAACCGCTTTTGCAGATGCTACTGTACTCTAATGCACTCAACGCTACTGACGGAAACATGACTTGGAGGGTTGACTTTTCCTTGTATAATCGAAGCGTAATAGCCGAACGAATGGGATACTTCTTTTGCCTATCACTAAAATATATTATATATTTATATTAGTAGATTACACTTATTTATTAATCATCATCATCATCATCATCACTCCACGGACTAGGCCTTAGACCTGTTACGGAACCCATCTCCTCCTCGGTCTACCGAAATCTCTCTTCCCAATAGGGTGATAACCCAAGGCAGCTACAGGTAGACGGATATCAGACATGCGGTTCAAGTGTTCACATTATCTCCTTCTGGGGTCTTAAATTTTCTGGTGCAATGATACAATGTTTAAATCGAGCTTAATATCCTCGTTCCTTCTCCGATCCAAGAGAGAACAACCTTGCGTCCCTCTTAGAAATTTCATTTCGGCTGCCTGAATCCTCTGCACGTTCCTTTTAGCAAGAGTCCATTTCTCACTAGCATACATATGTGGGGACAGCCACAGTTTTAGAAAACTTCATTCGGGTATCCTTCCGTGTTTTATTTTTCAGGTATCTCTATTTATTGATCGTTCCACAGATACCTCTAAATTTTATTAGCTTACTATCCCAATCAATATCAGTTCCATACGAGATATTATACTTATTTATTAGCAGATGTAATAACGTTCATTGTTCTCCACTTGCACTTAATATTGTTATGGGCTTTTACAAAACTAATATGACTAAGACAAAATATAAAAATTGACACTCCTCAGTCCGAGAGGGGCGGACTCATATTATGTGAACTTAGTATATGCTTCTAAGAACGATAATGGCCTTCCTACTTTTAATGTCCAAAGCATTTAAACTGTATTCTGCCTGTAATTATCAGATATGGAAGGGACATTTCGGAATAATCAAACAATTACCTATTACCATTAATTGGAAACCCTTACCGCCAATCGTATAATCGGCGCTATATTATTATCGGTAAACATATTGAGAAGCATAAGATCTATTAAAAAATAAAATAAAATAAAAATAAGCAGTAGTATAGCCATGACGACAGATTTTGAACAGTCGGTTAGAGATGCGCTATTGGTAAACACCTCGCTGCGAGGCTAACAAAATTTTCAATCTTTTCGCACATGCGCACGTCTTGTACACTGTTTCATAGTGTGAACATCAGCTACAATTTGGCTGACGAGAATATTACAAGCATGGAGACAGGGGTAGCGTGTGACTGAGACTGCGAACTGTTATCGCGTTGTCTCCCCTCTCTACGCACTTTACCCTCTGCCAGGAAGCGGATGTAATTCTTTGGCGGGCTCGGCGCAGTCCACCGCTCTAGAAAGGCTGTCACGTCTCTGTCGACAAATGTTCAATCAAACAATCAAACATATTTACGGCTGCAACGAAACAATTTATAGCTTCTACGCTCAGAAAGATGACAGTAGGCATCAAAGCAACTGTTACCGGTGGTAATTAACATTTATTTTATCTTGCATCAGTGTAGTTACGTTGTTGACATGTTTCTGCTCATGAATGGGTCCATTCCACTGAAGGAGATAAGCTGCGGTTGATGAATACTAACTGTGGCAACGTGGACGCAAAACGGTAGTCTCATGTTACTAACGATGCAATCTGATTGGTGCACAGACACAGTGTCGGGAAGTGTCGCGCAATTACGGGTGGATTATTACATCAAATCCTTCTGCCCGAACAAGCTACAACTACTGTAAAATGATGCAACAAAAATGTAGGGCAATATACATTTTCAGTTATGAGAAGTCCAGTACCTACTCTTAATGAGATTACGTACGTTTTACAATTCAAATACAAGAATTAACGTGCAGGTCTTGACAGTCCTAATACTACTGATAACGTGGAAAAGTGGATTGCAATTTCACTTCCTTTCGCATTTCGCTGCATTCTGTTTCAAATGGTTCTTTCAATTTATCTACTGTTGCAGGTAGTGGTGTATCAAGAATTTGGCCTTTGGGGGGCGGGGTCCGGGGTCGGATCGGCTTCATACAAAATAAAAAACAAGTCAAGGTTAATCAACATTACTGTCTTTAAAGTGGCTGAAATCAGTCCCATTAAATTAAACGGTAATAACACAATACAAATACACGTTACTGAAACATTGTTTACAAGATACTTATCGATTGAACTGATTTTTCTTATATTTCACATTTCAAACGTATACGCTAATTCTGTGTAATAAACCTGTTTGAATATATAGAGAAGACTTACTACTTTTTTAGCGTACACAGCCATAAAAAGTAATAAAACAGGGTAAAAATTAGGAGATTAACAAAATACGTCAACTTTTTCGCGACCTCCTACGGAGGGGGGGTCCGGTTCCCCCCCCCATAAATATGTCCCTGGTTGCAGGTTCTGTGCTGTTAATGGCATCGTTGACGTGTTCTCCCATACGAAAGGTCCAGCGGTTTGAGGTATATTCCACGTTGTGAAAAGTTTCAGACGACGTTGCTTCCACTAAATTGTGTATCTACCTTTCATGGACTAAAGAACTTCAATTTTTCATATTCCGTCTGTATCGATACCAATAGGTTATTATGGTATTACAATATTGCCTGTAAATGTCAAGAAAACATACGAAAGCAAGTTACTAACGATGCTAAAACACAGTAACAAGAGTCAATGTTAATCATTAAAACGATCGTTAACACTGGTCAAACCTCCAAATCGTATTTCTTAACAACAGCTTTGTTAGACAAAACAGATAACAGTGTCAGCAAACTCGCGACAAAATTTTTGCAACATCCACTATAAATGTTAATGTGTCCGCGGAGATGCCACCCACCAAAAAAAAAAAAAATTCCACGTTCAAATTCCGAAATAAATTTCCCAGTTATTTTTACAACACACGCAGCTCCCAGACGATATTTCAACAGCGTATTTACGTCAGACGACATGTTTAAAATACGTAGTCATCACAACGAGAGTAAGACACCACGCCAGACGCTGTTAACAACAAAACACTGCTGGCGGCCGAAGCGATTATACCGGCCTTGCAACAATGACGCAACGCCTACACGCAGTACGCAATAACAATGACTTGTACATTGTTCAATAAAAAATATATTATAAACCTAAGTTTTGTGCAGTTTCCTTGCGCAGACTTCCTCCTAGAACTAAAACATATCGGAAAATCGCTGTTAAGTAAATATGACTTTTCTTGATAAATCGCCTAAATTTGTAGTAAAGTCAACGATTCTGCTTACTTGGCGCAAAATTGAACTTAAACCAATCTGCTATATTTTTAAATGCTCATTTCTGCCTTTCTGATGTCAGGAGAATACTTGGAAAAAAAGGAAGGAGACGATGGGAGATAAGACGATTAAAATTCTTCAGCTCCTTCGGGCATGTTCGCAGAACGAGTAACTGAGAACCAGGGCAGGATTTAGAGTTAGTGGGGGCCCTAAGCCGAACATATATATGGTGCGGGCCCCCCAACTACCGGAAGGGGTCCGGGTTCCTCCCCCGGAACATTAAAATCTGAAAAATATATCTTCCAGAACTGCTGACTGTAAATAAAATCATTGATAAATGTACAAATTATGTTGGGATACAGTTTTTTTTTTTTGTAAAATTTCAATACTATGTTAAAAATTTAACTGTTTCAAAGTATCCTTCTTAATGTACAGTAGCATTCTGGAATTTATGAAAATAATAATAAAAGATTGCACTACTTTTTGTATTACACTCAAAAGACCCTATACAAAATAAAAATGTAGGAAAAATTAAAACAACTGATTTCCAAAGTACAATAAAACGATATCATTGTAAGTATCACAAATTAAGCATATTTTAAAAAAGAACATAAAAGTATTAGGGTACAGTATATTTACATTGTACAAATCTGTAAGTAAATCATAATTTTTTCGCGTTATAAAAAGATTGTAGTATACTACTTTCATTAGGATTTGGTTTGACTAATTGGCACTCGCCTACACTTAATATTAACAAATTTACTTAAGACATCTTCATAAGATATCTGTTACAAAATATCACTCTCTAGGCTCATAAGAGATAAAAAAGTTCGGCCTATCTTCTGACATGGTTGTTCAACTTCGATCATCTTTCACCACTACTCATAATGCCACCTTTTCCCCTAATATCTTCTAACAATTTTGATGCAAGTTGACTGTTCTTATTTTTGTTTGTTTGTGGTGCTGTGATGCAGCCTATGTACCCTACGCATGAATCCGGCACTGATAGACGTCTAACTGGTAGTTGGTAGCATAATATGAAGATCAAAAACGGGGGGAGGGGGGTAAGGAAGAGATGGCTACAGTTATATACGAAGATGATGCATATCAGAAATTGTAGCCAAGTGTACAATGACAGAAACGGAAGGACATGGATTCTGTTTGCAGACCAAGATTAATCGCTGTCCGTATTGCCAGACAGTAAAGACGTAGTCAAGTCTTTACGTAAGGCCACAAACTAGGTAATTAACGTGTAATACCTGATCTGATTGTGAGGATGTAGATCAAGTGTAGTTTTTCTTTACTGAGGGAGGGAGGGAGGGAGCGGCGATAAAAAAATTCAACTGTGACTGTACTAAAGCAAATTTGTGCCAATTAACAGTAGGTATCCACAACAGCAGGCTGACGCAACAGCTCTCGGGTCACAACAATACACGGCTCAGGAGTCGATGACACCTTGCGTTGTGCGCAACACAGCACGCAACATTATACAACGGTATTAGCGTCTGAAGATTATACCTAATCGACTGAAAACAAACTCCACATACCCATGTGTTCTGTCCTACATCATTTTATAATTTCTCATACATAATTTCCGTAACTACAAATATTAAAAAATGAAAACCGACTACGCAAAAGATGTTGGTATTTAAAAATGGAAATGTTTATACTGCTATACGCGGAAATAATGAGAAATCTTTCTTCTTTTAAAGAAGAAAGAGTAATATAAAGTTGTGCAGTTATTTTATAGTTACATCGTAACAACAGACGAACTTATCGCCCTATCCTGCGTAGTCGGGTGAAATGTTTTTTTAACTAGGGCATTATTTGTAGAAAAGGGGTGTTAAGAGCTCAACAAGTAATCAGGCCCGGATTTCCCACTAGGCACGTGCCTAGGGGCAGTAGGCTCAGGGGGGTGGCACGAAGTGAAAAATTATATTTGTTAAAATTTAATGTTTTCCGGTTTTTTAATTACAATATTTGTATTGGGCACTTGTATTGTGGCCAAATTGAAGAAAATGGTTTTGAAATAGCCTTTAATTATATCACTGAATAACACGGTATTGACACGTGGGCCTATCAATAGTGGTGGTCGGAGCGGAGCACGGTCGTATATAAGTCTGGACACTCTATATTTGCAATAGAGATAGTTGAAATGACTATTTTCAGCAACGTTTTTACAGCAGTCAAGGAGAATTGAATATATAGAAGTTAATTGTTGTGGGGGCGCTAACAATAGTGCCTAAGAGCGGCAGGACACCTAAATCCGGGCCTGCAAGTAATAAAGGAAAAGTTTAAAGGTGAAAGTCCTACGTAAAGGCCAAGAAAGAAATTCTTCGATCAAGTGGGTGCGCAAAAGGCGCAGCTTCTCACAGAATGATATGACAATTTCTGTAGCCCGTATAACCAACCACATATTCAATCCGACTTCAAGAAATGTAGCAAGAAAGAAGACCCAATCCAATATTGCGTTAAATTTAAAGTAATTTTTTCTCGGCCCAAGCGAGTTCTCTCACTTTTAATTCGACCGTTTGGCATCTGACGGTATCTATCTCACTGTCCATCTGGAGTATGTTTCACGATAACTTTTGAACGCTTCAACTGATTTTCGTAAAACTTATCACGCGTGTCCACATTTTTACACTACAAAACCCTATTGTTTTTCAGGTGGTTTCCTCAAAACTGGGATGTAGGAGGGAGTTAAAATTGTGAAAAAATCACAAAAGCCTATGCGGGCTATCAAATTATAGGGAATTTTAAACACAATCTGAGTATAATGTTCATTTTTTAAAACTTCAAAATTTTTGAACGTCAGGGCTCAAAAGTAAGTGAGTTTCAATAAATTTCCAAAAGTTCATGTGGTATATCAAATCAAAGGGAATTTTAACTAATATCTGAATGTAATGTTAAGTTTTGGAAATTTCAAATTTTTTTGTGCCTAATGACCTGTTATGAGATCAACCATTTTTTTCAAAATGTGAAAATGCAACAGGGTGTCAGACTGAAAGGATTCGTAACCCAAATGCGAATGTTCCCAAGTTTTAGTGTTTATAGTATGCTCTAAGATTGTCATGTTAGTAAAGAAGTATTACAGTAATCGGGATTTTTGTAATTTTCCCCATAACCGGAAAATTAGCTAATACAGAAATGTACGTGATAATAAATGTAGCCTACTTCGTTCAGAATAGTGAGACAGTTCTGCAGGTCAGGGAGCGTACTGAATATTTCCAAAGTCGTTTTTCATCTACTTAAAAAAGAATACCACACTTTTCTCTTACCATAATAAAATTATATCAATTAGTTGTACGTTCTGACTGACAAAATCAAAATATCACGGTGTCTATCGATTTAAATACTTATTTTCACTACTTCTACCTCAATCTATCGTCTTTAAGAAGACCAATAAAGGCAGACACAAAAACGTTATCGATTATAAAATACTTACACTGGTTTACACATGGAACAATTGCACGATTCTTTTGTGTTGTACCGACTACAATGAAAGGAATGAACTTTACAGTCTACGACTTCAAATTCAAACAACACAAAAACACAAACAGCTCCATTATAAAAACCAATTTCGCAGCTCACAGATTGGTTATCTCCAAAAGCTAAGGACATTGTTTTCCACACTACTCGAAAAAAAACTTCTAGAAAAAGAAGTAAAACAAAATACGGATCAATGGCACAGCGTAGTGATTTGTTAGCACGGGTTACGGCTATTAATCGCCCAATTCATTCTACGTAATTGTCGCTATCACGCACCACTAACTGCACCACTGACGGGTACCAATCTCTTCTGCATGTCACATCGATGGTATCTCACAACAGCGTTCGTAACGCAGCGAAATAAATAAAAAACAAAACAAAATAATATTATCTTATACCGTAAAATAATTAGACTACCAACTTAATAATTAAACTACGTTCGTGTTGCTCTAAGAATGAAATCACTGTTTAACTCCGTGTACCTATGTGAGACTTCTTTTAGTATATTGTTACGACATCACAGAACAATCTACGTGTTTATCGAACGTTCCAGAGGGATCCGGAATTTAATGCGTGTGGCGTTCGTGACTCTCGAAGCATTCGCGAGACATTTCTGGAAGCCGCCAGCCACGCGGACAAAGTGTCAAGGCCGCAATTAACTACGTCGTACACACTGGCGCTAACACGCATTTTGGAATATTCTGGTCTGTGAGCGTTGTATAAATACAAGGCGTCAGCGGCCTTAGTTTTCAGTTATAGTTGCGATTAATTAGTGCGGTTCGATAGTTATTATCGGGCGATATTATTCTGTGCGTTCAAGTGGTTATCAGTGAAGTGCTCTGTTTTATAATCGGGCGGTATACTGTAATACAACTGTGTTTTAATATTAGTTGACATTTTATTGCGTGTGAACAATTGTTATTTGATTTGTTGTAAGAGACTGTGTTGTTAATTACGAACTGTTTAACTGTGAAAATTAAAGCTGGTGATTGGTGACTAAATTGGTGTCTTGTATTTTGTTTTCCACTATACCTACGACGATCAAGTAGACCGTGGTAACAATATGAAGACGATAAAAATCAGAACACTGCTAGTGTAATTACGATAGACAGAGGTTATGACACGTCAAGTAGAGATTGCTATGGATGCTCATCCCCTGCGCTAAACGCAATTGAATTCAAATAATGTCTAAAATGTTTATATCTAGAGGAATATTAATAAACATTATTAATAATACTGACTACAGTAAAAGGTCTAACTTTTTAAGCGTATTTAATTCGAATGTTCAGGAAACGTTTCGTTTGTAATGTGTAATGTTTCTAATGTGAAAAAAAAACCTGAAGAAAAAACTATAGAAAGCTGGTTTTTATTTATCCTATTAAATAAGGGTATAAGATACAATGTATACTAGGTTTGCTTACGAGAAGTCTGCAGAACTTGTAACTATTTTCTCATAAAACGTTTCTTTGAGTTTTGACAAATTTCACTTATGCTATAATATGCTAATTTGTATATTATTAGTATGATAATTGAAATACACGTTCTTTATGTTATTTACTTCCTCCTAAAAGATCCATTTTACAAAACTGAAATCGGTAAAACGCATCATCATCGGTAAAACGCAGTAATATCTGACTCGACAGCCCTGGCCTTCTTCACAAGATTTCGCCATTCTTCTCTATTCATAGCACACTCCTCCAGTTTCTAATTCCAAGAGTACTGACGTCCTCACTCACCCCGTCCATCCATCTCAATTTTTGCCTTCCAACTTTCCTTTTACCTACTGACTTTGCATCAAATATCTTCTTAATAACTCTGCTTTCACAAGCACATATAATGTGTCCAGCCCATTCTAATCCTTTTAATTTAATAAAGGTGACCACATCGGTAAAACGCAGGAGTTTTAATATACACGTAAATAGAAGCGTGTGTTCGTGTAACAAGAAGTTGCGTGTGCCCCAGTACAACAAGCGGATTCTACCCTTCCGACCCCGGTTTACAACAATTCAATCTTCTTTCCATCTGACCCAACAGTCTAAATCCCTTAAGTTGAAACTTAATTTCTCGGATGTTTTTTTGGAATCTCAGGTTTTTGGTATGTGGAACCACTGCGCGACTGTGCGTCTATCCTGTACATGGATAGCATTTCGTAAACAAAAAAGCTATTAATGTCGACGCGCCGCACAGTGACTAACCAAATATTGAAAAGAATAATAATTTTTTTCTCTATTTTTATTTTGCACGGCAATGGCTAATGGGTGTACACCATTACAGTAGCACCAAAACAAACAAATATGAAGAAACTATTAAATAAATCTAACACCGGATTTTTAAAAAATCTACCAAATTCTACGTATAAATTTTCTCTGCGAATGTACAAGACACCCGACCGCTTTCATTAGTTCGGCTGATCACTTTCACCTGATAAGGTTCCTGGAATACGTATTTATAGTTTGACAAATTGTGTAGACCGTTAGTTCTACAAACGCGATTTATTTGCACCAACCGCTAAAGAGAGCAACGGTCAGAGAACTTATCTACTAATACATCATGAAATACGATATGAGTATTATTACGGTAGACTATTACAAATTGTTCATTTACATACGACTGCGCTTTCGAACGACATTATCCCGCTGGAAACCTAACTGTAAAATCTCGACCTGCAGCAGGCAACCGTATTCTGTATGCAGAGTTCATTTAATGAACGAGTTCATTTATCAGCGTTCCACGAGAGCTTGATTAAGGTCATAATACAATTCATTCTCTTAAATGAAACGTTGAGTATGTATAAATTACACGCGCTTTCCGGAAGGAGAAATCAACATGAATTACATATTATACGTTAAGTCCCAATGGAATGTCGTTAATTAAAGTGAATTTATACGTTACCGACTTGATACTAATTGTTTTGTTTTCAGCGTCTGCTTCACTTTCAAGTGCTCTTCTACAGCCAGAAAGAGGTAGTGTGGAGACACAGAGCTCCGACGAGAACGAAGCAATTATTAAACGGGATTTAGCCTATACTAAGCTTAGAAGATATTGTTAGTAAGTTAGCAACACAAACCGAGAACATCAAGACAGAGCCAGTGCTAACAAGATATAACTGAATGACAATATTTCAAAACGCTGTTTTAAACGCAACGTGAACTGCGAATTTAACACTAGATCTAAGTTTGACTGCTGTCGTTTCAAATACATCCGGAAAACCGTTGTTACTACTCCTTGAAGTAATACTTCTGCACTTAACGTCACTTAATGCGTACAAACTATTCCAAAACGTACGTCTCAAAAGGGCTACCCAAAATCAGTCACCGACAAGATGGTA
The DNA here is from genome assembly GCA_034769895.1 of Magicicada septendecula. Classification (NCBI taxonomy): domain Eukaryota; kingdom Metazoa; phylum Arthropoda; class Insecta; order Hemiptera; family Cicadidae; genus Magicicada; species Magicicada septendecula. The sequence continues at coordinate 117,898,536 of CM068371.1, forward strand.
ACGAAAAACAACAATAGAGAAAATATTGTACTAATATACATATGTTAGGTATATATCTATATTACTTTCCCATATAATCGCCGCCCATTTATGGTCATTTTACCCCAAACTGACGGATTTACTGTAATAAATGATGACACACAAATTAAGAATACACGCAGAAGACAGTACACAAAACAGGATTCCTCCTAAACGGTGGAGAATTTAATGTGAATGATAATTAAAAACTGAAAGATTATCCGTTCTTGAGGTTATCAGTAAATGATAATTTCCGCGAAGTGTTTTCTAACTGATTCCCAACTACTAAAAAATTAGAGTCACCTATATTATGACCAAGAGTGACTTTAGGGTAGAAGTAAATCAAAATAGGCCTACAATATTATAGCCGTTCTGTATTCAAGTAATGCAACACAGCTCGCAGACAACATCTAGGCCGCCCGTAACACTCGCAACTGTGAGCCCAGATCCCAAGAGTGGAGGCCTCCAAGTTTACATGGACGTCGTGATAACGATTCATCTTGAGACCGATTCGAACCAACAACTTCCCATTCTGGAAGCGACGGTACAGAAGCTCGCTGAACAAACGGACTTAACGTATATGATTCTGTTGGTATATTTGAGTAGTAAGAAATAAAAAAATGCTTTTGAACAGCAGCACAATGAAAGCTGCAGTTTAAATATAAACATTACGTATCGATATTATGCATAGTTGAAACGCTTCACAATGACTAGGCCTACAATCTAGTTGCGGAAAGCCTACGCGCAAGCATAGCAATACTGAAGGAAGTGCACAATTACTAAGATATGTGATCACACTTCTGTTTTATAAAGGTGATCGTCCTTCAGAATCCAAGGTTAGACGGAGTAACCCAAGTACTCGGTACACGACGACGTCTCCCATATATAGAGACACTGCCGCTATCATCGCCGCATTCCGCACAACGAGCCCACGTACGCATTTCAAATCGCGCGTTTAAATTATTCATATAACCCATAATCGTGTGGTCTATCCCAGTGGCACTGTGTACTAAAGGCTACACCTTTTTCTGTGGTAGCTGTTCTTGATATATGCCTTAATCATTTTGTCCACGAACGCTCGGCTTTAGATTTTGTTTGTAACCATTAAAGTGTCTGATACATAAATGTGTTTGAACAGTCAATGTGATTTTTATAAACATCAAATGTTGTATTCTGAATCTCCTTTGAAGATCCTACCGTCTGTTTGCACGATCCAGTGGTAAAATTAAGCAGGAACTTGAAAGGAATACACCACGTCCTTCAATTATCACTTTATCCGTACCCTTACACGCGATAAAAAAAATGGCTACATTACCAAGACACATACACCACCCCTCCATCCTTAAACTTTTGTAAGCGGCGCCACACAGCATTATAAATAAAAACGCCGACGGTACAATAGGACAATTCCTTTGGTCCAATTGCTGTCTCATGATTTCCATTCAAATACACTTTGTCTTACTTTATAGCGCTGTTTCCTGAAGTGTTTGGTAAAGCGGTGCATATTATATTACAAACATTACTCAATGAACAGCTGAACATTTGAAAGACAGAAAACACATCTGTTGACCAATACGGAGATATTATAGTAATAATACATTAAATAATTAAAACAAGATAAAATGTAGGACAAATTAAAGGATTTTATATTAATTTTTATATTGTATTACTTTCAGGCGCGAAATCTCGCCCTCCCCCCCAAGGTCACTTCAGACGATACATTTTCGTCGTCTTGTATAAATGATACACAACTGATATTACGTTACGTAGGTACATGGTTTTACTCTAAAATTACTTTAAATTGCAACTGACCGTTATCAGTATGTTAATTTTTGTTTGGTATATAACTTGCATGAGTAGTGTGTATTTTAAACTGTTAGTGAATATTATTAAAACAACAATGAACTGAAAACACAGAAACGATTCCACCGTTGTAGGTTAGTAAACTTATTGTGTTCATAATAACACACTGTAATTTTTATCTTCACTCATTGCTATCATTTATACTTTAGACAATTAAAGAATGATCCAACTTTGCATACTAACTCCCTCCAAAATTGCTTGCTGGATCCGCTCCTGATTACGTTTATGATCTGCATGTAATATAAGATGGCTGCATATTATTCAGTTTCTATCCACTGTAGAGTTTTTACGGTAAACCAGAAACCAGACACGTTGTTTGCCTGACGGGAAACAGTGAATCTAATGAACAGAAACGCAACGTAATCGTGGACCACGCGTATGGCTTACATAATATACTCATTCTAGTTGGGCACACATCGGCGAGACCTGTCAATGTTTTTGATGGATATTCCACATTGTGATGCTTCTTGCGTCAGTTGCGGTACTCTACCTACCCTACATCTGTACGAAGAGAATTTCTCTATCCGCTAAACACTTTTAAAGAAGTTTTCATTAGTAGAAAGAGCAGGATATAAAAGAAGAAACGTTCTATTAGAACGATAAAATTATTTGGTGACATCTTCAGTTCCGTTCAAAAGATAATAATTAAACTTTCAACTGAAAGCAAAATCATTTGTTGGTCAACGTGAGTTATTAGTTTCCGCTGTCTACGACCCGACCTGCCGTATTCAACCCTTACGTAAGGGGTAGCGGCAGGTCGATATAAAATCACTGCAGTGAATACATCGTACTCTCCCTCTCTCGGTCGACTACTATTGTACGCGAAATTTCTGGAGGCACTGAAAGCAGATAGTTCGAGGGGTGGACTGTGTACAATTGTTTGCTCGTTCCACATGTTTCATTTCTATTCCACAATTGTAAGTACAGTATTTACGTTGAAATTTATTACAGGAGCATACAATCAGAACATAAATATAGGCTACTGTTTTCCGTTTCGTGTCGTTTTTTTTTTTATTCTTATCCGTCTTATACATGCTGTCAAAACGTGTACATCATATTATTCTAATTTAAGACCGGAGTAAATGGCTTATGTCAGTGATGAAACCCAATCTGTCAGCAGCAGCACCAGCCTCAAGGATTAGGCTCATCCTGAACCCGTTCCGGGACCCAATTCGCTCTCGGTCGTCCTACATCTCTCTTCCCCACCGGTCTGTATTCCATTGCCGGAATCCTGTCATCCGCCATTCTTCCTAAATGTTCACACCACCTTCTCTTGTTACTCGTTAGAAGTTCCAACAATAGGTCGATATTCCGTCCTTATATCCACATTCTTCTTTCTATCGAGAATGGTACAGCCCAGAGTACTCCTCATAAACTTTATTTTCGCTGCCTGAATTTTTGCTTTGTCCCTCTGTGTCATAACTCTGGCCTCATCTCCATACAGGAAAACCGTTACCGCTGCAGTGTTGAAAAACCTTATCCTTGTTTCCTTCTTTGTCTTATTTTTAAGATATCTGTAAATTGTTCCACAGATATTCCTAAATTTGTTTCATGTTTCATCCAGATTGATTTCTGTCCCATATGTAACGTAACATCCCAAGTAATGCTGAACTTGTTCCACAATCTTTCCATCTACAACTATCTTAGTTCTTACCGGTTGCTTCCCTCTAAATGCCATTGTCTTAGTCTTGTCCGCTGATATTTTTGAATAGCCATATTCATCTGCTATTCGATTTAGTAGGTACAGTAGTATGCATTTCTACTATGAAGCAGAAGAATACGTTCAATACGTTCTGACGAAGCAGTTATGAACGACAAAAAATATTCAAACATTGGCTGTGCGAATAGGCAATGTATTCCAATTTTTTGACTGCATTTGAAGAGTTCCTAAACGGGAAGCTGGTGGAATTACAATACTCTCGAAACGTTTACATTCCCAACATTTTGATCCAATAACGTGTTCTTACAACTGTGCAACTTCCTCACTGCACCATCAGACAGTCATGTGAGTAAAATCGCATTCTCACATTCAGTCCACGTAAACGGGGCGATGCTTCAATTAGGACTCATCAACTGCAAACTCATATCACCTTCAATAGTGTCGACCCGTCGTGTAGTCGTCATTCTACTGTCGGTGTGTGCAACTTACATATCAACAATGCAACTACATGGGTGGAGCTAACAGTCGATTGCGACAGATAACAGTTACCTTGACTGCCGATGTTAACGGTTAAAGCGATAGAGTAACATATGGTTCAATGACCAAGAGACTACAGAACTATTCTTCCCCACCCCACCTTTAACATGCAAAATCCTATTCCTATTTTATTCGGAGGATAGTGTTATCTTTTCCTCCCACGCAAAATGCTGAGTCAGATACAGTTAATATCATTAAATTGTAAAAACTAATCTACTATTGTATGTGAGTAAAACGTCTGCAGATTTTAAGATAACAATTACTAGCACGATGTACTAGAACAATTAAAAATCCACAAAAAAATTTAATTTGTAATTTTTCATACGAAAAGTGTACAGGAATAAAAAAAAACCTCTTGAAAACTTCGCAATTCGATACGTTTTACTCTAGAACACTTTCTCCAAATTGATTTTACTGTTTATTAAAAAGTTAAATATATACAATTCTTATGAAGGACATAATATTACACTATTGACTTCTTCTTAAATTACCCATTAAAGAATAAAAATCCCCCCCCACACACACACACACACAATCGATAACATCACAGGGTCCTTTCGTCCGATCGCCGCGTCTTGGTAGTGTCCTCCCAGAAAATGTTGTTAAAAAACTACTCTAACAATAAAATTAGTAATACTACTTAACACTCGACTTATCATCAAATAAATTGTTGCGTAATTTAAATGGAAACAGTACGGTACAAAATTGCAGTAGTTACTTTCATTGGCGGAGTCTGACTCCAGAGATCTGTTCTAAGCGAAATGCCAACGTCTAATCTCATTGAAAAATCTTCCTGTACTGATGAAATAAGACAGTATGGAGCGACGTAACGTGTTGTGTTGTGTACGACAGATCGACTGGAACGTTTTCACGTACGCGTTATGTGTGGTCTGGCTGGCCAATTACATCGCGAAAGAATTTTCTGTATGTACATGCCATTGGCGAAAGCGCGCAGACAAGACATGTTTACACACAGCGCAAGATGAAAGTCTTTCGCCACGACCTCGTCTACAAACGTCCATATATTAACAATAATAACTGAAGACATTTTATTGAGGTTTACCGTCCTTCTTCTTCAAAGCATTATCGAAGACATGTTCTTATAAGTGCGAGTCTTCACAGCATTTCTGATTTCTCAATTCTCTTCCTTTTTTTCTTTTCTGACATCCTGAAGGTTTCCACTAGCATGATTTGTGTTTTGCCATTGCTGATATGGGATTCTTAGTTTAAGTCCAAACGGTTTTAATTTTCGCATCCCGATTCGTTTTATTACGGTCTATCTTGCAACCACAATTGTTAATTTTTCGCTGGACTTCCGTTCCAATCGTGAGACTCTAGTACTGGTTTTTTAGACATGTCAGTTTCACCGCGGTAAGTTCCTTACAAATCCTCTTCAAGAGCCCATACCTGAGCGCTACAGATAAGTTCCGATTCCATCGTCATCCGACCACATCTTTTCTTCTTTTCTCTATATACCCTACGATACTATCATAATTAATTAGGAAACCTACTACTGTCTCACAACTCGATGAAACGACAGAACAAAAGATACGTCTATAAACTTTAACCTTAAAACACATTTGGAAGTATACATACTCTCCGTGTACGCATTTTATCGGCTACTCTGTGTGTGTGTGTGTGTGTGTGTGTGTCCAAGACGGAAATTTTTACAATAAGTAAAACTTTCAGCGATCATTGACAACACAACTATTTTCGTTTAACTACGTGAATTGTGTGCCTATTTCAAGAGAAAGGTTCGACAGAAACCGAAACAGTTGGACAGGTTTCTGAGGAAGGTTGTTTACAGAGAAGGAGAAGCTGTTACAGGTAACGAAAGAACGGTTCCAGGTAATAACCGGTGACAGTTACTGTCAAATACCTAGGCAACGATCGGTTTCTAGTGAGGAACCACATCTACCTCAGTAGAATAATTCCTCATAGACGAACTAAAGAAGGGCCTGCGGGAAGAATTGTTCAACATATCCACATAACAGGAATGGGTGTCTCGGCGCCAATTCCTAATACGTGACCCACATAAACATCAAGTATTGTTTTTATACAATGGTGTAGTCAGTGATTATGTAATAGTGTTTGGTAAAGATCTCTCGTAACGACAAATGTTACTTTAAGTGCCAATAAAATAACTATGTACACGAAGTGTTCGTAGCACTAACAACTTCCTTACTACATTCCGCGTGGTTAATGAAAAACGTTCAAGTCTCATAAAACTAAACCTTGTGAGCACGGACGCAGGCAAGCAAACACAAATTTCACTTCTGTTCGCACTTCACTGTACATCTCCGAGTCGTGTAACAAGCTACGGAACCGTGACAAATGTCGGTCGTTTTAATGTTCTGACACGACGTACCTGTTAACGACTTTCGCGACACTGAAACGGGTGTCCAGCACAGGCTGAAATATCTGCTTTTACAGTGTATCATCAACTGACCGAGAGTGTTAAAATAACAGGAAGAGGTTCAAAAAAACTTGTGCAGGAGATGAAACGTTCTAAGAATCATATGGAAGGCGATCGAGTGGAATGTTCTCCGAAATTTAGTCGAGTTATCGTTCGATTTTCCGCGAAAACACGCAGACGGTTTTCACTCTTAATACTTCGGATTCCAACAAACGTCTGCACATCGAAAATCCAAGAAATTCTGTTGTAAGGAAAACACTGGCCACAAAAAAAAAAAAAAATATTACCAGCGTTCCACATGTATTTTAAACAATTCCTTACTATTGTTCACCTTGTTATTTGAATTAGCATTCTCCGTAATTCCAACTTTGTCGTGTTTACTTGCTGAACTGCTACTTGTCACGTTCCGGACAAGGCCTTTCAGTGTTTCTACCATTTTCAAGTCCTAAACCACGACCTAAACCAGCCCTAAAGGTCGTGGTTTAGGACTTGGAAAATAGTGGAAACACTGAAAGGGCATACTCGTCTGGAACATGACAAGTAGCAGTTCAGCAAGTGTAAACACGACAAAGTTGGAATCCCTTACTAACATAAACTGATAGAACACAAGTGCCCATATACGATTCTATCAAAACATCGTATTCTTTTACAAACAATATTTTTTTATCACGATCATATACGCTGTAATACAATTTTTGCAGCTTTTCGTTCTGTTTCATTACGCATACAATTTTCGTCTCAGGATTATTAGTTTACATCGATGGTTGACTGTAATCGATACTGTGCTGAAGCTGCATACCGATCACATGTAAAAAAAACAACTACTTTCTTTTAATCTTCAATACTAATTACATAATCGTTAGTGGATGATTACTCGATTTGACAACTCGTGTACCGTGCATACGTACAATTAAGACCACTATCCAAAAGGCCCCCACAACACAAGTTGATACACAACGTAAAATCTGTTAAATATTTTCTAGCTAAAACACTGCAGAACATATCGGTACATCATAGGCTACACACTGAAGAATAATAACGTACCTATTCAAAAACAATGGCTAATTTCTGAGATTTCTTTATATTTTATTTGCATAATAATTACTCTAAGCAAGGGCGTTTTTTCTGAATTATTAGTAATTAACTTGGATTCAAAATACGATTCTTACTGCGACACTTTAAGACTAACATCGTTGCAACCACAGGCGGATCGATCTGGGGGAACACTGGAGCAGCTAAACCCCTTCAAACGTTTTGGGAGCTGATTAACGAAAATAGGCGTCTTGTCAACCTGGAACTGCTAGTATTTATGGAGTCGGAACAGGTTTCTGGACTTTAATTTAACTCATTTTTGAAAGACAAAAATTTTAGAGGAAGACACCCAACCGAATAAGAATAGTCCGTAACGCCTAGCCTACCCAGTAACACCAGACTTTCATTAACAACTCTCCTCCCCCCGAAAAGCAAGACCCGAGAGTCGCCCATGTTGTCAATACAGTGTCTTTCCCCTCTAACTTGTTACAGCAATGTTAAAACGAGTACGTTATAATTAAATATACAATATGATCTCACGTTTCGGTAGACAACGGATCTGGGCAGCCCTTCCTACCGCGTTCTGTTAATCTCCGTATAGACACGAAGCGCTTACCTGCAACAACAACGCACATTAATTTTAGTTAACAATCAAAGAAAAGTATCCTTAAATAAACATACAGATATTGTTATCTTTCATGAAACTTAATATCAAGAGAAAGTCAAAACTAGTGTTCAAAGCTAGAGAGGCCCTAACTTGAAACTAAATAAATTTTATTTAATTACCAAAATATGGTTATATCGATATTATCCTTACTGTCTACAAATTACCAGGGTGTAGTTACACAAAAACTAAAAGCGTACAATTTTTTCCTTCGTATTGTAAGATACTCACAGACATAATTAGCCAATTTTCTCTTGAGAAAAAAAAATAGTATTAAAACGTGCCGGATCACATCTCAACATTTTCGTACAGATACAAATATTAATAAGAAACACATGATAGATGGATAGATAAGTACTGAACAACATAAAACAAATCGACATGACGAATATATTAAAAAAAATTCTTTCTAACCCTTAAGTAAAAAAGCATACACCCCATTTTCAGGTACACAAACATTTCGTACAGTATGTATATTTAAGTTTGATTTTCACGTTTTTTATTACATTGATAAGTAAAATAATCTTTCCGATTTTCTGTTGGATGTGGATGTTTATTTCTACTAAACACTTCTGCGTTAAAATTTACCTTTGTAATATGGTCAGTCGACTACTCAGAATATTCGCCTATCCAGATTAGCGTCGCTCTATTGTTTTTTACGAAGCCTTTGATCAGATAAAGATAATATTACAGAATTGTATGTAACAAATTTTATCCCAACCAAGAAATTGTATAAACATGTAGGAGTTACTAAATCGGGAACCGAACCGACGAAAGTGGAATCCGATTTAGAATTATACAGACAAAAGGGATATAGCGTGTTTGAAAGCGATTCTGTGGGGTCAAAACATACAAAAGCGGAAGTTGAACATACACGACACAGTGATTAGAAGTACCCTTCTTTAAGGAAAAATACACGGAAGAAATATTTTTCTGCACCTGATTCGAGTTTCGGAGGGTTGGCCGCGTCTTTGGGTACCGAAACGCTGCCTCGATGCGGTCCCTCTGGGTAACGGTATGTCGTGTATCAACAGTTCTGTTTTTACATGTCATAGGGGCGAAGTGCGTTAGTCTCCTTGTGAGGAGAGGGTTCCAGCCCGCTCGTTGACGTGTCCCGTGAATGGAGAGCGGGGACTTTTCCTGCCCTTGCCCGGTAAGCTTGTGTGGTTTGCACCGATGGTATGTTGAAAGAAAGGGGTGCGGAAAGGGTTTTCGGTACAGCAGTGACACTAGGTCACTCTCCACAGTACCACGTTACTAGAAACATTTCCACAATACATAAAAATGCAATTTTTTCATTTTTCATGTCAGCCGTAATTTCAGAAGTTTGCAAAAACCAGTTGTAAAACGAATAAAATTTCGTAGTTTGTTAATAAATTTCAAATAATTTGCACACCCTTTTACTTTCATGCCACTATGGCACTACAGACCGTCCTAGTCCTTGGCGTGCACAAACATCTGAGCCCACTGAAACATGTTTTCAACAAGGTGGATCCAGCCTTCTAATATTCTCCTCTACAGCGTTCTCTATCGTGTTTGTTCATGAGCCGTATGTTGCCAGAGAAGTTTATCCCATGGGTTTTTTTTTAGTGCAAATAATGGGAGGTCTCTGTGTAGCTCATACAATTCTTTATTATTTTCTTTGGCACCATCTTCCACTGCCTTTGTTAAATGCATAGATTCTTCTTCTCAAAGTTTTTCTTTGAAAGCTGTCAAGTTGTTCCCAAGTTTTCCCTATGTCTCACTAGCTGTAGGGCGTATGTACGTACCTGTAGGGCGAATCAACATTTTATACAGATATAGCTTTGCTTTCCTTCATACTAAACGGCTCCTAAAAACCTTCCTTAGTGATAAATTTGCTGTGCTACCAGCTAAAATTCTCTTCTTAACTCCCTCTTCCTCGTCTGCCTTGGTAATCACAATGGATTCTAAAAAAGGACTCTCTCTAAAACTGGTATTTTTCAAATATAAAGCGGGTGGGATACGACCACTGCATCTCTATTAAACATTTTGTACGCGCTTAATCGAGACCAAATTAGGCTCTGAAATACCTACCTAAGCTTGTTCTACCTGTGGTAACAAGAAAGTAATATCCTGTTATTTCACGACTTGTTAACTAGTAGACTTACTGAATGAAGCGTGGGAACGTGCAGTTTTGTTTAGGTTGAGGTTTCTTCGAGAAAGAAAAAAACGTACGCATTCGGTACAAGCTTGATAAAGTGATGAAAAAGACATGTGAAAAGGTTTTTATACAGAAGCCAAGTTTTGGTGAAACGTCAAGTGAATGATCCGTTCGTTTTTGATCGACGTCTAACACGAGTATCTAAACTTTTGCAATTAATTGTATTTTGATATTTGTCAAAAATTACACTATGATTTTTGTCAAATGGTTATCAAACAATCGTAGCTCTACGTGATACTTCCGTTAGCAAGACCTTCGTGTTTAATTACAAGTAACAGTTACAGAGTCAAAATTAAATAATGCTGTTGCATGTGTTGCAATAATAAGTAGCTGCTTCCTGTTGGCGAACTACTGTCTGTCCCGCATGCGGAATGAGAATGGGTCGCAGTACCCCAACTATCGGGCGGAGTGGAGCATCGAGTACCAAATTTGCAGCCCATCGGTTGCACGGCGTGATGCGCCGCGACCTTTATACACGCTGATATCACAGATAACCGCCCTCTTAAATTATTACACATTATTGAACAAGAGCGCGCGTGTGTGTATTAGCTTTATAACGTCTGACGACATTGTCCGATACGCAAACGCTATTCTTTCTTACTGTAAATGCCGAAGTCAGAATACTGTAACAGTAGGATACGGGTTCTTTCCTAGTGCATCTACTTTGCCACCAGAGACGAGACAACCCTGGCTCCCGTTCGCCAGACACGCTTCAGTCCCAATGCACCCGAAATACCTTTCGCCGTGGAGATGGGAGAAGTCGGAGCCACCGTGGACGGCGGTATAGACCCTTCCCTTTTGCCCTGACGGTTAAACCTCAGACTCCCATCTTCGGGGTGTTTTTAAAAATAAGTAAAAAATTGTTAAAATAAATTTTGAAAATTCATTTTTCTATTTAATTTTTGAAATCTGAGACACTTGACCGAAATGGCTAATCTATATAATCAAGAACATATCCTCTTCGCTAGCAGTTCTGTAAAGGCAACGACACAACGGTTCACTCCGCAGCTACCGTCATTTGCAATTCTAACACAAAACTTTTCCCGCGCATTGTCGTCTTTCATTAAATCACTTCACCAATCACAACACAGGTTTTTATAGTCGTGCTCCATATGATGATTAAAGGGAAACCACTGGGCCCTATTTATTATTGTTCCTACGCTGCAAACGCCGTCGAGGGGATACTAACGTTACACGAACGGGGTTTGTATTTGTATAGTACATCCCTACACTGTGTCAACGAGTTCATTACAATTGAAATCTAGATGGAGTGAGAGCTAGCTGTAAATGCTCAAGAGCCAGATCACGTAAACGAGTGCCAATACAATACACAGTGGGGGTAGCCTACTGTTTACAATTACGCTGTTACACGGCTGTCATCGAAGTCGCGCCCACTCTGAAGCTGCGGTACTCACCGTTCACCACTACACACATGGCAAATTAGCAAGAATGCACGCATGTGCAGATATGCTCATTCTTCGCGGCAGCAAACATTCATACTGTATTACGCTGAATGTTCAATAATTTTTTATATCAAGATGTTAGCGTATGCAAATTAACATCTCATACGCTAGTCAGTGAATATAAAGATATGAATAATGAATATGAATTAAATTTAAAAATCTCAAACAGTTGCACAAAATTCATTACACATAAAAATCGTATTTATGTATTTAATCAAAAACCCAATCACAAAATTGGTATCGGGTTTTTATAAATACACTACTAATATTCCTCCACCGAACACAAATTACGCCACTCCACTGCTCCTTACTTCTACCTGAAAAAATAAAAATAAGGGAACTGAGAGCAAACAGCAATTTTTTTTTTAATAGGTTCTATTTGTCTAGTAGATTAAGGGAAAAATATTTTTTTCGTCCAAAGGTGACCGGAAGTCCCCTTTTTTGGGCCTTTTATGAAAAAACGGACTTTTTTAACGTTTTTTGATTACACTAATATTTCGAGTTCTAGATGTTAGAAAAAAAAACAAAAAAAAATACAACACTTTCAGCATACTATACCCTTTAAACTTGGTACCTTGCATACATAACCTAAAAAAATTTAAAACTTGATGTAAGGTGAAGTTTCGCTTTTTTTATTATATCTTCGGTGCTAGTGGATCGATTTAGTTAAACGTTTGGGAAAATGTTGGTAGAAATAAGTCAAATGCACGAGCAAAATGTCAAGGTGAAATATTTATTAGAACGGCCACGAGAGGCGCTCAAAATTTTATTTTCGAAGCTTGACCAATTACGAGCAACGCTATGTAGAGAGACGAAATCTGCGGGAGGTTGTAAGGATTTTTATGCACTTTCAGAATGTGAAAAAAAAACTTTTTAAAATTTTTTTTTCGCTATAACATTGTTTTCGTAAGTAATTATGTTTTTTCTTACCTTAGTGTTATTTTTTATATTTACGACAAAAAATTAAAAAGAATGAAAAAAAAATCATTATTCACAATTACGACCACACATATATACGTTATTCATAGAAATAAGCTCAGTAAAAAATTTGAATATTCGCGCGTACCTACAATTTCACTTTAACAATAATATAAAGTAATGTTAAATAAATATAAATATGGAAATTCTTTTTTTACGAAAATATATTTATTATTTAACGTATTCGTTTTATCATAATAATATAAAAAATGCCTAAATTAATTTACATATCTTATTAGAAAATTTTACGACGCCTGGAACTTGATGCAGAATCATCAGATTGATACTCTGTATTGCTAGTGTTATATACATACAAGAAAATATGTCTATATCACTCTCATTTTGATTAGTGATCATTCGATCAATTTCATTATCAAGTGAATATAATGAAGAATCGTCTAGATCAGATTCAGAGGATGTTTCAACTTCCGAATGGGAGTCGGATTCAACTTTCGAATGGGATTCAGATAGATTATCTTCAATATTGTCGTCTACACCATCTTCAAAAGACAACATTTTTTGCTCGCAATTTAAACAATTTATGCCACTACAGTGTTTGCATGCCATACTGCATTTTAATCCCACTTTTTTATAAGAACACCCCATTGTCTTGCATCCTGACTTGCAGGTACAAGTTATTGATTCTAGCAAACTTTCTGGCAACGGTTTTACACCTTGCGGAAGAGCAATGGGCATCAGACCATTAATTGTCATTTGCCAACCGTATTCACTAGCTGACTTATTAGTTTGATATATCCACTTTTGAATCTGGAAGTAAACGCGTAGGGTATATGTTGATTTGTTGGAGGTAGAGCTCTTAACTTACATGCTGCGCTCGTAGTGCTTTTAACAAAACATCGATATCGTATATCGTGTAAATCTAAATTTTTTGTTGGATCTGAACCGTAAAGCCCTCTGATACAAGCTTGTCCAGCAGCAAACAAACTTGTCTTAGTTGCTTCAGGGTCATTAAATACTTTTACGTCTTTTCTAAGATCTTTATATTTCTTAAAAACCTCTCAGATCCTTTTCATTCCCAACCCGGAAAATGCAGATGTGGTATCGCAACCAGAAAAGGCGTGCAAAAATAATATTATTTCTTTTAAATCTGTTTTTTTAAATGAATTTTTATCGAAATACTTTTCTTTACTTTTTCCAATAGCCGGTTTATAAAAATAAATTCTTTCAAAACATGATGCAAAATGAATAAAAAGGACAAGCAAATCAATGTCTTGGCCTACAATAACAATATCATTATATTATTATGATAAAACGAATACGTTAAATAATAAATATATTTTCGTAAGAATGTCCATATTTATATTTATTTAACATTACTTTATATTATTGTTAAAGTGAAATTGTAGGTACGCGCAAAAATTCAAATTTTTTACTGCGCTTATTGCTATGAATAACGCGCGCGCGCGCGCGCGGTCGTAATTGTGAGTAATGATTTTTTATGCATTCTTTTTAATTTTTTGTCGTAAGTATAAAACATAACACTAAGGTAAGAAAAAACATAATTACTTCGAAAAAAATGTTATAGTGAAAAAAAAAACAGTTAAAAAAAGTATACTTTTTTCACGTTCTGAAAGTGCATAAAAATCCTTACAACCTCCCGCAGATTTCATCTCTCTACATAGCGCTGCTCGTAATTGGTCAAGCTTCGAAAATAAAACTATGAGCGCCTCTCGTGGCCGTTCTAATAAATATTTCATCTTGACATTTTGCTCGTGCATTCGACTTATTTCTACCAACATTTTCCCAAACTTTTAACTAAATCGATCTACTAGCACCGAAGATGTAACAAAAAAGCGAATCTTCACCGTACATCAAGTTTAAAATTTTTTTAGGTTATGTATGCAAGGTACCAAGTTCTAACCAGGCTAGATTTAAAGGGTATAGTATGCTGAAAGTGCTGTATTTTTTTTTTTGTCTAACATCTAGAACTCGAAATATATTCATTAGTGTAATCAAAAAACGTTAAAAAAGTCCGTTTTTTCATAAAAGGCCCAAAAAAGGGGACTTCCGGTCACCTTTGGACGAAAAAAATATTTTTCCCTTAACCTACTAGACAAATAGAACCTATTCAAAAAAAAAAATTACTGTTTGCTCTCAGTTCCCTTATTTTTATTTTTTCAGGTAGATTGACCCCACTATAGCCAGTACCTAACTTTGCTTCACTCAATTTCCATCGTTTCCTCTCTAAAATCTTCCTTTTTCCATTTTCCACGTTTCGGTTGGTCTTTCTCTTCTCCTCTTTACACATATGTTAACCTACCATTTTCCATTCGTATGTTGGTTATCGTTCATACTATGTATATAACGTCGCCAGCTGCCAGTGCTCTATGTACAGCTGAAATAATTAGACATGAAACGGGTGTCTGTCTGCGCGGTGTCAAAAGACCTAACTGCGCATGAGTTGCTTTGACGGCATTGTTTTCGGAGCAAACCTTTTGTGTTCAGAACAGCTGCGTGGTTGGTCACCTCACGCCCCACTTCTTAAACACTGCCTTCCCTGGTCCCAGCTAAGATCTGTGCGAACCATTTCATGCTTACTATTCCATCTGTACTACAATATCGGCTGCTCTCCCGAATAGTGAGATTTTGTGGTCCATAATGTCTCACAGTATTAATAATACATACGGAACTATTTCCTACTACTGAGCACCAATTTCTACGTCAAAATCTTCAAAAAAAGTTTCCTTACTTTTTCTTCTTATAATTTTTTTTTTATTACAATATAACTTGTGTTATAATTTGCTGGTTCTTGGTCGTTGTCCATGTTTCGTACCCATGTCTCAATATTGGCCTACATATTGGTTTGTGTACATCTACATCTAATTTTGTACTAAGGAAAAACTTCTTTTATCTTAAGAAACTTTTGTTAAAAACGAAGTAGGTCTGATTTGTAATCCATATGTCGATTTCTATTTCTTGCTTTCCTGTATCTTCTGCGGTTACCCAAAGACATAATCAAAATCGCGTACCTGCTGCGTGTTCTCCTTTTATCTGTATGTTTGTTTACTTAACGCTTCTCCTCTTACACAGCCATTGCTTTAGTTATTCTCTTGTTTATGCTGATTCCATACTTCTCTCAAATTTCCTTCAACTCCTGTACGAGCTAATTGTAGCCTAATTAAATCATACGACCAGCGTGGTTAAATAATTTGTGTTGACTATGCAAATTAAAGCCTGTCCCGAAACAATGAAACAGTACATTATTATAAGGCCAAGAATTATTTTCTCCAACCACCTATTAGCAGTAATACAAGATGCAAACTAACAGTAGATATGTATTTGTGAGTCGTCCCTCGTATCTGTGTATCTTACGGCCTTCGACAACATTTCTGCAAATTGCTTGTATACAATCAGATGACTTAAAGGTCTGTCGAATTAGAATTACTGAACTAACGAAACGAGTTCACAAATTTTAACTCGACCATTTGACATTAGTCTGTCTACTTGGGGTACGTATTATTGTGACTATTGAATGCATCACCCGGTTTATGTAAAACTTGCCATCCGTGCCAACCGGGAATTGTTCAATAAAACACAAAATATTGGTTTAATCATCAAAATTTATTTTGTCACCTTCAAAATAGGCTCCATTTGATGCGATACACTTAGGCCCTATGCCAACGAATAATCCAGTTGTCGAAACACTTCTTATAGGCACTTTCCGGTATGGCCTTCAGCTCCTTCAGCGAATTTTGTTTTATGACTTCAATTGACTCAAAATGTCTTCCACGAAGTGGTAATTTGAGTTTGGGGAACAAAAAAAAGTCACACGGGAGCATATCTGGCGAATACGGTGCTCGGTCGATGACATTCGTTGAGTTTCTGATCAAAAATTCACGTACAAGGGTCGATGTGTGGGACGGCGCATTATCATGGTGCAAAATCGAAGAATTGTTCTTCCACAAATCTGCCCTTTTCCGGCGAACATTCTCTCTCAAACGCCTCATATAATATTGTTTGTTGACGGTTTGCCCCTTCGGAAGGAATTCCGAGTGGACAATACCACGATAGTCGAAGAAAACAGTCAACATAACTTTGATTTTGGAGCGACTTTGACGTGGTTTTTTTCGGTTTCGGCTCGTTATCGAACCGCCATTCCGAAGCTTGTTGGCTCGTTTGCATGTCAAACTCATAAACCCACGTCTCATCACCCGTTATGATGCGTTTCATGAATGTAGGGTCAGAATTGGCTTGTTCAAGCATGTCTTCAGCAACCTGTTTGCGGTGCTCTTTTTGAAGAAAATTCAGCTTCTGCGGAACAAGCCGTGCCGCGACGCGTCTCATGCCAAAAAACGTCAACTAAAATGGTGCGAACGGATTCGTAAGACATGTCCAGATCCAGAGCAATCTCTCTTAAGCTTGAATGACGTTTTCCATCACCATTTCCTTCACTTTGACGATGTTTTCGTCAGTCGAAGACGTTGAAGGTGGTCCGGAACGAGGCAAATCATTAACCACTTCTCGGCCTTCTTTGAATGCTTTGTACCATTCGTATGCTCGTGTTTTCGATAAAGCTGACTCACCGTAGGCCTTCTCCAACATTTTCAATGATTCAGCACAAGAAATTTCGTTGGCAACACAAAATTGAGGCAAACTCTTTGTTCGATATTTTTATCCATTTTAATAGCAGAGCCCACTTGAGGTCAAATAACCTAATTGAAAGCTGTAAACAAAGTAGTCGACAAATCGCGTCACAACTCTACGTAACAATTAGGTACACTGCTACCAACTTACGCAAAAAAAATTGTTTTTTCATACCTTTTACGTGGGCTTTTTAAATGAATAATTCCCTGTATTTATTTGACACTGCGTACAAACAAAGCCCTATTGTTTTGAGATTGATCCACCCAAAAACGGGGGGGGCGCAAAAATGTAAGGTGTCAAAATCTTTTTTAATTCCCCCAAATTATGTAGGGTATCAAATTTAAGGGAATTTTAACCAAAATCTGAATACAGTGTTCATTTTAAAAACTTCTAAATTTTGGGATGCCGAGATCCAAAAGTGGGTCAAAGTTTTGACAGAATCGCTAAAATTCACGTGCGATGTCAGTCTAAAGAGAATTTTAATGTAATGTAATGAATTTGAATGATTAATTTTCGCAATGTAATATTCAGTTTTGGAAATAACAAATTTCTTAAAGACACCCGGGCCTATAAAAGGCATAAAAATTTTCCAAACAAATTGCAGAAGTCCATGCCGGATATCAAGTTAAAAAGGATTTTAATTCTTCAACTCCGAATGTATATTTATAATGAACATTACGGTACTATAGGTCAACAATGGAAATTAAAATCTTGGAAAAATTGTAAAAGTCTGTGTGGGGCACTAAATTTTGGAGAATTTTATACAAAATAAGACCTCAGTGTGTTTGATAACTTGATAATACTAATATATCGACATCCTTTACAAATTCTGGACAGCCTTCAAATTGTCTACAAACCATGTTTACAAAAAACTTGCATATTGTTACTAATTACATAAACTAGGGTCATTCAGTAGTTAAAGATACAAACAACTGTAAAGAAAAAGAAAAAACGGTTAGTTAATCAGTATGACAATTTTTGTACTTTTGAACATAAACCTTACCAACATTAATACACTTGTCCCGTCTCTGAATAAGCTTTTTTTGTGCCTGCTGCAAAGAAATCTTTATGCTGAT
Source organism: Magicicada septendecula (assembly GCA_034769895.1). NCBI lineage: Eukaryota > Metazoa > Arthropoda > Insecta > Hemiptera > Cicadidae > Magicicada > Magicicada septendecula. The sequence goes on from CM068371.1 coordinate 117,917,030, forward strand.
GTCGGAGCCATTTTAGGACACTTCCTTTGACCTCGTCGTCGTCATACATGTAATGCCTGCTTGAGTGGACCAAGGAAGTGGAAATCAGATGGATCCGAGTCACGGTGAGGTAGAGGCCTCCAAGCCAATTTATTGATAGCTTCATGTGTTAACTCACCTAGGTCTGGTCGGGCGTTACCATGAGGAAGAACGACGCATTTGCGCAAAAATTCATGACCTTTCTGCATCTCTGCCGGCTTTACTTTATTGATAAGGGTGTCAAGAGTAGTATGTACTGTTCTTTGTCTGCTGATCTAAAAATCACAAAAAATTGAGAACTGAACTAGGCGTCCAGACGGTGCTCGTCAGTCACTACAGTTCGACATTTTTAAACCGTTCTATCCTCTTATAAAAATGTGTGGGTTCTTACAGCTCTTTCCATATAGTTTAGTCATATGACAGTAAATTGGAACCGGTTTTTCATCTTCAGAAAAAAAAGGACCACTGCACGTTGCTCAACTAATTCCGAAACTTCACGTGTACTCGCCGTTGTTAAATGAAAATTACAGGTTATAAACAAAACAATACCAATCAAACAGCTGATTAGAACTCATTGTAGGGATGCCAAATTACAGTTCTAAAACTATCATAGTCCGCATATCAACCGTTTTTCATCTACAATTATTTGTCTCTTCAATTATTGAATGACCCTCGCGTATACGGAAACATATAATCTTAAAATATATGTCTAAATTATTTGTCATTTAGGCATTATAGTTATAAATTTAAATAAAAATACCAATGCAGAATTCGGAATGTTTAGAATAATAAATAAGTAATCACTATTGTATGTTTTAAAATTATTATTTTATTTTTAAAAAGTACAGTAGTTGGGGTTTTAGTAATTTTTATTTTACTTTTCTGGTTCTGAAAAACAGCAAATGTAACCCCAAAAATGAAGCAAATGGAAAAGGATAGCAAAAATTACCCGTGGTAACATCTCCACGTGATGTTGCTCTGGTAACGCTAAGAATTATACATACGAAGAACTGCACACACAGCTTAAAAAAACATTATTAATTTGATTTTACGTCATAATAAATGTATTCGTTCAAATCAGTGGTGGAGTTCTGCAGCTGACGAAGCTTTCTATGTTACGCTGGATTATTTACTGATGAGCTTATCCAGTTCCATATGGCCTATATTGTGTTTTAAGAAAAACATTTATTAAATTTGTTTCATCTTACAACGGGCTTGTATAAGCTTAGCTGCACCTGCCACCAACAGGGACAACTAACTAAGGTCACACGACGTCACAGAAATTGACTCAGGACTGTGAAATATTCTACACTCGCTATCGCCGGCCCCGCTACCTACACCGTTCAAGTAGGCAACTCTGATTGAAAAAAAATTTCTATAAAAATAGCTGTACCCACGGTCATGTTATTAGCCTAAGAATTATGTCAAGGTTCGTTAAAAAGTACAATGACAACAAAAACACTGATGTTGTATTTATCGTATAATTTTCGACAACCAAATTTTTGTATTTCCACCTGTCAACTTCAACAAATTCGTCATTATGTTTTTGTTATCAAAAAGAGAATTAGTTTTTCTCAATCAGGTTGTTCCGTTTATAACACGACTTTATCGAGTTTAGTCATCGATGAGTTTAGTACACGTGGACACGATGCTGACACAATTAGTATTCATAAATGGCAACTTATCGCCTTTAATGAAGCCGACCCGTCGTGTCGTCGTCATTCTGGTGTCTATGTAGACGTCGTTTATATGGTGTGCACTAACATGTCAACAATATAACTACACTGGTAGTTATGGTAGACATAAAACAATTAATTACGATTAATTAACATAATTAATGCGGTTTGACTTCCGACGTTAAATGCGGGAGCTGTAACGGCCGACCGTTGTGCAGTGCAAACGTTAAATGCATAGCGCAAACGGCTTAATTCAGCGCAAGACAGACCTCACTAAATCGACAACAGATCTAGCAGCATCCACAAGTCTATCAAGTTCAATAAATCCAGTTTCCGTCTGACAAACTTTCTACTCCATAGATCAGCAGTCCACTTGGCTCCTTGTGCGCTGCAGGCAATAATGTGACCGAGAAACACGCAAGCCAAATAAAACGACTACAGAACTACGCGGGGTTTTCGAAGTATCGCCGACTTTGCTCGTGAAATGTGGAACAGTATTTGGACAAGAAGCGACGCCAATTAACACAATACAGTACACACTCCAGCACAGTGCACTTAGCTATCTCCGTGCACCAAGGGCAAGCTACGACTCATCTAACATTACACTGTTACAACTCCACCCATAGTTGAGCATGTTATATAGATTTACTTTGTCGACAACACGCCCTCAAGACACGTACACAGACAACGGTTCAAACCATACAGATATTACACTAGAGGAGTCATGACATAGACAACCCTGTAAGGAAGTGTGTCTAGATAAAAAAAATAAAGTTAGATTAATAAGACCTGCTGCCTCCTTTTCTTCTGGCGCATGCGCTTTTTTTCCCCAATACGTTACTAACAAAATTTTAAATGACTGCCATTATTAAGAAAATTTCATTTCATTAATTTATAAACATTGTAATACTTTTTATTTCTACAATATTTATAAGCCTTACATGTAATAGGCCTACGTTAAGTGATTATGAATGTCGCTTAAATTTTTAATAGCTCCTGGGGAGGGAGGGGCTGATTCCCCGTAGTTACGCCACTGTTCTTACCAATTTACATGATTCTAAAACACAACTAGGCGACCCACGAAAAATATAAGTACAAACACGTAACATATCCCCAAAATACGCAAAGTGCGAGCACGTGTGTTAAATTAGCAACAGACCAGCTCTTGGTGTCTTTCATTGGTCAGTTTTGTACTGAATCACCTGGCGTGCTGACTCATCCGCCGTTTCACGTTAGACCGATGCGTCACACCTACCGGTGATACTGGCATAACCTGTTCTTTGTCTCGAACAATCCACACCTCGCAATCGTCCACTCTGTCCATACCCGAATAAACAATTGTTTTTAAATAAAGTAAAGCTTTATGTTGACTTAACATTACAATGGACATTTTTTCGCCATAATAAAGATTCAAAGCAGAATTTTTCCACCCCTAACAGGGCTACTTATATTCTCATAAAGACTAGCGTCTAGATTCTTTGGTAACTCGGATATTTTACAATAATTTCACTAAACCTATCACGATTTACAATTCAACTTCGTGTGTCTTGATTCTTTTAAACACTGCACATCAAAGAGAAAACTTGGTATAAAAAAAGTTCAATCGTTTACGATTTTTCTTGGCGCTGAATTATATAATGTTTTATAATACGGGTTAAGATGTGTTGTACGATGTGTCGACCGACAAGTGTGTCTGCTGAATTTTATTGTAAAAGCAACTGTGATTAAGTTGTCAGTTGTTCGTCACATATCGTTAAGGGTTAACCGTAACTAAGACTGTGAAACGGCAGCGAAAAATATACTATTATGATAACAAAAACAGGCCTAATTATAAATAAAATAAAATCAAATTTATATAAACGTTAACATAATAAATTAATGAATTAATAAAATATACGTATAAAGTATTAATAAATATACATTACATAATATAAATATAAAATTAACAAAACCGGTAGTAAGATTTATGTTTAAGGGTGCATCAATATTAGAAGGGAAATTAAGAGGTAAAACGCTAGAGGAAAGAGCAAAAAACATTCATGGATCAAAAGAGGCTGCAGAAATGGATTTGAAAGAAGACAGTATTTTTAAACAGGAAGGCGAACCAGAGGTTAACCTGTCGACTCTGGATAGAATCTGGTTGCCGAACAATCTCCAGATTGAATTGTTAAAAGTGTGAGGAAATTGTTACGAAATGTAACGGAAATACAAGTGGGTCTAGTGGTAACACCGTTCAATCGGGATCTTGAGTAAAAGTCTAACCCGGTAAGCACAGTGGTAAAAGCTATCACCAGCAGTGACGTAGCGGGAGGGAGGAGCAATCCTCCTCAAGAGCTATTAAAAATTTCAGTGAAATTCCATAAACATTAACATAGGCCTCTTTCTAAGCCACTTCTCCATGTGTTAAAACAAGGCTTATAAATAATTATATGGGAAGAATATTAAATATCTCATTTGTCCAGAGGAAAATGTGGAGTCCAGTCCAACCTTCAAAGCTAATCTCATCCCCCTCTCTCCAGGAGCAGATCATATTTACGTCACTGAGTCAGTAGTAAAAAGTATTTATTGTACATGCGAAAAGACAATTATAAAATCAAGAAATAAATCGAATAGAAACAAAAATATCGAATTAAGAAAGTAAAACAAAATTTGTATTGAAGGTACTAAATTTTTCAAATTTAGTATTAAATAACTGGTTCTTCTACTTGTACCTATTTGATTGTGGGATTCACAGAGTCCGAATTAACGTGAACGGTTACAATTTCTAATCGATTTCTATCACCGTCAGTTATATTAAAAATCGGGCTTACAGCGCGAGAATTTTTATTTGCCTTTTGTAACTGTAGGTCTAGACAGCGGTGCGAAGAAAACTCTTCTATAAGCATTACAATGGGAGGGCAACAATATATTTTCCATAAACTAACAGATAAAGGATTGCAGTATACGTAATTGCTTCCTGCAAAGCCGTATTATACTAAAAACGCAGTCCACATGGACCGAGTGCGTTTGGGTCATAAATTAAAAATACATACATCACTAAGTTCATTTGCAACCATAAGTAAGATCATCGTTGTATGCCTTGCCAGATGGTGGTTTGTTCCTAATTTACCAATCACTGACTCGCAGTGGCGGATCCAGAGCGTCTTATTTCACTATTTGATGGGGGGAGGGGGAAGTATTTCCATAGTTCCACTTCCTATGGTCTCGAATTATATCATCTGTCTCCGTATACTATGTAAAGGCACAAACAATACTCTATAAAGTACTTTTATAAGAGGAGCTCTCTTTGCAATTTCTATTGCTGCTCATATCTTGGTTAACTCCCTCGATCAGCAGGATAACAGTCGGCGTCAAAACAACTGTTATTAGTAGTAATTAATTTTTAGCTCGCATCATCGTAGTTACGTTGTTGACATGTTTCAGTACATCATTAACCAACAGTTGCACCGACAGAAGAATGACGGCGACTCGACGGGTCGGCTACACTGAAGGTGATAAGCTGCGGTTGATGAATACGAACTGTGGCAACGCAGCGACTAGTTAATCTCATCTTTCTACGGAGCAATCTGACTAGTGCACAGAGGCAGTGTCGGTAAGTGCCGCGCGATAAAGAACACTCAGTATTACATTAAAGGTTTCCGACTGTTATTTTTATGGCCGAGGGAACTGTAAACCCCGTCTCATCACCACGTTGAATTCCTTTGCACCGCCCGAACGGACAAAAAGTGTATGTCTGAAACCTATTAAATTCACTCATTTTACTTCCATGTTCCTTAAGGAAATGGAAGTATGGTGATGGCAAAAAAAATCGTGTTCGAGATTATTGCAGAATATGATTGTACTACACTCAAAACATGAAAAAAAGTCATTTTTCGAAAAGTGTCTGTGTGTGTGTCTGTCTGTGTGTGTCTGTCTGTAGATTTTTTTTCTATGGCAAACGATAACTGCCGCAAATTCAAACAGAATCAAATAATTTTTTGCATACAGCCCTGATTTGTAGAGTACTCGCGACCTATTGTTTTTGGTGAAGATCGGTTGAGGAAAAGGGGTAGTTTACCTGCAACGGTTTTTTTTTATCAAGGGAAATTTTTTTTTTTGGCAAACGATAACAGCCGCAAATTCAAACAGAATCAAATAATGTTTCGCATACAGCCCTGAATTATAGAGTTCTCAAAATCTATTGTTTTTGGTGAAGATCGGTTAAGGGAAAGGGGTAGTTTACCTGTAACGTATTATGTTTTAACAAGGGTATTTCCTATGGCAAACGATAACAGCCGCAAATTCAAACAGAATCAAAAGATTATTTGCATACAGCCCTAAATTGTAGAGTTCTCAAGACCTATTGTTTTTGGTGAAGATCGGTTAAGGGAAAGGGGTAGTTTACCGACAACGTTTTTTTAACAAGGGTATTTTCTATGGCAAACGATAACAGCCGCAAGTTCAAACAGAATCAAATAATTTTTTGCATATAGCCCTGATTTGTAGAGTACTCAAGACCTATTGTTTTTGGTGAAGATCGGTTAAGGGGAAGGGGTAGTTTACCAGCAACGTTTTTTTATCAAGCGTATTTTCTATGGCAAACGATAACAGCCGCAAATTCAAACAGAATCAAATAATTTTTTGCATACGTCCCTGAATTGTAGAGGTCTCAAGACCTATCGTTTATGGTGAAGATCGGTTAAGAGAAAGGGGTAGTTTACCTGCAACGGTTTTTTATCAAGGGTAATTTTTTCTATGGTAAACGATAACAGCCACAAATTCAAACAGAATCAAATGATGTTTTGCATACAGCCCTGTGTTGTAGAGTTCTCAATACCTATTGTTGTTGGTGAAGATCGGTTAAGGGAATGGGGTAGTTTACCTGCAACGTTTTATGTTTTATAAGGGTATTTTCTATAGCAAACGATAAGAGCCGCAAATTCAAACAGAATCAAATACGTTTTTGCATACAGCTCTATTTTGTTGAGTACTAAAGACCTATTGTTTTTGGTGAAGATCGGTTAAGGGAAACGGGTAGTTTACCTGACACGTTTTTTGTTTTATCAAGGGTATTTTATTTGGCAAATGATAACAGCCGCAAATTCAAACAGAATCAAATACGTTTTTGCATACAGCCCTGTTTTGTTGAGTACTAAAGACCTGTTGTTTTTGGTGAAGATCGGTTAAGGGAAACGGGTAGTTTACCTGACACGTTTTTTGTTTTATCAAGGGTATTTTATATGGCAAATGATAACAGCCGCAAATTCAAACAGAATCATATAATATTTTGCATACAGCCGTGAAATGTACAGTTCTCAAGACCTGTTGGTTTTGTTGAAGATCGGTTAAGGGAAAGGGGTAGTTTACCAGCAACGTTTTATGTTTTAACAAGGGTATTTTTTCTATGACGAACGATAACTGCCGTAAATTCAAAGAGAATCAACTAATGTTTTGCATACAGCCCTGAATTGTAGAGTTCTCAAGACCTATTGTTTTTGGTGAAGATCGGTTAATGGAATAGGGTAGTTTACCAGCAACGTTTTGTTTTATCAAGGGTGTTTTCTATGGCAAACGATAACAGCCGCAAATTCAAACTAAATCAAATAATTGTTTACCTATTACCTAAGACCTGTCGTTTTTGGTGAAGATCGGTTAAGGGAAAGGGGTAGTTTACCTGCAACGGTTTTTTATCAAGGGTAATTTTTTTCTATAGTAAACGATAACAACCGCAAATTCAAACAGAATCGAATGATGTTTTGCATACAGCCCTGTATTGTAGAGTTCTCAATACGTATTGGTGTTGGTGAAGATCGGTTGAGGGAAAGGGGTAGTTTACCAGCAACATTTTATGTTTTAACAAGGGTAATTTTTTATATGACGAACGATAACTACCGTAAATTCAAGCAGAATCAACTAGGTTTTTGCATACCTTTTTGAACTAAAGAGAACTCAAGGTCTGTTGATTTTGTTGAAGATCGGTTATGGGAAGGGGTAGTTTATCAGCAACGTTTTATGTTTTAAAAACGGTAATTTTTTTATAACGAACGATAAAAATTCAATGAGAATCAAATAATTTTTTGCACACTTTCCTGAGTTGCAGAGAGCTCAAGGTCTATTGATTTTGGTGAAGATCAGTTAAGGGAAAGGGGTAGTTTACCTGCAACATTTTATGTTGTAACAAGAGAAATGTTTCCATGACGAACGATAACTGCCGCACATTCAAACAGAATCAAATTTTTTTTTTTTTTGCATGCTTCCCTGAATTGTAGAGGACGGAAGGTCTGTTGATTTTGGAGAAGATCGGTTAAGAGAAAGGGGTAGTTTACCGGAAACATTTTATGTTTTAACAAGAGTAAAGTACTTTATTTTTATAAATAAAGTATCCTGATAAGAAGCTCATAGTAATCCACTGTAGAAACGTAGATGAAATATCTATAAATGAAGAAGTTAGGAGAACGGGGTGGGGGTAATTTTCTATTATTAAAAATTATAGTTGAAGGTGTAGGGGAGAATTTTTTATACGTGTACTACGTTATCGGCAACAAAGAAGTAGTTTTTTGTTAAAATTGCTTCCCGGGCTCTTTAGCCGTAGTCCTATGTTTTCTGCAAAACCAGACTTTTCGGCAGTGCCATCGACTCCCATCATCGGTGAAAATCGAGTGCGAAAACGTGAGGTGGTGGTGGTATACGTTAGTGAGCACAGTACTGTGGTTAATGCTGAAGCAATAAGTAGAAAGACGTAGTTTCTATGGAAATATTTCATTTCGAATATGATTTTAAATATAAATCTTAGAACATGGAAGTCATGTATGGTTCTCCATAGCGATATTTTATATACAGTATTCCGAATATTGTAGACACAGTTCTCTCTCTCTCTCTCTCTCTCTCTCTCTCTCTCTCTCTCTCTCTCTCTCTCTCTCTCTCTCTCTCTCTCTCTCCCCCCCCCCCTCTTTCTTCGGACAATGCTCCTCCTATTGTACAATGATTTTTTGAATCTGATTATTTCAGTAGTCATGTGTTCAACATAAACCGGGTCACAATCTAGACAGTTACGAAAGAAAATTAGTAAAAAGTGCCGCGATTTCCAACGTATTCAGCGTACGGTATCTAATAGTCTTGGCGTTGACTCAGGTCGCGGACACATCGGTAAAACGGTTCCGTACTATTACGCACACAAAAACTGAAACAAAAAAAAGACATACCGCCGCATCCGTACAGCTTATTACACGGAATAACTGGCAGATCTGATACAAAATCGGATTACCCATGGTCGACAAGCCTCACTGAACACACGTGATGTCCCTCCGATCCCACTACTCTCCAGTATAATCTTCGTTACAAATCGCACATTTTCCACCTGTTTGCGATTCTACGAACTAGTCACGTACTGTCTGTTTGTTTACAAACTGCGAACTAGCTGCAACTATTCACGGCTATTGGATGAAATTCCCGTATTAACTTTTCTCTTCAAAACGGAAAAAAAATAAAGTGCGCAATCCGAAACGGTGTTTCTTCCCGTTGGAGAATACTATTCACTGTCGAACACAAAGAAAACAGTATATTCTTTATACAGTGAATAGTAAATGAGTGGCTGAACACAAAGTATAGTAGATTGTTACTTACGACTGTCACAAGATAAGGCACGGCAATTCATAACAGGCGAGAAAACCATACTAAACAAACGCTTCTAACAATAACATGCACTTGTGAAAAATCAATGAAATTCTTTATTACCTTGAAATATATATATATATACTGTTTTTAACGAAAATTTAATTTAAAACTATGTAAATGAATACAATTTTGTTATCTCATTACATGAATTAAAGGCATACAAAATCTGATTTACAAGGGAACGACACACTCAGCGGTTGAATGACAAAAAGCGGGAGTAAATACATTCGAGAGAATCTGTACATATATCTGCTAAGAATCATTCAGATTTGTATTAGCAGGACAACAGGATATCAAAACTCTTCCACGGTTGAATACTGTTAAAAATTCAAGGAATACTTTATAAAGATCCCCCAGTCTTCTGCAATATTCACAGTTTCTGACCGTAGGTAATATGAAAATCTAAATATACAAAGATTTTCCTACACTCTTCCTGGGTCGCTCCCAGAAATACCGTAAGGGCCGGAAACCGGCGCCTTGAAAGTTTTCCGTTTTCTTTGATCGCCGACCGCTGGACAAGCGAATCCCATAAACGTGAACAAGATTTCCGTATTATCTTTCGCGTAAGTGATTCAATACAAGAGGTATTATCGTTAGAAGTTTTACAAGGCTTTCAATTAAGTCAGACAAATGCCGATCACTGCATTTTATTAAATAAAATCTAGATATACGATAACGGATGATCACGTTATCGAAGAAATTATCAATTACTAAAATTTATGTATTAAGAGCCAACGTTTTACATTTCAAGGACGTTAAAAAAGCCTCTCGAAGCCCAAGGTTACCACTGGTGTTACAGATTTCTCCTGCCATTGAGAATTAAGCCGTCGAGCCTGTTCCGGCCTGTCAATAAATATACCCTCGTCCTTTATGGCATACGGAAGATACATAAGAATTTATTACCGTAATATTCATCCTCCCACTCTACGTTTAGAAATACATTTATTCCTACACCAACTAAGACATAGATATGACAGATTCTTTCTAAAAAATTTGAAAATTAAGAAACAACGAAGTAAATGTGTTCTTTGAAATGACGCTGCGCGATACCAAAAATTACGTGAAATTACAACGGGTAAGACAAAGTTGAAGTTACCAACATCAATTACAAAACTGAGAAGCACAGACACATTGTCATACACAAGATGGTCGAACCAATTTTTCCAATATAGCCCTACGTCTGGAAGGCAGTCAATCAATCTTCATTTGCGAATCTGGACTATAAGTTAGCATCTAATCCTAAACAAGAAAAATAAGATCGTGAAGCGGGATAAAAAATTCAAACATGACTTTCTTACCACAATAAAATTTGCTTAATGCTGCCGTAGTTTTGCTGAAAGAACAATTTAATATTTTCCATACTTAATAACAGACGATTATCGTTGCCGGCGAACAATGGCGGGATCGTCACCACCCGAAATATTGGACGACCTTGAACGCCCAAAACACGGGCAGACCATACGTCGGTCACCCACGGGGACAATTACCGCCTACCGCCACCGACATTAGCATTCACCCATTAGAGTTTGTTGCACTTGCAAAGCATAAAGAAGAAACATACTGTGCCGAACTGACACGTCTTAAATCCGATTTAGGATCATTATCTTGAACAGAGTCGGGCAATAAAATGAACAGCATACCTCGTAACATGGCCATATTAGATCTGGTGAATGGGTGTGAACAACCATTCTAGAGTTCGAAATTCAGCCCTGGAAATTCGAACACAAACTGATAAACGAAAAACTGATTTAAAATACAATGAAATCCAATCCTTTTACGTATTATGTAATAGTGGCTGTGTGTGTGTGTGTGTGTGTGTGTGTGTGTGTGTGTGTGTGTGTGTGTGTGTGTGTGTGTGTGTGTGTGTGTGTGTGTGTGTGTGTGTGTGTGTGTGTGTGTGTGTGTGTGTGTGTGTTATTGCTTTACAATATTATATACGTACGTAGGCGCAAGTACATTTGCTAGAACTCGTACATTGTAACGCAAAGATGAGGGCTCATTATACAAATGCTTTACGGTTTGTACCCTTCACAAGACATCGCCTTTTTTCTATTTTTCATTGTCATTGTATTCTCACAAGTTTCCATCCCACGTAGGGTATATGCCATATGCCTTGTAGATGTGTTTTAATTACAAAGCGGTCTACTAGAGTTGCTACAATTCTGTTCCCTCAACACACAATTTCACTCAAGCTCTACGCACACCGTGACATACGCACACGCAGCACATGACATTACATTGCTACATCACTTCAAGCTACAGTACTTGATTTCAACAACCACAGTCCGGTGACTGAGTTCCACTACTTTAATCGATGAACTTATAAGTGACGTGAAACATTACAGATTCAATTATCTTCACGGATAATCACTAAAACCATATTGGAAAAGGACTACGAAGGACACAGCACGTTTGAAGCCACGTGCATGGATTATGGATATAACGATACAGATATAGTAATACCCGTAACGATATGAAGATAACAAGGTATAAGATAGGTGTCGACACACACACACAGACTTAAACGCAATATTGAAATAAGCCACAGTAGTAAGCCTACGCTACAGGGTTGAAAACGAAGGAACTAATAGACGCCATGATTCTAATCACTGCAGGTAAACAATAGCAATATTACAGACAACTGTCAAACCACAAACCACTTACATTGTAATCTTTGCAATACTTCCCCCTTCTGTCTACCCTTGTGAGCGTACAGGTCTCCAGCCACCCACCGTGTGGTTATCTGTACCCGTGCATGTAACACTTGATTTTAAAGATAGAGCCACGACGTTTTAACCAAACGACTATTCACTTACGCCGAGCAAAGCTCAGAATTACGAAAAAAAAGGAAGAGAAAATGGGGTACAGAAATTGCGTATCACGTTCTTGACAAGTTGTAAACTCATGTTCTCTGGTATCCAAGTCACGTTTCAATACAGATTAAAATGAATTTACCTTTTTTTTTATCCGTCGTGTGACTTCTTATTGTATTTAATTAAATAACGCGTTTCGAGGCTTAAGGCTTCATCTTCAGATTTCAGTCCCGTGTGGACGTCGTTAACACATTAAAATTAAACTACTACACATTAAAATAAAACACACTACACAAGTTAACCGATGTCTGGGTGCGCACCCTATGCTGCCTCGTGAGTAGTAGCAGTAGTAGTAGTTTAATTTTAATGTGTTAACGACGTCCACACGGGACTGAAATCTGAAGATGAGGCCTCGAGCTTCGAAACGCGTTATTTAATGAAATAGAATAAGAAGTCACACGACGGATAAAAAAAAGGTAAATTAATTTTAATCTGTTCTTGACAAGGTTTATGTTTAAAGGCTGTACAGTAAAGGAGTAACTTTCATGTCATTTATCGTCCGTATTTCCACTATTCACTTGAATGTTTTCTACGTCGACTATCGACGGGCAGAGCGGACCGTAAAGTTATCGGACTCTTGACTGTATTTCATACGCAGAGATAATATCTATCTCAGTCAGTAGTAGACCAATCTCTATAATTCCAACGTTGTCAAGCACAACGTAATACCATGCTTATAAGCATTGGTTGAAAGTTTATATATATATATATATATATATATATATATATATTTTGTTATCTACCTTAGTTTCAATGTGTGTTTTTCTTAATCCCTAATGTTGGGTTCACCAATTTGTAATATAACTTAATTATTAAATCGGTGTTTTCCAATTAGATTAAAGAATGTTTAAAAGCGCCAACGTTGTCGGAGTCAATTTGTAATATAACTAGAATTAGTGGTAGATAATTTTCTATCTGTCCTTCTTCAGTTTGTTTATTAACATATATGTTATTAGTAAGTTAAGGTACTGTTGTTCTCTGGGTGGCCAGTCACCTGCTGTGAGTGTTAATTTGTAATAAAAAATTAATGAGAAGTATAATATGTTCTTATCTCTAACAATTTATATTAATTAAATCCGTTCTGACCGAGTAGTGTACAATATGAGTTAGTATATTGTATGTTTATGTTGTTACTGTTCAGGCCTAGTCTGCATCCAGCATTAAGAGAGGAGAATAAGATTCTTAAATAGTTCTCTCTTCTCTTGCAATTCACCAGCTGTCCGCGGACTAGCGCTGTTGTTTAGTCAGCCAGTTATTATAGGTTAAGTTGTTTGAGCCTGGTGTTCCTCTCGTTTCTCCCTTTATATACTATAAGTTCCTTAAAATACACTAAATCGTTAACAAATAATAATTACTCATCAAGTTCAGGAAAGATTCTTTATTTTTTATATTCTTTTCAAAACAGATGTTTTCTCATGGCACAGATACAACACATCGATCACACAGGACTGAATCGATTAGTTATTGAATTCGGGTTTAGATGTTTTTTAAGTTTAATTATATTGTTAATTTTTTCTTAATCTCAGGGTACATGGAGTTCTTGTGACTATTAGTAAGGTCAGAAAATGCAAGTTAAGGTTACAAGGTATTACAATTTAATCATAAAATCTTATTAAATAAAGTTTAAACATGAGCTGGTTTTTTACCGAACGTTGACAAAGTTACTCGTTATGGCCGTGTTTCACTGAACGGTGACTGGGAGCAGAATGATGACGAATGTCTGGAATATATCAACCTCCAGCTTCTCAATAAAAGTTTGGTGTTGGTGTCCCAGGACGTAGTGGAATTTCAGTTCTTGATCTTCGCTAATATTTGCGTTTCTGGTGGTTACCGGTCCCAATGGAATTTGTGTAGTATCAAGTCTTTGCTCAGTTGTAAAAAGTGAGGTTCAGAGCGTAATTTTAATTTTCTTTCTGTTCGTTTTAAAGTATTTAATTACTTTGACTTCTCCAGGTCTTGGGTTGTCTTCATTTATTTATTATTTTTCATTATTACTCATTTAACTGTAGCCGATTAGTAATTTTATTCTTTGGAAATTTTGTTCAATTTTCAATGCTAGGTAGCGATATATTCTCTGATTGCTAACCCTCGGAAGTCGTCAACTGTCCTTTTAGTAGTTAATATTTATTAATTTTGATTCACAATAAATTTATTGATTAGGGTTTCTTGGTTTTTCTCGATTTATCTCAACTGAACTGTCCTCGTTCATATATAACAATTGAGTGTTGAATCAACAAAATATCTTGCATTTTGTCGTCCATGACAACCAGTCTTCGTTCTGTTATTGGATAATATTTGTTATCCTAGAGCCGTAATTAGAAAAAAATGTTCTTGCACTTACTTAATATACTCCCTTACTAAAGTTACATTACATCGTATAAAACTTTCACATAATCTGTGTTATTAAACTATATACATTTTGTTATATTTTCTTCTTGATCTTCCTAGTCTAACAAGTATTATCTTCTACTTACAAAATACTAATTTTAGGCCTATTTGTTCTATTACATGTGTTATAATTTTTGTATTTTAAGTCACTTCTTTTATTAATTACTACTACTGCTTTCATTTAATTTATTATATTACATTGAATGTTTTCACATCTTTTAGTTATTTAACTTTTCTGACCTGACCTCCTGTACAATGTGTCACTGGCTTATGGCCAATCATTCCATTTTTATTTCATCCTGATTTTAATTTACTATTATTTATTTTAGTATTGACCCTTCATCTGTTTATAATATCATTACAATAACCCTTTGGCATCTTATCAACAATTATTGCCTTCCTGGCCCAGTTTGCAAATATAATCTAACAATATCTCTATTATTTATTTACAGTAAGTACCCAAATATTTACTCTTATAAAGTTTAACATAAATGAAATTAACATCAATTAATTGATACTTTCTTAAAGCAATTGCTTCACACCTGCTACATACAAAAGTCAACATAGATACCATGATAACAAAACAACATGATAAAACATAATAACATCCACATTATTATAAAATATTAAATACCAATTAACTAGTCTGCTCTCAGTTAATTAATTGATTAGTCTAAACTGTCTATAGTATTTTCACATTGTTTGACACTATGTTTATCGCTTACACTTTCCACTGACCACACTGACCACTTCATAGTTTGTATTTATAAACATTTCTATTTTTCTATTACCTTGTAATCTTACTTGGTATTATTGATTTATTTTTTTACTGAAGGTTTACTTTTCTGACCTTTATTATAACGGACAATTAGCGTTGTTTTATCTTGATAATTATAAATCTTTATGTAACGTAGGGGACCTTAGTCTCGTTACTATATATATATAAAACCACGCTCCCTTTTATCTAACACAATTATCTAATATTTTGAATGTTAGATAAATTGTTACTTACCCGTGATATTACTTTACCTGGGCGCCAGAACAAATCCCAGATACAAATGACACGGTTTCAGCTTAGCTCAGCGCATGAAGACACTCTTTCTCAGGATTCGTTCAGTGATTGTGGTTTTCAAGGGGAATCGTTACAAATAACACTTTAATATTTGCTTTATTATTTTAATTAACGTTTTAATCAATTAATTTTAAACTTGAAATTGCTAATGGTAGGACTTATTTCTACCCTAACACTTATAATTACTGAGTGAGTGTGAAAAGTAACGATTAAGACGTTCAAACGACCTATGGCTCTTATCTGGTTTAATTAAGAGATTGCTATCTCCCAAACCAGTGCTAAAGAACAGGTCTGCAATAATTTGCACGTCCAATACTACACCTCACTTTCCATTCAACACTCCTATACTATGTTAGAGCTAATCTTATAATTAAAATACAAAGTGTGAAATTCTTAGTGTCTTTTAAAAATTGTTTATTGCTTTTATTATTTGTTTAGTGCTTATTTCATTGATCAATGAATCTATTTCTTACTGTTTGATGCGTTGACCGAAGACAGGAATCCGTAGGGGTCCTCCTTTTGATGGTTTTGCACAGAAGAATCGATGTTGATCAATGCTGTAGAAGATGCCCTGGCAATTACAGATGCTGTAGCCTTCTGTCGCACAGGTCCTTCACGGCTGATGATTAATTAATTAATAATTTAATTAATTAACGTTGTTTTACGCAGCGAGAGTGGTTGAACGGTACTAGTTCATCTTCACTGCGGACTACTTCTCGAATTTGATTCTTAATTACACTTTTGCGTGATTGAAAAATTTCTGTACGTAATTTATACACGACTAGCGCATTGAAGATCCGAACGAAGAGTGATGCTACCCCTCGCTTTGAGTTGGCGTCAGTTTTAAATACGGGGTTCTGATTGGTTGTTCAAATAAATCATGCGTTTTTCCAGTTCTGACAATCTCGAACAGGTCGACGAAACACCCCGTGACAGGTTTGAAACTGCAGAGAATTTCTAGTTAAAATTGTACTTCCTGTGTTTGCAAATCGATTGATTACAGGTATTTGCAAACGTGTTTTCAAAGATCTGACCACAGAATATTGTTGCTTAGGTCTCTCTCTCTCTCTCTCTCTCTCTCTCTCTCTCTCTCTCTCTCTCTCTCTCTCTCTCTCTCTCTCTCTCTCTCTCTCTCTCTCTCTCTCTCTCTCTCTCTGTGTGTGTGTGTGTGTGTGTGTGTGTGTGTGTGTGTGTGTGTGTGTGTGTGTGTGTGTGTGTGTGTGTGTGTGTGTGTGTGTGTGTGTGTGTGTGTGTGTGTGTGTGTGTGAACACCTAATTCCTACGTAGCATAATTCTCTCGTTATTCCTTTTGGCGTTCGTCTTCCGTATAACTTCTTCAATTGTTAATTATATTAACTGAGATTGCGGCTACTTATAAAGCTTCACTTGCTGAATACAATGCTGTTTTCAGAATTGCCGTATATTTATTAGTTTTTAAGTTATCACAGGTTGAACTGATAATTTGTATTGAGTAAAATTTCATGTTCGTACCGGTATCGGATGTCGCTGTGACGAGGTTAGAGTGAGATGGCTGCGATTGTACGCTCTCTCTCTCTCTCTCTCTCTCTCTCTCTCTCTCTCTCTCTCTCTCTCTCTCTCTCTCTCTCTCTCTTGCTTACGCTGCTATACTCCCTCCGTCAGACACTTTCATATAACGCTCAGATATGACGCTAATATGAATCGTTATAATATATATAATTACAACGTTATTTTGACACTTACTTTAACTCATACGCTCTTACTCGTATGCGCGCACTTACCCACGTCTCGGAGGTGATACTCTTCCTTCAGCACTATTTACCTTGATGTTCCCCGGCTGGGTCGCAGGCTTTGGTCGTTGGTTGAGTGTGGATAAGCGCGTGAATAACGTTATAATTTTTAATTTAAAGTAAAGAGTACAGAGGATTGAGCAGTGGTTGTGAAATTAGTATGACTGTTTCAAGAAAAGCATATTCATTTGATTTATTCAAAAATAGCAAATTGTCATGTTATTTAAATTGTTCAATGTGGGTTTCTTGTTATATGAACCCTTATATTCAATCCGAATATAATATACTCATAATATGTGTAACTCTGATTTCTTATACTTCTAAGACATAATATATACACACATAAATTATATATGACCTGAAATAGTACACAGACATATACATATAACACATATAAATATAATAGGAAACATAATTCATACGTATAACATTTAAATATTGATTTAGTCTTTACAAGTGTGGGTTCCAATGTATACCACGTAAATGAAACTTTTAATTAATTCAAATATTAATAGAGAATCTTCTTTACGTTAATTGATTCTAATTTTACTGTCTCAATTAATTAACCATTACGTAAATCTCATATTTACAAAATTACTCATTTAATTAATTACAACATATAATAAACTATGGTTCTTTCTTGACCATTCAATTATGAGATTACTATTATGATATTCTCTGTTCTCATTTATATATTTAAACAATTAATTATTCATTCTTTAAGTTAAAAAAATATATTAATGTTCTGTAAACTTGGATATGAAAACTAGCTTTTGTTGATAGACTTCAGGGTCATTTATAATGTTAAATAAATGTTCGAGTTCACCTGCATTTTTCCTGCACCCATTTAAATTGTTGTTACCGTCCTCCAGACTCTAGAGTTCGTTGATCCTCTTCGGTATCAGCTCCTCTTGTCTCTACGTCGTTGAATTCCTCGCTCCGTCTCCTGGATGCTGAGTTCTGACGTGGACCTCTAGTCTTGATGATAAACGGCTGGATGTAGCTGTATAGGCTGTCCCTGTGTCCTCTCGTAGATGTCTAGTTCCTCGTCCTCTTCTTTCTTGTCCCTCGTTGCTGTCTAGAAGTTCTACGTAGTTTATGACTCTTGTAGCTTCATTAATACAGTCTTTTATTTAAATTACTCGCTCTTTAATAACTGCACCGACGTAATGCCGGTTCCATCGCACTTCAGTTTATTTAAATACTGTTCAAAACATTACTACACTTTGAAAGTTTACGTTGTCGAGATGCGTGGATTCCTCTTACTAAATGAATTTGATCTGAGCTGAAAGTGTGTCGCGCGCTGGGGTTTTATACTGCTGCTCGTTGCAATTCCTGTTGGAAACTGTTTCTGACAACTTTGGACTGGCCGGCGCGTCGGTTCATCATCACTTTCAACCTACGCGTCTTTTTATGTAGCGCGCACTTTTTTATAAATATTATTACACAATAGTTAAGTATAATATTAAACCTTGTCTCTGCAAATTTTGGTTGTTACCCTGTGTAAATTACGACAGCTATGGCAAAATTTCACACGGTGTCTGAACCGTTCCCACGATTAATGACCACTTAACGCCAAATTGAAGCGCCAGGCGTTAGCTATGTATTCACATATGTCGCTGATTCGTGTGACTTTTGGTTCACGTACAATCCTTAAAAAACTGTGTGAAATCTTCCACCCTCTTTTGCATAATTGAACCTGTCTGTTATTTACACATGTACACATACACACACACGCAGACTGATACACAAGCAGCGGCAGGCCGCTCTGACGTCCCCTCTGCCGGTCTTAGCGTGTTAATAGTTCCCCTTCGTAACATTTAAAAACCAACAAAGTCATATGCTTCCATATACATGCTTACGTACAATATTTGATTTATTTATATTTAAATACTGCTTATATTTATTACATTCTTTCTTGTATCTACCGTATATTATATTATTTTTATTATGCACATCTTACATATTTTATACTTATATACGAAAACACGTTATCATACCTCAGTCAGGGGTTGATACACATACTTATGCTAAACGTATCGTTGCAATATATATATATATATATATATATATATATATATATACAAATCCCTCTACGGGTAGGACTTTCCACTTTTGAGCCTTACACGGAAAGTGAGATCTCGGATCGCGGTCTACTGATAACGGCTATAGTGGGTACAGCAGAGACATCTGTATCCTATAAGAGCACTCCTGACCGCGGTCTAATAGCCCGGCAATCGTTGGAGAGATCTGGCAAATAATAATATCTTTATTCCCATTATTAAAATGTACAATGTTTATTACATTCACAGCACCAGGAATTACCTGCTCACCACGTACTGCGAGCGGTGACAAGTTAAGGTTTATTGTTACGTAGTTAGTTCAACTAAAAACAATAATTCATAGGTCCGATTAGCTCTTGTCGCCAACAATTTTTCTCTCACATATTTATTGTGCACAGTCAGTCACTGAAACCTTATACAGACTACACTAAATACTAACATTTACTACGCAACTGAAATAATCCTTTATAAACCTTAACTGAGATCAATGATTACTAACTAAGACATAGTACTAACAATTATTATTAATAATATACAATAATTAACCTAATATTTGGCTGTTATTACAATTTTAAACATAAAATCAATACTTTCGGTTTCAACTAAAATTGATATATACTTTGCAAATGAAATTAAATTATTTTAGCAATAATTGTAGCAATTTTTAGTAATACACAAATCACGAATACTTTTACATCACAACTAAATCTAGCTGTACTCTTCACAAATAAAACAACACAAATTAAATTTGTTCTGTTAATGATACCATCTCGTGTGGTTAAAATGATTATTAACGATACGCAGGATGATAAAGGTACTAAACTGACCTTCTATTCATTAGCCACTTTTTTATGTCAGTACGTAAACGATTATAGAATCTAGGATACAAAACATTAATACACTTGTTATATATTTCCTTTTTAGCTACAGGTATCAAAAGAATTTCATTAGTTGTCGAACGTTCAATTTCCCATAATCTCTACTCCTACTGAAATGTATTTTAAGTACATTACATACATAAACATGTCTTCAAGGTAAATAATTAATTTTCTGAAATAAAAGAAGTGAGTTATACCTTACGTTTTTTACTAACAGAATTCTCATATAATGTTTTCTAAGGTTAATAGAGGATTCAAGTGTGATACATACGCCCCCGCCCCAAACATCAAATTCCATGTGTTAATTTTGAATGAACTAAAGCGAAATAAATATTTTTAACAATATTCTGCGGACACATTTGTTAAGGAATAAAATTTTCTCGAAAAGCTTGCTACTTTTCGCCTTATACTGTTTGCCAGTTTTCTATGTGATTTGACTATCCACTGTAACACCTCATCTGTGGAGACAAAGTAGGCCTAGTCTAGTGCGTGGCAATTAGCGTTTCGTCGGCTATCTACAACAGGTTGGAATAATGCTGTCTACCGACAAGCGTAATCGGCGGACTTGTATTGCAACATACCGACGCAGTAAACCACTACCACACACGACGTAAAGCCAAATAATACATCATCAGCTGATTCTCATATGTTACAGCTCAGTGAACAATATGTTACCGGCTCCGGCTCAGCGATTCGATCAAGCCTCACTAAATAACATTCGAACATTATTACGTAACAGGCCACGTAATATATACTAAATGTGTAGATATGAACATATTATATATGAAAGGTACATGTAATACCAGTTATACAACATGTGAAAGTTACCGGTACCCATTTCGAGAATTTCAACGCAACACAGAAATCAGCATTTCTTTTATTTCTTAAATAAATATCACGTTAAAAACAGCCGACTACTAACGACAATGCAGGCAAGTTACCGTACGTGGAAAAATAATACACCTGTGTACACTAATCGTAGAACTGTAACAATCGTAAAAGTCAAACGATTTCTCACGGAATGAAGAAATGCGATTTATCGTTGTCCATTAATGGGTAAATAAAAATTGGATTACATGGATTCAACTGAAGCAGACGTATCTGGTTTCAGACAAAAAATTAAGGAAAAGGACAATACAGCTGAGGAAATAGGAGGGGTCGGTGGTGAAGCCGCACTGAAAAGTAGAAGATTTTTTTTTTCGTAAATTCTGTCACATAAAATATTATAGGAAAACTGTAACACGTTGATCTATCAGAATACTCAGAACTAAGAACGATTCAAAGTTTAAT
Source organism: Magicicada septendecula (assembly GCA_034769895.1). Lineage (NCBI taxonomy): Eukaryota > Metazoa > Arthropoda > Insecta > Hemiptera > Cicadidae > Magicicada > Magicicada septendecula. The sequence goes on from CM068371.1 coordinate 117,938,710, forward strand.
AATAATTATTATCATTCGATTATTATTATTTATTATTTTTAAAAACAAAAATAATGATTAGTGATCGAATTCTAGAACAGGTGATCCACTTTAATTATTTGGGAAATGATGTTGACTATGATAGCAATTATGACATTGAAGTTAAGTTAGGTGAGTTCCAGACAATCTGTGAAACAATCGGCTGTATTTTTAGAAAAAAAGGTACGCCGAGATATAGAATTAAATTTCTACAAGTTGTGGCAGTCACTGTACTGTCTTATGGGTGTGAATTATGGACAACAAACAAGACAGTAAAAATCAGGCCTCGGAAATGGTATTCTTAAAAGGAGTTAAAAGGTGTTCTGAACTTGACGATATATATAAAATGAGGCCATAAGAGAAGGGTTACAAGTTTTTAACTTGAATGAAAAATTAAAAGAGTCGGAACAACGGTGGAAAGAAGACTTAGAAGAATGTCAGCTTCCAGACTGGGTAAACAAGTCTGGAAATACAAACCTATAGGACACAGGTGTGTGGGTAACCCAGGAAGAGATGGCTGGAGGATTTCTGAAGACGGAACAGGCAGCACTTTGCCCATGCCGTGTTGTTAAGATGATGATAATGATTCTTATTATTTTCTTACCCATTTATTTTAGTAAACGTAAAACAGTCTATGAAACTTAAAAATGCAATGTACGAATAATTAAACTGAATAATGCAGCCAAGTTGCATCAATAATTATAAACATTTTAATGAAATTATACTTCCTGTTATTATTTACCATTTAGTCCTACTAAAAGTGTAACTTTTATATCTTCTTCTTCTTCTTCTTCTTCTTCTTCTTCTTCTTCTTATTATTATTATTATTATTATTATTATTATTATTATACTATTATTGGTATCATTATTTTTGCTAATAACATAAGACAAAAGAAAGCCCAAATCAACAGAGCCAATTCCGAAATCCGATGTTGTCTGAATTCTTATGACTTCGTGCCGTAAAACGATTCAGGGCAAACCGAACCCATTGGCATGCGTGTTAATCAAGGGCGCAACTTACACGGAGAATTTATAACTGTGAATATAAATTGAATTTTTAAATAATACGTCAAAATTTAGACAGTTCCAACTTTCACAACGTTTCTCTACTTGCCGGCACACGTGCGGTAAAATCTGTTAAGATGATTTGTGTAAAATCTATTACACAAACTCTTATCTTTTACCAATAACAGCAGTCTTTAGCTTTAGTTACACGGTCAATGAAAAGAAAACTAGTACGTACTTAAAGAAAGAAAATAAGATTTCTATCTTGCACAAATGATACAAAGTTTGCAGCTCTTCTAGTACGAAAAATGAGACTTTGTAATACGGTGGTAAGGAAAAAAATGAAATACTCAAGAGATCTTTCGCATCCTATGTGTTACAAAAGTGCACAGTGAAAACGAAGAACGCCAACGAGTCTTACAATAGTGTCATATGGGATACAATACCCAAAAATGTATTTGTGGGCATAAAAGCTGTTAACATTGGGAGCCTATGATAGTCGGGGGCATATTTACGGGGAGGACGAACGGAATCGGACCCGTTCGACCTCAGAGGGTCGAAAAAAGATGACGAATTTTGTTAATCTTTTAATCTGTGTAGGGTATTTTATTATTTTTCTCAGCTGTGTACGCTAATATAGTAGTAACTCTTTTTTTAGGTATACAAACAGGCTCATGCACAGCATTTGCGTATACGTTTGAAATATGAAATATAGGAAAATCAATTCAGTCAACAAGTCTTCTAAAGAATCTTTCGATAACGCGTATTTTTGTTGTGTTTACTTTAACGGGATTGATTTCACGATGTTATCACACGTATTTAGCCGTTTAAAGACAGACATGTTGATTAGACTTATCTAGTTCTTTCTTTAGTATGAAGCAGCCGGCTCGACCGGGCCCCTCCTCCACAGGCCAAATTGTAGATACGCCACTGATGACAGTGTGTCATGTTTTAATGATGGGTACACAGGCAAGTGCAAGGTACTAAAACGGTTAGGCATAAAACCAGATACATTTATGGTAAACAGCTATGAAGCTATTAGACGCAGAACGAGTTGGAAATTCTGAAAAAGCCACAACCGAGTTTTAGTTGTTTGCCGTTTTCCGATGCATTCCGAAAATTCATTTTTTTTAGGACTCGAGGAACATTTTCTCAAAAACCGTTACAGATAATGTAATGGAATTTTCAGGTTGTGTTATTCCTTATAAAGTATAACAAAACTCCCACGCGTTTTGTGATACACTGACATATTATGATTTTATGTGGGTCTGAAGTCTAAATATTTAGAGGGTTGGAACATACCACTAAAAAACAAATTGTTCAAATTTATATTCTGAAAAATTTCAGATCTGGTCACGTTCGTCATAATACGCCAGTAAAAATTATGACTGCAATACACTAAACACAGGCTAAACACTAAACACAGGCTAAGTAAATGTTCTTTACATTAGTATGAGGAAGGATACAAGGATAATGAAAAGACAACAACTACATAAAGAAAGGAAACGTTTCGATTGTGCAAAAGCGATGATATAATGTTCGCAGCTATCAAGCTATGAAAAATGAGGATCCGTAATAGGCAGGAAAGACAACAATTAAGTAAGTTACTTCCTGTACACTCTCAGCCTCCACTTTTGCTTCTTTTTATAATTTCTATACGAGTGTAGTTAATATGTGCGATTCCAAACCCATGTATACCGCTGGCTTGATGTTTTAGTCGGCTGTGCCATGTCCGCGCCTGCCGCTGTCGTACGCCATCTTACACAAAAACCCAGTGGTGTCTATTACGGACAAAAAGCGTGTTGTACAATACTTTTGAATATTGACAGCAGAAATTATCGAGCTGATGGCCATTGTCGACTGCTTACATTTTGGTTCATTCTAAACGTTTCGGCCGCACTTTCGGAGGCCGTCTTCAGTAGACTACAGCGTTCAAATAGATGGTAAGCCGAACGCAACTCACTGTAGAGGTATACGCAATTTGAACGCGATTCTATTAAAGATGGCCTCCGGAAGTATGGCCGAAACGTTTAACACGACTCGCGTTGTAACCAATCAATCATGGGCCCAACAACCCGGTAATTTCTGATTTTAATAATGGTGAATCCGGCCGTGATGGCTTTCACAATACTTTCGCATGTTGTGCACTCCATCGGCCGACATAAGTTTCTATTTCGATATAACAATCGGTATCATTCTGTGTTGTTTGGCGTTCGTATGTAACGTGAAACGTATCACTCAGCAGCGAAATATTGTTAGAAATTAAACATTGATAAGTTTTTTTTTATTTTTTCATGACAGAAAACATACCGAAGTACTTAATTTAGTAAAAAGTGTTTTGTAGTTACAAAAAATTTGTATCATAATTGTAATAAAACATTAGTTAAACTTTTGTGAAAATGAAAACATGTTTTCGATTTATAAACTACCTACACATAATTATTTGTTAGTGATATGTGTACATCTATCATACAGTTTGAAAGAGGAAACTATGTTTATTATTTTGATGTTTTGAATATTATTACTGACCAAAGAATGAATGATTACTTAAAAAAGCCCGTTTTTCCGGTATCAGTAGTCTTGTAACCAGCCGACGGTAAAAATGTTAAAAATAAAGTTGAAACCCTTGAATACCGTTGTTTTACACTTGAGTTCAAATGTATTTTATTGTAAAATCACTTCTTCGATGCGTTATTATTGTTTTCGTCGTTCTGAGTTCGTTTTCGATAATATTCAACTGTTACGCCCTGAACTAATTACACTTCGTACTAATTTAATTGATATCTTTTCGGAATCAGAACTTGTGTTTAATAATCAGCGCATGGGTTGCCAAAATATCTTGGTTGCTTCCTCTTTAAAACATTATTCGCATGTCACTTTATCAATTCATTTAAGCTGTATTATGATATTTAAACAGTGTGCAAATGTGTGCGTGAGCGCACCTGTGATTTGTGTGTTCTATATCTGTCGACACAGTACATCTATATTCGCAGCATTTGTAAATATAAACACTTCTCAATATTACGAACCTGAAACATAGTACGTCTTAACAGCCTAGAACCTCAGTCCCGTTTTGTTCTGTTCCACATTGCCAACATAAAATGGAACGCAAGAAACCAATATTAATAATAATAATAAACTAAAAAGACGTGGACGAAATTTTATGTTATTTAAAAATTCAGATTTACATACAATTATGAATTTGTTTGTTTACTGTTCGCAACAGATGGGCGGGCCGCGCGTGAGCGTTTTATTCTATAATACATGCAAAAGTAAATTACGTAGGGCGTAGGCTTGTAGCAAAAGTCGGCACAGGCGGACGCGGTAGTTTCTATTTATATTGAACTTGTGGAAGAGAGAGCTACGATGGATCGCGCTTCTCCGACAAGCCCACTGACCCATATCAAGATCGACCCGGTCGGCTGGCTCGTTGCCGTGTCTTCGCTGCCACTCCGACGGTTATCCGTCGTATCAAACCGATTACCGTGACTCATTACGTTACTTACGTACAGCTATCGATTACTCGAACTCTCGAGCTGTACGTTAGCATACAAGCGACAATTGAAACTGCATACAAGCGACAAGTCAGTCTACCGGTGTGCTGCTATAAACTTCTTAATATAAACACGACATGCCTAACAATAAAGATGTCTAGCTACCATGCGTGTTTAATCCTTTGTACAGGACTGAAATCAACTACTGTCCTCCAGACGATTTTGTAATAATTACACTCATTTATGTCGGGTGGCCGGAAAGTTAAGGCAACGCAGAATTTGACAATATTCTCGCCGCTATGAACATTATAGATACGTTGTCGATAAGAATGACGCTTTTCTTAACGTGTTGCAATTTTTTAAAAACGGGACGCATTAATCATCATCACCATCATCACTGGTGCTACAAATCTTTGCCGAGTCTTGACCTACTCCCGAAACCTTCTCCAACGGTCCCGGTTTAACGCGATGGTTCTCCAGTACCTCGTCCAAATGGTTTGGCGTCGTTGCTCACATCATCAATACATCGCAGCTTCGGCCTGCCGCTCTTTTTTCTTCAATCCAGCTGGAATATGAAGACTTTCTTCGGTATTTCATCTCCCGTCATCCTCGTCACATGCCCAGCCCACCTCAACTTTGATAATTTAATATATTTAATAATGTCTACATCCCCAAAGAGTGCGTACAATTGTTGGTTATAAAATGCATCCACCATACCTTTCATATTCTAGACTACACAATTTCCGTAATATATTTGTCTGAAAAGTTACAAGATTTCTTTCATTTACTTTTGGCGATGGTGCACGTTTCTGCTCCATATATCAAGGCCGCATTACTTGTACAGTCAGCATATATTGTTCTTTGAAGTGTAAGCTGTTTAGAGGTGTGTTTATACGTGTACACAAGTTTTACGCAACTGAAATGTGTGTTTAATATAGAATACTATCTATTAACAAAATTCTTAATGCTAACTCAAAAAATATTTCGGCATAAGTTTCGAGACACCCGCGTGCTGAGCAAATCAAGAATAAAATGTTTTTAATTACGTATTAATTTCACTTTAGTTATTTATATTACGATGTATTTTTCTTTGTTGCGCGATTTTTTGACCATCCTACCAGAATTTTGTTTAACGTTCCCAGAGATTCCGATTTCGTCAAAACAGTCTTCCTTTATTTTTTTTAACACCGATCCGACTTTCTTTGATGAAAATCGGGTCGTAAAAATATCTCGATTTTGTTGTTTTCAAAAAAAATGTTCAAGTGTATATCATTAATATTACAGCCAACTTGACGTCCACGAAGAATACTTATGAAAGAGTGATAAAACTCGTGTCAGTATAAGCCCTTTAAGTCAACCATCAACAAAACCACCTTTGATCGCACATGTATTGATTATTTACAAAATATCATGTAGTAAAAAGAAAAGACATATAAGAACAGTTGGATTTCAAGACTGCAACAAGTTGACACGTTTATACACAGTCCTACTTTGGTTGACAGGTGAATTGAACTAGTAGCATAATTCTGAATGTGGCAGTACCCCCGACTTCATATTACAGAAATACGGTGAATGTTAAATTTAGCTACAGCCACTGGTAATTAGAAAAAAATCGATTTTTCGGTAGATTTTTCGTATGTATCAAACAAGTATTTACTAAGGTAATTAATTAACATCCACATACCTATGGCCTTTTCGCCAACTTCACGACTCCATATATCTAAGTAATTAAGGGCGAGAAAAGAACAACCCCGTCTTGATATCTCCGGAGTATATCAAACCCAAAGTTATTTATCAACCACGTTTAGTGAATCCTAAAGCATGCCTCATATTTTCTAAAACTTATCAAATGGCATTTTCCAAAATCTATAAAGTATATTAAACAACCGGATACACTTAGTTTTTGAAACTGCGTCACATTACACGTAAGGGAGTAGACAGACAGGACACATTAAGATGACACACGATCCAAGAATGTTGACACACTGGAGGACACGACAATCGGTGTGTGGCATGGGTAAGACGTTTTCAACTGGATATGATTTTCTATTGAAAAATGAGCGACTAGGAAAACATCGATTAGCAGTCGGTTGACAGTTGATAAACCCAAGACCTCTAAAAACGTCCGTGAATTTGAAAACCATACAAAACAAAAGAAAGGACACAGAGACAGGCCGAGATGCGGATGGAATGACATAATTGGAAGAAAACAATAACATAGTGGAAATTGCCTCGGGAATGGAAAAGTTCATTAGACACACAAAACCAAAGTAATGATCAGAAAACTGTGGAGAAAGAGAGAATATAAAACCGAAGATAATGTTACGTTATACACAGGGCATAAACATAACTTCAACCAAGTACTGAAAATATAAATAACATGTCTTCTGACGTCGCAATTACAAACTGCACACACACACGCACACACACACGAATACCCTGGCGTGTTAGACTATCAACGTAATTAGGTATTCAGCTCGCATTCGCCTGATTCAACATTTACACACTGCTGGCAACGGAAAACAAACTTTGAATACCAACACCGCGCGTTTTCTCATGTTTTCACAGTAAATGTGTGCCTATGTAATTTTCACTCTACTTACAAGTAACACTGCGGGCGAGCACGCCCTTCTCTACGGCAATTCTTCGACATTTCTTCCAGTTCGATACACATCCTATCTGTCAGAATAACAAAAGGTTTCATCTTTAAGCGTATGTTATTATATTTTTACTTTACGTAAATTCTGTAAAAGAAAAAATACTCCTAGTTATACTACTAAATAAACAACGTAAACCCTAAATTTTCAATGGAGCCGTAAAAAAAACTAGCTTACATACACAAAATTATCATAATTAAAAATTTAATTCGATTATTCGTTAACATATTTCTTGTTTACGAAGATGCAGAATTAATCTATGAAAATCAAATAATAATTACAAATTATTCATTAATAATAATAGACTATTAATAATAATAATAATATTATTATTATTATTATTTATATATGAGTTATAATTTACAATTTTTAAATTACTCTCCGGGCTGTAAGGCTATGGTCTTCTGAAATTTTCATGTTGACTGATGTTTGTAATGTAATCCGACGTTTCGGCCTCACCTCTGGAGGCCATCTTCAGTGAAAGATTTTCAAAAGTACTGACAAGATGTACGTCAGTAAACCACAGTATTGTGGCAAAGGCTTTTTTGCCACGTCCGATTACAATTTAAATAATTAATCATTTTAATAATAATTTAAATAATTAAAATTATAAATCTCATGTAATAATAACAATTATTGAATAAGTTGTAATTATTATTGTTTACACAATATTATTACTGAAGCCACAATTTTTTTGACCAAAGTTTTACTAAATCACACGACACGAAATAATGGGGCCAACAAGTGTAACTTGAAAAAATGTTTATAGTTCCAAGGTGAAATTGTGATACTATAGGATTCTGGCGTGAGGAATTACGAATCTCAGAGCAGAAGTTGAATGTATCTGTAAAAGGGCCCAAAATTGTCTTTAAAACGAGTATTTTCGTAAAACATGACAAAACAGATTTCCGAAAACTATTTGTACTTGTTTTTAAAACAAAATGTTTGTTCGAATTAAGGCTCTAGGTATGCACAAGGCTCTTCTGTCTGAATTTCTGCACGACGCGACGGGTAAATCGCCTATCCTATATTCAGTAAACACAAACATCGTCGTGTTAAGAAAATAGGCACCTTCGTGTTAAACAATACGATACAAATATTCCACTAACAACACAAATATTTTCTAAGTGAATCTGAACAACTATAGTTATGCTGCAACAGGGTTTAAGCTCTACGTTGTTACGCGAGTACAGGAAACATTAAACACACTTCAACAGCTAGCACTGTGCCCGTATTGCAAACAAAGACCCAAGGAATATCACAAAGGAACTGAACACAACAGACCACAATGACAAATATGCGATACGTTACCAGAAGACGACGGTTGATCACGTCCAGCATCTGGATACGAACGCGGAAACGGACGGAACAGAAATGTAAGCCCACCGGAGGAGGCAACGACTCTCACCGTCTGTCACAGATCCCGGCCTACAAATAGACGCTGGAAAAGGAAGAAGACGACAAGTGTACAAAAATAGTGCGGAACCCTGGAAGTAACCAAATTGAATATGAAAAACAAAAACCAACCTGCGAGCGACACACGCGTTATATAACACGGAACCCCGCCTCACGCGGCGTCCGATCGTAAACACGTCACTTTTGTATTCTAATTAACACGAAATCGGTGATTTAGTTATAAATACTTAACTCGATATATACAGCGGTAAACTCAAACGTGTATTTCCATTGTCCTGTTCCCTTCAGATCCCACCCTTTTTTTCTAAACAATCGCCCTCAATAAAATACAATTTCCGTTCGTGAATTCAATTATGAGCAATATCAGTAGTATTATTTGATTATATTCTTGAGCGGTGTCAGCAAACAGTAATTTTTATACGTTTTCAAGAAACGTAGAGCTTCCGCTTTAACACGCGGGCACGCTTTACTGTCACCAATATCCAAGTTCATGTTATCCCTTTTATATATTCTTCACAGAACGTCACCGTACAATAGTTTACCAGTAGGCCTACGGTAGACAAGTTCAGGGAGGCAATGCGGCCTACTACTACGCCTAGGTAGCCGTTAATTTCCTTACCTGATAGGCTACGTATCTATTAGAACGGGATGAATTCAGAGTCCGGTTGGCCGTCCCGTAAAATATGATCGACCTGAGATGGGTCGTCAATCCACGACGTGGCGAGGATAGAGCGGACGAACCACCGAGTCACCCATATTACTAACTATTAAATATTATCTATAATTTTATATTTGTATTTTTTTCGACTAGTATTTAAAATTTGTTTATACAAATAATTAGTACTGTATTACATTCAAATATGTTCTAATCTCCTAATGTCTCTAATCGGTAACTAAGGCTTTCGCGGCCAGCATCAACTGTGTAGAAAGGTAACTGACTTCTCTGCGGGGTATTGGGCCGTGGTCCACTACTGCTGCTATGAACAGACGTTTCGACCTCTTCCGTTGGAGGCCATATTCAGTGTAAAAACGACTCGGGGACTGGCACGGATCTCCACCAGTTTACGTACCCGCAGTACCTACTGTGACAAAAGACTGCCAGTTCCCGAGTGATTTTTACTGAAGATGGCCTCCAACGGAGAGACCGAAACGTCCGTTCACAGCGGCAGAAGTGGATAACGGCCCAATAGCCCGAAGAGAAGTCAATTACATATTGTCTCTTCTTCTTGTTCTTCAGCCCTTGGACCTTACAGTCCGTTGCGCATTCATTGATCTGACCACCTGTTCCTCTGTTTTCTGATGTTGCGGTTTGCCCTGGGAAGATAAAACATCGATTGTTTACAGTTAAATTTTTACAGGAGAGGGACTGACGGTCGTCAGCAATTGAGTGGGGAAGTGAAGTGCATTCTGATTGGCCGGAACTAAACACCACACAGGGTTGTCAATTCGTACTCCATGTTTTCGTTGTTTATGCTTTACCACGTGCGCGTACTAAATTAAACAGTAGTACGTTTACTTTTGTTTGATGCGATTAAATTTAACCAGTTTTAAAATTTACAATATTGTCATATTTTATTGTGTTGTATAATTTACTGACATTTTCGACACATACTGAAACGAAACACTTGGGCGACATTTAACAGAAACACGTGGTTACGAAGTGCTAACATAGTGATGACGTCATCGCAACTGTCAATCCCTCCCTGTAAAAATTCAAGTATAGGTAGTCTGTACTGATGCATCATGTCATTCAGGTTCTAAATTTCGAGCGCGCTCCTTATGTCGTCATTCCTTAGCCTGTTTCTATGAGCTACTCCAAACACCGATATTAAAAACCTCATTTCACTAGGCTGCGAGTCCTTGCGTACAATTTCCATGTTGCACTACCACACAGGCCGCAAAGTACAACCATCACTTCATACAATTTAACAGAGTAATCTCGCCTGACTTCCCCTTTATGTCCTCCTCATAGTTCCACATATGTGGTGAAACTTCTTCCATGAAAAACAAGTCACATCCAAACAAGTGCACCTGCCGAATGTGTCGATCATTCACAACCAGCTTACATCTGACAGGAAATCAACCTCGAAAAGGCATGGACTTGGACTTGAAACCAGACATTTCCTAACCATACGTTTGAATTATCTGCTGCTATTCATAAAGAGATCTCTACAGACTGGACTTCTTTGTCCGCTACGATGAACATACTAATTACATGTATATAATAGTATATATAAAATGTATGTATATACGTACAACGGCCACTTCTTCAATTCTGCAAAGTGCCTTCGAGGACAGGTCGTATCCACGGCGCTTGGCAACCTCTGACAAGGATAAAGGACCGGTCTCCAAAAGCGCTCTGCAGAATTAAAGTAAGTTCTTTCTTTGAATAAGTGTTATCGAAGTACATAATATAATAACCTGCAGCACAAGAACGATACCAGATAGTGTAGCGAATATGTGTTTAAAACAGCACACACGCGTGAGCGCCCACGTTCACTTTCATCTCTTACGTTTATAATTTAATATCGTTTTATATTAATTTCAAAATAAACACTATTTGGCGTAATTAAGAGTTTGTATATTCTGTAACGGAAAAAACCGACTCAGAGAGTTGAGAGAAAGCTGTGTGACGAAATGGAAATATTTTGTTATTGAGTACAGTATAATCGTCCGCTCTAATGTACTGAACTGCCAATGCGTTATTTACTGTTTGAATCGCTGCCCTTTCTGTCGATACAAAGCTTATCAAATTTAC